>OX637893.1:85000-713153 GCA_951802675.2 Boloria euphrosyne
CCTAACCTAACCTAACCTAACCTAACCTAACCTAACCTAACCTAACCTAACCTAACCTAACCTAACCTAACCTAACCTAACCTAACCTAACCTAACCTAACCTAACCTAACCTAACCTAACCTAACCTAACCTAACCTAACCTAACCTAACCTAACCTAACCTAACCTAACCTAACCTAACCTAACCTAACCTAACCTAACCTAACCTAACCTAACCTAACCTAACCTAACCTAACCTAACCTAACCTAACCTAACCTAACCTAACCTAACCTAACCTAACCTAACCTAACCTAACCTAACCTAACCTAACCTAACCTAACCTAACCTAACCTAACCTAACCTAACCTAACCTAACCTAACCTAACCTAACCTAACCTAACCTAACCTAACCTAACCTAACCTAACCTAACCTAACCTAACCTAACCTAACCTAACCTAACCTAACCTAACCTAACCTAACCTAACCTAACCTAACCTAACCTAACCTAACCTAACCTAACCTAACCTAACCTAACCTAACCTAACCTAACCTAACCTAACCTAACCTAACCTAACCTAACCTAACCTAACCTAACCTAACCTAACCTAACCTAACCTAACCTAACCTAACCTAACCTAACCTAACCTAACCTAACCTAACCTAACCTAACCTAACCTAACCTAACCTAACCTAACCTAACCTAACCTAACCTAACCTAACCTAACCTAACCTAACCTAACCTAACCTAACCTAACCTAACCTAACCTAACCTAACCTAACCTAACCTAACCTAACCTAACCTAACCTAACCTAACCTAACCTAACCTAACCTAACCTAACCTAACCTAACCTAACCTAACCTAACCTAACCTAACCTAACCTAACCTAACCTAACCTAACCTAACCTAACCTAACCTAACCTAACCTAACCTAACCTAACCTAACCTAACCTAACCTAACCTAACCTAACCTAACCTAACCTAACCTAACCTAACCTAACCTAACCTAACCTAACCTAACCTAACCTAACCTAACCTAACCTAACCTAACCTAACCTAACCTAACCTAACCTAACCTAACCTAACCTAACCTAACCTAACCTAACCTAACCTAACCTAACCTAACCTAACCTAACCTAACCTAACCTAACCTAACCTAACCTAACCTAACCTAACCTAACCTAACCTAACCTAACCTAACCTAACCTAACCTAACCTAACCTAACCTAACCTAACCTAACCTAACCTAACCTAACCTAACCTAACCTAACCTAACCTAACCTAACCTAACCTAACCTAACCTAACCTAACCTAACCTAACCTAACCTAACCTAACCTAACCTAACCTAACCTAACCTAACCTAACCTAACCTAACCTAACCTAACCTAACCTAACCTAACCTAACCTAACCTAACCTAACCTAACCTAACCTAACCTAACCTAACCTAACCTAACCTAACCTAACCTAACCTAACCTAACCTAACCTAACCTAACCTAACCTAACCTAACCTAACCTAACCTAACCTAACCTAACCTAACCTAACCTAACCTAACCTAACCTAACCTAACCTAACCTAACCTAACCTAACCTAACCTAACCTAACCTAACCTAACCTAACCTAACCTAACCTAACCTAACCTAACCTAACCTAACCTAACCTAACCTAACCTAACCTAACCTAACCTAACCTAACCTAACCTAACCTAACCTAACCTAACCTAACCTAACCTAACCTAACCTAACCTAACCTAACCTAACCTAACCTAACCTAACCTAACCTAACCTAACCTAACCTAACCTAACCTAACCTAACCTAACCTAACCTAACCTAACCTAACCTAACCTAACCTAACCTAACCTAACCTAACCTAACCTAACCTAACCTAACCTAACCTAACCTAACCTAACCTAACCTAACCTAACCTAACCTAACCTAACCTAACCTAACCTAACCTAACCTAACCTAACCTAACCTAACCTAACCTAACCTAACCTAACCTAACCTAACCTAACCTAACCTAACCTAACCTAACCTAACCTAACCTAACCTAACCTAACCTAACCTAACCTAACCTAACCTAACCTAACCTAACCTAACCTAACCTAACCTAACCTAACCTAACCTAACCTAACCTAACCTAACCTAACCTAACCTAACCTAACCTAACCTAACCTAACCTAACCTAACCTAACCTAACCTAACCTAACCTATACCTAACCTAACCTAACCTAACCTAACCTAACCTAACCTAACCTAACCTAACCTAACCTAACCTAACCTAACCTAACCTAACCTAACCTAACCTAACCTAACCTAACCTAACCTAACCTAACCTAACCTAACCTAACCTAACCTAACCTAACCTAACCTAACCTAACCTAACCTAACCTAACCTAACCTAACCTAACCTAACCTAACCTAACCTAACCTAACCTAACCTAACCTAACCTAACCTAACCTAACCTAACCTAACCTAACCTAACCTAACCTAACCTAACCTAACCTAACCTAACCTAACCTAACCTAACCTAACCTAACCTAACCTAACCTAACCTAACCTAACCTAACCTAACCTAACCTAACCTAACCTAACCTAACCTAACCTAACCTAACCTAACCTAACCTAACCTAACCTAACCTAACCTAACCTAACCTAACCTAACCTAACCTAACCTAACCTAACCTAACCTAACCTAACCTAACCTAACCTAACCTAACCTAACCTAACCTAACCTAACCTAACCTAACCTAACCTAACCTAACCTAACCTAACCTAACCTAACCTAACCTAACCTAACCTAACCTAACCTAACCTAACCTAACCTAACCTAACCTAACCTAACCTAACCTAACCTAACCTAACCTAACCTAACCTAACCTAACCTAACCTAACCTAACCTAACCTAACCTAACCTAACCTAACCTAACCTAACCTAACCTAACCTAACCTAACCTAACCTAACCTAACCTAACCTAACCTAACCTAACCTAACCTAACCTAACCTAACCTAACCTAACCTAACCTAACCTAACCTAACCTAACCTAACCTAACCTAACCTAACCTAACCTAACCTAACCTAACCTAACCTAACCTAACCTAACCTAACCTAACCTAACCTAACCTAACCTAACCTAACCTAACCTAACCTAACCTAACCTAACCTAACCTAACCTAACCTAACCTAACCTAACCTAACCTAACCTAACCTAACCTAACCTAACCTAACCTAACCTAACCTAACCTAACCTAACCTAACCTAACCTAACCTAACCTAACCTAACCTAACCTAACCTAACCTAACCTAACCTAACCTAACCTAACCTAACCTAACCTAACCTAACCTAACCTAACCTAACCTAACCTAACCTAACCTAACCTAACCTAACCTAACCTAACCTAACCTAACCTAACCTAACCTAACCTAACCTAACCTAACCTAACCTAACCTAACCTAACCTAACCTAACCTAACCTAACCTAACCTAACCTAACCTAACCTAACCTAACCTAACCTAACCTAACCTAACCTAACCTAACCTAACCTAACCTAACCTAACCTAACCTAACCTAACCTAACCTAACCTAACCTAACCTAACCTAACCTAACCTAACCTAACCTAACCTAACCTAACCTAACCTAACCTAACCTAACCTAACCTAACCTAACCTAACCTAACCTAACCTAACCTAACCTAACCTAACCTAACCTAACCTAACCTAACCTAACCTAACCTAACCTAACCTAACCTAACCTAACCTAACCTAACCTAACCTAACCTAACCTAACCTAACCTAACCTAACCTAACCTAACCTAACCTAACCTAACCTAACCTAACCTAACCTAACCTAACCTAACCTAACCTAACCTAACCTAACCTAACCTAACCTAACCTAACCTAACCTAACCTAACCTAACCTAACCTAACCTAACCTAACCTAACCTAACCTAACCTAACCTAACCTAACCTAACCTAACCTAACCTAACCTAACCTAACCTAACCTAACCTAACCTAACCTAACCTAACCTAACCTAACCTAACCTAACCTAACCTAACCTAACCTAACCTAACCTAACCTAACCTAACCTAACCTAACCTAACCTAACCTAACCTAACCTAACCTAACCTAACCTAACCTAACCTAACCTAACCTAACCTAACCTAACCTAACCTAACCTAACCTAACCTAACCTAACCTAACCTAACCTAACCTAACCTAACCTAACCTAACCTAACCTAACCTAACCTAACCTAACCTAACCTAACCTAACCTAACCTAACCTAACCTAACCTAACCTAACCTAACCTAACCTAACCTAACCTAACCTAACCTAACCTAACCTAACCTAACCTAACCTAACCTAACCTAACCTAACCTAACCTAACCTAACCTAACCTAACCTAACCTAACCTAACCTAACCTAACCTAACCTAACCTAACCTAACCTAACCTAACCTAACCTAACCTAACCTAACCTAACCTAACCTAACCTAACCTAACCTAACCTAACCTAACCTAACCTAACCTAACCTAACCTAACCTAACCTAACCTAACCTAACCTAACCTAACCTAACCTAACCTAACCTAACCTAACCTAACCTAACCTAACCTAACCTAACCTAACCTAACCTAACCTAACCTAACCTAACCTAACCTAACCTAACCTAACCTAACCTAACCTAACCTAACCTAACCTAACCTAACCTAACCTAACCTAACCTAACCTAACCTAACCTAACCTAACCTAACCTAACCTAACCTAACCTAACCTAACCTAACCTAACCTAACCTAACCTAACCTAACCTAACCTAACCTAACCTAACCTAACCTAACCTAACCTAACCTAACCTAACCTAACCTAACCTAACCTAACCTAACCTAACCTAACCTAACCTAACCTAACCTAACCTAACCTAACCTAACCTAACCTAACCTAACCTAACCTAACCTAACCTAACCTAACCTAACCTAACCTAACCTAACCTAACCTAACCTAACCTAACCTAACCTAACCTAACCTAACCTAACCTAACCTAACCTAACCTAACCTAACCTAACCTAACCTAACCTAACCTAACCTAACCTAACCTAACCTAACCTAACCTAACCTAACCTAACCTAACCTAACCTAACCTAACCTAACCTAACCTAACCTAACCTAACCTAACCTAACCTAACCTAACCTAACCTAACCTAACCTAACCTAACCTAACCTAACCTAACCTAACCTAACCTAACCTAACCTAACCTAACCTAACCTAACCTAACCTAACCTAACCTAACCTAACCTAACCTAACCTAACCTAACCTAACCTAACCTAACCTAACCTAACCTAACCTAACCTAACCTAACCTAACCTAACCTAACCTAACCTAACCTAACCTAACCTAACCTAACCTAACCTAACCTAACCTAACCTAACCTAACCTAACCTAACCTAACCTAACCTAACCTAACCTAACCTAACCTAACCTAACCTAACCTAACCTAACCTAACCTAACCTAACCTAACCTAACCTAACCTAACCTAACCTAACCTAACCTAACCTAACCTAACCTAACCTAACCTAACCTAACCTAACCTAACCTAACCTAACCTAACCTAACCTAACCTAACCTAACCTAACCTAACCTAACCTAACCTAACCTAACCTAACCTAACCTAACCTAACCTAACCTAACCTAACCTAACCTAACCTAACCTAACCTAACCTAACCTAACCTAACCTAACCTAACCTAACCTAACCTAACCTAACCTAACCTAACCTAACCTAACCTAACCTAACCTAACCTAACCTAACCTAACCTAACCTAACCTAACCTAACCTAACCTAACCTAACCTAACCTAACCTAACCTAACCTAACCTAACCTAACCTAACCTAACCTAACCTAACCTAACCTAACCTAACCTAACCTAACCTAACCTAACCTAACCTAACCTAACCTAACCTAACCTAACCTAACCTAACCTAACCTAACCTAACCTAACCTAACCTAACCTAACCTAACCTAACCTAACCTAACCTAACCTAACCTAACCTAACCTAACCTAACCTAACCTAACCTAACCTAACCTAACCTAACCTAACCTAACCTAACCTAACCTAACCTAACCTAACCTAACCTAACCTAACCTAACCTAACCTAACCTAACCTAACCTAACCTAACCTAACCTAACCTAACCTAACCTAACCTAACCTAACCTAACCTAACCTAACCTAACCTAACCTAACCTAACCTAACCTAACCTAACCTAACCTAACCTAACCTAACCTAACCTAACCTAACCTAACCTAACCTAACCTAACCTAACCTAACCTAACCTAACCTAACCTAACCTAACCTAACCTAACCTAACCTAACCTAACCTAACCTAACCTAACCTAACCTAACCTAACCTAACCTAACCTAACCTAACCTAACCTAACCTAACCTAACCTAACCTAACCTAACCTAACCTAACCTAACCTAACCTAACCTAACCTAACCTAACCTAACCTAACCTAACCTAACCTAACCTAACCTAACCTAACCTAACCTAACCTAACCTAACCTAACCTAACCTAACCTAACCTAACCTAACCTAACCTAACCTAACCTAACCTAACCTAACCTAACCTAACCTAACCTAACCTAACCTAACCTAACCTAACCTAACCTAACCTAACCTAACCTAACCTAACCTAACCTAACCTAACCTAACCTAACCTAACCTAACCTAACCTAACCTAACCTAACCTAACCTAACCTAACCTAACCTAACCTAACCTAACCTAACCTAACCTAACCTAACCTAACCTAACCTAACCTAACCTAACCTAACCTAACCTAACCTAACCTAACCTAACCTAACCTAACCTAACCTAACCTAACCTAACCTAACCTAACCTAACCTAACCTAACCTAACCTAACCTAACCTAACCTAACCTAACCTAACCTAACCTAACCTAACCTAACCTAACCTAACCTAACCTAACCTAACCTAACCTAACCTAACCTAACCTAACCTAACCTAACCTAACCTAACCTAACCTAACCTAACCTAACCTAACCTAACCTAACCTAACCTAACCTAACCTAACCTAACCTAACCTAACCTAACCTAACCTAACCTAACCTAACCTAACCTAACCTAACCTAACCTAACCTAACCTAACCTAACCTAACCTAACCTAACCTAACCTAACCTAACCTAACCTAACCTAACCTAACCTAACCTAACCTAACCTAACCTAACCTAACCTAACCTAACCTAACCTAACCTAACCTAACCTAACCTAACCTAACCTAACCTAACCTAACCTAACCTAACCTAACCTAACCTAACCTAACCTAACCTAACCTAACCTAACCTAACCTAACCTAACCTAACCTAACCTAACCTAACCTAACCTAACCTAACCTAACCTAACCTAACCTAACCTAACCTAACCTAACCTAACCTAACCTAACCTAACCTAACCTAACCTAACCTAACCTAACCTAACCTAACCTAACCTAACCTAACCTAACCTAACCTAACCTAACCTAACCTAACCTAACCTAACCTAACCTAACCTAACCTAACCTAACCTAACCTAACCTAACCTAACCTAACCTAACCTAACCTAACCTAACCTAACCTAACCTAACCTAACCTAACCTAACCTAACCTAACCTAACCTAACCTAACCTAACCTAACCTAACCTAACCTAACCTAACCTAACCTAACCTAACCTAACCTAACCTAACCTAACCTAACCTAACCTAACCTAACCTAACCTAACCTAACCTAACCTAACCTAACCTAACCTAACCTAACCTAACCTAACCTAACCTAACCTAACCTAACCTAACCTAACCTAACCTAACCTAACCTAACCTAACCTAACCTAACCTAACCTAACCTAACCTAACCTAACCTAACCTAACCTAACCTAACCTAACCTAACCTAACCTAACCTAACCTAACCTAACCTAACCTAACCTAACCTAACCTAACCTAACCTAACCTAACCTAACCTAACCTAACCTAACCTAACCTAACCTAACCTAACCTAACCTAACCTAACCTAACCTAACCTAACCTAACCTAACCTAACCTAACCTAACCTAACCTAACCTAACCCAGTCCCGCTCGAGCCTCGGCGGCGTGCGGACGCGCCAAACGTCGAAAACCGCGCTCCGATACGACGAACGGAGCGGAAATTACAAGTAAAATACGAAAAAAGTGGTAAAAGTGAAGGATTTCAGTGCAAAAAGTGACCTATCTTATGTGAAAAGTGACACTGATCATCGTAGACTATTTTATTTTTCCGAAATCGGAAAATTTAAACTGTTTTTAGTGAAAAAACCATTTTTTGTGACAAACAATTTTAGTTTTTTGCGTGCGGCGCGCGCATATGATCTATGACATAGTGTTTTTATTAGTGCATCTTAAAGTGCTCAGTGACCTACATCTTTGACCAAAAAATCAGATTTTTTGGAACTCTCTAAGGGCGTCAAAAGAGCATAAAAACAATTTTGACATAATCGCTCTTTTCGCCGTTGAGCAAGCTAGGAGGCTGGAAAAAGATCTAAACGAAAGCCCTAGCTCTCCACATCACAACAAAGCAACTCCCATCAAAATATCTTCATTGGTTCAAAAGTTACACAACATACAAAAATTCAAAAATTTAGGCCCAACTTCGAAAAAATCTAGCTCCGAAATAAGATCTATACCCCCTGCCGGAATTTATTAGATCGGAAGGGGCAACTCTTCAGCTTCACAACAGTGAAAACAGCACGAAAATCCGTTCAGGGGATCGGAAGATACAGAAGAAAAACTAGACTAAGGTAAAATAAGCACATGTTTTTAAGGTTAAAATAAATGTTAATGTAGTTTACGTAAATTTTACATATTTCCATATATAAAAATTGTGTTCGTGAAATTGTTTGTTCGTTGATATTAAATATTAATTAAATCTGAATTGCCAAAATCCAAAAATTTTTCAAAATCGTAAATCTAAATAGTGAAAATTGTTAATATTAAATAGTTAAAATTATTCAAAAAACTTCATAGGATAAATTTTTCATTTTTCATAGTAAAATTTATTTTTCAAAAATTCAAAATTTTCAAAAATTTTCTAAAAACCAAAATTAGACATTGTATCATATAAAGAATTCATAGTAAATATAAATAAATAAATTTAGACTAATAAAAAGTAGAAAATTTTCAAAATTCTATATAAAGTAATAATTAATATAAATTCAACGAACAGAAAATGTCCGACTACAAATCATATTAGTTAAGTGGGAGGAGCCTATTTGTAGATTGCAAAATAAATGTGCCAAGATAGAGTGGGATTATAGATTTTAATATATTATAGAAACTTCTAGAACTTTTTGTAACGACTTTGAACTCTATTGACTCTAATTAATTTAGATTTATTTGACAAGAAAAAAGTGCCAAGACAGAGTGGTTTTTCACTTTTCAATATTTAATTAATAATTAACTTAGAATATTCTAGAACCTTTGGCCTAAAGTGCCAAGAGCGAACTTTGGTATAATAATATATTAATATAAAAATTTTTAGTAACAATTTAGACTTTAATGACATAGGATTTTTATCCTATTATTTTGTTAGGAAACTTATAACTTGTATCTTAGAATTTTCTAGAAGCCTTGGCTTATGAGCCAAGTCCGAACTTTTGTAATATAAAAATATTCATATTTAATTAGTTACAAATTTAGACCTTAATGACATAAGATTTTATTTTATTTAGTTTGTTAGAAAAAGCGAAGTTTGAGAAGTTTTCTATTTTTATAAGTACTTTAGATATAAGATTTATATATTTTTATGATAGATATAGGTACTAGTCTGGGGCGGGAATCGAACCCGCATCTTGGTTTTTAAAAATATTTTTTCATTTTTATTTTATTACATTTCTCAAATTTGTGTTTTTGTCTAATAGTATACCTTCTCCCCACCCCTTTCCCGTTTTTATACCCAAAATCCCAAACTTTGCAGGAGCATCCCTTACCCAATTTCTAACACCCCCCAAAAACTCGACCCCGCCAAACGCCTCCCCACGAAAACCCCCCCCTCCAAAATCCACCAAAATCCCCCCCACACCCCCCACCAAAAATCCATCCCCCCCCTCAACTTTGAATCTAAATTACTCCTAAACTACTTAACCGATCTTCAAAATCCAGGTATCGGGTGAAAGGTATTAAAAAGCCGCACCCTATACACTGAGTACCATATTTTTAAATCAACCCCTTCAGGGTAAAATCTATCAAAATCTACTTTTTCAGGAAAACTAGCCCTACGATTTTTTGGTAAAAAATTTATGTTGTAAAAAACACTCAATTAATACATTATCAAAATTAAAAATTAAAACTTTTTCAAAAACCACCCCTATAGAAGACAAAAACACAAAAATCCTCATAACTTCTTCAAAAATTAAAGCAGACACCTCGAGTTTGGGTTCATTGTAAAGAGCTCGACTAGACCCATCTCCCTTATACAGTTTTGGGTCCCCCAGACCAAATTAGAAATAAGTTAGATTTTAATTAGGCTAAAAACTTAGGTAAAATATTTAAGTTGACCTTAAATTGGACTCGAGCCTTTTACACTCGATTCAAAGAGCTATATTACTATTCTTTTACTTTGTTGACGCGGACCGAATTTTAAATAAAAATGTTTCACACACCGAAAAACACAAAAAACACAACAACACAGTCACCATCACCATCTACATCAGCATCATCTACGCCGTCGTCGGCACTCGGCATAAGACCAAAGCCGAGATCCATGACAGCAGAGGAAAAAGAACGTGTGACTGAACCTATAAAAGTTGTGGAAGAAATTAGAAAGAAAAGAAACAATTTTTTGGAAAAAATTAAATTGAGTTTAAAATTATCCGGCAACATAAAGCGTACCATTAAAGATGACATACTACAATACTCACAGGGACTCGCGGAATTGGTGGACCAGTGTATGTTGATCAAGGCAAAAGAATACGAAGAAGCGTTAAAATCAATAAATCTCGAGGACACAGTTATCGACAAAATTGCATATGACATCGAAATGCATAACAAAATGACAGCAACATTAAGCAAGACTGTTCTAGATTTTGCCACACGTCTGGATGAACAAATTGAAACTATACATAAGCGAATAACAGAAACAGAAGCAAAAAATACAGAAAAGGAAAGACCAAACATGGAAAATTACGACAGAAATTTACAGGAAATAGCAGATGACGTGAAAAACCAAAAGACCATAACGGAAGAGACCCACCAAATCGTTTTAGACCTGAAGGAAGAGCTACGTGAAATCAAGGAGAGACCAACTGAAGTAAGCAAACAAGGACAAGTAACAACACCACATAAAACCTATGCCGAAGCTGCAGCCAAAGTAACACCCAAACCCACCCTCTGCCTCTTAGTGGGCACGGACGACTTTAGGGATACCAGCGAAAACGTCGTGGAAAAAGTCAGAGGCGTGCTGAAGGCCAAAGAAACTGGGCTGCATATCTCCAAGCTTCGTAAGGTCAAGGACCAACGTATCTTAATTGGGACTGAAAATAAACAAGAATTTGAACAAATAAAAAGCATACTGGGAAAAGAGAAGTTTAAACTGGAAGAAAGGGCAAATAAGGACCCTTTGATTATCATCAAAAATGTAAATAAATGTAACACGGACGAAGACGTTATCAATGCTATTAGAGTACAAAATAGAGAACTAATAGACAGCATACCTGACGATGAGTATAGGGTGAAAATGC
The DNA here is from genome assembly GCA_951802675.2 of Boloria euphrosyne. NCBI lineage: Eukaryota > Metazoa > Arthropoda > Insecta > Lepidoptera > Nymphalidae > Boloria > Boloria euphrosyne. The sequence continues at coordinate 96,748 of OX637893.1, forward strand.
GACATAGGAGGAAGGCCCGGGACCCCAAGGAGAACCATGTGGTTCTGCAAGTCTCGCCGATGGTGTGGAAGAGCCTCACATCGGCGGGCAGAATCTACGTGGATATCCAAAGGGTCCCGGTCTTTGACCTATCGCCGCTGGTGCAATGCTCTCGGTGCCTGGCCTTCGGCCACGGAAAGAAGTGGTGCACCGAGAGCACGGACCTCTGCAGTCACTGCTCCGGGCCTCACATGGTCCATGAGTGCCCGAGCAAACTAGCCGGAGAGGCACCACAGTGCAAAAACTGCCACCAAAGTAAGCATGATACGGACACAAAACATAACGCATTTGACCTAGCATGCCCTGTAAGGCGGAAGTGGGACGCACTAGCGAGGTCGAGTGTCCAGTATTGTTAGCAGAAGGAAGAAGCATCAGACTCCACAGCGCAGCGTATCTTGAGGATACCGGAAATAAAGCACTACTTTATTATCTAGCCGCACAGTCGAAAAAGCTGAAACCACACCCTATACAAACAATACAAAACACACACAATCACACATACAAAAAATCGACAAACAGAGTAACAAATTGTAAATTAAAATTGTACTGAAAAAAAAAAAAAAAAAAAAAAAAAAAAAAAAAAAAAAAAAAAAAAAAAAAAAAAAAAAAAAAAAAAAAAAAAAAAATACAATAAAAAGAAAAACCAGTACTATTAAATAGCAGATAAATTAATTAATAAGCATAGAACTAAGTATATACACACATTCACTGGAATGTGTACTATATCTTGTAAATAGTAAAAGTAAAAAGTACATTCTCTGTTAGCCATTAAGACTAGTAGCGCATATGCTACATAGTACACGTAGAAATAAGATACAATTTAATGTAACAAAAGATAAATTTTATGTAACAAATAATATATAGTAACTTTGTAACGTAACCTATGAAATACAACTTGCTCTAATAGCAATTATAAGTAGTTATACCTATTAATAAGCAACATTATATCCTAGTTTTAAATAAGTATAATATCCCAGCTCTGGCACTGTATTAGTAATAAGAATGTATTAAGTATCACATAACATGTATAAACAGTAGAAATAATATAAGAAATAGTAAAGATAAGTAAAATTAAAATTGTAAAAAATCTCAAGACCCTTCAGGTTCTTTAAAAAACTGTAACGTAAAAATGTAAAATGTATAAAAAGGTCTCCCCCCCCATAGGCAGGAAAATTCGGTCCAAAAAAAAAAAAAAAAAAAAAAAAAAAAAAAAAAAAAAAAAAAAAAAAAAAAAAAAAAAAAAAAAAAAAAAAAACCTAACCTAACCTAACCTAACCTAACCTAACCTAACCTAACCTAACCTAACCTAACCTAACCTAACCTAACCTAACCTAACCTAACCTAACCTAACCTTTTTTTTTTTTTTTTTTTTTTTTTTTTTTTTTTTTTTTTTTTTTTTTTTTTTTATCGTTGGGAAATGCATTTCTCGCACGGGCCCCCTGCTAACCAGGGGGCACTGTGAGGGACTCGATGACATACCCCCTAAAACCCAACGCCTAACCCCCAATCCGCCATAGTGGGACGCCGCGGGATCGCGTTAGCATACAACCGCGACGCCCCGGCGGTGGCCAGGAAGACCCCAACCCAAACGTGAGGCTGCTCGCAAGTCCACTCTGCTGATCAGAGAAGTACCCGGAGCAGCCCCACACGACCTAAACACCGCCCACCGAAGTGGGCACTCTGCAAAAAAGAATGGGTATACGCATATATAGATCTATACACGTATACCCGATACCTCCCACCCAAACTGGGCAAACGTCTAAAACGCCCGAAGGCCCGTCCTATACGCCCGAAGGCCCCCCCCAAACGGCAGCAGGAGAAGAGGATGCGACAACGCCGACACTCCCCTTCCCCTGCCGCCCCCTCACATGCCGCCATACAGCGGTGACGGCCCCGCTGGGACCGCGGAAGGCGGGGAGAAATATTTTGTTCTTCCCGCCCCCCGCGGCCCCCCCCCGACAACCCCCCCAAAACGGTTGCAGAGGATAGGGAGTACGGCGCACCGTAATACCGTAGCTCCTCTTCCTCTGCATCCCCACCGCGTCCACCATCCAACGGTGGTGGCCCCGCTAGGCCGCGGGAGATAGGGACGAGCGGCGCACCGCAATACCGGCACTCCTCTTCCCCCGCGGCCCCCCTACCGTCGGCCCAGCTCCGACTGAGCTGGCTGCCGACACCCCTCGCTAGACACAGGACCACCGAAGTGGCCCCGCTCCAGCCGCCGCACCGACGGGCTAGTCCCGGCAGTGCGGCCCGCGCAGTGCCTCCTACCGTGAAAACGGCCAGAGACACCGCGCTACCTCCGGTGGGCCCGGGTGTCCGCCTGACACCCCACCCTGGCTGTTGGTCCGCGGCGGGTTTCCCCGCTACCACTCGCTCCCGTTTGGGGCCGGTTGCGAGTGGCACTCCCCCATCCGCCACCCGGGGACGCGTCCGGTAGGAGTCAGCCTCTCCCCCGGAAAAGAGATTCGAATTTTCCCACCGGCCTCCACCGGTGGTACTCATTCTACCATCTCTTTGGAGCTAGGCTCCACCGTCATACCTACTAATCCACCGCAACGTCCGTCCATTATGGGCCGTCTGCCTAGGACTTCTGAAGCAGTGAACTTTCGGTCACACACCACAGAGTTATGTTTATACTAACTCACCGCCCCGTCAGGCTTAGAGCTTTCTAAACATGCCTCCAATAGCTCGTAGCCACCCCCAAATTATGCGGGGGTGGTTGTACTCGCTATAGACCACCGACCCCGAACATATATAAATTATTAAATTATGTTCGGACCGGGACACGAACCCGGGGACCAGTGCGTGGGTCGTACATTGCTCACCACTACGCCAACTGGCCCGTCAACCTAACCTAACCTAACCTAACCTAACCTAACCTAACCTAACCTAACCTAACCTAACCTAACCTAACCTAACCTAACCTAACCTAACCTAACCTAACCTAACCTAACCTAACCTAACCTAACCTAACCTAACCTAACCTAACCTAACCTAACCTAACCTAACCTAACCTAACCTAACCTAACCTAACCTAACCTAACCTAACCTAACCTAACCTAACCTAACCTAACCTTTTTTTTTTTTTTTTTTTTTTTTTTTTTTTTAACGTCAGGAAACTCGTTACGAGTACCCGCCGCCTGGGGAAGAACGACGGGTTATGTGGGACTCCTGCCGTGCTAGAGATGGTAAACGCACGGCAGTTTACCCACTAAAACCTGACGGTGTCCACCTTGATCGCCTTAAAGCCGGGGCCACGGGAACCAGAAATCATCCGCGACCCCGACGGCGATAGCCCAACGGCTCACCTCGGTGTCGGAGGGTGGAGGAGGCACCCTCGACGACCACCAACTAGAGTAGCGCGCGGCGGACACCGCGCGCGCCTACTCGGGCCAGGTTGTTAGGCGGCAGACTTCCCCAAGTCTACCGCCCTCTGGCTAGTGTTAGGGGGGGAGGCGGCGATCTTGCGCCGCTCTCCGGCGCCCGGTCCTTCGACGGCGGATGGCGAGATCGGAAGTCGCCTCCCTCTCTCTTTCCGCCGCCTCCTTCTGCGACATGACGACCTCGCAGAAGGTCTGGACGGCGTCCCAGGACCGTTCACTGCCAACCATGGCGGAAATCACGGCCGGCAGCGTCAGGTCCACCCCCACAACACTTTGGAGCGCCTCCCGCTCTGACGCCCATGCCGGGCAGTACTCCAGGGCATGCTGCGCGTCCTCTTCGACGCAGTCGTCGCAATGGTGGCAACGTGCATCTGGCTCTCTTCCGGCGACGCGACACAGGTATCCACCGAAGCACCCGTGACCCGTGAGGATCTGCGTCAACCGGAAGGAGAGGACGCCGTGGCTTCTCCCCAGCCATTGCTTTAAGACTGGACAGACTGCATCAATTGTCCTTCGGCCAGCCGAGGCATGTTGCAGTCTGGTTTGCCACTCTGCTATTGCTGCATCCCGCTCATTGTCATCGTTGGGTGCTGGACTCAGGTCCCCGGACGCAGGGCCTCGACGTCGACGATACGTTGACGCCAAGGAAAGCGCGTCCAGGTCCCAAGGTGTGACTCCAGCCAGCATACACGCCACGTCACTTGAGATCGTCCTGTATCCCCTTATCACTCTTGTCGCCATCACCCTTTGCGACTGTCGTAGTATAGCGACGTTTTCGCGGCTGAGAGCTTCCGTCCATACTGGGGCCCCGTATAGCGCCATTGATCTTAGAACTCCCAGATATAGGCGTCTGCTAAAACAATTAGGTCCCCCTACGTTCGGTAAAAGCCTGCTCAGTGCACCCGCTGTCTGCGTCAGTTTTGGCGCAAGGTGAGCAAAATGCGCACGAAAATTCCACCGGCTGTCGAGCACGAGTCCCAAGTATTTCATCGTACTCGACAAGCCGATGCGAACTCCACCCACCATGATGTGAGCGTCGGATGATGGTGCTCTTCGACGGCCGTAGAAACTTATAGCCTTCGTCTTCTCTAAGGCGACTTCTAGCCCCAGCCTCTGTATCTTTCTTATTATGTGGGCTACTCCGACAGTTGTTAAAGTCATCGCCTCCTGATGGTTTTTTGCCCGCGCTAATACCAGGGTGTCGTCCGCATAGCATACTACGCTGATGCCCCTTAGCGTGCTACTTCTTAAAACCCAATCGTAGCCGATGTTCCACAGGAGCGGCCCAAGGACCGAACCCTGTGGAACACCGCACGATACCTCTCGTCTGCCCCAGCCGTCTCGTTCAGGGTAGATCACAAACCTATCGGATAAGTAAGCTCCAATAACGCGCTGCAGGTAGGCTGGCACCCCATGGTGTTGGAGCGCCGTCCTGATGCAAGCCCAGGGCAGGGTGTTAAAGGCGTTCGCGATGTCCAGGGACACCGCGATAACAACCTCGCTCTGGGAGACCGCATCCTGCGCACGGGACTTGACACTCAAAATGGCATCTACAGTGGAGCGACCACTGCGGAAGCCAAACTGTGCATCCGACAGATTTGGCCCAACTTCTGCCATGTGCTTGGTCAAGCGCTCGACTATGATACGTTCGAACAGCTTAGCCATTTCGTTTAGGAGCACGATGGGTCGGTAGGAGGATGGTGACTCCGATGGACGCCCTTCCTTTCTGAGAAGGACTAACCTGCCTGTCTTCCACCTCTGTGGAATTATGGCTTGTGCCAGACAGGCAGAGAATAGTCCCCTCACCCAAGGCCCTAAGGCGTCCATCATCAGTGCTAGGGCGCGGCCTGGGACTCCGTCTGGTCCAGGGCAGACGGTTTTTCCCCGCAGGCGCCTCACTGCTACTTCCATTTCGTGTTCAGTGACGTCTGGAACCTCGGCTTCGTTTTCGTTGGCTGCTCTTTGCTCGCTCATCATCGCAGGAAGGTAGTTTCCATGTTGCGGAAATAGAGCCTCGAGCACGCTTCGCAGTAAATCAGCTCCCATTGTTTCTGTGAGTGGAGGGGCCCATGGGCGAAGTTTATTTCTGACTAGCTTATAAGGTGTGCCCCAGGGGTCCCTATTGAGCTCCTCTAACATCTTGGCCCTGCCTTCGTTTATCGCCCTGGCGATCTGTGTGTGAAGACGCGCCTTTGCCTCTACGTAATCAGAGTACCGACGGTCCTCCTCCGCCTGGTCCCGGTGTACTCGTCTTCGGTAGTGCGTGTACTGTCGTCGGGCGGCTATGCAGCTCTCGCGCAACTGCGCAATTTCCGCAGACCACCACCACACTTGATGTTTAGGAGGGCGGTGTCTGGATCTAGGCATTGCTGAATCGCAGATTCGCCTTATGAAATCATCAATTTGGCTAGCTGTCTCCTCAGGGGATGTTGTGTGTCGGGGCAGCCAAGAGGCCACAACAGATGCTTCCCTGAGCACCTCTGGGTTAAGGCGCTTGATCTGCCATCTCGGGCCAATCTCTCTTGGAGCTCGAGTAGCGGTTGGCGACACCGCTGGATATGCGAAGATCTCGTATCGGATGTAGAGGTGATCCGATAGAGTCTCTACTTCCTCCAGCACTCGCCAGCCACTTACACGGCGCGCTAGAGCAGGGTTTGCGAACGTTATGTCCACAATGGAACCACCCTGCCGTCGCACGCACGTGTTCACCGTACCCCGATTCAAGATGGTTAGGTCAGTGGCAACCATCCACTCTTCCAATAAGCGCCCGCGGGCGTCCGTCGTAGGGCAGCCCCATGCACGTGCTTTGGCATTCAGGTCGCCTGCTACCAGCACGTAGCGGTGAGTACCTCTGGATATCAGTTCCCCCAGGCCGTTTAAGAAACTGTCAAATTCGACGAGGGTCCTATTGGGGGAAAAGTAAACACCGACTACTAATATTTCTCCAAATAGAGCCATCACGAAACCAGAACCCTTTACCACATGGGTAAACAACGGTGCTCCTACATCTACTTGGGTGACCAGTGCCACTGACCCGTCACGGTCGCCGACCCAGTTGTCCCTTGATGGGAGGTAGTAGGGTTCCGACAGAACCGCAAGTTGCGCGGAACACTGTACCAGGCTTTGGACAAACAGGTCTTGGGCTCTGGCACAGTGATTTAAGTTCGCTTGTAGAACTTTTAGAGCCATCATTTCTGGCGGTTCATTATTTCTCCTTTCTCGGGCGGCTTGGTATTACCAGCTACCGGGCGTTTGCCTCCCTTCTTCTTCGGAGCCAACGACTTTGTGCAGGCTGCGCTGCCTACGATGTGGTTGGCAGGCCTCTTCGCGGAGTCACACACCGGGCAATGTGGCGAGTTTGAACAATTCCCGCGTTTGTGCCCCGGTTGCCCACATCGGAAGCACTGGCTGCTTCTGTCGTCGCCACCTGTACACTTTGCTGCCACGTGTCCCACTTCGTGGCAGCGATAACAGCGTTGAGTTCGTGGCTGCAGTAATTTTACTTGCGCTGTTACAAGTCCGACTGGTATTCTGCCGCTATCTGCAATCTTCTTAGCAGCCAGCACGGGGCATTTTACCCATGCTGACCCCAAGCCAAAACGATTGCGGCGTATTTCGCCCACCTTTACAGCCTCCTTTGTACAGCCGCCTACTTGGCTGATGATGTCGGCTAACTCGTTTGACGTGGCTGAATCGTCTAGACCCAGAAGCCGTAATTCGGCACACTTCACTGGTCGTGATATATGCACCTCGCTCCCTTCTAATATGGTGCATAATCGTCTTGCCAGGGCGTCAGCCTTCTCCTCATTATTAGCGCCAGGAAGTTCCAGCATCCTGGCCCCTGTTGCTGCCACCTTATATCTCACGTCTTGGATACCCAGCTCGTTTAAATCTATTTTTTGTTTAATCTGGGTAAAGACGTCCCCATATGAGATATCTCTCTCTTCGGCCCCTGGTCGTAGTTGTATAACTACCGCAGCAGAGCGAGGTGGGCGTAGCCTAGGTTGTTTTGGCTTTTCTGATGGTATCTTTTTATTAGGCTGGTGGACTGCCGTAGTTTTCTTCTTATTTTTCCCCCGCTTGACAACCAGATTCCAGGCTTCCGAGATATTGGGAGTGGGTAGCGATGTCGTAGAAGGGACCGTCTGTTCTACCCTAGCGGATGCTTTCTTTTTCTTCTCTTTCCTCACCTTGGTCTTAGCCTTCGGACCAGGATTGGCTGGTGCCATGAGGGTGGTTGCAACGGTTTCCGGTCTGAGGGATCGACCTGCTTCCTCGTCCAATGGTAACCGGGGTAGTTGTTCTGGCTGCAGTCTCTTCTCTAGAGCTTTAAAGTGCTCACTGATCATTGGGCCAATCCGCCCTATTACGGCATGTACCAGATTTTCGGTATTGCCTGAGCTCGATGTTAGGGGAACCCTCTCTTTTTCGCGGGACCTATCCTGCTGTTGCTTCAATTGCACTAATTCCTTGCGAAGCTCTTCAACTTCTGAGCTAGCCACCGCACTCGCTGGTACAACTTGAGTTTGGAGTTCTTTCCTCAAGACTGCTATCTCCTTTTTCAGGTCATTTACCTCCACCTGTAGCCTTGTGTTACTGGCCCGTAGCTGTTCTACTTCCTCTGATGCAGTGCGCCGCGCAAGTGAATCAACCGCACCAGCAATCGTACTTGCCGCATCCTTGAGGGCTTTGGCAAAGGTACCCTTTAGGTTGCCCGATCTTGTGGCAACCTTCTCAATAACCTCAAGGCTGGTCTTTATCCTATCCTGAAGCTCAGGTACGAAGTCCGCCTCCCTATCTGTCCTGACAGTGAGCCCACCCGATGTTTGTGGGCTGGGTCCCGTCTTGAGGGCCGACGCCAATTCTGCTACCTCTTGTTGGGCTCTGAGCCGGAGCTCCTCTTTCTTCGCCTCGTTGAGGGCACGTTGAGATTCCGCCAGACCCACATATTGCCATGTGGTTGGCGGACGACCTCTTCCACGTTGCACAGCACTCGCCTTTAGCCCTGCTTCATCTGGCGACCCCGACTGACTGCGGGCCGTACCTTTGACAGGCACTCTACTTCCGCCTTTGTCTGGTCCAGCTCGAGCTTCGCTTGGGGACCGTTTTCCTCTAGTAGGCACCACGCCTGCAGCTCTGCCTGTTTTAGGCCTACTAACTCCGCCAGTTGCTGGCACACTCTTTTCACCGCCCTTCTCGGGCCTCACGTCTACACCACCCATCTCGGGCACCTCGTCAACGCCGCCCATCTCGGGCACTTCGTCTTGTGGGTTGTTGTTTTTGCTTTGCTCCATACTGTTCCCACGAGTATGGGGGATATATAAGGTCCATCCAGGCGGTGCCCCCTGCACCCGGATAAGCCTAGCGTAACCCGTTGAAGTGTCGGCCGGTACTTTAACGGGGGAAAGCAGTAGCGACTGAACTACCCATCAGCCATGCATCCCCTCGCGCTGCTCCGCCGCTTGGGATTCGGGGTAATTTTTTATAGAGGTTTTCTTCCTCGCAGCCCGGGCGGTTAAGCCAGGGCCCTCGGTCCCAGTTCCCGGCCGCTAGACATGACAACGGCACCGGTTACCGGGATTACGAGATTTGAGGAGGGCGTTGCACAGGAAGTGCAGCCCGGCTGCGCAGTAAAGCACCCACCGGACCCGCCCCGCCTCGGTGCTGATCCACAGCTTCGGCTTTGTTTACGGTGTGCTCCGCTAGGCCGTGGGGATAACAATCCCCTAAAGGTACGCCCATACCTGCTGGTTTTGGTCCGCGCCGGATTACTCCGGTACCACCCGCAAAATGCGAGTGGCGTTCCCCTATCCGCCACCGGGGGACGCGCCCGATAGAAGACCCAGCAACTCCCACGGGAACCTAACCTAACCTAACCTAACCTAACCTAACCTAACCTAACCTAACCTAACCTAACCTAACCTAACCTAACCTTTTTTTTTTTTTTTTTTTTTTTTTTTTTTTTTTTTTTTTTTTTTTTTTTTTTTAACGTCAGGAAACTCGTTACGAGTACCCGCCGCCTGGGGAAGAACGACGGGTTATGTGGGACTCCTGCCGTGCTAGAGATGGTAAACGCACGGCAGTTTACCCACTAAAACCTGACGGTGTCCACCTTGATCGCCTTGATGTCGGGGCCACGGGAACCAGAAATCATCCGCGACCCCGACGGCGATAGCCCAACGGCTCACCTCGGTGTCGGAGGGTGGAGGAGGCACCCTCTACGACCACCAACTAGAGTAGCGCGCGGCGGACACCGCGCGCGCCTACTCGGGCCAGGTTGCTAGGCGGCAGACTTCCCCAAGTCTACCGCCCTCTGGCCAGTGTTAGGGGGGGAGGCGGCGGTCTTGTGCCGCTCTCCGGCGCCCGGTCCTTCGACGGCGGATGGCGAGATCGGAAGTCGCCTCCCTCTCTCTCTCCGCCGCCTCCTTCTGCGACAACACGACCTCGCAGAAGGTCTGGACGGCGTCCCAGGCCCGTTCGCTCTCGACCATGGCTTTGATCACGGCCGGGAGCGACAGGTCTGCCCCCACAACACTTTGGAGCGCCTCCCGCTCTGACGCCCACGCTGGGCAGAACTCCAACGTGTGTTGGGCGTCTTCGTCTTCGCACTCGCTGCAGTGGTGGCATCGTGCGTCAGGCTCCCTTCCGGCGACGCGGCACAGGTAACCGCCAAAGCACCCGTGCCCCGTGAGGACCTGCGTCAGCCGGAAGGAGAGGACGCCGTGCTTTCTAGCCAGCCACTGCCTCAGGACTGGGCAGATTGCGTCTAGGGTCTTTCTGCCAGCTTCAGCATGCTCTAATCTAGCGAGCCACGTTTCTATTATAACGTCCCTCTCTTCGTTACTGGGCAGTGCTGGACTTAGGTTCCCGGACGCCTGGCCTCGACGTCGATAGTAGGTCGACGCCAAGGAGACCGCGTCCAGGTCCCAGGGTGAGACTCCAGCCAGCACGCACGCCACGTCCCCAGAGATAGTTCGGTAGCCCCTCACTACTCTCGTTGCCATAATTCTTTGTGACTGCCGCAAAACAGCCACATTTTCTCGACTGAGAGCATCTGCCCATACAGGAGAACCATAAAGCGCCATCGACCGGAGCACTCCGAGATAGAGAAACCTGCTTAGTCGATTTGGTCCGCGCAAATTCGGCAGTAGCCTGCTGAGCGCACCTGCTGTATTCAATAACTTGGGCGCAAGAGCTTGAAAGTGCGCCCGAAAGTTCCACCGGCTGTCGAGCACGAGTCCGAGGTACTTCATCGTACTCGACAGACCGATGCAAGCTCCACCCACTCTGATGGCAGTGTTTGGTGGTGGTGCTCTCCGAGGGCCGTGGAAGCATATTGCCTCGGATTTCTCTACGGCAACCTGTAGCCCCAGCCTCCTTATTTTACTGACAATGTGGGCCACCGCCGCCGTCGCAAGTATTGCTGCCTCTCTATGTCCTTTCTCGCGTGCCAAGACCACTGTGTCGTCTGCATAGCATAGGATGCTGACCCCCCTGAGTGTTCTGCTTCGAAGCACCCAGTCGTATCCAATGTTCCACAGGAGCGGTCCAAGAACCGAGCCCTGTGGAACACCGCACGACACTTCCCAACTCTCCCAGCGGTTCTTTCCTGGGAAGACCACAGATCTTTCCGATAAATATGCCCCTATAATGCGGCGCAGGTATGACGGCACTCTGTGGTAGTGTAGCGCTTCCTGGATGCAAGCCCAAGGCAAAGAGTTAAAAGCATTTATAATGTCCAGGGACACCGCAATAACCACTTCACCCCGGGATATCGCATCTTGCGCATAGGATTTTACCCGCAGAATGGCATCCACAGTAGAGCGAGCACTGCGAAAGCCAAACTGCGCGTCTGAGAGGTCTGGTCCGACTTCAGCCAAATGGTTTATCAGGCGCCCCACTACTATGCGCTCGAATAGTTTGGCCATCTCGTTAAGCACCACGATGGGACGGTAGGCGGAGGGAGACTCCGCTGGACGCCCTTCCTTTCTGAGGAGAACTAACCTACCTGTCTTCCACCTCTGTGGAATTATGGCTTGAGCCAGACAGGCAGTGAATAGTTTCCTCATGCAAGGCCCTAGAGCGTCCATGGCTATGGCTAGAGCGCGGCCTGGTACACCATCTGGTCCAGGAGCGACTGATTTACGTCGCAGGCGTTCGACCACAGCTAGCATTTCTTCCTCGTCCACTTCTGGCACATCCTCCTGCTCTTCCTCGCTGACTCTGCGTGGGCCCACCTGTGGCGGCATGTAGTTGTCTTGCCGCGGAAACAACGTTTCTAGCACACTCTGTAGTGCCTCCGGCTCGAGAGTTTCAGTGATAGGAGGGGCCCAGGGGCGAAATTTGTTTAACACTAACCTATATGGTGTGCCCCAAGGGTCGTTATCGAGCCCCTCCAACATCTCGGCCTTTCCTTCATTAATGGCCTTGGTTATTTGGGCCTGGAGTCGCGCTTTCGCCTCTACATATTCGGCATACCTCCGATCCTCTTCTGCTTGGTCCCGGTGCACTCTCCTGCGGTAGTGAGTGAAGAGACGTCTGGCAGCGACGCAGTCTTCGCGTAGTCGCGCTATTTCTGCCGTCCACCACCACACTTGCTGCCTTCGAGGGCGTCTCCCAGACCGAGGCATTGAAGCATCACATATGTGCTTCATCAACTCCTCAATGCGATTTGCTGCCTCTTCCGGGGAAACATAGCTAAAGGGTAGCCAGGATGCCACCATTGACGCCTCCTTCAGTACCTCTGGTTCGAGGCGCTTAAGCTGCCACCTCGGGCCCCCCTCTGTCGGAGTTCGGATATGGCTTGGCGGCACCGCCGGATGTGTGGAGATCTCGTATTGGATGTAGAGATGGTCCGAGAGGGTCTCCACATCATCCAGCACTCGCCAGCCATGTACACGGCGTGCTAGTGCAGGGCTCGCGAAAGTTACATCCACGATGGACCCGCCCTGCCGTCGCACGCATGTGTTGACCGTTCCCCGATTCAGGACGTTCAGTCCGGTGGCAACAACCCATTCCTGTAGTAGACGCCCACGGGCATCCGTTGCTGAGCAACCCCATTCCTCTGATTTGGCGTTTAAATCGCCTGCCACCAGAACGCAGCGGTGTCTGCTTCGAGATATTAATTCCCCCAGACCGTCAAGGAAATTATCAAACTCGGCAAGGGTCCTGTTGGGGGAAAAGTAGACACCGACTACATAGACATCGCCAAAAAGAGCCGCCACAAAACCGGGCCCCCGGGCTATATGGGCGAAAGCCGGTGCACCTGCTTGTACCTGGGCGACGAGTGCTACTAATCCATCCGTATCACCAACCCAGTTGTCCCTAGTCGGAACATAGTAGGGCTCTGATAGTATTGCCAACTGCGTTGACCACTGCACCAAGCTTTGAACCAAAAGGTCCTGAGCTCTGGCACAATGGTTAAGGTTGGCCTGTACCGCTTTCATGGCCATTTTTGTCCTTACACTGTCCCTCCATGGGCGGCTCAGTTATAGTAGCCGCAGGACGCTTGCCCCTCTTTTTCTTTCGAGCCTGAGCTCGGGAGCAGGCTGCACTACCAACTATGTGGTTTGCAGGCCTGTTGGCTGACTCGCAGATCGGGCAGTGTGGCGCGGCAGAACATTGCCCTCGCTTATGACCCAACTGCCCACATCTGAAGCACTGGTTGCTTCGGTCGTTCCCGCCAGTGCATTTAGCCGCCATGTGTCCCACCTCGTGACAGCGGTAGCAACGCTGAGGTCGAGGCTGAAGAAGTTTAATTTGAGCCGTCACAATACCGACTTGTATTCTTCCCTCATCTGCGATCTTTTTTGCGGCTGCCACGGGACATTTTATCCAGGCCGCCCCTAGACCGAATCGGGTGCGACGTATTTCCCCGACTTTCACGGCCTCTTTGGCACAGCCGCCTCCCTCGCTGACGGCTTCAACAAGGTCTCCTGTGGTACTTGAGTCATCCAAGCCAAGGACTCGGAGCTCAGCACACTTCACGGGCCTGGAGATGTGTACATCCCCAGCAGACAGGATAGTACCTAGCCGTTGCGCCAAGGCATCAGCCTTCCCTTCATTATTTGCGCCCGGTAGCTCCAGCATCCTGGCTCCCGTCGCAGCAACTTTATACCTCAAGTCTTTAATGCCCAGGTCGTTGAGGTCAAGCTGTTGTTTGACCTGGGCAAATACCTCCCCGTATGTAAAGTTTCGCTCAACTGCAGTAGGCTGAAGTTTGATAATAACTGCAGCAGAACGAGGTGAGCGCAGTTTGGGTATTTTCGGCTTTTGGGGCCTTACTTTATCCTGTTTAGGCGGTTTAGCCGCCGCTGCCTTCTTTTTCGCAGTCTTCTTTACCACCAGGTTCCAACCCTCTGAGATAACCGGTGTAGGTGGTGGTGGAGGCAGGTTCTTGGGTGTCCTTGCTGCCTTCTCCTTTTTGCGTTTCTTCGCCTTATGTTGTGCCTTCACCCCTGGATTAGCTGGGGCCATGAGGGTAGTGACTTTAGGCTCTGATCCGCGAGCATCAGTTGCAACCTCGACCAGTGGTGCTGGCGTTTGCTGTTGTGGAATTAGCTTCGCCTCCAATGCCTCGAAGCGGGCATTCATCTGCACCATTACAGAGCGTACTAACTCCTCGGCAGTAGGTTCTGTTGGTCTTGACGACGCATTGGCTATCTCCTGCCCTTGAGAGACCGCTTGTGGTACCGCTTGTGGTACGTTGGAGCGAGACATCCGCTGTTTCTCGAGCTCTAACCTCATTTCTGCGACCTCTCTTTTAAGATCGGCTACTTCTGACTGCAGCCTATTATTGCTGGCTCGCAGTTGTGCCGCCTCCTCTGATGCTGTTCGTAGGGAGAGTATGTCAACAGCCCCTGCGATCGTACATGCTGCATCTTTTAGGGCCTTAGCGAACGTACCCTTCAAGTTACCTGACCTAGTGGCAACTTTCTCGATCACCTCTAGGCTCGTTTTTATTCTTTCCTGGAGTTCAGGAACCGAGTCCGCATCGACATTTGCACTAGGAGTGATGCCACCTATTTGTCGTGGAGTGATTCCAGGTTTCAGTGACGATGCCAAATCCATCACCTCCTGCTGGGCTCTAAGCCGTAGCTCCTCTTTTTTCGCCTCATTAAGGGCACGTTGGGCTTCAGCTACACCCACGTATTGCCACGTGGTAGGTGGGCGACCTCTCCCGCGTTGCACTGTAGCGCTCGCTTTAGATACCTTGTCGTCGTCCGGCGACCCCGACTGACTACGGGCTGTGGCTTTGGCAAGCACTTTTGCTCCGCCCTTTTCTGGTCCGGCTCGGACTTCGCTAGGAGACCGCTTCCCTCCTCTAGCCGGCGCAACTCCTGAAACTCCGCCTATCTCAGGCCTCTCTCTAACTACGCCAGTCCCTGGCACACGCTTCTCACCGCCCTTCGCGGGCCCGTCTTCTACTCCGCCAGTCTCTGGCACACTTCCTCCGCCCGTCTCAGGCACTACGTCTTTTGGGATTTTTGTTTTGTTTTTTGACTCCATACTGATCCCACGAGTATGGGGGAAATAAAGGTCCATCCGAGCGGTGCCCCCTGCACCCGGATAAGCCTAGCGTAACCCGTTAGAGTGACGGCCGGTACTCTAACGGGGGAAAGCAGTAGCGACTGAACTACCCATCAGCCATGCATCCCCTCGCGCTGCTCCGCCGCTTGGGATTCGGGGTAATTTTTTATAGAGGTTTTCTTCCTCGCAGCCCGGGCGGTTAAGCCAGGGCCCTCGGTCCCAGTTCCCGGCCGCTAGACATGACAACGGCACCAGTCACCGGGATTACGAGATTTGAGGAGGGCGTTGCACAGGAAGTGCAGCCCGGTTGCGCAGTTAAGCACCCACCGGACCCGCCCCGCCTCGGTGCTGATCCACAGCTTCGGCTTTGTTTACGGTGTGCTCCGCTAGGCCGTGGGGATAACAATCCCCTAAAGGTACGCCCATACCTGCTGGTTTTGGTCCGCGCCGGATTACTCCGGTACCACCCGCAAAATGCGAGTGGCGTTCCCCTATCCGCCACCGGGGGACGCGCCCGATAGAAGACCCAGCAACAGCAACAGACGGGCCAGTTGGCGTAGTGGTGAGCTATGTACGACCCACGCACTGGTCCCCGGGTTCGCGTCCCGGTCCGAACATAATTTAATAATTTAACCTAACCTAACCTAACCTAACCTTTTTTTTTTTTTTTTTTTTTTTTTTTTTTTTTTTTTTTTTTTTTTTTTTTTTTTTTTTTTTTTTTTTTTTACGTCAGGAAACCCTGTTACCGGGTACCCGCCACCCTGGGGAAGGCGACGGGTTATGTGGGGCTCCCACCGCGCAAAGATGGTAAGCGCACGGCAGCCTACCCACTAAAACCTGACGGTGTCCACCTTGATCGCCTTAAGGTCGGAGCCACGGGAACCAATAGAGTCATCCGCGAACCCCAACGGCGATTGCCTCACGGCACATCTCGGTGTCGGAAAAACCTCCGACAACCATCTTTGAGTGGCACGCGGCGGACACCGCGCGCGCCTACTCGGGCCAGGTGACTAGGCGGCAGGCTTCCCCAAGCCTACCACCCTCTGGCCTGTGTTAGGGGGGGAGGCGGCGATCGTGAGCCGCTCTCCGGCGCCCGGTCCTTCTACGACGGATGGCAAGTTCGGTTGTAGCCTCCCTCGCCCTCTCCGCCGCCTCCTTCTGTGACATCACATCCTCACAGAAGGACAGGACGGCATCCCAGGACCTTTCGCTACCGACCATGGCGGAAATCACAGCCGGCAGCGTCAGGTCCGCCCCCACAACACTCTGGAGCGCCTCGCGCTCTGTCGCCCAGGCTGGGCACACCTCCAGCGTATGCTGAGCCGACTCATCGGAACAGTCATTGCAATGGTGGCATCGAGGAGTGGGCTCCCTCCCCGCGACTCGACACAGATACCCCCCGAAACAACCATGCCCCGTTAGTACCTGCGTCAGCCGAAAAGAGAGTTCACCGTGCCCTCTCGCCAACCACTGCCTTAGGACGGGACGAACAGCGTCAATCGTCCTGCGACCAGCTGAAGGATGCTCCAGCCTACTGTGCCACCTCTCGATAGCGGTCTCCCGCTCTTCGCTCCCACGCGGTGCTAGGCTAAGGTCTCCGGACGCAGGGCCTCGGCGCCGACAATAGATCGACGCTAAGGAAAGCGCATCCAGATCCCATGGTAAAACACCAGCCAGCACACACGCCACCTCACCGGCAATCGTACGGTACCCCCTCACGACTCTCGTCGCCATCACCCTCTGCGCCCTCCGCAGCAGGGCGACGTTATCCCTATTCAGGGCGTCCACCCATACGGGAGCACCGTACATCACCATGGACCGAACAACACCACAATATAGTCGCCTACACGAGCTATCCGGTCCACCAACATTCGGGAGCAGCCTGGAAAGGGCCGCCGCCACCTTAAGCACCCGCGGGACGAGTGCAGCAAAATGAGCCCTAAAGCTCCATCGGCTGTCGAGTACTAGACCCAAATAAGTCATCGCACTCTTCAGACCGATGCGCGTGCCGCCGACGACGATGTTAGCGTCCCCCGGGGGCGCCCTCCGAGGCCCGTGAAAAAGAATGGCCTCGGATTTTTCTAGCGCGACCTCCAATCCAAGACGCCTAATGCGCGCAACTACCTGAGCGACTCCTGCCGTCGCAAGAACTGCCGCCTCCCGATACGTGGCCTGCCGAGCCAACACAAGAGTGTCGTCGGCATAGCAGACCACGCTCACTCCCTTCAACCAAGAGCCCCGCAACACCCAGTCGTATCCGATGTTCCACAGGAGCGGGCCGAGAACCGAACCCTGTGGAACACCACATGACACTTCTCTCGTGCTCCAGCCGTCCTTCACGGGAAATGACACGTTCCTGCCCGACAGGTAGACACCGATGACACGGCGCAAATAGGTCGGCACCCCATGATGACGAAGCGCCTCCCTAATGCAGCTCCAGGGCAACGAGTTGAAAGCGTTGACGATGTCAAGCGACACCGCCAGCACGACGTCACCCTGGGCGATTGCCTCCTGCGCTTGGGCCTTGACCTGCAGAATGGCATCCACCGTAGAACGACCACGGCGAAAACCAAACTGAGCGTCCGATAGGTCCGGACCCACTCCTTCCAAATGGGCCGTAAGCCGGTCCACCACTATGCGCTCGAAAGTTTTTGCGACCTCGTCGAGCAGCACAATGGGGCGGTAGGCAGATACGGAATCCGCCGGGCGTCCCTCCTTCCTGAGGAGAACTAATCTGCCTGTCCTCCAACGCTGTGGAATTGAGGCATGAGCCAGACAGGCAGTATATAGTTCTCTCAACTCTTGACCCATGGTGTCAGTTGCCAAGACTAGCACCTTGCCAGGGATCCCGTCTAACCCAGGGGCTGTGTTCTTGCCTTTCAATCTCTCCACTGCCCGAGAAAACTCCTCCTCCGATACGACTGGAGCTTCCTCCTCCTCATCCTCCGCACCGACGACTTGACGCGGGACCATCGGAGGTGGCGTATGATACTCCCGATGAGGAAACAGATTGGATACCACCTCTCGCAAGACGTCAGATGGTAGCGTCTGCGTTAGTGGGGGAGCCCAGGGACGGAGCTTATTACGCACCATCCTGTACGGCGTCCCCCACGGGTCCCTGTCAAGCCCATCCAACATCTCCTCCCTGGCACGTATCTGTGACGCCCGGATTGCCACCTGCAGGAGCCTCTTCGCTTCCGTGTAACCGGCGTATAACCGGTCTTCCTCCTCCAGGTCTCTATTAACTCTACGCCGATAGTGGGTGTACTGGCGTCTTGCGCGTACGCACTCTTTGCGTAATCGCGCAATTTCCGCTGACCACCAGTACACCTGTCGCTTCATAGGTCGACGCCCAGAGCGGGGCATAGACGCGTCGCACATCCGCGTTAAGCTCCGCTGCATCCACTCAGCAGCCTCCTCCACTGACGCTACATTATGTGGCAGCCACGACGCTACTAACGCAGCCTCCTCCAAGAGCCCTCTGTCTAGGTGCCTCAGTTGCCACCGGGGACCCTCCTGTCCCGTGTTTCGGCTAAGACCTGACGACACCGCCGGATGTGTGGAGACCTCAAAAAAGATGTAAAGGTGGTCCGATAGAGTCTCCACATCTCCTAGCACTCGCCAGCCCTCAACACGGCGCGCTACAGCCGGACTCGCGAACGTAACATCCACGATGGACCCGCCCTGCCGTCGCACACACGTGTTGGCCGTCCCTCGATTCAGAACGGTCAAGTTGGCAGCAATGATCCACTCCTCCAGCACCCTACCCCGAGCATCCGTTGCGGGACAACCCCACAATACAGACTTAGCGTTTAAGTCCCCCGCAATGACAAGGTTACTGGCTTGGAAGTTCCGGGTTAGCCTCGTCAGCTCGTAGAGGAACTCCTCAAACTCTGCGATGGATCGATTGGGGGAGAAATAGACCCCCACGACTACAATCTCACCCAGTAATGCTGCAACGCATCCCGAACCCTTTGCAATACGCGCAAAAGGCAGGGAGCCTGCAGCCACTTGGGTAACAATCGCCACCAGGCCGTCGTTGTCGCCAACCCAGTTGTCACGCGGAGGAACCGAGTAAGGCTCCGCCACGACCGCTACCTGCACCGACCACTGCACCAGACTTTGGACGAACAGGTCCTGTGCTCTGGCACAGTGGTTTAGGTTCGCCTGAAGGAACCTTAGGGCCATGGTTATGTTGTTTCCATGACCCTCCCCTCCTCGTCCCTATTGCGGACTGGCTGCTCCTGAGATTTCGACCCAGGTGCCGCTTTCCTCCCTTTCGTTCTCGTTGTATGAGAACGAGCACAGGCCGCGCTACCGACCGTGTGGTCCGCTGGCCTCTTCGCCGCCTCGCACACTGCACAATGAGGTGCAGATGTGCAATGACTCCGTATGTGACCAGGCTGTCCACACCTGTAGCACTGGCCACTACGGTCTATTGCCCCCTTGCATTGCGCTGCGACGTGGCCTCCCTCGTGACAGCGGAAACACCGCTGGGGTCTCGTCTGCAGCAGATGGACACGTGCTGACGTAAACCCGACGAAGATTCGGCCACCATCCACCACCTTCTTGGCCGCTGCCACCGGACATCGGACCCACGCCGTTCCTAGCCCGGCACGATCACGGCGGATTTCACCAGACCTCACTGCACTGACAGAACAACCACCCAATCTGCCAATGACCTCGGTCAGTTCCTCCCGCGTTACAGAATCATCCAGACCGGCGATGCGAATCTCTGCGCATTTTGTCGGCCTGGACACCAACACCTCTCCGTCAGGCAGTACCCCCCTAATCTTTTCAGCCAGAGCATCTGCCTTCTCCGCACTATCTCTGCCAGGAAGCTCAAGCATTCTGGCCCCGGTGGCCGCTACTTTGAGCCGGAGATCCACGATCCCCAGGTCCTCCAGGCGCACCTCCCGCCTCACCCTAGCGAACACCTCGCTGTAGGTCAGGCGGTCGGCTACTTCTGGCTGCAGCTTTAAGACCACCGCCGACGAGTTGGGCGGGCGCAGCTTAGGCGCTTTGGGCTTTTGTACCCTTCGCTGCTCTGGCTGCTGTTTGGCATCCTCCTTCTTCTTCGAGCCCCTCCTAACCACCACGTTCCACCCCTCCGATTGAGTGGCGGGAGCGGGCGGCAAGGGACGGGAGCTCTCCGGTGCAGTCGGCTGCGACGCAGCCTCCTTCTTCTTCTTCTTCCCCTTCTTTTTCTTCGGGGGCTTCTTTGTCCTATCCGAGGCAGGATTAGCCGGCGCTACCAAGGTGGTGGTGGCGGCGGCAACAGTCTCCGTTGTCCTAGGTGTCCTCCTCTCCTTCGTCTTATCGGACGCGAGCGGAGGACGAGCGCGCTGCTCCGGCAGAAGCCGACTCTCCAACGACTCTAGTCGGGCATTCAACACAGTCCCCACCTGGACCATAATGGAGCGCGTATACTCGTCCGATCCCTGCAGGTTAGTAGGAGGTGGCGTAGGTGGTCTTCGCCCTATCCGCTCCTTATCCATGGCCTCCTTCATTCCTGCGACCTCTTTCCGCAACTCGGCTAGCTCCGCCTGCAGTCGGGTGTTGCTAGCACGCAGTTGTGCAGTCTCCTCCGTGATTGTGCGCCGAGCAAGAATATCGACTGCTGCAGCAATCGAGCTCGACGCCTGCTTAAGGGCCTTAGTGAAGGTACCCTTAAGATTTTTCGACTTACTGGCCACTTTGTTGATGACCTCTAAATTGTTGGCCACCAGCGAGTGCAAGTCAGTGGCCAGTACTCCTTCACCAGGCTCATATAAGGACCTAACTGATATGTCAGAGAGGCTAGAGCTCGCCCTAGTCTGCACCTCCTGTGTAGCTTCCGCGACCTCTCGCTCTACCAGCCGCTTCTGCTCCTCTCTGGGCGCCTCGTTCGCCTGAGTAATCCCTGGGCTAATAAATCGCCCAGTCTTTGGGCACCTAACTAGCTTCCTCTGACTGGACGACGTCTTGGCCTTAGGCTTACCACTATCTTCCTCGGAAGAGCCAGACGGCTCCATGGGATCCCGAGGTCTCTTCCTCATATACTGACCCCTGGAAGTGCCCCTCTCTGACCTTGTGGACGCTACACTCTCCACCTCAGACTCCGAGCCCCCTCCCCAGAATCTCCCGCCCTGCGAGGATAGTGAGCCCCGCCTAGAGTATGTCTTCGCACACTCCCCCACCTCGATGCGAGACAACACCACTGATGGCAAACTGCCAACAGCCTCTTTCCTTCTCGCGCCACAAAGCGGCGCACCTACGCCCGTCTCAGGCCAATCACCGGCGACCAACACACTGCCCGTCGCTAGCGCACCTTCTTCACCGCCCATCTCGGGCACCACGTCAACTCCGCCCGTCGCAGGCACCGAACCTCCGCCCGTCTCAGGCACCACACCCCCGCCCGTCTCAGGCACTAATCCCCCGCCCGTCTCAGGCACTAAGCCCCCGCCCGTCGCAGGCACTGAACCCCCGCCCGTCGCAGGCACAAAACCCCCGCCCGTCACAGGCACATTTCCAACAATATTTTCACCGCCCATCGCAGGCCCAACGTCAACTCCGCCCTTCTCGGGCTCCCGGACATCACTAAAGCAGTAGTTGTCCCCCCCAGATTCGACGGGACGGCGTGCCGTAGCACGGAGGGATTGCCGACGGATAGTCACATCGGTGCCCTCCTGGGGAATATGTTCACTGGCTGCTTTCATGATGGGGTTTTTTGCTGATCCACAGCTTCGCCTTTGTTTAGGGTGAGGTCCCATAGGCCGCAGGGCTAACAAGCCCCTATAGGTGCGCCCACACCTGCTGGTTTTGGTCCGCGGCGGGTTTCCCCGCTACCACCCGCAAAATGCGAGTGGCATTCCCCTATCCGCCACCTGGGGACGCGCCCGATAGAAGTTCCAGCAACTCCCACGGGAACCTAACCTAACCTAACCTAACCTAACCTAACCTAACCTAACCTAACCTAACCTAACCTTTTTTTTTTTTTTTTTTTTTTTTTTTTTTTTTTTTTTTTTTTTTTTTTTAACGTGTGGAAAACCCTGTTCCCGGGTACCCGCCGCCTGGGGAAGCGACGGGTTATGTGGGGCTCCTGCCGTGCAAAGATGGTAAACGCACGGCAGCCTACCCACTAAAAACCACACGAGGTCCACTCTGTCGCCTTGGTGCTGGGGTCACAGGTATCCAGATTCGTCTGTAGACCCCAGCGGCGAGGCCTGTCGAGGCTCGTCCCGGTGTCAGGGGCATAGATGTTAGAACCCCTGACGTCCTCCTTGAGTGGCGCGCGGTGGACTCCGCGCGCGCCGACTCGGGCCAGGTGACTAGGCGGCAGACTCCCCCAAGTCTACCACCCTCTGGCCAGTGTTAGGGGGGGAGGTGGCGATCGTGGGCCGCCCTCCGGCGCCCGGTCCTTCTGCGGCGGATAGCGAGATCCGAAGTCGCCTCCCTCTCTCGCTCCGCCGCCTCCTTCTGCGACATTACGGTCTCGCAGAAGGACAGGACGGCGTCCCAGGACCTTTCACTACCGGCCATGGCAGAGATCACAGCCGGCAGCGTTAGGTCCGCCCCCACAACACTAATGAGCGCCTGGCGCTCAGTCGCCCAAGCTGGACACTCCTCCAGCGTATGCTGGGCCGACTCGTCGGGACACGTGTCACAGTGGTGGCATAGCGGAGAGGGCTCCCTCCCGGCGACCCGACACAGGTACCCCCCGAAGCAACCATGCCCCGAGAGGATCTGTGTGGTGCGGAAGGTTAGGACGCCATGTCGTCTGCTCAACCACTGCGCTAAAATGGGGCGAACTGCTTCGATCGTCCGTCGGCCAGCGCAAGGGTGCTCCAGCCTGGACCCCCATTCTTCGATTGCGGCAACCCGCTCGTTCTCCATTTCAATGCATGGTACCGTGCTGGGATCTCCGGAGGCTGGGCCTCGGCGCCGACGGTATGCCAACGCCAAGGATCGCGCATCTAGGTCCCAGGGAATGATAGAGGCCAATACACATGCAGCCTCCCCTGAGATGGTACGGTACCCCCTGATGACCCTTATCGCCATCGCTCTCTGCGCCCTCCGCAACAGAGCGGTGTTTTCGCGACCCAGGCCATCCGCCCAGACTGGGGCACCGTACATAGCCATAGACCTAATCACACCTGTGTAGAGCTTCCTGGTGACTATGCTCGGTCCACCGATATTTGGAAGGAGCCTGCTCAACGCCACAGCCTCCTTTAGCAGGCGCGGAACAAGGGCGTCAAAGTGCGCACGGAAGTCCCACCGGGTGTCGAGTACGAGTCCCAGGTACTTCATCGTACTCTTCACACCGATGTGGACTCCCTCAACGGTTATATGTGCGTCCGGCGGTGGTGCCCTACGAGGACCGTAGAAGCACATTGCTTCTGATTTCTCTAGGGCTACTTGGAGCCCAAGCCGTCTTATACGTGCCACCACGTGTGCAACTCCCGCAGTTGCTAGAGACGCCGCCTCCCTAAAGTTTCTATGCCGCGCCGTGACCAACGTGTCATCCGCATAGCAGGTGACCTCCACACCTCGCAGAAAGGCACCTCTTAACACCCAGTCATATCCGATGTTCCACAAGAGTGGTCCAAGTACCGACCCCTGTGGAACACCGCACACGACTTCACGACTTTCCCAGCCATCTCGCACTGGGAAGGTCACCCGTCTCTCCGACAAATAAGCTCCTACAACACGGCGGAGGTAGCTTGGCACCCCATGGTAGCACAGTGCCTCCCTTATGCAGGTCCAGGGCAACGTGTTAAAAGCGTTCGCGATATCGAGTGAAACCGCGATAACCACGTTGCCCCGAGAGACTGCCTCCTGTGCCTGGGACTGGACGCGCAGAATGGCATCCACGGTGGAGCGTCCACCGCGAAAGCCAAACTGGACGTCCGAGAGATTAGGTCCCCGCTGCTCTAAATGCGCAAGCAAGCGCCCAGCAACCACGCGCTCAAAGAGCTTGGCCACTTCATCTAGGAGGACAATGGGGCGATATGCGGACGGAGATTCTGCGGGTCGCCCCTCCTTTTTGAGGAGGACCAATCTGCCTGTCTTCCACCGCTGTGGAATTATGGCTTGAGCCAGACAGGCAGTAAACAGTCCTCGAACTCGCGTCTCCAAAGAGTCCATGACCAAGACCCAAATTCGCCCAGGTACCCCATCAGGGCCAGGGGTGACATTCTTCGTGCGTAGACGCGCCACAGCTGCGGACAACTCCTCTTCGCTCACTGGTTGCACCTCTTCATCGTCTTCCCAAACTGAAGAGGGAGACACCATAGGCGGCGGCTGGTGTTCTGCCTGCCCACCATAAGGAAACAAAGTTGCAACTACATCCCGTACCACTTCTGGCTGCAGAGATTGAGTAAGTGGGGGGGCCCTAGGACGGAGCTTATTTCGCACCATCCTATAGGGCGTCCCCCAGGGATCCTGGTTGAGCTCCTCCAGCATCCGTTCTCTTGCAGTGTTCTGCGACTCGGCGATCGCCACCTGTAAGCTTGTCTTTGTTTCAACGTAAGTAGCGTACAGCCTATCCTCTTCTATTCGATGCCTCTCCCTGTCGCCATCATTGCGGCTTCTAAAACGACGCCTCCGACAGCGCGTGTACTGGCGTCTAGCGGCCACACATTGCTGGCGCAAATGTGCGATCGCCTCCGACCACCAGTACACCTGGCGCCTAGACGGGCATTGTCTGGAGCGAGGCATAGATACGTCGCAGGCTCGTGTGACAAGTTCCTTTAGCCTCTCTGCAGTGTTTTCTACACTTCCGGTATCCTGGGGCAGCCATGAGGCCACTGTTACTGCCTCTTTTAGCACCTCAATGTTCAGGCGCTTCAGCTGCCACCTCGGACCATCCTCCATCGGGCCACGGCTAGAACTAAGCGGCACCGCCGGATGTGTGGAGAGCTCGAATGAGATATAAAGGTGGTCCGATAGAGTCTCCACATCATCTAGCACTCGCCAGTTCTGAACACGACGCGCTACAACAGGGCTCGCGAAAGTGACATCCACGATGGACCCACCCTGTCGCCGCACGCACGTGTTGGCCGTCCCCCGGTTGAGGACAGTCAAATTGGTGGCAACTAACCACTCCGCAAGGGTTCTCCCACGCGTATTTTCAACCTCCGAACCCCACATGCTAGATTTGGCGTTGAAATCACCGGCAAGAAGAATTTCTGCAGGTTCGAACCTAGCAATAATCTCCCCCAACCCGTTCAAAAACTCTTCAAACTCAGCTAAAGTTTTATTGGGGGAGAAATATGCCCCGACTACAGCCATTCGACCCAGAAGTGCCGCGACGCATCCCGATCCTTTCACAACGCGTGAAAAGGGTGGAGCGCCATTGGCGACCTGAGTTACGATGGCGACCTGACCATCACGATCTCCTGCCCAGTTATCCCTTTGAGGTACCGAATATGGCTCGGCAATCACTGCAACCTGTACTGCCCACTGCACCACGCTCTGAACGAACAAGTCCTGTGCCCTGGCGCAGTGGTTTAGATTGCCTTGTAGAAACTTAAGGGCCATATTTAACTCTCAATTCGTACCTGCGCATCCTTACGGCGAACTTCCCTTTTCCTCTCTTGTTGAGGCCGAATACAAGCGGCGCTCCCTATCGAATGATTCGCAGGTCTCTTTGCAGTGTCACACACTGTACAATGGGGTGCTGCGACACACTGATTGCGCTTGTGCCCTGCCTCTCCACACCGGAAACATTGGCCGCTACGGTCAACAGAACTAGAGCACCTCGCTGCAACATGGCCAGGCTCATGGCAGCGGTAGCAACGTTGTGTTCTGGGTTTTAAGAGATTCACTTTGGCTGATGTGAATCCAACCCAAAGACGTCCCGCGTCCACTAGGTTTTTCGCCACCGCCACTGGGCAGCGCACCCATGCTGTGCCAAGACCAGCATAGTTGCGGCGAATTTCCCCCACACGTACCGAATCCTCTGCACAGCCACCCACTCGACTGATCGTCTGGGCAAGCTCCTCCGGCGTTACAGAGTCCTCTAGACCAATTACGCGGATTTCCGAGGATTTGACGGGCCTAGACACCGCCACCTCGTCGTTCGCGAAAATCTCTCTGATACGGCGCGCGAGAGAGTCTGCTTTGTCCGCACTGTCATTGCCGGGCAGTTCGAGCATTCTCGCACCGGTAGCCGCCACTTTGTACCTAAGATCGTGAATACCTAGGTCCGTCAGGTTTACGTCCTTTTTGACCCGGGCGAACACCTCGCTATAGGTAATATTTTGGCTAGTGGCGTTCGGCAGCAGCTTTAGAACCACAGCTGTTGATCTGGGTGGGCGCAGCTTTGGTGTTTTAGGCAGTGCTTCACCAGCTCTTGACTCCATTGCTTTAGGCGCGGTTTTCTTCGCCAACTTCTTAGGCTTCCTTGCAACTATATTCCATCCTTCAGTTTGGCATTCGTTAGAAGGGTGTGTTGCAGATGGAGTCACGTCAATCGGCGCTTCCTGCACAACTAGTTGTTGTCCAGGCTGGCTTCTGACCTTTCTGGCTTTGTCTTTCCTTGCCTTCTTTTCCGACGGCTTGGCTGCATTCGCGGGAGCTATGAGAGTTGACACCCTTGTTTCTTCAACCGCTACTGCGTTGCTATTCGACCCGCCCACTGTATTATCAGAAGACTGGGATCCCTGATTCTTAAGGAGTCGTTTCTCCAGGGACTCAATCCGGGCATTCATAATGGTCCCCACCTGGGCCACTATTGTTTGCACCAGTTCCTCCGTCTCCTTTTCCTTGTCCACCGGATTTTTTACTGGTTCTTCTGGGGGTGGCGGTGGTGGCGCTGCTCTAGATTTTTCCAGCTCCGACCTCATGCAAGCCACTTCCTTTCTTAGGTCAGCCACCTCCTTCTCAAGCCTGGTGTTAGCTGTCCGGAGTTGTTCCGCCTCCTCAGAAGCAGTGCGCCTTACAAGAACGTCCACAGCACTCGCAATTGCCGCTGCTGCATCTTTTAGGGCTTTCGTGAACGTTCCTTTCAGGTTTCCCGATTTCGTGGCCACTTTTTCAATAACCTCCAGACTGCCTCTTACTTTTGCCTGGAGTTCAGCTACTGAATTTGCCTCCTTATCAAGGGCAGCAGATGTAAGCCCGCCTGACAATCGTGGGCTGGCTCTGATCTTCAGAGCAGACGCCATCATTTCTGCGACCTCTTTTTGGGCGTTGAGTCTAATTTCTTCCTTTTTAGCCTCGTTTAATGCTCTTTGGGCTTCAGCCAGGCCAACGTACTGTCCAGTCGTTGGTGGACGTCCTCTACCTCGGTTGACTACAACTTTCTCCTTGGGAGCCTTCTCATCATCCGGTGACGTTGTCTGGCTATATATCCCAGCGATTTTCGCAGAAACGCTGCCTGCCTTCACGGGTCTTACCCGGGCTTCGAAGTCCTTTACGACTCCGGCTACGCTCGCCTGCCTCCTCAATTCTCCGCCCTTCTCGGGCACCACATCAACACCGCCCATCTCGGGCCCTTCGTCAGCTCCGCCCGTCTCAGGCACTACGTCGTGTGGGTTTTTGTTTTTAATTTTCTCCATGCTGATCCCACGAGCATGGGGGAAATAAAAGGTCCATCCGAGTGGTGCCCCCTGCACCCGGATAAGCCTAACGTAACCCGTTAGAGTGTCGGCCGGTACTCTAACGGGGGAAAGCAGTAGCGACTGAACTACCCATCAGCCATGCATCCCCTCGCGCTGCTCCGCCGCTTGGGATTCGGGGTAATTTTTTATAGAGGTTTTCTTCCTCGCAGCCCGGGCGGTTAAGCCAAGGCCCTCGGTCCCAGTTCCCGGCCGCTAGACATGACAACGGCACCGGTTACCGGGATTACGAGATTTGAGGAGGGCGTTGCACAGGAAGTGCAGCCCGGCTGCGCAGTAAAGCACCCACCGGACCCGCCCCGCCTCGGTGCTGATCCACAGCTTCGGCTTTGTTTACGGTGTGCTCCGCTAGGCCGCGGGGATAACAATCCCCTAAAGGTACGCCCATACCTGCTGGTTTTGGTCCGCGCCGGATTACTCCGGTACCACCCGCAACATGCGAGTGGCGTTCCCCTATCCGCCACCGGGGGACGCGCCCGATAGAAGTTCCAGCAACTCCCACGGGAACCTTTTTTTTTTTTTTTTTTTTTTTTTTTTTTTTTTTTTTTTTTTTTAACGTGTGGAAAACCCTGTTCCCGGGTACCCGCTGCCTGGGGAAGCAACGGGTTATGTGGGGCTCCTGCCGCGCAAAGATGGTAAGCGCACGACAGCCTACCCACTAAAAACCACACGAGGTCCACTGTGTCGCCTGTGGGCTGGGGTCACAGGTATCCAAATTCTTCTGTAAACCCCAGCGGCGATTGCCTGTTAAGGCCCGTCCCGGTGTCGGGGGAGAAGGAACCCCTGACGGCCTCCTAGAGTGGCACGCGGTGGACTCCGCGCGCACCGACTCGGGCCAGGTGATTAGGCGGCAGACTTCCCCAAGCCTACCGCCCTCTGGCCGGTGTTAGGGGGGGAGGCGGCGATCGTGTGCCGCTCTCCGGCGCCCGGTCCTCCTGCGACGGATGGCGAGATCGGCGTTAGCCTCCCTCAACCTCTCCGCCACCTCCTTCTGCGACATCACGACCTCGCAGAAGGACAGGACGGCGTCCCAAGACCTTTCGCTACCGACCATGGCTGAGATCACAGCCGGCAGCGTCAAGTCCGCCCCCACAACACTCTTGAGCGCCTCGCGCTCAGTCGCCCAAGCTGGGCACACCTCCAGCGTATGCTGGGCCGACTCGTCGTGACAGTCAGCGCAATGGTGGCAGCGAGGCGAGGGTTCCCTCCCGGCGACCCGACACAGATACCCCCCGAAGCAACCGTGCCCCGTGAGGATCTGCGTGGCGCGGAAGGTTAGCACCCCGTGACGCCTACCCAACCACTGTGTGAGGATCGGGCAAACTGCCTCCACGGTCCGCCGGCCCGCACTAGTGCTCTCCAGCCTGGACCTCCACTCCTCCAATGCGGCGACCCGCTCTTCCTCCTCTTCGATCCCTCGCCGTATCGTGCTGGTATCCCAGGACGCTAGGCCTCGGCGCCGACAATAGATCGACGCCAAAGAAAGTGCGTCCAGGTCCCACGGCATTACACCGGCCAGCACGCACGCAACCTCCGCCGAGATGGTACGGTACCCCCTGATCACCCTGATCGCCATCACTCTCTGCGCCCTCCGCAGCAGAGTGACGTTGTCGCGACTCAGGGCATCCGCCCACACTGGGGCACCGTACATCGCCATAGATCTGACTACACCCGTGTATAGTCTCCGACATGATACACTCGGGCCACCAACATTGGGGAGCAACCTGCACAACGCCGCCGCCGCCTTCAACAACCGCGGCACCAGTGCACAAAAGTGCGCCCGGAAGTTCCACCGACTGTCGAGCACGAGTCCGAGATACTTCATCGTGCTCTTCACGCCGATGCGAACTCCCCCTACGACGATGTGCGCATCCGGTGGAGGCGCTCTCCGAGGACCGTGAAAACACACGGCCTCCGACTTCTCAAGGGCCACTTCCAATCCCAACCGCCGAATCCTGCCAACCACAAAAGCCACACCCGCTGTTGCCAGTATTGCCGCCTCTCTATACGTCCCCTGACGCGCCGTCACCAACGTGTCGTCCGCATAACACGTGACCTCCACACCTCGTAGACCGGCGCCCCGCAGCGCCCAGTCATATCCGATGTTCCACAGGAGCGGCCCAAGCACCGACCCCTGAGGAACACCGCACACCACCTCCCGACTTTCCCATCCTCTCTGTCCTGGGAACGTCACCCACCTCTCCGACAGGTAGGCCCCTATGACGCGTTGGAGGTAGGTCGGCACCCCGTGATGGCGGAGCGCCTCCCTTATGCAGCTCCAGGGCAACGTATTAAACGCGTTCGCGATGTCGAGCGATACCGCGATAACGACGTCGCCCCGGGAGACTGCTTCCTGCGCCTGGGACCGGACACGCAGAACGGCATCCACGGTGGAACGACCACCGCGAAAACCGAACTGGACGTCGGATAGGTTGGGTCCCACCTGCTCCAAGTGTTCGACCAAGCGCCCGGCTACGACCCGCTCGAAAAGCTTGGCCACTTCGTCCAGGAGAACGATGGGACGGTACGCAGACGGAGATTCCGCGGGCCGCCCATCTTTCTTGAGGAGAACTAACCTGCCTATCTTCCACCGTGGTGGAATTAGGGCTTGCGCCAGACAGGCAGAGAATAGTCCTCTGACTCTCGACTCCAGCGACTCCATGGCCAGCACCCACACCCGCCCTGGAATTCCGTCGGGGCCAGGGGCAACGTTCTTCGCCCGAAGACGAGCCACCGCCCTAGCCAACTCTTGCTCTCCCACTACCGGAATCTGCGCTTCCTCCTCTCCTGTACTCCTTGAGACCATTGGTGGCGGCTGATGGTCTGCCTGCGCACCGTGCGGGAACAGAGTCGCGACCACATCCCTAACCACTGTGGGCTCAAGCGACAGCGTTAGTGGGGGAGCCCAAGGACGGAGCTTGTTCCGCACCATCCTGTAGGGCGTCCCCCAGGGATCACGGTTCAGCTCATCCATTAACCGTTCCCTGGCTGTGGTCTGCGACTCGCTAATGGCCACCTGCAAGCTGGTCTTCGCTGCAGTATACACTGAGTACAGCCTATCCTCCTCCGCCCTATGCCTCTCTCTGTCGACCTCTCTTCGGCTCCTAAAACGTCGCCTTCGACAGCGGGTGTACTGGCGTCTAGCAGCAACGCACTGCTCACGCAGCTGCGCAATTGCCGCCGTCCACCAATACACCTGGCGCCTAGATGGGCAGCGCCTTGATCGAGGCATGGACGCGTCGCAAACCCGCTCCAACATATCCCGCAGCCTCTCCGCCGTCTCCGTGACAGTCCCGCTGATCTGGGGAAGCCATGAGGCCACTGTTAACGCCTCCTGCAGCACCTCGACATCAAGGCGCTTCAGTTGCCATCTCGGACCGTCCTCACTCGAGTTCCGGCTGGGGGCCGACGCCATCGCCGGATTTGTGGAGATCTCAAAGAGGATGTAAAGATGGTCCGAGAGTGTCTCCACATCATCCAGCACACGCCAACCCTCAACACGGCAGGCTAAGGCCGGGCTCGCGAACGTGACGTCCACGATGGACCCGCCCTGCCGTCGCACGCACGTGTTGGCCGTCCCTCGGTTTAAGACGGTCAAATTGGTGGCAACTACCCACTCCTCGAGCAATCTTCCTCGCATGTCCGTTACCGGTGAACCCCACATGCTCGACTTAGCATTGAGGTCCCCGGCAATAACAAGCTTCCTGGCTTGAAAGGTCCGAGCGAGCTCCTCCACCTCATCCAAGAACTCCTCGAACTCATTTACAGGGCGGTTGGGTGAGAAATAAACCCCCACTACCACAACGTCACCCAGGAGTGCCGCGACACAGCCCGAGCCCTTTACAATACGCGTAAAGGGTGGGCAGCCCGCAGCAACCTGAGCAACGATGACTACCAACCCGTCATTGTCAACAGCCCAATTATCACGCGGGGGAGCCGAATACGGCTCCGCCGCGACCGCCACTTGTACCGACCACTGCACCAGGCTTTGAACAAAAAGGTCCTGGGCTCTGGCACAGTGATTCAGGTTCGCCTGAAGGAACCTAAAGGCCATGGTTATGTGTCCATGGCCCTCCCCACCTCGTCCCTGTTCTGGACTGGCTGTATATGGGCCGTTTTCCCAGAGACCGCTCTTTTCCCTCTCGTCTTAGGCTTATGCGCCCTGACGCAAGCCACACTTCCTACAGTATGGTTCGCAGGCCTCTTCGCTGCCTCACAGACTGCACAGTGAGGTGCAGATGTGCATTGGCTACGTAAGTGACCCGGCTGCCCACACCTGTAGCAGAGGCTTGTGCGATCTGCAGCACCAGTGCACCGCGCTGCTACGTGGCCTCCCTCATGACACCGGTAGCACCTCTGAGGTCGGGCCTGTAGCAGTTTGACCTGCGCAGAGAACATCCCCACAAGGAGTCGACCTCCGTCTACCACCTTTTTGGCAGCAGCGACCGGGCAACGGACCCACGCCGTTCCCAAACCGAATCTGTCCCGTCGGATTTCTCCGGACTTGACCAGATCGGTATTGCAACCACCCGCTCGGCCGATACTCTCTGCCAGTTCCTTAGGAGTAACTGAGTCATCAAGACCAGTTACTCTAAGCTCCGCACATTTGGTGGGCCTCGAGATCTTGACGTCCTCCACGCCCAAGACCCCTTTCAGCGCCTGCGCCAAAACGTCCGCTTTCTCGGCACTGTTTGCCCCCGGTATTTCGAGCATTCTAGCTCCCGTCGAAGCAACCTTGAAGCGGACGTCTTTGATGTGTAGGTCGTTCAGATCTACCTTCTTGTTGACCTGTTCAAATACGTCCTTGTACGTGATGTTTCGCTCGACAGCTGAAGGCTGGAGCTTTATCACTACCGCTGCCGAGCGAGGAGGCCGAAGTTTCCCAGCTTTCTTTTTCTTTGGCGGCACGTCTGGTTTCTTTGGCTGCTGCTTCGCTGCCTTCGTCTTCTTCCCACGTCTGACAACCACATTCCACCCATCACTAGTGGAAGGGGCTGGGACCGATTGCGCCGATGGAGTTGGCGCAAGCGTATGGCTTTGCGGATTTTTCCGCTCCTTCTTCTTTTTCTCCTTCTTCTTCTTCTTTTCGCGCGGAGCAGGATTCGCCGGAGCGACCAAAGTGGTCACCCTGCTTCCTGACTCCGCCGGTCTCGCCGGTGTTGCGGCCTTATTCTTGGCCGTGTCCGCCGCCAGTGGCGGGCGAATGCGCCGCTCTGGCAGAAGACGCTCCTCCATAGCCTCAAAGCGGGCGTTCATCATGGTCCCCACCTGGACCATGATCGCCCGAGCAAATTCATCCGTCACCGGGTGTTGTGGCGAGGGACCTGTCGTGACCTGTGAGGGTACAGGTTGAATAACGCTCCTAGGAGCTTCAACCTGCAATCTCAGCGCTGCGACCTCTTTTCTGAGATCCAGCAGTTCCGCTTGAAGGCGAGTGTTAGTTGCCTGCAACTGTGTCACTTCGTCTGAAGCCGTTCTTCTTGCCAATACGTCGAATGCAGACGCAATGGCACTTACCGCCTCTTTGAGGGCCTTTGTAAATGTGCCCTTAAGGTTGCTAGATTTTGTGGCAACCATGTGTATTATTTCCAGGTTTTCGACCACCTGAGCTTGGAGCTCAGAGGCCAGTGCCTCATCCCTACGGGAGAAGCACGGTGTCAAATCCGGTGTGTTCGTACGCGTACTCAGTCTCGTCTGCACGGACAATGCAGCATCCGCAACCTCCTGCTCCGCACGGAGCTGCATTTCCTGTCTCTTCGCCTCATTTAAGGCCTTTTTAGCCTCCGCTAGGCCTACGTACTCCCCAGTTGTCGGGGGTCGCCCTCGTCCCTTGGCCTTTGATTTTCGGCCCTTTCGTCCCTGGCTTCCATCATCTGACGAATCAGATGCACCGCACGCGCTACGTGGTCTCTTCCGGTCTTTAATGTAATTTGCCCTTACATTCCCTTCCTGGGAGACCATGGACACCACACTGTCACCATCGGAATCTCTTGGGTTATTCGCCCAGAGACGACCTAGAGAAGAGACAGAACTCTTCCTAGATCTCATGCCGCCACTGATGATCGAGGCAGCCTCCTCCAAATCAAGCCTCGTCAAAACAACCTGCGGTTGTTTACGCACAGCTCCACCTCTTGCTCCGCCAATCTCTGGCCACTCGTCTTCGACGCCCGTCGCAGGCACTGAACCTCCGCCCGTCTCAGGCACTACACCCCCGCCCGTCTCAGGCACTAACCCTCCGCCCGTCGCAGGCTCTTTACCCCCGCCCGTCTCAGGCACCTTCCCAATAATATTTTCACCGCCCGTCGCAGGCCCAACGTCAACTACGCCCTTCCCGGGCTCCGTCACGACATCACCAAAACAGCAGTTGTCCCCCCCAGATTCGACGGGACGGCGTGCCGTAGCACGGAGGGATTGCCGACGGATATGCACATCGGTGCCCTCCTGGGGAATATTTTCGCTAACTGTTTTCATGATGGGGGTTTGCTAATCCACAGCTTCGGCTTTGTTTACGGTGTGCTCCGCTAGGCCGTGGGGATAACAATCCCCTATAGGTGCGCCCACACCTGCTGGTTTTGGTCCGCGGCGGGTTTCCCCGCTACCACCCGCAAAATGCGAGTGGCATTCCCCTATCCGCCACCTGGGGACGCGCCCGATAGAAGTTCCAGCAACTC
This sequence comes from Boloria euphrosyne, assembly GCA_951802675.2. Classification (NCBI taxonomy): domain Eukaryota; kingdom Metazoa; phylum Arthropoda; class Insecta; order Lepidoptera; family Nymphalidae; genus Boloria; species Boloria euphrosyne. The sequence goes on from OX637893.1 coordinate 130,975, forward strand.
CCACGGGAACTCCCACGGGAACCTAACCTAACCTTTTTTTTTTTTTTTTTTTTTTTTTTTTTTTTTTTTTTTTTTTTTTTTTTTTTTTTTTTTTTTTTTTTTTTTTTAACGTCAGGAAATGCATTTATCGCACTGACCCCCTGAACCCCCAGGAGGCACTGTGTGGGACTCACAGGCCTAACACCCTTGTGAGAACAAGAGGCGGCCCGTACTACCCACTAAAACCTGACCCCAACCCTCATCCGCCATAGTGGGGCGCCACGGGATCGCGTTAGCATACAACCGCGACGCCCCGGCGGCAGGCCAGATGGTCGGCCCGTCAGGTGAGGGGGCTGCTGAGCAACAGACCCCTCTGTCCACCGAAGTGGACCCCCAGAAAAGTGAGGCTGCTCGCAAGTCCACTCTGCTGATCAGAGAAGTACCCGGAGCAGCCCCACACGCCACGAACACCGCCCACCGTAGTGGGCAACCTGCAAAAAAGAATGGGTATACGCATATATAAATCTATACACGTATACCCGGAACCTCCCACCCAAAACTGGGCAAACGCCATAACGCCCGAAGGCCCACCCAAACGGCAGCAGGAGAAGAGGATGCGACAACGCCGACACTCCCCTTCCCCTGCCGCCCCCTCACATGCCGCCATACAGCGGTGACGGCCCCGCTGGGACCGCGGAGAGCGGGGAGAAATATTTTGTTCTTCCCGCCCCCCGCGCCCCCCCCCGACAACCCCCCCAAAACGGTTGCAGAGGATAGGGAGTACGGCGCACCGTAATACCGTAGCTCCTCTTCCTCTGCATCCCCACCGCGTCCACCATCGAACGGTGGTGGCCCCGCTAGGCCGCGGGAGATCCTAACCTAACCTAACCTAACCTAACCTAACCTAACCTAACCTAACCTAACCTAACCTAACCTAACCTAACCTAACCTAACCTAACCTTTTTTTTTTTTTTTTTTTTTTTTTTTTTTTTATAGTTGGGAAACCCTGTTACGGGTACCCCCGACTTCCATGGGGGTTATGTGGTGACTCTCCGGACGCATCCGGCATACCCACTAAAACCCAACTCCCGAACCCCTGCCGCCATGAATGGGACGCCACGGGATCGCTTTCGCATACAACCGTGACGCCCCGACGGTTGGCCGAAGCCACCAACATGAGGCCGCCCTGAAAAGGGCAGTCCCATTATGGGAAGAATTTACAACCACTAAGGACTGCTCCAAGTCCACCCCGACCAACCACAGGCCAGAGAGTCCCTGGAGCAGCCCAAAAAACCACGACAGCAGGAGAAGAGGATGCGGCAACGCCGACACTCCCCCCTCCCCCGCTTGGCCACAACCACAGAGGGCGGGGAGAACTGTGAATTCCTCCCACCCCCCGCAGCCCAGCCCCACCAGCACCGAGTCCTCCCCGACCACCCACTGGCCAAAGAGACCCCGGTGCAGACCTCACTCCGCCCACAAGTGGGCACCTGCCAAAATAAGCGGTGCCTAAAATCCTACCCTACGAGCAGAACCCTAGGCACCTATACCTCCCACCCAACAAGTTGGGTACACATCTATTGCCCAAAACTGAGCCCTCCCAGAAGCGGCTGCAGAAGAGGAAGATGTGACAAAACGCCAACAATCTCCCTCCCCCAAAGCCGCCCCTACACTACCCCAAAAGGATCGCAGGGGACAAGGATGCGACAACGCCGACTTCCCTGTCCCCCGCGACCCACCCCACCCGAATGGCCACCAAAGGCCCCCGCCGGCGGGGCCGCTCCCAGTCCACTCTGATAACAGCAGAGAAGTACCCGGAGCGGCCCCACCGACCACGCTACGCCCACCGAAGTAGGCCCGTCAAACCCAAACGGTTGCAGAGGATAGGGAGTACGGCGCATCGCAATACCGTAGCTCCTCTTCCTCTGCATCCCCACCGCGTCCACCATCAAAACGGTGGTGGCCCCGCTAGGCCGCGGGAGATAGGGACGAGCGGCGCACCGCAATACCGGCACTCCTCTTCCCCCGCGGCCCCCCTACCGTCGGCCCAGCTCCGACTGAGCTGGCTGCCGACACCCCTCGCTAGACGCAGGACCACCGAAGTGGCCCCGCTCCAGCCGCCGCACCGACGGGCTAGTCCCGGCAGTGCGGCCCGCGCAGTGCCTCCTACCGTGAAAACGGCCAGAGACACCGCGCTACCTCCGGTGGGCCCGGGTGTCCGCCTGACACCCCACCCTGGCTGTTGGTCCGCGGCGGGTTTCCCCGCTACCACTCGCTCCCGTTTGGGGCCAGGTGCGAGTGGCATTCCCCCATCCGCCACCCGGGGACGCGTCCGGTAGGAGTCAGCCTCTCCCCCGGAAAAGAGATTCGAATTTTCCCACCGGCCTCCACCGGTGGTACTCATTCTACCATCTCTTTGGAGCTAGGCTCCACCGTCATACCTACTAATCCACCGCAACGTCCGTCCATTATGGGCCGTCTGCCTAGGACTTCTGAAGCAGTGAACTTTCGGTCACACACCACAGAGTTATGTTTATACTAACTCACCGCCCCGTCAGGCTTAGAGCTTTCTAAACATGCCTCCAATAGCTCGTAGCCACCCCCAAATTATGCGGGGGTGGTTGTACTCGCTATAGACCACCGACCCCGAACATATATAAATTATTAAATTATGTTCGGACCGGGACACGAACCCGGGGACCAGTGCGTGGGTCGTACATTGCTCACCACTACGCCAACTGGCCCGTCAAAAAGAGATTCGAATTTTCCCACCCTAAGGTAGTACTCATTCTTCCATCTCTTTGGAACTACACGTTCCCAACCTCAGACCTACTAATTCTCCGCAACTTCCGTCCATTATGGGCCGTCTGCCTAGGACTTCAGAAGCAGTGAACTTTCGGTCAACCGCCATGTATGTTATACTAACTCACAGTCCCCGTCGAGACTTTAGAGCTTTCTAACATGCCACCAATAGCTCGTAGCCACCCCCAAATTATGCGGGGGTGGTTGTACTCGCTATAGACCACCGACCCCGAACATATATAAATTATTAAATTATGTTCGGACCGGGACACGAACCCGGGGACCAGTGCGTGGGTCGTACATTGCTCACCACTACGCCAACTGGCCCGTCAAAAGAGATTCGAATTTTCCCACCGGCCTCCACCGGTGGTACTCATTCTACCATCTCTTTTGGAGCTAGGCTCCACCGTCATACCTACTAATCCACCGCAACGTCCGTCCATTATAGGCCGTCTGCCTAGGACTTCTGAAGCAGTGAACTTTCGGTCACACACCACAGAGTTGTGTTTATACTAACTCACCGCCCCGTCAGGCTTAGAGCTTTCTAAACATGCCTCCAATAGCTCGTAGCCACCCCCAAATTATGCGGGGGTGGTTGTACTCGCTATAGACCACCGACCCCGAACATATATAAATTATTAAATTATGTTCGGACCGGGACACGAACCCGGGGACCAGTGCGTGGGTCGTACATTGCTCACCACTACGCCAACTGGCCCGTTAAAAAGAGATTCGAATTTTCCCACCGGCCTCCACCGGTGGTACTCATTCTACCATCTCTTTGGAGCTAGGCTCCACCGTCATACCTACTAATCCACCGCAACGTCCGTCCATTATGGGCCGTCTGCCTAGGACTTCTGAAGCAGTGAACTTTCGGTCACACACCACAGAGTTATGTTTATACTAACTCACCGCCCCGTCGGGCTTAGAGCTTTCTAAACATGCCTCCAATAGCTCGTAGCCACCCCCAAATTATGCGGGGGTGGTTGTACTCGCTATAGACCACCGACCCCGAACATATATAAATTATTAAATTATGTTCGGACCGGGACACGAACCCGGGGACCAGTGCGTGGGTCGTACATTGCTCACCACTACGCCAACTGGCCCGTCTAAAGAGATTCGAATTTTCCCACCGGCCTCCACCGGTGGTACTCATTCTACCATCTCTTTTGGAGCTAGGCTCCACCGTCATACCTACTAATCCACCGCAACGTCCGTCCATTATAGGCCGTCTGCCTAGGACTTCTGAAGCAGTGAACTTTCGGTCACACACCACAGAGTTATGTTTATACTAACTCACCGCCCCGTCGGGCTTAGAGCTTTCTAAACATGCCTCCAATAGCTCGTAGCCACCCCCAAATTATGCGGGGGTGGTTGTACTCGCTATAGACCACCGACCCCGAACATATATAAATTATTAAATTATGTTCGGACCGGGACACGAACCCGGGGACCAGTGCGTGGGTCGTACATTGCTCACCACTACGCCAACTGGCCCGTCAAAGAGATTCGAATTTTCCCACCGGCCTCCACCGGTGGTACTCATTCTACCATCTCTTTGGAGCTAGGCTCCACCGTCATACCTACTAATCCACCGCAACGTCCGTCCATTATAGGCCGTCTGCCTAGGACTTCTGAAGCAGTGAACTTTCGGTCACACACCACAGAGTTATGTTTATACTAACTCACCGCCCCGTCGGGCTTAGAGCTTTCTAAACATGCCTCCAATAGCTCGTAGCCACCCCCAAATTATGCGGGGGTGGTTGTACTCGCTATAGACCACCGACCCCGAACATATATAAATTATTAAATTATGTTCGGACCGGGACACGAACCCGGGGACCAGTGCGTGGGTCGTACATTGCTCACCACTACGCCAACTGGCCCGTCAGATAAGATTCGAATTTTCCCACCGGCCTCAACCGGTGGTACTCATTCTACCATCTCTTTGGAGCTAGGCTCCACCGTCATACCTACTAATCCACCGCAACGTCCGTCCATTATGGGCCGTCTGCCTAGGACTTCTGAAGCAGTGAACTTTCGGTCACACACCACAGAGTTATGTTTATACTAACTCACCGCCCCGTCGGGCTTAGAGCTTTCTAAACATGCCTCCAATAGCTCGTAGCCACCCCCAAATTATGCGGGGGTGGTTGTACTCGCTATAGACCACCGACCCCGAACATATATAAATTATTAAATTATGTTCGGACCGGGACACGAACCCGGGGACCAGTGCGTGGGTCGTACATTGCTCACCACTACGCCAACTGGCCCGTCATATGTATATAATTTTCCCACCGGCCTCCACCGGTGGTACTCATTCTACCATCTCTTTGGAGCTAGGCTCCACCGTCATACCTACTAATCCACCGCAACGTCCGTCCATTATGGGCCGTCTGCCTAGGACTTCTGAAGCAGTGAACTTTCGGTCACACACCACAGAGTTATGTTTATACTAACTCACCGCCCCGTCAGGCTTAGAGCTTTCTAAACATGCCTCCAATAGCTCGTAGCCACCCCCAAATTATGCGGGGGTGGTTGTACTCGCTATAGACCACCGACCCCGAACATATATAAATTATTAAATTATGTTCGGACCGGGACACGAACCCGGGGACCAGTGCGTGGGTCGTACATTGCTCACCACTACGCCAACTGGCCCGTCATAAAGAGATTCGAATTTTCCCACCGGCCTCCACCGGTGGTACTCATTCTACCATCTCTTTGGAGCTAGGCTCCACCGTCATACCTACTAATCCACCGCAACGTCCGTCCATTATAGGCCGTCTGCCTAGGACTTCTGAAGCAGTGAACTTTCGGTCACACACCACAGAGTTATGTTTATACTAACTCACCGCCCCGTCAGGCTTAGAGCTTTCTAAACATGCCTCCAATAGCTCGTAGCCACCCCCAAATTATGCGGGGGTGGTTGTACTCGCTATAGACCACCGACCCCGAACATATATAAATTATTAAATTATGTTCGGACCGGGACACGAACCCGGGGACCAGTGCGTGGGTCGTACATTGCTCACCACTACGCCAACTGGCCCGTCTTTAAAGAGATTCGAATTTTCCCACCGGCCTCCACCGGTGGTACTCATTCTACCATCTCTTTGGAGCTAGGCTCCACCGTCATACCTACTAATCCACCGCAACGTCCGTCCATTATAGGCCGTCTGCCTAGGACTTCTGAAGCAGTGAACTTTCGGTCACACACCACAGAGTTATGTTTATACTAACTCACCGCCCCGTCGGGCTTTTGAGCTTTCTAAACATGCCTCCAATAGCTCGTAGCCACCCCCAAATTATGCGGGGGTGGTTGTACTCGCTATAGACCACCGACCCCGAACATATATAAATTATTAAATTATGTTCGGACCGGGACACGAACCCGGGGACCAGTGCGTGGGTCGTACATTGCTCACCACTACGCCAACTGGCCCGTCAAAAAGAGATTCGAATTTTCCCACCGGCCTCCACCGGTGGTACTCATTCTACCATCTCTTTGGAGCTAGGCTCCACCGTCATACCTACTAATCCACCGCAACGTCCGTCCATTATAGGCCGTCTGCCTAGGACTTCTGAAGCAGTGAACTTTCGGTCACACACCACAGAGTTATGTTTATACTAACTCACCGCCCCGTCGGGCTTAGAGCTTTCTAAACATGCCTCCAATAGCTCGTAGCCACCCCCAAATTATGCGGGGGTGGTTGTACTCGCTATAGACCACCGACCCCGAACATATATAAATTATTAAATTATGTTCGGACCGGGACACGAACCCGGGGACCAGTGCGTGGGTCGTACATTGCTCACCACTACGCCAACTGGCCCGTCAAAAAGAGATTCGAATTTTCCCACCGGCCTCCACCGGTGGTACTCATTCTACCATCTCTTTGGAGCTAGGCTCCACCGTCATACCTACTAATCCACCGCAACGTCCGTCCATTATGGGCCGTCTGCCTAGGACTTCTGAAGCAGTGAACTTTCGGTCACACACCACAGAGTTATGTTTATACTAACTCACCGCCCCGTCGGGCTTAGAGCTTTCTAAACATGCCTCCAATAGCTCGTAGCCACCCCCAAATTATGCGGGGGTGGTTGTACTCGCTATAGACCACCGACCCCGAACATATATAAATTATTAAATTATGTTCGGACCGGGACACGAACCCGGGGACCAGTGCGTGGGTCGTACATTGCTCACCACTACGCCAACTGGCCCGTCAAAAAGAGATTCGAATTTTCCCACCGGCCTCCACCGGTGGTACTCATTCTACCATCTCTTTGGAGCTAGGCTCCACCGTCATACCTACTAATCCACCGCAACGTCCGTCCATTATGGGCCGTCTGCCTAGGACTTCTGAAGCAGTGAACTTTCGGTCACACACCACAGAGTTATGTTTATACTAACTCACCGCCCCGTCAGGCTTAGAGCTTTCTAAACATGCCTCCAATAGCTCGTAGCCACCCCCAAATTATGCGGGGGTGGTTGTACTCGCTATAGACCACCGACCCCGAACATATATAAATTATTAAATTATGTTCGGACCGGGACACGAACCCGGGGACCAGTGCGTGGGTCGTACATTGCTCACCACTACGCCAACTGGCCCGTCAAAAAGAGATTCGAATTTTCCCACCGGCCTCCACCGGTGGTACTCATTCTACCATCTCTTTGGAGCTAGGCTCCACCGTCATACCTACTAATCCACCGCAACGTCCGTCCATTATGGGCCGTCTGCCTAGGACTTCTGAAGCAGTGAACTTTCGGTCACACACCACAGAGTTATGTTTATACTAACTCACCGCCCCGTCAGGCTTAGAGCTTTCTAAACATGCCTCCAATAGCTCGTAGCCACCCCCAAATTATGCGGGGGTGGTTGTACTCGCTATAGACCACCGACCCCGAACATATATAAATTATTAAATTATGTTCGGACCGGGACACGAACCCGGGGACCAGTGCGTGGGTCGTACATTGCTCACCACTACGCCAACTGGCCCGTCAAAAGAGATTCGAATTTTCCCACCGGCCTCCACCGGTGGTACTCATTCTACCATCTCTTTGGAGCTAGGCTCCACCGTCATACCTACTAATCCACCGCAACGTCCGTCCATTATGGGCCGTCTGCCTAGGACTTCTGAAGCAGTGAACTTTCGGTCACACACCACAGAGTTATGTTTATACTAACTCACCGCCCCGTCAGGCTTAGAGCTTTCTAAACATGCCTCCAATAGCTCGTAGCCACCCCCAAATTATGCGGGGGTGGTTGTACTCGCTATAGACCACCGACCCCGAACATATATAAATTATTAAATTATGTTCGGACCGGGACACGAACCCGGGGACCAGTGCGTGGGTCGTACATTGCTCACCACTACGCCAACTGGCCCGTCAAAAAGAGATTCGAATTTTCCCACCGGCCTCCACCGGTGGTACTCATTCTACCATCTCTTTGGAGCTAGGCTCCACCGTCATACCTACTAATCCACCGCAACGTCCGTCCATTATAGGCCGTCTGCCTAGGACTTCTGAAGCAGTGAACTTTCGGTCACACACCACAGAGTTATGTTTATACTAACTCACCGCCCCGTCGGGCTTAGAGCTTTCTAAACATGCCTCCAATAGCTCGTAGCCACCCCCAAATTATGCGGGGGTGGTTGTACTCGCTATAGACCACCGACCCCGAACATATATAAATTATTAAATTATGTTCGGACCGGGACACGAACCCGGGGACCAGTGCGTGGGTCGTACATTGCTCACCACTACGCCAACTGGCCCGTCAAATGTGGGTCGAATTTTCCCACCGCCTTTCGACAGTAGTACTCATTCTTATACTGCCCCAGCAGTCTACACGTCACAGTTGAACTTTCCGGCTAGTCTTACGAATTAGTGGAGTTTAAGGGTGGTCGTCCACCTCCGCGAGTGCCCGGCAGCCATCTAACACCCACTACAGGCCCATCTGATGCTGTCCCTTCGATGCTACCCGCACCGGTCCGATTTGGCAACCCCGGCGTCCCACCATCATGCGGTCCCCACCATCATTCCGGTACAGGCAGATCGAACAACAACAGCCTTCGATCCGAATTAGCAGGCGAATCTAGTTCCCGGCCAACCTTCGGCTTCCAACTACCCACCGACTTTCTCAGACTTATCGACCGGCCGTACTAGTTCGCCTGTTGTTCCTACTTGCCCACCGCAACGCGACGGAAGCGGCAGACTTTCGGAAACACCATACAAGTTGCTCTTACACCCGAAGGCGCAATCGCAATTATCGATCATACATCGTGTCCAGGTTTACCCCGGTCACAAGTGTAATCTCGAACACGCCACAGTACGCTCTCACACCTCCCCCCCGGCCTGCGGAGGAAGGCGCAATCGCGTGAGTTGCCCGTTCCCGCACCCCTCTCCCCCGGCCTGCGGGGAGTGGGGCGCGTTCACAGACCCGACCCGCAGTCCGCGTCAGGGCGTCCCCCGTCGCGGTACTACGCTCGGCCACAGCGGTCCGCTATACTCACTCACTATTCTATCAGGCGTCCCCGACGGAGATAGTAAGCTTTCTAACATTCCACCAATGGCTCGTATCCCCCCCCAAATGTGCGGGAGGGGTTGTACTCGCCATTAACCACTGACCCCGAACACATATTAAATTATAAATTGCATTCGGACCGGGACGCGAACCCGGGACCTAGTGCGTGTGGTCGTACATAACCTTTTTTTTTTTTTTTTTTTTTTTTTTTTTTAACGTCAGGAAACCCTGTTACCGGGTACCCGCCGCCCTGGGGAAGGCGACGGGTTATGTGGGGCTCCCACCGCGCAAAGATGGTAAGCGCACGGCAGCCTACCCACTAAAACCTGACGGTGTCCACCTTGATCGCCTTAAGGTCGGAGCCACGGGAACCAATAGAGTCATCCGCGAACCCCAACGGCGATTGCCTCACGGCACGTCTCGGTGTCGGAAAATCCCCGACAACCATCTTTGAGTGGCACGCGGCGGACACCGCGCGCGCCTACTCGGGCCAGGTGACTAGGCGGCAGGCTTCCCCAAGCCTACCACCCTCTGGCCTGTGTTAGGGAGGGAGGCGGCGATCGTGAGCCGCTCTCCGGCGCCCGGTCCTTCTACGACGGATGGCGAGTTCGGTTGTAGCCTCCCTCGCCCTCTCCGCCGCCTCCTTCTGTGACATCACATCCTCACAGAAGGACAGGACGGCATCCCAGGACCTTTCGCTACCGACCATGGCGGAAATCACAGCCGGCAGCGTCAGGTCCGCCCCCACAACACTCTGGAGCGCCTCGCGCTCTGTCGCCCAGGCTGGGCACACCTCCAGCGTATGCTGAGCCGACTCATCGGAACAGTCATTGCAATGGTGGCATCGAGGAGTGGGCTCCCTCCCCGCGACCCGACACAGATACCCCCCGAAACAACCATGCCCCGTTAGTACCTGCGTCAGCCGAAAAGAGAGTTCACCGTGCCCTCTCGCCAACCACTGCCTTAGGACGGGACGAACAGCGTCAATCGTCCTGCGACCAGCTGAAGGATGCTCCAGCCTACTGTGCCACCTCTCGATAGCGGTCTCACGCTCTTCGCTCCCACGCGGTGCTAGGCTAAGGTCTCCGGACGCAGGGCCTCGGCGCCGACAATAGATCGACGCTAAGGAAAGCGCATCCAGATCCCATGGTAAAACACCAGCCAGCACACACGCCACCTCACCGGCAATCGTACGGTACCCCCTCACGACTCTCGTCGCCATCACCCTCTGCGCCCTCCGCAGCAGGGCGACGTTATCCCTATTCAGGGCGTCCACCCATACGGGAGCACCGTACATCACCATGGACCGAACAACACCACAATATAGTCGCCTACACGAGCTATCCGGTCCACCAACATTCGGGAGCAGCCTGGAAAGGGCCGCCGCCACCTTAAGCACCCGCGGGACGAGTGCAGCAAAATGAGCCCTAAAGCTCCATCGGCTGTCGAGTACTAGACCCAAATAAGTCATCGCACTCTTCAGACCGATGCGCGTGCCGCCGACGACGATGTTAGCGTCCCCCGGGGGCGCCCTCCGAAAAAGAATGGCCTCGGATTTTTCCAGCGCGACCTCTAACCCAAGACGCCTAATGCGCGCAACCACCTGAGCGACTCCAGCCGTCGCAAGAACTGCCGCCTCCCGATACGTGGCCTGCCGAGCCAACACAAGAGTGTCGTCGGCATAGCAGACCACGCTCACTCCCTCCAACCAAGAGCCCCGCAACACCCAGTCGTATCCGATGTTCCACAGGAGCGGGCCGAGAACCGAACCCTGTGGAACACCACACGACACTTCTCTCGTGCTCCAGCCCTCCTTCACGGGAAAAGACACTTGCCTGCCCGACAGGTAGGCACCGATGACACGGCGCAAATAGGTCGGCACCCCATGATGACGAAGCGCCTCCCTAATGCAGCTCCAGGGCAACGAGTTGAAAGCGTTGACGATGTCAAGCGACACCGCCAGCACGACGTCACCCTGGGCGATTGCCTCCTGCGCTTGGGTCTTGACCTGCAGAATGGCATCCACCGTAGAACGACCACGGCGAAAACCAAACTGAGCGTCCGATAGGTCCGGACCCACTCCTTCCAAATGGGCCGTAAGCCGATCCACCACTATGCGCTCGAAGGTTTTTGCGACCTCGTCGAGCAGTACAATGGGGCGGTAGGCAGAGACGGAATCCGCCGGGCGTCCCTCCTTCTTGAGGAGAACTAATCTGCCTGTCCTCCAACGCCGTGGAATTAAGGCCTGAGCCAGACAGGCAGTATATAGTTCTCTCAACTCTTGACCCATGGTGTCTGTTGCCAAGACAAGCACCTTGCCAGGGATCCCATCTAACCCAGGGGCTGTGCTCTTTCCTCTCAACCTCGACACTGCCCGAGAAAACTCCTCCTCCGAAACTACTGGAGCTTCCTCCCCCTCATCTTCTGCAACCACGACTTGACGCGGGACCATCGGAGGTGGCGTATGATCCTCCCGAAGAGGAAACAGGTTGGACACCACCTCTCGCAAGACGTCAGATGGTAGCGTCTGCGTAAGTGGAGGAGCCCAGGGACGGAGCTTATTACGCACCATCCTGTACGGCGTCCCCCACGGGTCCCTGTCCAGCCCATCCAACATCTCCTCCCTGGCACGAATCTGTGACGTCCGGATTGCCACCTGTAGGAGCCTCTTCGCTTCCGTGTAACCAGCGTATAACCGGTCTTCCTCCTCCAGGTCTCTATTAACTCTCCGCCGATAGTGGGTGTACTGGCGTCTTGCGCGCACGCACTCTTTGCGTAGTCGCGCAATTTCCGCTGACCACCAGTAAACCTGTCGCTTCCTAGGTCGACGCCCAGAGCGGGGCATCGACGCGTCGCACATCCGCGTTAAGCTCCGCTGCACCCACTCAGCAGCCTCCTCCACTGACGCTACATTATGTGGTAGCCATGACGCTATTAACGCAGCCTCCTCCAAGAGCCCTCTGTCTAGGTGCCTCAGTTGCCACCGGGGACCCTCCTGTCCCGTGTTTCGGCTAGGACCTGACGACACCGCCGGATGTGTGGAGACCTCAAAAAAGATGTAAAGGTGGTCCGAGAGAGTCTCCACATCACCTAGCACTCGCCAGCTCTCAACACGGTGCGCTACAGCCGGACTCGCGAACGTAACGTCCACGATGGACCCGCCCTGCCGTCGCACACACGTGTTGGCCGTCCCTCGATTCAGAACGGTCAAGTTGGCAGCAATGATCCACTCCTCCAGCACCCTACCCCGAGCATCCGTTGCAGGACAACCCCACAATCCTGACTTAGCGTTTAAGTCCCCCGCAATGACAAGGTTACTGGCCTGGAAGTTCCGGGTTAGCCTCGTCAGCTCGTAGAGAAACTCCTCAAACTCTGCGATGGGTCGATTGGGGGAGAAGTAGACCCCCACGACTACAATCTCACCCAGTAAGGCTGCAACGCATCCCGAACCCTTTGCAATACGCGCAAAAGGCAGGGAGCCTGCAGCCACTTGGGTAACAATTGCCACCAGGCCGTCGTTGTCGCCAACCCAATTGTCACGCGGAGGAACCGAGTAAGGCTCCGCCACGACCGCTACCTGCACCGACCACTGCACCAGACTTTGGACGAACAGGTCCTGTGCTCTGGCACAGTGGTTTAGGTTCGCCTGAAGGAACCTTAGGGCCATGGTTATGTTGTTTCCATGACCCTCCCCTCCTCGTCCCTGTTGCGGACTGGCTGTTCCTGAGTTTTTGACCCAGGTGTCGCTTTCTTCCCTTTCGTTCTCGGTTTCTGAGAACGCGCGCAGGCCGCACTACCGACCGTGTGGTCCGCTGGCCTCTTCGCCGCCTCGCACACTGCACAATGAGGTGCAGATGTGCATTGACTCCGTATGTGGCCAGGCTGTCCACACCTGTAGCACTGGCCACTACGGTCTATTGCCCCTTTGCACTGCGCCGCGACGTGGCCTCCCTCGTGACAGCGGAAACACCGCTGGGGTCTCGTCTGCAGCAGATGGACACGTGCTGACGTAAACCCGACGAAGATTCGGCCACCATCCACCACCTTCTTGGCCGCTGCCACCGGACATCGGACCCACGCCGTCCCTAGCCCGGCACGATCTCGGCGGATTTCACCACTCCTCACTGCACTGACGGAGCAACCACCCAATCTGCAAATGACCTCGGTCAGTTCCTCCCGCGTTACTGAATCATCCAGACCGGCGATGCGAATCTCTGCGCATTTTGTCGGCCTGGACACCATCACCTCTCCGTCAGGCAGTACCCCCCTTATCCTTTCAGCCAGAGCATCTGCCTTTTCCGCACTATCCCTGCCAGGAAGCTCAAGCATTCTTGCCCCGGTGGCCGCTACTTTGAGCCGAAGATCCACGATCCCCAGGTCCTCCAGGCGCACCTCCCGCCTCACCCTAGCGAACACCTCGCTGTAGGTCAGGCGGTCGGCTACTTCTGGCTGCAGCTTCAAGACCACCGCCGATGAGTTGGGCGGGCGCAGCTTAGGCGCTTTGGGCTTTTGTGCCCTTCGCTGCTCTGGCTGCTGTTTGGCCCCCTCCTTCTTCTTCGAGCCCCTCCTAACCACCACGTTCCACCCCTCCGATTGAGTGGCGGGAGCGGGCGGCAAGGGACGGGAGCTCTCCGGTGCAGTCGGCTGGGACGCACCCTCCTTCTTCTTCTTCTTCCCCTTCTTTTTCTTCGGGGGCTTCTTTGTCCTATCCGAGGCAGGATTAGCCGGCGCTACCAAGGTGGTGGCGGCAGCGGCGACAGTCTCCGTTGGTGTCGTCCTCCTCTCTTTCGTCCTATCGGACGCGAGCGGAGGACGAGTGCGCTGCTCCGGCAGAAGCCGACTCTCCAACGACTCTAGTCGGGCATTCAGCATAGTCCCCACCTGGACCATGATGGAGCGCGTATATTCGTCCGATCCCTGCAGGTTAGTAGGAGATGGCGTAGGTGGTCTTCGCTCCCTTCGCTCCTTCGCCATGGCCTCCTTCATTCCTGCGACCTCCTTCCGCAACTCGGCTAGCTCCGCCTGCAGTCTGGTATTGCTAGCACGCAGTTGTGCAGTCTCCTCCGTGATTGTGCGCCGAGCAAGAATATCGACTGCTGCAGCAATCGAGCTCGACGCCTGCTTAAGGGCCTTAGTGAAGGTACCCTTAAGATTCTTTGACTTACTGGCCACTTTGTTGATGACCTCTAAGTTGTTGGCCACCAGCGAGTGCAAGTCAGTGGCCAGTACTCCTTCACCAGGCTCACATAAGGACATAACCGATATGTCAGAGAGGCTAGAGCTCGCCCTAGTCTGCACCTCATGTGTAGCTTCCGCGACCTCTCGCTCTACCTGCCGCTTCTGCTCCTCTCTGGGCGCCTCGTTCGCCTGAGTAATCCCTGGGCTAATAAATCGCCCAGTCTTTGGGCACCTAACTAGCTTCCTCTGACTGGACGACGTCTTGGCCTTAGGCTTACCACTATCTTCCTCGGAAGAGCCAGACGGCTCCATGGGATCCCGAGGTCTCTTCCTCATATAATGACCCCTGGAAGTGCCCCTCTCTGACCTTGTGGACGCTACACTCTCCACCTCAGACTCCGAGCCCCCTCCCCAGAATCTCCCGCCCTGCGAGGATAGTGAGCCCCGCCTTGAGTATGTCTTCGCACACTCCCCCACCTCGATGCGAGACAACACAACTGATGGCAAACTGCCAACAGCATCTTTCCTTCTCGCGCCACAAAGCGGCGCACCTACGCCCGTCTCAGGCCAATCACCGGCGACCAACACACTGCCCGTCGCTAGCGCACCTTCTTCACCGCCCATCTCGGGCACCACGTCAACTCCGCCCGTCGCAGGCACCGAACCTCCGCCCGTCTCAGGCACCACATCCCCGCCCGTCTCAGGCACTAAGCCCCCGCCCGTCTCAGGCACTAAGCCCCCGCCCGTCGCAGGCACTGAACCCCCGCCCGTCGCAGGCACTAAACCCCCGCCCGTCGCAGGCACGTTACCAACAATATTTTCACCGCCCATCGCAGGCCCAACGTCAACTCCGCCCTTCTCGGGCTCCCGGACATCACCAAAGCAGTAGTTGTCCCCCCCAGATTCGACGGGACGGCGTGCCGTAGCACGGAGGGATTGCCGACGGATAGTCACATCGGTGCCCTCCTGGGGAATATGTTCACTGGCTGCTTTCATGATGGGGTTTTTTTGCTGATCCACAGCTTCGCCTTTGTTTAGGGTGAGGTCCCATAGGCCGCAGGGCTAACAAGCCCCTATAGGTGCGCCCACACCTGCTGGTTTTGGTCCGCGGCGGGTTTCCCCGCTACCTCCCGCAAAATGCGAGTGGCATTCCCCTATCCGCCACCTGGGGACGCGCCCGATAGAAGTTCCAGCAACTCCCACGGGGGTCGTACATAACCTAACCTAACCTAACCTAACCTAACCTAACCTAACCTAACCTAACCTAACCTAACCTAACCTAACCTAACCTAACCTAACCTAACCCCAGTCCCGCTCGAGCCGCGGAGGCGAGCGCACGCGTCCTAGCAGCGAAAACCGCGCTCCGCTAGCTCGCACGGCCACTTAAATACGTTAAAAATAGTAAAAAGTGGAAAAAGTGACCGATTCTAGTGAAATAAGTGACTATTTCGGTGTAAAAAGTGACAGTGACACTCGTACGCTACTTTGTTTTTCCGAAAACGGAAAACTTAGACTGGATTTCAGTGAAAAACCGGATTTTTGTAAGTGACAATTTTAGTTTTTTGCGTGCGGCGCACGATTAAGATCTATGACATAGTGTTTTCTATAGTGCGTTTTAAAGTGCTCATCGAGTTCTACAAGTGACCAAAAAATCAGATTTTTTGGACATCGTTAAGACAGTTAAATTGACAGAAAAACAATTGTGACAAAATTGCTATTTTCGCAGTCAGTTAAGCTACGACATCGGGATAAGATCCCTAGGAAAGAGCAGGACTCCACGTGAACAACGAACCTTCCCCCGTCAAAATATTCGAAGTAGATCCAGAGATATTCAACATACAAAATTACATGAAATTGATGCCTAACTTTGGAAAATTCTAGATTGAAATCTAGATCGATACCCCACCCCAAAATTTATTAGAACGGAAGAAGCAACTCTCCAGCTACAAGGCGCCGAAAAAATCATCAAAATCGGCTCATGGGATCAGGAGATATCGACCTGGACTTGAAACTGGGAGAAAAAACCACATGTTATTTTAAGGTTAGATTAAGTTTACGTAAATTTTACATATAATTTTAAGATAGATTACATACAAACAAAAGTACACGGGTTTGCTCGTTGAATTTAATTAAATTCTTGAATATATTATTAAGAAAGTTAAAAAATTTTTCAAAATTTTAAAAATTCAAAATTGACTAATTTAGTATAAGTACAATAAATAGTATAGTTTCAATTATAAATTAAATTAAAATTACAAAAATCATATATTTTTCAAAATTTCCATACAAATTAATTAGAATAAACCATTCAACGAACAGAAACGTACGACTTTGTTTAATATTAGATAGTGGGAGGAGCTTGTTCCTCAGCATTTATGCCAAGTTAGAGCGGGACTTATAAAATTAAATAATATTTTTATAATTTAGAAACTTCTCGAAGATTTGGCCTTAAAAGTCAGGACAGAGTTGTTTTTCACTCATATTAAATTAATTAATATTTTGTTAGGAAATAGGACCTTATGGACATATAATTTTTAGTTATTTATTTTGTATAGGAATTAGAAAATTCCAGAAGTTTTTGATAAAAGAGTCAAGACCGAGTGGTTTACACTCAGATTTATTAAATTAATATTTACATAGCGAATTTAGACTTTATGGACTTAGAATTTTTATTTAAATATTTTGTATGGGACTTAGAAAATTTTAGAAGTTTTTTGTAAAAAGGGTAAAGACCGAGTAGTTCTTACTCAGATTTATTAAATTATATTACTATAGCAAATTTGGACTTTAGAGACTTAGAATTTTTATTCTATTAAAATTGTATGAAATAAGGTCAGAGAAGTTTTTAATCTTAAATTTAGGCTTAGATATTATAAGTTTTAGTTATTTTTATGTTACTACTAGGTTCAGGACTGGGTCGGGAATCGAACCCGTGACCAAAAATTTTGAAAAATTTTCAAACTTTTATTTTATTGAATTTTCAAAAATTGTGTTTTTGTCTGAGTGCTTACCCCCCATTTGACCCTCCCCCACCCTTATCCCAAAAAAACGAAATTTGACGAGTGCATCCCTCATCCAATTTCCTACATTTTCCCCCCCTCCCCCCCCCAAAAATTTTTGCACCCCCACCCTCGGACAAAAACCCAAATATCTCCTTAAGTACTGAACGGATTAGGACAATCTGGGTGTCGGGTGAAAGGTCTCTTTAAGCCGCATCCAACACACTAGATATAAAAATTTTAAATTAACCCCTTCAGGGAAAAAACCCTAAAAAACCCACTTTTTGAGAAAACCTGTCTGGCGATTTTTTGGCAAAAAATTTATGACATAGACCTCTTGGTAATAACCTATATTCAAAATTAAAATTTTAAATTTTTCTCATAGCAACCCCGAGATCAACCCTTAAATTAAATCTTCAAATAACTTTGTCAAAAATTAAGTTAGGGGTACCGAGTTTGGGCTCAAATAAAAGGGCCCACCGAGACCTAACTCCCCAGCCCTGAAAATAGTTAGTTAGTCAGTAAGTTAGTTTTTAAGTTTTTGTAAAATTTGACTATACATAAAAAATTTTTTCTATACAACTTTTAAGTTGACTAGAATAGACCGTCGGGCCTTATACACCCGACTCTACATTGTACTCTATTTTTACCACTCGACACAGACCGATTCCTCACCATGTACCACACACCAAAAAACATAAAACCACCCACATCTGCACCACAAGCACCACCACGTGTATCTACAGGAACACGAAAAACCTCACCACCAAAACCATCAAGAGAGTCCCCGCGCCCAGATACACAAACTTATAATGATAGCGAACTATGTAAGGAAGCTTCAAAACATGTATCTGATATAAAATACGAACTAAGCATATCGGGGAACATTAAGCGGAGCATCAGAGAGAACATCAGCACAAAAAGCGATGCCCTATTTGACATAGTCAAAAAGGCTGTCAAAGCTATGATAGAGATGGAAGAAGAAATGAAAAAGACAGGACAGGTGGGCCAGGAAAAGATAGAAAGGGTGGCGGACAAGTGTACTTCGTGCGACAAAATCGAAGAAATAGTGAAGAAGACCATAAAGCCTCAAATAGAGGAACACTTTATAAAAATAAGTAAAAGGAATGAGAATCTCAGTGACCAGTTCATAGAAGGATTAGAGCTTCAAGGAGAAAGAAACAAGGATATAATAGAAGAAATAAAGACACTTGAAGAAAAAGAAGAGGAAAACTATACATCAATTCTTGAAAAACTTACAGAAGTGGATTGCGATATTAGGGGAAATCAAGAACTTATACAAAGCACATCAGTTAAAAACCAGACTGAGCTAAGAGAAGACCTCAACAAATTAAATTCCGTAGCTGCAGAGACTCAACAGGAGATAACAAACTTAAAGGAAGAAGTTAAAACATCCATAACAAGACCATACGAAACAAACACAAACCAACCGCAGACTACAGAACAAAAGACCTATGCCGAAATCGCTGCGACCAACAAACTTAGACCCACCCTCTGCCTACTCGTAGGTACGGAAGACACTATAGACACCAGCGAAGACGTCATAAATAAAGTAAGGAAGGTACTCAAAGCGAAGGAGTCTGGACTGCAAATCTCCAAACTAAGAAAAGTCAAGGACCAAAGGGTCCTAATTGGCAGTGAAAACAAAGAAGACTTTAGTATCATAAAATCAGTACTACAGAAGGAGAGATTTAAAGTAGAAGAGAAGGCCAATAAAGATCCATTAGTAATTGTAAGGAATGTAAATAAGAGCATCACGGACGAAGACCTAATAAAAGCAATCAAGCAGCAAAACAAAGAAATAGTACTAAGCATACCAGAAGAAGAGTATAGGATTAAGGTGCGACATAGAAGGAGAGCACGAAACCCCCAAGAATCCCATGTGGTTTTAGAAGTTTCCCCATTACTGTGGAAAGGACTAACCACAGTAGGGAAGATTTACGTGGATGTATTTCGGGTTCCCGTCTTCGACCTGTCGCCACTGGTCCAGTGTTCAAGATGCCTTGCTTTTGGACACGGGAAAAAATGGTGCACTGAGACCATAGACCTGTGCAGTCATTGTGCAGGTCCTCACATGATGGATCAGTGCCCCAATAAGCAGGCAGGAGAAGCGCCCACCTGCAAGAACTGCCTGCACGCCAAATTGCCAGTTACGAAGCATAATGCGTTTGACACCGGATGTCCGGTCAGGTTGAAATGGGACGCCCTGGCAAGATCTAGTGTTGCCTATTGTTAGCACCCGAAACCAAGCATCAGACCTGGAAAGCAGAGGATATCGTGAAGATATTCATGAAATAAGAATACCTTAATTCAATCGCTGTGGTTGGAAAAGCAAATGAACTTAATCCTATATCCATCAAATCACAACAAATCATTACACATCACACACTTCCACTCACACAATGATTGACTAAGAGTAAAATTAAAATAGTAAAAAATAAAAACGTACTGAAAAAAAAAAAAAAAAAAAAAAAAAAAATATATATATATATATATATAAAAACAGTACGATAGATGTAGTATATAGTAAATAAGCATAGAATTAAGTACATATATATATTCTGAGTAATATATACAATGTACATTAAGAATATAAGTTAAAATAAGTAAGATTACTCTGTACTAAAATATAAGACTTCTCAATAGTTTTGTAAAAAGTGTCAATAAAATCTATGTAAAAAAGTTGTCACAACAAAACACTAGTATGTAAGCAGTAATATTAATTTTATCCATTATATTATAAATAAACAGCAGTTTATTGCTAATTCTCACAAAGAATTATGATCACATATGTAAGTAGTATAAAACAGTAACTCTAAATGTCCAAATCTAAGTAAAACAATACTTTCTCTTCTAACCCTTGCATTGTAAAAGTATTAAATATGTATACAAACATAAATGTTAACATAATAGTAAAATGCACAATTGTAAAATTTAAGCATTCTAAAAATAGTCCCCAACTGTCGCATTTAAAACGTATAAATATTCTATGTAATGCTAAGACTTGTAGAAAATTATAAACCCTTCAGGTTTAATACATTTAGTTAGCAGTAATAACAATGTAATCCAGGTCTCCCCCCCCATAGGGAGGAAATCGGTCTCTAAAAAAAAAAAAAAAAAAAAAAACCTAACCTAACCTAACCTAACCTAACCTAACCTAACCTAACCATAAATTATAATAAAAATTTTTTATAATATAACTCATTTCAAAACTATCCTAAAATGTTTATTATAGCCCAATAGAGGCATATAAACGATAAAATTGTATATAAATATCTCAATTTTCATAGTTATAAATAGATTTAGTTTTATAATTTTACTTGTATAAAAATTCATATTTGTAAATTTTCTAAGTATTTTTCATTCGATTTATTTAAGATTTATATAGTTAGTAGGGACCGTTTGTCTCTGCTATTAGGAATTTTACTGGATTTTTCAGGCAGATTATTCTGCCATTTTCACCGGATTTTCAATTTTTCAGGGTTTTCGCCATTTTCAGGTGACCCCCCTGTAGTACCCGGACTTGCGACACACCAATAGAGAGGCCTTAGCGAGCCCTATCGATAGACACCACATTCGTCAAAATCCATTGAGCCGTTTTCGAGATTTTCGCCCCCCCACCCTCCCAGTAGTCATTACTAACGTTAGATTAATAGCAATACCATACGAGAGCCACCATTAGAGCCTTAGTTTTATTGTTTTTCACGCAATTTTAACACCAGATTCACATTTTCAACACCGCCGTTGTATTCTTCATCTACCAACATGCTCCGCACACCTCCCAAAACACGCCCGGCAAGAAACCCGGAGGCTGGTGGGGGGGCCCGGGCTCAAATGCAGAGCTCGGATGAGCCTTGCACTAGTCAAGAAAGCACTATGGAGAGACTGTATTTGAGTCCCGAGTTGCCCTCCGCCTCCGCGTCGCCACCCGCACCGCTAGCTACGGTTAAAGCAAAAAATAAGACAAAAATCGCTAATAAGGAACCAATCGTTCTCCCTGCGACCGCAGCCGACGTGAGTGATCTGCCGACACTCAACAGCACAGTATGTGGCCTAGTGACGGCGATATGCACAGCGGTCGCAGAGGGAAAGAGCGTTACCTCACGTAACAAATCACTTATCTCTATGGCAGCTTCCGAGATTAAAAATGCAATAGATATCTTTACTAGCTTAAACCTGGAAACCTACGCCCGCACACCACAGTCCCCCACCGTAGACAGAACTTATTCGATCGAAAGACCTCCCCTTGTCTCAGCCGAAGACTTAAAAGCACTGACGGACAGCCTACACTCCAAAATATCGGAATGTGTCAAACATGAGATAGCTACTATCAAGGAAAGCCTCATCTCCAACCCCACACCCCCTCAACCGCCTCAACCTACCTATGCCCAAATTGCATCAACACCTCCACCCCGTAAGAAACCGAAATCCAAGCCCAGCTTAATAATAACTGCCAAATCCCCTGTAAAATCTAAAACTGAGCTAATAGATAAGTGGCAGAGGAACTCAACTTTTAAAAACAGTGGCTTTGCACCAGAAAAGGTAATACCAATATCTAACAAGCGACTCATAGTACAGTTTGAAAATAATCAACAAAGAGACGCCACCATAAACACCATCCAAAGCTCGACAGAATTGAACGCAGAAGTCCCTAAAAGACTGAAGCCCATGCTCATTCTGAAAGGCATCAGTAAAAACAATGACAAAAATGAATTAATTGATACCATCATAAAACAAAACCCCGAACTAGGCGACACTAATATAGAAATGGAAGTTAAATTCACAACAAAAAATAAACACCCCGCCCTATATAACGCTATACTGCTCGTCTCCCCTCACGTATTTAACACCTGCATCGAGAAGGGTAGAATAAACATCGAACATCAAAAGATACATGTATCCGAGCACATCCCGCTGCTGCAGTGCTTTAAGTGCTTGATGTTCGGGCACACTTCAAAGCACTGTAGCAACACTCAATCCAACTGCTCCCACTGCGCCGCTCCCGACCACCTATACAACAAATGCCCCCATAAAAACAACCCTACGTCCGTCTTATGTTATAACTGCAAAAATCATAACACCAAATTTAATCTTAAAAATTCAACAAATCACTCATCCACCTCAGCTGCATGTCCGCGTAAGTTAGCGGCCGCTGAAAAAGTAAAATTCAACATAGACTATGGCTGCTAACTCCAACGATCAAAACAAAAATAGCTTTAATAAACAACAAATAAGATTTTTGCAAAGTAATCTAGACCGCAGTTACAACTCCACACATGAGTACCTTCAATACTTTATAGCCAATAAATACGACATCGGACTAATCGCCGAGCCTTATACGTCGAACACAGGCTCCATCAAAACCACACCCGGCATAAACACATATCAATTTAACACCACAGGCAGAGTCAAAGCTGCAGTCCTTGTCAGGGCGGATCTCGGTGCCACTGTTGGAATCACCAACTACTCCTCATCCAACCTGTCAATAATTTACCTTTCATCTAAAAAATTTAACTTATATATAGTAAGTATTTACATAGAGCCCAAAACAGATGCAGATAGCACGCTCAATAAACTCGACTTGTTCCTGAAACACCATCCACACTCCAAGGTAGTAATAGGAGGTGATTTCAACGGATGGCACCGACAATGGGGATCGATCAAAAATAATAAACGCGGAAATGACATCATGCGTCTGATCGCCTCAAATGATCTCGCCCTTAGCAACACCGGAAGCGCTCCAACTTTTGAAACAGTTACCTATAGCACACTCAGAACCTCCATAATAGACCTCACAATAACTACCGCAAACATAGCAGATCTAATACACAGTTGGACAGTAAACCCAGATGCCTGCATCACATCCCAGCACAACGCCATTGACTTCATAATAGAACTCAGAAGCAATAAAATAATCAAAAGGAAGAAACAAACTACTTTCAAATACACCACTAAAAATGCCAACTGGGACAAATTCAACACCGAACTGAAGCAACTAGTGTCACGTAGCCGAATAGAATCAACATCCATAGACCAGCTAAACGAAACTGATACAGATAACGTAATTAAAGAATTCACCCACATTGTTCAAAAAACATGCAATAGAACACTCCAACCCAAACCTAAATACAAAACACGCATTCCGTGGTGGAATGAGGAACTGGACCACCTCAAAAAACAGCTCATAAAGCTCCACCATCGAATTTCTGACCTCAAGCGCAGTGGTAAGCCAATTGATAATATATTAAAAGAGAGGGAGGAAGCCAAAGCTTCTTACGTGGAAGCCCTTACAAGGGAATCCACGAAGAGCTTCAGGGACTTTTGCGAGATGCAGGGTAAGGAGAACGTTTGGTCCCTGACAAACCGCCTCCTCCAGTCCGGCCCACCTCCTACTCCCCCAACCACTCTCTGCAAACCAGATGGCACGCACACAAGCAATAGCAAAGAAACAGCAACCGTACTCATAAACAAATTTTATCCGGACGACACAACAGACAATATAAACCAATCCATAATCCGAGCATCCTCTAACAACCCTCCAAACACCAGTAACGATAAACACTTCACCCTTGACGAAATTATAGACTGCATCAAAAACATGAACCCGAACAAGGCACCAGGACCCGATCATCTCACATCAGATATATGCAGTAGTGTCATAAAAGCCTACCCTGTTCTCATTAACGCACTCCTAAACCACTGCCTTGACATGGGTCATTTCCCGACCCCGTGGAAAGTGGCCCACGTCATAGCACTACCTAAGCCCGGCAAAGAAAACTACAACAGCATCTCATCCTACAGACCCATAGGGCTAATAAACGTATTCGGAAAGCTCCTGGAAAAGCTAATAGCTCAGCGCCTCTCCCATCACATCCACGTAAATAAGTTAAACAATCCCCTTCAATTTGGTTTCAAACAACAAACATCTACAATAGACGCACTCCACTCCGCCATTAGTAAAATCAAAATAGAAAAAAGTTGCAAAAAACATGTAATAGCCGTCTCCTTGGATATTCAGGCCGCATTTGACAACGCATGGTGGCCTATCTTACTGGAGAGGCTTAAAACCATGCGTTGTCCAAGGAACTTATACGTACTGATACAAGATTATCTCAAAAATAGACATATATCTCTGAATTACGCGGATAGCACCGTGGAAAAACCTATGACCAGAGGGTGCATCCAGGGGTCAGTACTCGGACCGCTCTTTTGGAACATCATCCTGGACGACCTGTTTGAAGTGTCTCTCCCTGAAGGATGCTACATTCAGGCGTTCGCGGATGATGTCCTACTAATAGCCGCCAATAAAAACATCCAAAGCCTAGAGTTAAACACCAACGCAGCACTAAGAAAAATCATAAACTGGGGCAACAGCGTAAAACTGACATTTGGACCAGATAAAACTAAAGCTATCCCATTTACAAATAGAGCCAAACACATTCGAGTAACAATAGAAAATAAACCAGTCGTAATAGTAAATCAAATCAAACTCCTAGGCGTTATCCTCGATAGTAACTTAAAATTCATCCATCATGCCAAATACATTACACAAAAAGCCAATAAAATACACCGTTCCATATGCAAGTTTGTGCGCCCAACTTGGGGCATACAACCCGAAAACCTGAAGATAATTTACGAAAACGTCATTCAGCCTATAGTCACATACGCTGCTGGAATTTGGGGCGGTTCGACCAAATACAAAACGGTCCGAGACTGCCTAACCTCCACGCAGCGTATGTTCGCAATCCGCATTCTCAGAGGTTTCCGCACCATCTCAGCCACTGCTTCAATAGCCCTGGCTTCACTCACCCCCCTCCACATAAAAGTAAATGAAATAGCAGAAATAGAAAACATTAAATTCACCGGCACTACCACCATGCTCCCAGAGGGCGCAACGCTCGAAAAACCGACACCCATAGCCCGGCTTGCACACCCAGCTGACAGGATATCATTAACGTTTGCATCCGCAGTTAATAGTGACGACATAGCCCAATCAGTACCACCTGGCTTTACAAAAATATACACCGATGGCAGTAAGCACAGTGACGACAGGGTTGGTGCCGCGTTTGTTGCGTACGGTCCCGATGGAGACTGTACAATCAAAAAGTTCAAGCTGCATCCGACATGTACAGTCTTCCAGGCGGAGCTGTGCGCGATAGATGAAGCGCTGAACTGGTGTCTTGCCAATAATATTTCACACATTGGTATACTGTCGGACTCACAATCTGGGCTTACAGCTATACAAGACAGAAACAACACCCACCCCATAGTCACTAACATCCATGACTCCATCCGGAGATTGAACAGGGACGGCAGCATCGTATTTGTGTGGGTCAAAGCCCACGTGGGCCTAGACGGAAATGAGGCTGCCGATCTCTCCGCCAAATCAGCCGCTGCTTCGCACACATCATTTTCATACTCACAAGTTCCGTTGAGTCACATAAAACAAAAACTGAAAGAAAGATCCAAAATAGAAGCAAACCAAATTTACACCTCAGCTGAAACAGGCGCCCATACAAGAGCAATCCTACCAACCACCGACGCAATAGCCCAACTGAATCAAGCCACCAAGCCCAGCTTCCACCTCACGCAATTATTAACTGGCCATGGGTTCCACTTACAATATTTGCACAGATTTAAAATAAAAACAACAGACAAATGCCCCTGCAACAATACCGACATTCAATCAATAGACCATATTTTGAAACACTGCCCGAGATACATGATCCCAAGACACACCTATGAAAGCATCTGTAGAGCAAATAGCACTGATCCTTACGACCTAGTTAGAGTAATTAAAAACCCAGTCTGCCTCCAATCGTTCCTCAAATTTGTAGAAATTACAGTTACCACGCTTAAAGAATTTAACAAAGACGTCAATTAACAACAGGACAAGAACTAAGATTGCAATTTCATGTATGTGTATGAATATATATGTGTATATGGGTGTGTGTATGGGTATATATGTGTGTGTTTGTGTGTATATATATAGACTATTATAATATATATTGTATTTAAATTATTTATTCTTAAAAAAAAAAAAGGGGAAAAAAAAGGAAAGAAAGGAAAAAAAAAAAAAAAAAAAAAAAAAAAAAAAAAAAAAAAAAAAAAAAAAAAAAAAAAAACTATAATGTAACTTAATAAGTTAAACAAAAATGTAAATAAATATATTAATAATAATAATATAACTTAACAAAACGAAACTATATAGCGGCTTACCTGTCGCCCGTATAACATCGCGGGGACAGAGGAAGCAAGAAGAAAAGTGGGAGTCTTAAAAAAAAAAAAAAAAACCTAACCTAACCTAACCTAACCTAACCTAACCTAACCTAACCTAACCTAACCTAACCTAACCTAACCTAACCTAACCTAACCTAACCTAACCTAACCTAACCTAACCTAACCTAACCTAACCTAACCTAACCTAACCTAACCTTTTTTTTTTTTTTTTTTTTTTTTTTTTTTTTTTTTTTTTTTGATTCGTGGGGAAACCCAACGTTACGGGTGCCCGAGCGCGGGGGGCGCGCGGGGTATGTGGGACTCCCGCCGTGAGAAGCACAGCGGCCTACCCACTAAAACCACCACGGTGATCCCGTGACGCAAACGACAGGCCGCGGGGTCGCTTTCGCATTCGACCGCGACTCTGTCTACGGTGTCTGATGTCAGACTCTACCTACAAATTTTGACTCCCCCCAAGTCACAACTATTGCCAAATGAATTTCGACAGGACGATGTGCCGGGATCACTTTCAGCGACACATCATCCTCCCCGGGACCTAGTCCGTGTCGGTAAGTGAATCCCCCGTATCCACCAACCGACGGTCCACTTTAAGTGGGCTGCAGATCGGCGTTGTTACGCCGTCTGCGCCCCGTACGCCTGCGGCGAATCGGGTCTGACAAAACGTCGACCTCTCTCGCACGCTCGGCTGACTCCTTCTGTGACATCACCGTTTCACAGAAGGTGAGCATGGCTTGCCAGCACCCCTCCCCGCCTACCATAGCTTGCACTACGGCTGGCAAAGACAGATCTGGCCCCAAAACTCTACAAAGTTCGAGCCGATGTTGCGCCCACGCAGGACAGTCCTGCAGGGTGTGGCTCGCCGTATCTTCTGGGGCGTCACAATGGTGACATCCGGGTGTAGGTTCTCTGCGTGCCACCATACACAGATACCTCCCGAAGCAGCCGTGCCCCGAGAGGATCTGCGTAAGATGGAACGTCAGAGGACCCTTTCTCTTTCGGTGTTTAACCCAACGCCTGAACACTGGCTGAATCGCCGAAACAGTCAAACGTCCAGCGGAGGGAGAGGAGAGATATTCCTCCCATCTGTCCAAAAGTTGCGCCCTAACGCACTGTCTCTGTCTAAACGAGGATGAGCTAGTAGACGATACATGCGATCGCTGAAGCATCATACGACGCGAGGTGTAGATAGATGCTAAGATCTCTGCGTCCAATTCCCAGGGCGGCGTACCCGCGAGCAGACACGCAGCATCAAACGATACTGTGCGGTACGCTCGGATGATTCTGATGGCTACGATGCGCTGAGGCCGCCGCAAAAGAGGCCTGATCTTCGAATTCACTGCGTTGGCCCAGATAGGGGCTCCGTAAAGGGCCATTGAGCGGACAACCTAACCTAACCTAACCTAACCTAACCTAACCTAACCTAACCTAACCTAACCTAACCTAACCTAACCTAACCTAACCTAACCTAACCTTTTTTTTTTTTTTTTTTTTTGTTATCGCTGGGAAATGCATTTCTCGCACGGGCCCCCCTGCTAACCAGGGGGGCACTGTGGGGGACTCGGTGATATACCCCCTAAAACCCAGCGCCCTACTCCAAGCCGCCTTAACGGGACGCCACGGGATCGCATTAAGCATTCAACCGCGACGCCCCAGCGGTTGGCCTAAAGGCCACTCCGATAGGGCTGCTCACAAGTCCACTCTGATAGCAGCAGAGAAGTACCCGGAGCAGCCCTATTAAAACACCAACGCCCACCGAAGTGGGCCCACCACACCGTCATCCTACGGTGACGGCCCCGTCAGGCCGCGGAGGATAGGGACGAGCTGGCACCGAACCGGCACTCACTCCCCCCGCGGTCCGCCCTACCGTCGGCCAAGCCCCACAGGCAAATGCTGCCGACCCCTCACCAGTCGTGAGACCACCCCCCAGCAGTCCCACTCCCA
Organism: Boloria euphrosyne; assembly: GCA_951802675.2. Taxonomy (NCBI): domain Eukaryota; kingdom Metazoa; phylum Arthropoda; class Insecta; order Lepidoptera; family Nymphalidae; genus Boloria; species Boloria euphrosyne. The sequence goes on from OX637893.1 coordinate 159,680, forward strand.
GCCGCCCCCCGCCGAGCTAGTCCCGACGGGCGGCCCGCGCAGTGCCTCCTACCGTGAAAACGGCCAGAGACACCGCGCTCCCGTCTGAAAAGCTGTGGCACCAAACATGCAATTGGCACCACGACCGCATGCAGCCCCTGCCTATCCCCTCACTAGTCGCGAGACCACTCCCCAGCAGTCCCGCTCCCAGCCGCCCCCCGCCGAGCTAATCCCGACGGGCGGCCCGCGCAATGTCCCCTGCCGTGAAAACGGCAAAAGACACCGCGCACCTCCAAGAGGGCAAAGCCCTTACCCCCCTAACCCCTCACCAGTCGCGAGACCGCAAGCAGTCCCGCTCCCAGCCGCCACCCGCCGAGCTAGTCCCGACGAGCGGCCCGCGCAGTGCCTCCTACCGTGAAAACGGCCAGAGACACCGCGCTACCTCCGGTGGGCCGGGGGTGTCCGCCTGACACCCCGCCCTGGCTGTTGGTCCGCGGCGGGTTTCCCCGCTACCACCCGCTCCTGTCCCTCTAAACAGGAGCGGGTGGCGTTCCCCCATCCGCCACCTGGGGACGCGTCCGGTAGCAGTCAGCCTCTGCCCCGGAAAATGTGGGTCGAATTTTCCCACCGCCTTTCGACAGTAGTACTCATTCTTATACTGCCCCAGCAGTCTACACATCACAGTTGAACTTTCCGGCTAGTCTTACGAATTAGTGGAGTTTAAGGGTGGTCGTCCACCTCCGCGAGTGCCCGGCAGCCATCTAACACCCACTACAGGCCCATCTGATGCTGTCCCTTCGATGCTACCCGCACCGGTCCGATTTGGCAACCCCGGCGTCCCACCATCATGCGGTCCCCACCATCATTCCGGTACGGGCAGATCGAACAACAACAGCCTTCGATCCGAATTAGCAGGCGAATCTAGTTCCCGGCCAACCTTCGGCTTCCAACTACCCACCGACTTTCTCAGACTTATCGACCGGCCGTACTAGTTCGCCTGTCGTTCCTACTTGCCCACCGCAACGCGACGGAAGCGGCAGACTTTCGGAAACACCATACAAGTTGCTCTTACACCCGAAGGCGCAATCGCAATTATCGATCATACCTCGTGTCCAGGTTTACCCCGGTCACAAGTGTAATCTCGAACACGCCACAGTACGCTCTCACACCTCCCCCCCGGCCTGCGGAGGAAGGCGCAATCGCGTGAGTTGCCCGTTCCCGCACCCCTCTCCCCCGGCCTGCGGGGAGTGGGGCGCGTTCACAGACCCGACCCGCAGTCCGCGTCAGGGCGTCCCCCGTCGCGGTACTACGCTCGGCCACAGCGGTCCGCTATACTCACTCACTATTCTATCAGGCGTCCCCGACGGAGATAGTAAGCTTTCTAACATTCCACCAATGGCTCGTATCCCCCCCCAAATGTGCGGGAAGGGTTGTACTCGCCATTAACCACTGACCCCGAACACATATTAAATTATAAATTGCATTCGGACCGGGACGCGAACCCGGGACCTAGTGCGTGTGGTCGTACATTGCTCACCACTACGCCAACTAGGCCGTCAAATGTGGGTCGAATTTTCCCACCGCCTTTCGACAGTAGTACTCATTCTTATACTGCCCCAGCAGTCTACACATCACAGTTGAACTTTCCGGCTAGTCTTACGAATTAGTGGAGTTTAAGGGTGGTCGTCCACCTCCGCGAGTGCCCGGCAGCCATCTAACACCCACTACAGGCCCATCTGATGCTGTCCCTTCGATGCTACCCGCACCGGTCCGATTTGGCAACCCCGGCGTCCCACCATCATGCGGTCCCCACCATCATTCCGGTACGGGCAGATCGAACAACAACAGCCTTCGATCCGAATTAGCAGGCGAATCTAGTTCCCGGCCAACCTTCGGCTTCCAACTACCCACCGACTTTCTCAGACTTATCGACCGGCCGTACTAGTTCGCCTGTCGTTCCTACTTGCCCACCGCAACGCGACGGAAGCGGCAGACTTTCGGAAACACCATACAAGTTGCTCTTACACCCGAAGGCGCAATCGCAATTATCGATCATACCTCGTGTCCAGGTTTACCCCGGTCACAAGTGTAATCTCGAACACGCCACAGTACGCTCTCACACCTCCCCCCCGGCCTGCGGAGGAAGGCGCAATCGCGTGAGTTGCCCGTTCCCGCACCCCTCTCCCCCGGCCTGCGGGGAGTGGGGCGCGTTCACAGACCCGACCCGCAGTCCGCGTCAGGGCGTCCCCCGTCGCGGTACTACGCTCGGCCACAGCGGTCCGCTATACTCACTCACTATTCTATCAGGCGTCCCCGACGGAGATAGTAAGCTTTCTAACATTCCACCAATGGCTCGTATCCCCCCCCAAATGTGCGGGAAGGGTTGTACTCGCCATTAACCACTGACCCCGAACACATATTAAATTATAAATTGCATTCGGACCGGGACGCGAACCCGGGACCTAGTGCGTGTGGTCGTACATTGCTCACCACTACGCCAACTAGGCCGTCAAAAAGAGATTCGAATTTTCCCACCGGCCTCCACCGGTGGTACTCATTCTACCATCTCTTTGGAGCTAGGCTCCACCGCCATACCTACTAATCCACCGCAACGTCCGTCCATTATAGGCCGTCTGCCTAGGACTTCTGAAGCAGTGAACTTTCGGTCACACACCACAGAGTTATGTTTATACTAACTCACCGCCCCGTCAGGCTTAGAGCTTTCTAAACATGCCTCCAATAGCTCGTAGCCACCCCCAAATTATGCGGGGGTGGTTGTACTCGCTATAGACCACCGACCCCGAACATATATAAATTATTAAATTATGTTCGGACCGGGACACGAACCCGGGGACCAGTGCGTGGGTCGTACATTGCTCACCACTACGCCAACTGGCCCGTCTAAAAGAGATTCGAATTTTCCCACCGGCCTCCACCGGTGGTACTCATTCTACCATCTCTTTGGAGCTAGGCTCCACCGTCATACCTACTAATCCACCGCAACGTCCGTCCATTATAGGCCGTCTGCCTAGGACTTCTGAAGCAGTGAACTTTCGGTCACACACCACAGAGTTATGTTTATACTAACTCACCGCCCCGTCAGGCTTAGAGCTTTCTAAACATGCCTCCAATAGCTCGTAGCCACCCCCAAATTATGCGGGGGTGGTTGTACTCGCTATAGACCACCGACCCCGAACATATATAAATTATTAAATTATGTTCGGACCGGGACACGAACCCGGGGACCAGTGCGTGGGTCGTACATTGCTCACCACTACGCCAACTGGCCCGTCAAAAGAGATTCGAATTTTCCCACCGGCCTCCACCGGTGGTACTCATTCTACCATCTCTTTGGAGCTAGGCTCCACCGTCATACCTACTAATCCACCGCAACGTCCGTCCATTATGGGCCGTCTGCCTAGGACTTCTGAAGCAGTGAACTTTCGGTCACACACCACAGAGTTATGTTTATACTAACTCACCGCCCCGTCAGGCTTAGAGCTTTCTAAACATGCCTCCAATAGCTCGTAGCCACCCCCAAATTATGCGGGGGTGGTTGTACTCGCTATAGACCACCGACCCCGAACATATATAAATTATTAAATTATGTTCGGACCGGGACACGAACCCGGGGACCAGTGCGTGGGTCGTACATTGCTCACCACTACGCCAACTGGCCCGTCATTGGAGCTAGGCTCCACCGTCATACCTACTAATCCACCGCAACGTCCGTCCATTATGGGCCGTCTGCCTAGGACTTCTGAAGCAGTGAACTTTCGGTCACACACCACAGAGTTATGTTTATACTAACTCACCGCCCCGTCGGGCTTAGAGCTTTCTAAACATGCCTCCAATAGCTCGTAGCCACCCCCAAATTATGCGGGGGTGGTTGTACTCGCTATAGACCACCGACCCCGAACATATATAAATTATTAAATTATGTTCGGACCGGGACACGAACCCGGGGACCAGTGCGTGGGTCGTACATTGCTCACCACTACGCCAACTGGCCCGTCAAAAAGAGATTCGAATTTTCCCACCGGCCTCCACCGGTGGTACTCATTCTACCATCTCTTTGGAGCTAGGCTCCACCGTCATACCTACTAATCCACCGCAACGTCCGTCCATTATGGGCCGTCTGCCTAGGACTTCTGAAGCAGTGAACTTTCGGTCACACACCACAGAGTTATGTTTATACTAACTCACCGCCCCGTCGGGCTTAGAGCTTTCTAAACATGCCTCCAATAGCTCGTAGCCACCCCCAAATTATGCGGGGGTGGTTGTACTCGCTATAGACCACCGACCCCGAACATATATAAATTATTAAATTATGTTCGGACCGGGACACGAACCCGGGGACCAGTGCGTGGGTCGTACATTGCTCACCACTACGCCAACTGGCCCGTCAATAAGAGATTCGAATTTTCCCACCGGCCTCCACCGGTGGTACTCATTCTACCATCTCTTTGGAGCTAGGCTCCACCGTCATACCTACTAATCCACCGCAACGTCCGTCCATTATAGGCCGTCTGCCTAGGACTTCTGAAGCAGTGAACTTTCGGTCACACACCACAGAGTTATGTTTATACTAACTCACCGCCCCGTCGGGCTTAGAGCTTTCTAAACATGCCTCCAATAGCTCGTAGCCACCCCCAAATTATGCGGGGGTGGTTGTACTCGCTATAGACCACCGACCCCGAACATATATAAATTATTAAATTATGTTCGGACCGGGACACGAACCCGGGGACCAGTGCGTGGGTCGTACATTGCTCACCACTACGCCAACTGGCCCGTCAACCTAACCTAACCTAACCTAACCTAACCTAACCTAACCTAACCTTTTTTTTTTTTGTTATCGCTGGGAAATGCATTTCTCGCACGGGCCCCCCTGCTAACCAGGGGGGCACTGTGGGGGACTCGGTGATATACCCCCTAAAACCCAGCGCCCTACTCCAAGCCGCCTTAACGGGACGCCACGGGATCGCATTAAGCATTCAACCGCGACGCCCCAGCGGTTGGCCTAAAGGCCACTCCGATAGGGCTGCTCACAAGTCCACTCTGATAGCAGCAGAGAAGTACCCGGAGCAGCCCTATTAAAACACCAACGCCCACCGAAGTGGGCCCACCACACCGTCATCCTACGGTGACGGCCCCGTCAGGCCGCGGAGGATAGGGACGAGCTGGCACCGAACCGGCACTCACTCCCCCCGCGGTCCGCCCTACCGTCGGCCAAGCCCCACAGGCAAATGCTGCCGACCCCTCACCAGTCGTGAGACCACCCCCCAGCAGTCCCACTCCCAGCCGCCCCCCGCCGAGCTAGTCCCGACGGGCGGCCCGCGCAGTGCCTCCTACCGTGAAAACGGCCAGAGACACCGCGCTCCCGTCTGAAAAGCCGTGGCACCAAACATGCAATTGGCACCACGGCCGCATGCAGCCCCTGCCTATCCCCTCACTAGTCGCGAGACCACTCCCCAGCAGTCCCGCTCCCAGCCGCCCCCCGCCGAGCTAATCCCGACGGGCGGCCCGCGCAATGTCCCCTGCCGTGAAAACGGCAAAAGACACCGCGCACCTCCAAGAGGGCAAAGCCCTTACCCCCCTAACCCCTCACCAGTCGCGAGACCGCAAGCAGTCCCGCTCCCAGCCGCCGCCCGCCGAGCTAGTCCCGACGAGCGGCCCGCGCAGTGCCTCCTACCGTGAAAACGGCCAGAGACACCGCGCTACCTCCGGTGGGCCGGGGGTGTCCGCCTGACACCCCGCCCTGGCTGTTGGTCCGCGGCGGGTTTCCCCGCTACCACCCGCTCCTGTCCCTCTAAACAGGAGCGGGTGGCGTTCCCCCATCCGCCACCTGGGGACGCGTCCGGTAGCAGTCAGCCTCTGCCCCGGAAAAAAGAGATTCGAATTTTCCCACCGGCCTCCACCGGTGGTACTCATTCTACCATCTCTTTGGAGCTAGGCTCCACCGTCATACCTACTAATCCACCGCAACGTCCGTCCATTATGGGCCGTCTGCCTAGGACTTCTGAAGCAGTGAACTTTCGGTCACACACCACAGAGTTATGTTTATACTAACTCACCGCCCCGTCGGGCTTAGAGCTTTCTAAACATGCCTCCAATAGCTCGTAGCCACCCCCAAATTATGCGGGGGTGGTTGTACTCGCTATAGACCACCGACCCCGAACATATATAAATTATTAAATTATGTTCGGACCGGGACACGAACCCGGGGACCAGTGCGTGGGTCGTACATTGCTCACCACTACGCCAACTGGCCCGTCAAAAAGAGATTCGAATTTTCCCACCGGCCTCCACCGGTGGTACTCATTCTACCATCTCTTTGGAGCTAGGCTCCACCGTCATACCTACTAATCCACCGCAACGTCCGTCCATTATGGGCCGTCTGCCTAGGACTTCTGAAGCAGTGAACTTTCGGTCACACACCACAGAGTTATGTTTATACTAACTCACCGCCCCGTCGGGCTTAGAGCTTTCTAAACATGCCTCCAATAGCTCGTAGCCACCCCCAAATTATGCGGGGGTGGTTGTACTCGCTATAGACCACCGACCCCGAACATATATAAATTATTAAATTATGTTCGGACCGGGACACGAACCCGGGGACCAGTGCGTGGGTCGTACATTGCTCACCACTACGCCAACTGGCCCGTCAACCTAACCTAACCTTTTTTTTTTTTTTTTTTTTTTTTTTTTTTTTTTTTTTTTTTTTTTTTTTACGTGTGGAAACTCGTTACGAGTACCCGCCGCCTGGGGAAGCAGACGGGTTATGTGGGACTCCCGCCGCACAAAGATGGTAAGCGCACGGCGGTATACCCACTAAAACCACACGGTGTTCCTCCTCATCGCATGAGGCCGGGGCACGGGTATCCAAATTCCTCCGCGACCCCGACGGCGAGAGCTGCTAGGCCCGTCTCAAGATGCCAAGGGTTATCACCCCCGACGGCCTCCTCGAGTAGCGTGCGGGAACTAACCAAGCGCAACGCTACTCCGCCAGATTTTGTGGACGGCCAACTTCCCCAAGTCGACCGCCCTCTGGCCTACCACGCAAGACGCGCCGGTTTCCGGCTTTCTTCTTTCGCCTATTAGCCGCGAACTTCGAGCAGGCTGCACTCCCAACGGAATGATCCGCACAGAGCCCCGCCGACTCGCAGATTGGGCAATGTGGGACGCCTTGACATTGGCCAATTTTGTGCCCTTCACTTCCACATCTAAAGCACTGGCCACTCCTATCATCCGCGCTCTTACAACTGGCCGCAACATGGCCAGCTTCGTGACACCGGAAGCACCTGAGAGGCCGATGGTCCAGTAACGACACGCGCGCCGTTGACAAACCCATCGACACTCTCCCACTCTTCAAAATTGGCTTCGCTGCCGCGACCGGGCAACGCACCCACGCCGAACTAAGCCCCCTACGACCCTGTCGAACAACTCCCACTTTATAGTCAATGAGAGTGCCACCACCAACACGACTAAGGGCTAAGGCTATCTCCTCCTGCGTGACGGAATCGTCCAAGCCACCAACGCGCAATTCCACGCATTTAGTGGGCCTGGAGATGTGCACCTCTTGCGAGTTTACAATCGCAGCCAACCGTTGGGCCAGTGCATCCGCCTTTCCCCCCTTATCGCCGGGCAACTCCAGCATTCGTGCGCCAGTTGCTGCCACCTTAAACCGAACGTCGGTGATACCCAGCGCAGCCAGGTCCACGTGCTGCGTGAAGTTTTTGAGGACTCCCGCGTACGTTAGACCACGATCCACGCCCTCCGGCTGCAGCTTGATGGAAATAGCTGCTGAACTCGGAGGTCGTAGCCTTGGCTTTTTCGCCTTCTTTTTCCGGTCTCTCTTCTGTGCCGTTTTCCCCTTCTTCTTCTTTCTCTTGACCACCTCTGACCAGGGTTCCTTTGCCTTGGCAGAGCTCGTTGGCGGCGGCTGTGCCTCAGCAGACGGAGCTGCCTGGTTTGCACTCTTAGTTTTCTTCTTCTTCCTACTTGTCTCCGCCGGGTTATTGGCTGGAGCCATCAGGGTGGTTACAGATGACTCCGCCACTGTCTTCTTCCGGGTCGTGTCTGCCGCCAGGGGAGGACGAATCCGCCGCTCTGGCAGAAGACGTTCCTGCAGCGCCTCGAATCGGGCATTGATCATGGTCCCCACCTGAACCATGATCTTCCGGGCCAACTCGTCATCGTCAGTCCTCGCCAGATGTTTTGGCGGACTGTTGGCCGGAGCCTGTGCCTGAGATGTTGTTTGGCACAGGTCCATCCGAGAGCGCTCCATCTCCTTCCTCATTTCCGCCATTTCCTTCCGTAGGTCCTGCAGCTCTGCTCTAAGGCGGGCGTTGCTCGCCCGCAACTGCGCTACCTCATCTGAATGGGTCCTCTCCGCCAAGACGTCAAAGGCTGCCGAGATGTTGTTGGCAGCGTCTTTAAGGGCCTTCGCAAAGGTACCCTTAAGGTTCCCCGACGTCTTGGCCACCTTCAGTATGACCATGAGGCTGTCTGCCACCTGAGTGTGAAGCTCCGGTGTCAAAGCAGCCTCTGCCTCCTTCTGCGTCTGGATCGGTGTTGCCTCCGACATGCGCGAATTTGCACGAGTGGACACCGCCAATGCCAACCCGGCCACCTCCTCTTCCGCGCGCAGTCGGAGCTCCTCTCTCTTTGCTTCATTGAGGGCTCGCTTTGCCTCAGCTAAGCCCACATACTCGCCCGTGGTTGGTGGGCGTCCTCTGCCCTTAGTGGACACAACCCTGGTCTTGGGTCCCCTCTCCTCGTCCGAAGACCCAGACCAACTAGGCTGCTTTGGTCTCTTCCTGTATTGGGAGCTCTCCATAGATGACATGGAGACACAACTGTCCCCATCGGAGTCCCTCCCATAGGACGATATCGAATATCGCCTCGACATCTCGTCTAGGTTCATTCGGCTCAGCACAACCTTCGCCTGCTTCGCCGAAACACCCAACTCTGCTATACCTTTTCCAGGCGCAACGCCCTCAACACCGCCCGTCCCAGGCCCGACATCAACACCGCCAATCTCTGGCATTTCTCCTCCGCCCGTCTCAGGCACGTTTCCCCCGCCCATCGCAGGCGCAACGTCTACTCCGCCCTTCTCGGGCTCTATTCCGACATCACAAAAGCAGGAGTTGTCCCCCCCAGATTCGACGGGACGGCGTGCCGTAGCACGGAGGGATTGCCGACGGATAGTCACGTCGGTGCCCTCCTGGGGAATCTGTTCACTGTCTGCTTTCATGATTGATGTCTGATCCACAGCTTTGGCTTTGTGTACGGTGTGCTCCGCTAGGCCGTGGGGATAACAATCCCCTAAAGGTACGCCCATACCTGCTGGTTTTGGTCCGCGCCGGATTACTCCGGTACCACCCGCAAAATGCGAGTGGCGTTCCCCTATCCGCCACCTGGGGACGCGCCCGATAGAAGTTCCAGCAACTCCCACGGGTCAACCTAACCTAACCTAACCTTTTTTTTTTTTTTTTTTTTTTAACGTCAGGAAACTCGTTACGAGTACCCGCCGCCTGGGGAAGAACGACGGGTTATGTGGGACTCCTGCCGTGCTAGAGATGGTAAACGCACGGCAGTTTACCCACTAAAACCTGACGGTGTCCACCTTGATCGCCTTGATGTCGGGGCCACGGGAACCAGAAATCATCCGCGACCCCGACGGCGATAGCCCAACGGCTCACCTCTGTGTCGGAGGGTGGAGGAGGCACCCTCTACGACCACCTACTAGAGTAGCGCGCGGCGGACACCGCGCGCGCCTACTCGGGCCAGGTTGCTAGGCGGCAGACTTCCCCAAGTCTACCGCCCTCTGGCTAGTGTTAGGGGGGGAGGCGGCGGTCTTGTGCCGCTCTCCGGCGCCCGGTCCTTCGACGGCGGATGGCGAGATCGGAAGTCGCCTCCCTCTCTCTCTCCGCCGCCTCCTTCTGCGACATGACGACCTCGCAGAAGGTCTGGACGGCGTCCCAGGACCTTTCGCTACCGACCATGGCAGAAATCACGGCCGGCAGCGTCAGGTCCGCCCCCACAACACTGCGGAGCGCCTCCCGCTCTGATGCCCACGCTGGACAGCTCTCTAGCACATGTTGGGCATCTTCATTACTGCAAGCGCTGCAATGATGGCAGCGCGCGTCCGGCTCTCTTCCGGCGACGCGACACAGGTAACCGCCGAAGCACCCGTGTCCCGTGAGGATCTGCGTCAACCGGAAGGAGAGGACGCCGTGACTTCTTGCCAACCACTGCCTTAGGACAGGATAAACAGCATCAATAGTCCTTCGGCCGGCTGATACATGTTCCAACCTAGCAAGCCACGTTTCTATTGCGGCATCCCGCTCTTCGTTGATGTTAGGTGCTGGGCTTAGGTCCCCGGACACATGGCCTCGACGTCGACGATACACCGACGCCAAGGAAAGCGCGTCCAGGTCCCAGGGCAAGAGTCCAGCCAGCACGCACGCTACCTCTCCTGAGATGGTTCGGTAACCTCTCACTACCCTCAGAGCCAGCACTCTCTGCGACTGCCGCAGAACAGCCACATTTTCTCGGCTGAGAGCATCTATCCATACAGGCGCACCATACAGCGCCATGGACCTTAGTACACTGAGGTAGAGATGCCTGCTGGAACAACTCGGTCCTCTCAAATTAGGTAACAGTCTGCTAAGCGCGCCAGCTGCCTTCATCAGTTTGGGCGCAAGTGAGTTAAAGTGCGCCTGAAAGTTCCACCGGCTGTCGAGCACGAGTCCTAGGTACTTCATCGTACTCGACAAGCCGATGTGGACTCCACCCACGGTGATTTTGGTGCCTGGTGGTGGTGCTCGGCGACGGCCGTGAAAACACAGCGCCTCGGACTTTTCTAAGGCAACCTCCAGCCCTAACCTGCGTATTCTGCCCACAACATGGGCCACTCCTGCCGTTGCTACGATCGCCGCATCTGTGGGGTTTTTCGCTCGCGCCATAACCAATGTGTCATCCGCGTAGCACACTACACTGACTCCTCTCAGTGTGCTACCCCTAAGAACCCAGTCGTAGCCGATGTTCCACAGGAGCGGACCAAGGACTGAGCCCTGTGGAACACCGCACGACACTTCACATCTTCGCCAGCCGTTCCGCACTGGAAAGATCACAGATCTACTGGAGAGGTACGCATCGATTACACGACGCAGGTAGGTTGGCACCCCGTGGTAGCGGAGCGCCTCCCTGATGCAAGCCCAGGGTAAGGAGTTGAAGGCGTTTGCGATGTCTAGGGACACCGCGAAAACTACCTCGCCCTGGGAAACCGCATCCTGCGCGTGAGATTTAACTAATAGGATGGCATCTACAGTTGAGCGGCCAGCGCGAAAGCCGTACTGTGCATCCGATAGATCTGGCCCAATCTCTAACATGTGCTTGGTTAGACGCCCTACGACGATGCGCTCGAAAAGTTTTGCCATCTCATTGAGCAGCACGATAGGACGGTAGGCAGAGGGAGACTCTGCCGGACGCCCTTCCTTCCTGAGGAGAACCAGCCTGCCTGTCTTCCACCTCTGTGGAATTATGGCTTGAGCCAGACAGGCAGAGAATAGTTCTCTCACATAAGGCCCTAAAGCGTCCAGCGTAAAAGCTAACGCACGACCAGGTACACCATCTGGTCCCGGGGCAACAGATTTCCCGCGTAAGCGTGCAACCGCCTCTGCCATCTCCTCCTCAGTTACACCCAGTACATTCTCTCGGCCTGCCTCGTCGACAGTCGCTATCTGTGAGGCCAGTTGCGGCAGCACGGGGCTATCCCGGTGTGGGAAGAGGCTTTCCAACACAGCTTGCAGCGCTCCCTCGCTGAGTGTTTCAGTTATTGGAGGGGCCCAGGGGCGAAGCTTGTTCATGACCAATCTGTAGGGTGTGCCCCAAGGGTCTCTATCGAGCCCCTCCAGCATTTCCGCCCTGCCCTCACTTATGGCCTTAGCGATTTGGGCTTGGAGACGGGTCTTTGCCTCGATATAACCATTATATCTACGGTCCTCCTCCGCCTGATCCCGTCGCGCTCTCCTTCGACAGCGCAAGTAGAGGCGTCTGGCAGCCACGCAATCTTCGCGCAGTTGTGCGATTTCTGCAGTCCACCACCAAACCTGCCGCCTCGGAGGGCGACGTCTGGACCTAGGCATAGCAGAATCGCAGATCCGCTTCACCAGCTCTTCTATGCGGTTTGCTGCCTCTTCTGGGGATGCTGTATGGAAGGGCAGCCAAGAGGCCACGACTGATGCCTCCTTAAGTAGCTCTAAATTAAGATATTTGAGCTGCCATCTTGGACCGTATTCCTTCGGGTTACTGTGAGGTGGCGGCACCGCCGGATGATTGGAGATCTCATATTGAATATAGAGATGGTCTGAGAGCGTCTCCACATCATCCAGCACTCGCCAACCTTGTGTACGGCGCGCTAAGGCAGGGTTTGCAAACGTTACGTCCACAATGGACCCACCCTGCCGTCGCACGCACGTGTTCACAGTTCCCCGATTCAGGACGATTAGGCCAGTGGCGACAGCCCACTCCTCAAGTACTCGGCCACGGGCGTCTGTAACTGGGCAACCCCATGCACCTGATTTGGCGTTGAGGTCGCCAGCCACTAGTACGTTGCGGTGTCTACTTCTGGATATTAGTTCCCCCAGACCGCTCAGAAAATTGTCGAAGTCGACAAGGGTCTTATTGGGGGAGAAGTAGACACCAACCACTAGCGTTTCACCAAACAGAGCCATGACAAATCCAGACCTCTTCACGACCTGGGTGAACAGCGGTGCGCCTGCACTAAATTGAGCGACGAGTGCGACCACTCCGTCATTGTCGCAGACCCAGTTGTCCCTTTGTGGAACATAGTATGGCTCTGAGATTATAGCCAACTGCGTAGACCACTGTGCCATGCTTTGGACTAGTAGGTCTTGGGCCCTGGCACAGTGGTTTAGATTCGCCTGTAGAACTCTGATTGCCATTAGTGTTGGTCCGTTCCTACCTCCTCTGTGGGCAGCTCAGATGCACTGGCTGCAGGACGTTTGTCCCTCTTCTTTTTCTTAGCAGAGGCCCGAGTACAAGCGACACTGCCAACAATGTGAGTTGCCGGTCGTTTGGCTGCCTCGCATACAGGGCAGTGTGGCACTGCGGAGCACTGCGATCTTCTGTGACCAGTTTGCCCACAGCGGAAACACTGGCTGCTACGATCCACGTCTCCAGAACACTTCGCTGCCACGTGACCTGTCTCATGGCAACGGAAACAGCGTTGCTGTCGGGGTTGCAACAGTCTAACCTGGGCCCAAGTAATGCCAATCCGTATTCTGTTTTTATCTGCAGCTTTTTGAGCGGTTGACACTGGACATTTGATCCAGGCCGACCCTAACCCAAATCTATTGCGGCGTATATCGCCGACCTTTATGGCGTCCCTGTGGCAGCTTCCGATCTCACTGACTGCTTCGGCTATATCAGTAGGCGTCACCGAGTCGTCGAGTCCTAGGATGCGAAGCTCGGCACACTTCACCGGCCGGGATATTTGGACATCGTCACCCTCTAGTATAGCACCCAGGTGTTGTGCTAGGGCATCGGCCTTGTCCTCGCTGTTGACGCCAGGCAGCTCCAGTATCCTGGCCCCTGTTGCCGCCACCTTGTATCGCGCGTCTACAATGCCCAGCTCGTTGAGGTCTAGTTTGTGCTTGATCTTAGCAAATACTTCCCCGTAAGTGACTTTCCGCTCGACAGCTAAGGGCTGGAGCTTAATGACCACCGCAGCGGAACGCGGGGGCCGCAGCTTTACTGGGCCTGATGCTTTCTTCTTTTGGGCGGGTTTGGCTACCGTTGCCTTCTGCGCTTTCTTTTTGGCACCTCTCTTTGCCACGACGTTCCAGCCCTCCGACATGGTAGGAGCAGGTGGGGGTGGTATGACGTCAGTGGGAACTACTGATTTTTCAGCTGACTGTTCAGCTTTTGTCTTCTTCTTTTTCTTCTTTTTATTATTATGCCCCTTTGATCCGGGATTAGCAGGAGCCATAAGAGTTGTAGGTTTGTCATCTGACTTTCTCGGGCGACCTGCATCCGAGACCAACGGGACTGGGACTCGTTTCTCTCTTAATAGCCTTGCCTCCAGAGCCTCGAAACGGTCACTCATCATGGTGCCCACCTGTACTATTATAGTGCGTACCATTTCGTCAGCACTAACTTGTGATGGGCCCGACGTAGAGGTTGAAGTCTCCGGTTCTACAGAAACCGCCCGTGGGATAACATTGCGAGACTTCTGTAGATCAATCTCTGACCTCATATCTGCCACCTCTTTCCTCAGTTCGGCTATCTCCTTCTGCAGTTTCAGGTTATTGGCCCGTAACTGCGCTTCCTCCTCGGACGCTGTGCGTTTGGCGAGCTGTTCCACTGCTATTGCAATCGCACTTGCTGCATCCTTAAGGGCCTTAGCAAACGTGCCCTTTAAGTTGCCGGATCTAGTGGCAACTTTTTCGATCACGTCCAGGCTGGTTTTTACTTTGGCCTGGATATCCGGCACTAACTCAGACTCCTCTGCCCCTCTGGTAATGTTCGGGGACGTGTTCGCCTGGCGTTGTTCGGCTCTGATCTTGAGTGCCGACGTCATGTCCGCCACTTCTTTCTGGGCTCTCAGCATAAGCTCCTCTTTTTTCGCATCATTTAGGGCGCGTTTCGCTTCTGCTAGACCTACGTATTGACCCGTAGTCGGTGGACGACCTCTACCGCGGTTGACCATAATCCTATCTTTAGGTCTGTCGTCGTCTTCTGGCGATCCCGACTGACTACGGGTTGTGGTGCTTTTAGCAAGCACTCCTGTTCGCTTATTTAGCCCAACTCTGACTCTGCTTGGAGATCTCACTCCTTTACCTGACGCAACGCCTGAACCTCCGCCAGTAACTGGCATCTTCATCTCTCCGCCCGTCTCAGGCACATCGTCATCTCCGCCCGTCTCAGGCACAACTTCGTGTGGGTTTGTTTTGTTATAATCTTCCATACTGTTCCCACGAGTATGGGGGATATATAAGGTCCATCCGAGCGGTGCCCCCTGCACCCGGATAAGCCTAAGCGTAACCCGTTAGAGTGTCGGCTGGTACTCTAACGGGGGAAAGCAGTAGCGACTGAACTACCCATCAGCCATGCATCCCCTCGCGCTGCTCCGCCGCTTGGGATTCGGGGTGATTTTTTATAGAGGTTTTCTTCCTCGCAGCCCAGGCGGTTAAGCCAAGGCCCTCGGTCCCAGTTCCCGGCCGCTAGACATGACAACAGCACCAGGTTCCAGGATTGCGAGATTTGAGGAGGGCGTTGCACAGGAAAGTGCAGCCCGGCTGCGCAGTAAAGCACCCACCGGACCCGCCCCACCTCGGTGCTGATCCACAGCTTCGGCTTTGTTTACGGTGTGCTCCGCTAGGCCGTGGGGATAACAATCCCCTAAAGGTACGCCCATACCTGCTGGTTTTGGTCCGCGCCGGATTACTCCGGTACCACCCACAGAGTGTGAGTGGCGTTCCCCTATCCGCCACCTGGGGACGCGCCCGATAGAAGACCCAGCAACTCCCACGGGAACCTAACCTAACCTAACCTAACCTAACCTAACCTAACCTAACCTAACCTAACCTAACCTAACCTAACCTTTTTTTTTTTTTTTTTTTTTTTTTTTTTTTTTTTTTTTTTTTTTTTTTTTTTTTTTTTTTTTTTTTTTTTTTTTTTTTTTTTGATTCGTGGGGAAACCCAACGTTACGGGTGCCCGAGCGCGGGGGGCGCGCGGGGTATGTGGGACTCCCGCCGTGAGAAGCACAGCGGCCTACCCACTAAAACCACCACGGTGATCCCGTGACGCAAACGACAGGCCGCGGGGTCGCTTTCGCATTCGACCGCGACTCTGTCTACGGTGTCTGATGTCAGACTCTACCTACAAATTTTGACTCCCCCCCAAGTCACAACTATTGCCAAATGAATTTCGACAGGACGATGTGCCGGGATCACTTTCAGCGACACATCATCCTCCCCCGGGACCTAGTCCGTGTCGGTAAGTGGATCCCCCGTATCCACCGACCGACGGTCCACTTTAAGTGGGCTGCAGATCGGCGTTGTTACGCCGTCTGCGCCCCGTACGCCTGCGGCGAATCGGGTCTGACAAAACGTCGACCTCCCTCGCACGCTCGGCTGTTTCCTTCTGCGACATCACCGTTTCACAGAAGGTGAGCATGGCTTGCCAGCACCCTTCCCCGCCCACCATAGCTTGCACTACGGCTGGCAAAGACAGGTCTGGCCCCAAAACTCTACAAAGTTCGAGCCGATGTTGCGCCCACGCAGGACAGTCCTGCAGGGTATGGCTCGCCGTATCTTCCGGGGCGTCACAATGGTGACATCCGGGTGTAGGTTCTCTGCGTGCCACCATACACAGATACCTCCCGAAGCAGCCGTGCCCCGAGAGGATCTGCGTAAGGTGGAACGTCAGAGGACCCTTTCTCTTTCGGTGTTTAACCCACCGCCTGAACACTGGCCGAATCGCCGAAACAGTCAAATGTCCTGCGGAGGGAGAGGAGAGATATTCCTCCCATCTGTCCAAGAGTAGCGCCCTAACGCACTGTCTCTGCCGAAACGAGGATGAGCTCGTAGGCGATACGTGCGATCGCTGAAGCATCGTACGACGCGAGGTGTAGATAGATGCTAAGATCTCTGCGTCCAATTCCCAGGGCGGCGTGCCCGCGAGCAGACACGCAGCATCAAACGATACTGTGCGGTACGCTCGGATGATCCTGATGGCTACGATGCGCTGAGGCCGCCGTAAAAGAGGCCTGATCTTCGAGTTTACTGCGTTGGCCCAGATAGGAGCTCCGTAAAGGGCCATTGAGCGGACGACTCCCGCATAAAGGCGACGGCAGGCTACGCTTGGACCCCCCTTATTCGGGAGAAGTCGACCCAAGGCGCCCGCGGTGGCGATGAGCTTAGGTGACAGCTGACGGAAGTGTTCCAGGAACGACAATCGGCTGTCGAGGACGAGGCCTAGGTAGCGCATCGTAGACTCGACATTGATGGCGACTCCTCCCACAATGAGCTGAGCTCCCTGAGGAGGTTTTCGGCGCGGTCCGTGAAAGCAGAGGGCCCTCGACTTATAGAGGGACACCTCTAGCCCTAACCTCCGAATCCTATCCACAGTGGAAGCAACTCCATTCGTGGCCAGTCTAACCGCTGACTGAAAATCGTCTCCCTTAGCCAGGAGAAGAGTATCGTCTGCATAACAGACAACGCTCATCCCCGGCAGGAGTTCACCGCGTAGCACCCAATCGTAGCCGATGTTCCACAGGAGCGGACCGAGGACCGAACCCTGTGGGACACCGCACGTCATAGGGTGACTGTCCCAGTCTCCGCTGCTTGTCACGAAGGAGATGTTACGATTGGCGAGATATGAGGCCACGAGCCGGCAGAGGTAGGGTGAGAATCTGTGATATCTCAGAGCCTCCCTGATGCAAGCCCAGGGCAGAGAGTTAAAAGCGTTCGCTATGTCTAGCGAGATCGCCAACACCGTCTTACCCTGGGAGACTGCTTCCTCTGCAAAGCCTTTCACTCGCTTTATGGCGTCGATCGTCGAGCGACCCGGGCGAAAACCGAACTGGTTATCCGACAAATCCGGGCCGCGGGATGTTAGATGACCGACGAGGCGACCAGCTATTATGCGCTCAAAGAGCTTTCCTATTTCATCCAGCAGGACAATCGGCCGGTAGGCAGACGGACTGTCCGCCGGACGACCCTCCTTACGGATGAGCACGAGAAGCCCTTCCTTCCACAGCTGTGGAAAGGTGTTTTGACGAAGCGCCTCAGTAAATGCACTGCGCACTCGAAACTCCATTGTTTCCCCAGCAAGGATGTTGACCCAGACCTTTCCTGGGATACCGTCCGGGCCTGGGGCAGCTTTCTTGCGTCGCAACCTTCTTATGACAGCGCAGAGTTCTGCACGGGATACAGCCGGCACACCGTCGTCTTCCCCCTCCAGGGACATGGTCATAGATGGAGCGATGAATTCTGTCCGAGACGGGAACAGGCCACCGAGAACGTTTCGGAGGAGCCGAGGTTCCAGAGTCTGAGTCAACGGAGGAGCGTAAGGACGAAGTCTATTGCGCACCATCAGGTAAGGACGTCCCCAAGGATCGCGGTTTAGGGACTCTACCATCTCCATACGGCCAGCCTCTTTCGCAGCAACTATCGCGATCTTAAGGGCTTGCTTTGCCGATTTGTAGGCTGAATAAAGATTATCCTCTGTGACTCTGAACTCTGGATCCTGTCGCCCAGACCGAAGCCTACGGTGCCTTGAATAGCTTCGGCGAGCCATGATGCAGGCGGAGCGAAGACGTGAAATATCCTCACTCCACCAGTACACCTTTTCCCTCGGAGAGGGAGCGCTGGCGCGGGGCATCGCCGCGTCACAGACTTGCGTAACCGAAGCGCGAAGCTGGACTGCCAGATCTTCGATGTTTGGTTCAGCGGTGGGAGCAGAAGACACCCACGCCTGCACAATAGCCGCTTCAGAAAGCAGACCAATGTCCAGACGTGTGAGGTTCCACCGCGGGAGTCTCCTCATTCGAGCCATGTCAAAGCGTCGCGGAAGGAAAGAGCCATCGCCGTTGACCTTAAACCGGATGTACCGGTGGTCCGACAGCGACTCTACATCCTCCACGACCCTCCAGCCGTGGACGGTTCTCGCCAGGGAAGGGCTTGCGAATGTCACGTCGACGATCGAGCCCCCCTGACGACGAACGCAGGTATTTACTGAGCCCGTATTCAAGACCACGAGACCCGAGGTCACAACCCACTCCGAGAGCACTTCCCCCCTCGCGTCGGTCACCGGGGACCCCCACGCCACAGACTTTGCATTGAGGTCACCGGCAACCAAGACACAGAGGTTCGTGCTCTGGATTAGGCCGTAAAGCTCTTGCAGGAAGCATTCAAACTCCGACAAAGCGCGGTTTGGGGAGAAATACGTGCCGATAATAATGGAGTTGCCCCATTTCACCGCCACGTATCCCTTCCCCCGCTTTATGAGCGATGATGGGGTCGCTGCGTCCGAAAAGACAATCGCCACCAAACCATCAAGGTCACCGAACCAGGTAGATCTGGTGGCGACAAAGTATGGCTCTGCAACCACTGCCACCTCAATCGACCACTGCACCATGCTTTGGAGCAGAAGGTCCTGAGCACGAGCGCAGTGGTTAATGTTGGACTGTAGGAATTCATGGCAAGCCATAATCAGTCCCACGTGTCTTCGCTGATGATTTCCGTGTCTGCTGGAGCCACCGGTGCAGATGGTGCAGCTCCAGGGACACGAGCCCTCTTCTTGGGCGGCGGTGGGGAGCAGGACTTGCTGCCCAGCCTATGGTTCGCCCGTTTACCGGCTTCAGCGCACAGCGGACACCTCGCAGTGCCCGTGCATTCTTTAGCTTGGTGACCGTCTTGTCCGCAACGGAAGCAGGTCCCGCTACGGTCGAAGAGCGCCGTGCACTGCGCCCTGACATGACCCGTGTGAAGGCATCTGTAACAACGGACCTCCTTCTTCGGCAGCAGTTTGATTCGCGCCGATGACCAACCTATTTTAATCCGGCCTGCAAGGCTCAGCTTTTTCGCAGCAGCTACAGGGCAACGCACCCACACGGCACCGGAGCCCCGAGGGGAGGTTTTAATCTCTCCTGACTTGACATGGGTTGCAGCGCAAGACCCATGATCTGCAACAGCAGCTACGATATCCGCAGGCGACACAGAATCATCCAGACCGGAGATATGGATATCCGCGCATTTTTCCGGCCTGGAGACTTTGAGGAGGCTTTCGTCGAAAACCTCCCTAAGTTTTTGCGCAAGAGTGTCTGCCTTGGCACCACTTGCAGCCCCCGGAACTTCCAACAGACGGCCTCCAGCCGCCGCTTTCTTAAAGCGCAGCATTGTAATGCCGCAGCTCTCCAAGTCGACCTTCCGTTGAGCTTCAGCCAGAACGCTGGCGTATGTTGCTCCCTTCTGTTCCGCACCCGGTTGCAGAGTTAGTACCACAGCAGTCGAGCGCGGAGGACGCAATCTCGCAGACTGAGGCTTGTCTCCTCGCTTGTTGACTTTCCGTTTCCGCGAGACAGTTTTCCACTCCGAAGTCGCTCCGTTCTGCTTTGGAGCGGCTGATAGGATGGCAGGAGCCGTATGCGCTACTGAGGCAACTTGCGCCTCCACTGCCGATCTTTTCCCTTTTCCTTTTTTGTTTTTCTTTTGTTTTTCCTTCTTCCTCGTCGGTTCCCCGCTTTCGGTTGACCCACGGTCGGCGGGGGACTGAGTGCTCGAAGCCGCCAGTTCCCGACGGTCCGCGGCAAGTGGCGGGCGGGAAACTTTAGGCGCTGGGAGCAGCCTCTCCTCCAGGGCACCGAGCCTTGCATTGATCATATCCCCGACCTGGCGGAGGATAGTCTGGGTCAAATCTTCAGGCTGCGTAACGCTGCTTGATGCTTTCGCGGCTTTCCCCTTCTTGGTGTTGGAGACACCCTTTTTCATATTGGCCATCTCCCGGCGCAATTCCTCTACTTCAGACCGAAGGCGTGCGTTTTCAGCCTGCATTTTCGAAATCTCTTCGGACTGAGATCTGTTGCTAAGCACATCCACAGCTGATTTAATCGAGTTAGCCGCTTCTTTTAGAGCGCGTTGGAACGTGCCCTTTAAATTTTTAGACTTTCCCGCTACTTTTAGGATTATATCTACATCCTCGATTATGCACTGGTTGAGTGCAAATGCAGTTCGCCCGTCACGATCTTCTATACCGAGCGCCTGTCTCCTCGCGCTTGCTTTGTTCGCCAGCTTACTAATTTCTAGCTCCACTTCGTCCGTCGTCCTCTCCTTCTTGCGCGGAGTAACCTCCTCCAGAGTCTCCTCAGTACTTGAAGGGGAGGGTAAGCACTTTTTCCTCTTCTTCGTTCTTTTCGCTGTGGCGGACACTGGTCCAGCCGCCATCGAGCCCTCCGTTCTACAGCTCGAATCAGAGTCGAGAACTAAACTTAGCTCCTCCAACTCTCGCTCTCCGAAATATTTTTGGTTTTGGTTTAAATTGAGATTTTCCATACTGTTCCCACGAGTATGGGGGAAATAAACGGTCCATCTGAGCAGTGCCCCCTGTGCCCAGATAAGCCTATGTGTAACCCGCTTAGAGTGTCGGCCGGTACTCTAGCGGGGAAAGCAGTAACGACTGAACAGCCCATCAGCCATGCATCCCCTCACGCTGCTGCGCCGCTTGGGATTCGGGGTGATTTTTTATAGAGGTTTTCTTCCTCGCAGCCCGGGCGGTGAAGCCAAGGCTCTCGGCTCCAGCTCTAGACCGCTAGACGTGACAACGACATCGAGAACCGGGGTTACGATTTTGGAACGGTTCATGTCCGACTGCGCAGTTAAGCACCTGCCGGACCCGCTCCGGCTGCGGAATAGGCCGCAGGGTGGAAAAGGCGGATGGACGCCTTACGTCACGCGAGTGGGACCTGGCTGCCTTGCCGGGTTTCACTAGCTACTGATATGTACATATTTACATGAGCTATCTACTTATCTACAATGACTATTTACAATTTACAATGGTGCCCGGCAGCGCAGCGAGGCAGCCACCGGACTCGCTCCGACTGCAATCGCAGTCCGCAGACGACTACGCGTCCACCTTCCGCCGCTTTTCTGTCGGGGTGTGCTCCCCTAGGCCGTGGGGTTAACGAACCCCTAAAGGTACGCCCATACCTAGCTGGTTTTGGTCCGCGCCGGATTACTCCGGTACCACCCGCAAAATGCGAGTGGCGTTCCCCTATCCGCCACCGGGGGACGCGCCCGATAGAAGACCCAGCAACTCCCACGGGAACCTAACCTAACCTAACCTAACCTAACCTAACCTAACCTAACCTAACCTAACCTAACCTAACCTAACCTAACCTAACCTAACCTAACCTAACCTAACCTAACCTAACCTAACCTAACCTAACCTAACCTAACCTAACCTAACCTAACCTAACCTAACCTAACCCCGCCCGAGCTGCGGAGGCGCGCGCACGCGTCCTAACGCCGGAAACCGCGCTCCGCTAGCTCAAACGACTGCAAAAATACGACAAAAATCGTTAAAAGTGGAAAAATATTGGATTTCAGTGAGAAAAGTGACGTATCCTAAGTGAAAAGTGACGCTTAACATCATGGCGAAATTTAATTTTCCGAAATCGGAAAATTAGAAGTGTTTTTCACACAAAAACTACTTTTTGTGAAAATAAAAATCAGTTTTTTGCGTGCGGCGCGCGCATACGATCGACGACATAGTATTTTTACTAGTGCGTTCTAAAGTGCTCGTTGTGACCCACAAGTGACCAAAAAACCAGATTTTTCTGAGCCCGTTTTATTGGTTTAAAAGCCAAAAAAACAAGTTGATCCAAATTGCTCCTTTCCAAGTCGAGCAATTTGGAACGCCACAACCTAACCAGGATTGAAGCCCGGTCGGAGCAGAAGACGAAAAGGTTTTTCCCATTAAAATATTCTTTCTAGAACCATAGATATTTAACATGTAAATTTACATATTTTTATGACCTAACTTTAGTGCCTAATATCTCGAAGTCTTCAGTGACGACCCCCCCTCGAAAAAATTTATTAATTAGAGCAACTCTTTAAGAATTTTTAGTGCAAGTTTCATCGAAATCCGTTCAGGGGATCCTGAGATATAGGCAAAAGTAGATAACAAGTAAAAAGCGTATGTAAAAGTTTAAGTAAAAATATTTTACGTAAAATTCCGTATATATAATAGTGTGGGCGAAATTGTTTGTACATTGATAATATATTTTTATGATTAAATTTAAACTTTTCAAAAATTTTTTTTTCAAAATCCAGTAAATTAGTAATCGGAATATTTAGTTAATAAATAATAGAATTAATTCCCAAAACTTTGACTATTAAAAAATCTTTAGTTTTCCCAAAATTTAATTTTAAAAATTCTTCAAGAAATCAAAATTGTACAAAAATCAAAATTAAATTAGAAAATATTAGAGAGAGTACTGTTAAACAATAAATAAAAATTTTAGGCCCAGTAAAAATAGCATAAAAACAAGATCGCACACAATAATATATAAATTAATATTTCAATGAACAAAAAATGTACAATCTGAGTTAATATTAGATAAGTGGGAGGAGCCTATCTGTAGATTGCCAAGACAGAGCGGGTTTGTAGAAATAAATATATTACATTTAATTTAAAATTTCCTATGATCTGGAAGAATCTCGTAAGTTCATGAACATTCTCGAACATTTCGAGCAAAGTGCCAAGTCAGAATCGTTTTTGATATAATATTATATTTAAACTAACTTAACTTTAACTTACATATATTTGATCGAGAAAAATCTCGAATATTCTAGAACAATTAACAAATGTGCCAAGAGCGAGTCGCATTTAAATTAAAATATTATTTTATTATATATTAGAATTCCCAACCTTATTGGCAATAATTAATTAAAATATAATTTTTCTAAATTAGGTCAAGACAGAGTCGTGCTCATTAAAATATATGATTTTATTCAGTATTGGACCTTGTGACATGGGATTTTATCCAATATTTTCTTGTTAAGAAATACTTAAGTTTGAGAAGTTTATATATTTTTGGATATTTAGATACAACATTTTTATATTTTTTATGGTACTAGTAGGTACAAGTCTGGGACGGGAATCGAACCCGCAACCTGGTTGTTAAAAATTTTTGACCATTATTATTTTATTAGATTTTCAAAAATTGTGCTTTTGCCTGAGTGTATACCTTCTCCCCACCCCTTCCTCTTTTTTAAACCCAAAATCCCAAATTTTGCAGGTGCACCCCCCACCCCATTTCTAACAACTTCCAAAAACTCGACCCTGCCAAACGTCTCCCCACGAAACCCCCCACTACCCAAAATCCACCAAAATCCCCCCCACCCCCCACTACCCAAAATCTACCTCACCCTATACTTTAAACAGGCAGTGCTCTGAAACTATTGAACGTATCCTCAAAATCCAGGTATCGGGTGAAAGGGCTCTTAAATCCGCACCCAATACACTAGGTATCAAAATTTTAAATTCACCCCTTCAGGGTAAAATCTTCAAAAATCTCACTTTTTGAGACAACCTGTCCGGCGAAATTCTGGAAAAAAATCTATGTTGTAGAGGCTCCATAAGTGACCAGTTTTCTGAATTAAAAATTTTAAATTATTTAATAACAACCCCTATATCAGCCCCCTAGTTTAAAACAGCCATAACTATCAAGAAAATTACCATAACCATACCGACCTTGGGCTCATTGGAAAGGGCTCGACGAGACGAAACTGCTCCCACGCCGCTGAAGTCCGGAACCTGAAAAAAAAAAAAAAAAAAAAAAAAAAATTAATAAATAAATAAATAATTATTTTAAAAAGGAATTATACAATACATAATGTCACAAAAATCTCAGACGAGTTCGGTAGGCAGCTCGCGCGCAGCTCCCAAACCGCTTAGGAAAAAAGCTCTTTTGAGAGCTCAAACAAACAACAGTGAACAACAACCACACGAGCTGATCACAGACAAAGATCAAAATATAGATCACACACTAGCCGCCTTCACCGGAGACGACAACACGGCTATAATCATAACCGCACCCTCTGAGACCTCCACCCAATACACGGGGGAGGAGCTCACGAGGCTCGGGGTTGCTGGGCCCATAGCGAGGACAGACGATGAGTGGTCTGACGCCGAAAGCAGCGTCAGTAGCAGACGCTCATCTATGATACCCTCATCGACAAAAAGAACTGGCATCGCTATGGACCTAGCAACCCAAAGGGCTAATGAGCTCCTACTGGCCGGTAAGGAGGCCCTGGAGAAGGCGGGCAATATGAAGCGCGAGTCCAAGGCCGAGGCAATCGAGTGCCTACAAGCACTCTATGAGACCGTCTTGGCCCTGTCTGACTCGCGCTCAAGACACAAAGTTATGCTGGAGCAAGAGAAAACAAGATCTGCTAGGGAATTGGTGCGAGTGGAAAGAGCACACAATAAACAGCTCACAGAACTCTTTACATCTTATAGCCTGAAGTTGGTGGAGATACAAGAGCTCCTCCAAAACACTCACAAGGTCGCGGAGGCGACCAAGTCTTGGCTCTCTTATGAGATGGATGAGCCCATCAAGACTATCGAAATCATAAAGACAGAACTTAAATCAATCTCCATTAAAGCATCGACCCAGACACAACAATCCACAACAATGCCCACCATAGCTGACGGATCGGCAACAAAAACAGAGGCGGCACTAAGTGCGGTGACGGGCCGTCTGGGGGACCTCGCCGACCAGCTCAGGGACCTACGACACGGTTGCACAAGGATTGCAGACAGACTGCAATCCCTTGAGGCGGCCGGCCGGGGTCGGGCTGGTCGGGGGGGCTCCCCTACGACGTCGCTGTTGCCGGACTGGGTGGAACCCCTACGAACCGAGCTCAATACAACAATCAACGAGCTTAAAGAGTTCAAGGCGCAAACCACCAATAAACTCGCCCATTCCACAATCGATGCTCAGCACAATGCCACAGTCCTAAAAGAAGAAGTAGGAAATCTTAACCAAAGGCTAAAAGATGATATGGTCAAAGAAGTTGTCATGCAGAGCCAATGCCTAAGAGATGAGCTCCACGAGGCTATGGAAATAATAGTCGGCACCATCAGTCCAGTTAGGACCGCAGTGGAGTCCCTGAGGTCTGAAATTAAGGAAACCCAGACCTCAGTACCATCCACTGACCCCACTTATCCCAGTACCTCAGGCACCAGACCCATTCAATCCCCGCAAGACAAGTCTCACACCCCTTCTACCTACGCTGATGCAACCAAAACACCACGACGCGCTATGATAATTGAATCCATAGACCCCCGAGACAGCAGTGATGACATAATAAACAGCATAAAGAAAGGCATTGACGTAGCTGAGTTGGGTGTTTCGGTCAACAATATCCGTAAAGGCAAAAACAGTAAAGTAGTCCTATCAGTGGAAACTGAAGAGGATCGAAAAGTTATGGCTAAAGCAATAAAAACCCACAGCAACAAACTTTCAATTAAGGAACCTTCACCTAGACTGCCCCAACTGAGGCTACTAGGAGTCACAAAGGACCTCAACGATGAAAAATTACTTAATGCAATAAGGAAACAAAACAGGAAACTTCTGGCCGACTACGAAGAGGAGCCAATCAAAATCTTGAGACATACGACGCACAGGAAAAACATGTTACAAAACATAATACTTGAGGTCGGACCTGGTATCTGGAACGCCATGAAAGACAATAAAATTAGAATAGGTTACCAGCACATTACAGTGACAGATCAGTCACCAATTAAACAATGTTTTAAATGCCTAGGTTTCGGACACGAAGCCAAGACCTGCTCGCTAGAGCAGGCCTGTGGGTATTGTGCCGGTAGCCACGACACCAGACAATGTTCCAAAAATACCAACCCCAAGTGCATCAACTGTAAAAGCGATGACACACACCCAGCTTACAGTTCTTCCTGCCCAGAATGGCAAAAGTATGATCGGTTAGCCCGATCCCTTATTAGTTACTGCTAAGGGCACCGATACACTAGATTCACATAGTAAATTAAGCGCCACCAGCAAACTTAAGGCCCTTCAGGCCAATTTGGGGAGAGGGCAAGCGGCAACTTCAGAGTGCCTCGAAGCTGCACTTAGAGGGGGGGTAGACTTTGCCCTTCTGCAAGAGCCTTACACAGGCAACAAAGGGAAAACGAGTATGGGACTGCATCGGGTTGTACAAGCAGAACCACTATCCAAACCAGTTAAGGCCGCCATAGTCGTGTTCAATACTAACATAGTCATAAGTGAATTTCCACAGTATATAACACCTAACATAGCGTGTGCACTCATTGAGCACAATAATATTAAGATAGGACTCTTAAGTGTTTACTTCGAGGGCACGGAGCCCTTGGACGAGTATCTGCAGCAAGTCACGCGAGTCATCGACAACATCAACACCCCCTCCATCATTGTGGCTGGCGACGTTAATGCCAAAAGCCACTGGTGGGGGTGCAACGACGAAGATAATAGGGGCGAAGCAATCACCGAACTGCTGGCCCAACTTCAATTCGCGATCCTCAACGACTCCACTGTCCCAACATTCAGCGCTTTCAGAAACAACAGAAAATACGAAAGCATCGTGGACATCACAGCATGCTCCTTTCACCTACTTCCCCTTGCTTCAGAATGGAAGGTCGAACCGGACCTGATAACTACGTCCGACCATAGAGCCATAACATTCTCTATAGTACCTCCTTATGGGGAAAAGCCCTCACCTAGAAACACTACTAGAAAGTTCAATACAAAAAAAGCAAACTGGACAGACTTCCGCCTTCGATTTATTAATAAATTGGAAGAAAATAGAATCAACAAAGAATACATTGATAATATTAACCAACCAGAACAGCTAGACCACACAGTAGATCTTATACATGAGTCGTTAGATAACGCCTGCTGCAACGCGATCCCGCCCATCACCAAAATCAAAAACACAAAACTCAAGTGGTGGACAAAAGAATTGACTGCGACTAAGCGTGAGACCATCAGACGCAGGAATAAAATCAGGAACGCTAACCCTAGAAGGAGACCATACCTTGTGGCTGAATACCTCGAATCCCTGGAAAGGTACAAAACCCTCATTGAAGAAACAAAGATAACCAGTTGGAAGAACTTTTGCACCAACCAAGATGGGACAACAATCTGGGAAAGTGCCTACAAGGTCCTAAATGCCCAAATGCGCAGAGCGGATTGCCTATTAAAGGACGACGAGGGTAATCAACTCGACCCTCAGGGCTCGGCTGAACTTCTAGCCAAAAAATTCTACCCACAGGACGATCCTGAAACAGATTCAACTTACCATGAAATGGTGCGCAATAGGGTCAGGTATTTTATAAATTCCACGACCAGCGAACTACGCATCACAACTGGTCCCACACATCTTCCATTTACACACCAAGAACTGAACGCCACTATAAACAAAATACACCCCAATAAGGCACCTGGCGATGATGGCCTCACCGGGGATATATGTGTCGCCGCCATCAAAGCAGCGGACGACACTTTCCTTGCCCTATATAATAAATCGCTACAATTAGGTCATTTCCCTAAAAGATGGAAAAAAGCAATTATCAGAATTATCCCTAAGCCAGGTAAAGACGACTATACCCATGTTAAATCCTACAGGCCCATAGGACTACTCCCAATCCTGGGAAAGATTCTCGAGAAAATGGCAGCTACTAGACTTATGTGGCACCTGGGGCACCACAAACACCTTAGCCCCAGGCAGTACGGATTTATGCCACAAACTAGCACTGAGGACGCCCTTTACGACGCCATTACCATAATTAAACAGCAAGTGGCACTTAAAAAGATAGTAGCTGTCATATCACTCGACATTGAGGGAGCTTTCGATGGAGCCTGGTGGCCTGGTATTCTAGAACAATTGAGAATTAAAGATTGCCCTAAAGACCTTATACTTCTCTTCAACAGTTATCTCTCCGACCGATCCATCACAGTCCAATACGCAGGAAAAGAGAACAGTCGTCCTACCAACAAAGGATGTATCCAGGGTTCCACATGCGGACCTCTCATGTGGAACTTACAATTGGACCCACTCCTCAAAAAGGCTGACAATATTGATGCACATATCCAGGCATTCGCAGACGATATACTGGTGATAGCCGCAGCAAGTACAACAAACAAACTTAATAATACAGTAAGAGAGGCACTTGATGTCATCGCAGATTGGGGAACAACTGCCAAGATGAAATTTGCTGCACATAAAACACAAGCAATTATTGTGACAAACAAACTAAAATACGACACACCCCAATTCTACCTCAACGGAGTGGAACTAGTCATAAATAAAGAATTAAAAGTACTGGGACTAACAATTGACTCAAAACTAACATTCAAATCACACGTCACGAATGTATGCTCCAAGGCAACCAAGGTTTATCAAAGGATCTCGAGAGCAACCAGAGTGAGCTGGGGGCTCAGCCCCGCTATGAATAGACTATTGTATGTCGCGGCAGTTGAACCCATTATCCTGTATGCCGCTGGCGCCTGGGGACAAGTAGCCGAAAGAAAATACATCACCCAAAAACTCAACAGCGTAACTAGAAAATTTGCCATTCTAATTTCGAAAACACACCGAACCACCTCCATGCCTGCGGCCTTATGCCTGGCCAGACTTTTGCCCTTGGACCTTAGACTTATCGAAAACAAAGAATTCTATGAAATAAAAAGAGGCAAACCATGGAACCTAGTACCAGGAGGATCCGTGGAGAATATGGTCGGACCTTTCTCCCTAAAACACCCAGCGGAAAGAACAGAAATAAAGTTTGGCATGATCAACAATCTTGATGACTTGTCCACCCTTGATCCAAACATACCCAAAATATACACAGATGGGAGCAAGCTGGAAGACAAACTGGGTGCAGCCGCTTCCTGGTGGGAACACAACCAAGAAATAACATATACCACTACTACCCTAGCACCATACTGCTCGGTGTACCAGGCGGAACTCATGGCCTTGTTCCGAGCAATGACTATGGTGAATACCAAAAAAGGAACTGCTACTGTTCATATCCTAAGTGACTCTAGGTCAGCCCTCGAGTCCATCTCGAACCCAGAGCACCCTCACCCACTAGTCCAGGACGTAAGAAATCTACTCACATCATCAAGAACGAACATCTGTCTCTTCTGGATCAAGGCTCATAATGGAATACCTGGGAACGAGAGGGCTGACGAGCTGGCCAGAAACGCAGCGCTAACAAAGAAAACCCGCTTTGCATATGACAAAATACCAAGGTCGTATGTAAAGCGGGAACTACGCAGTTTAACAATCGCCAAATGGGACGCAAGGTACACCGAGCTGGACGCAGGAAAAACGACCAAATTATTCTTCCCATCAATCAGGGAAGCTTATAGGACACTCAAAAATATAAAAATGTCAAATAGCTTAGCGCAAGTTTTCACAGACCACGGGGGTTTTAAAAGCTACTTGTTCAAATTCAAACTATCATCATCCCCCTCGTGTCAATGTGATCCCAACTGTGAACAAACAGTGCAGCATCTCTTAAATGACTGTCCGCGTTTTGAGAGGAAAAGAAGGGAAGTAAACACACTTCTAGAAAACAACATCAAATCTGAAAACTATTACAAAATAATCGCCAATGAACAAGACAGAGCCATATTCTTGGAGTTTGCCACACAAATCTGGAGAACGGTGGCCAAAGAAAATGGCACCACATGCCTAAGATAACTACAACAAAATATAAAAAAAAAAAAAAAAAAAAAAAAATAAAAAAAAAAAAAAAAAATAAAAAAAAAAAAAAAAAAACCTGTACATACTAATTGTAGCTTGTTCATAATCATATCACTCTTACTTTTAAAGCTTCAATCATTTTTATTATCATTGTAAAAGTAAATTTAATTGTAACTACCGAATTAAATGCTATTGCAACATCATTATAATTGTAATTATGGAATTTTATGCTATTGCAACATTATCATTATTGTTATTATTATAATCAGTTTTAATATAATTGTAATTATTAAATTTTATGCTATTGCAACATTTTTAGTATTTTATTATTGTTATTTTTATCATTAGCTTTATTATTGTAATTGTAAATATTGTATTTTATGCTATTGCAACATTATTATTATATCATTACCTTTAGAACTAGCAATATACTACACTAACACCTAGAATACGGCTGTGGCGGCCCTAGCGTAGTCTTAAGATAGTTGCTTTACTTATTTAGTTTAATTAATTGTAAGATAAAACAATCATATTTCAACTATAAATTTAGATTATATTGCATGCTATTGCTCCATTTTCATTTATTATTAATTGTAAATTATTATTAATTTTAGAATTTGTAATCTTATTGTAATAATTGATATCATTGAATCTGTAATTAACTTTAAATTTATTTATTATCTCATTTATTTTGTAATTATTTTAGAATTAATTAATTGCTATTGCATCATAATCATTGGAATTTTATATTTAATTTGAATTGCTATTGCATCATTATAAATAATCACTTATTGTCCATTAACAATCGTAAATTTTATAATTAACTATTGTAAAAATTGTATTTGTTTTCGTAGTTATGGCCCCCATAATATAATAAAAAAAAAAAAAAAAAAAAAAAAAAAAAAAAAAAACCACTCCAGCATGACTATTCCATAAAAAAAAAAAAAAAAAAAAAAACAAGAGATAGTACATAATATATATATAAAAAATAAAAAATAATAAAAAAAAAAAAAAAAAAAAAAAAAAAAAAAAAAATATATATATATATATAGGGAGGTCATAACTATTTTAGTAAACTGAATTAAGTTAAGCTATATTGTAAATTGGAACTATTATTATACTAACAATAGGTAGGTTGGGTTAGGTTACCCTACACTTTACACTAGAATAAATTATCAGTTCTCAGTACTGTAAGGGCGGGACTCCTATTACAGTACACAAATTCTACAGTTTAAAAATATACTAAACGGTTAAACCGTCACAAAATCAATAGTGACGATAATTAAATAATAACAAAAAAAAAAAAAAAAAACCTAACCTAACCTAACCTAACCTAACCTAACCTAACCTAACCTAACCTAACCTAACCTAACCTAACCTAACCTAACCTAACCTAACCTAACCTAACCTAACCTAACCTAACCTAACCTAACCTAACCTAACCTAACCTAACCTAACCTAACCTAACCTAACCTAACCTAACCTAACCTAACCTAACCTAACCTAACCTAACCTAACCTAACCTAACCTAACCCGAGTCCCGCTCGAGCCTCGGCGGCGTGCGGACGCGCCAAACGTCGAAAACCGCGCTCCGATACGACGAACGGAGCGGAAATTACAACTAAAATACGAAAAAGTGGTATAAGTGAAGGATTTCAGTGCAAAAAGTGACCTATCTTATGTGAAAAGTGACACTGATCATCGTAGACTATTTTATTTTTCCGAAATCGGAAAATTCAAACTGTTTTTAGTGAAAAAACCATTTTTTGTGACAAACAATTTTAGTTTTTTGCGTGCGGCGCGCGCATATGATCTATGACATAGTGTTTTTATTAGTGCATCTTAAAGTGCTCAGTGACCTACATCTTTGACCAAAAAATCAGATTTTTTGGAACTCTCTAACTGTGTTAAAAGAGCAGAAAAACAATTTTGACACAATCGCTCTTTTCGCCGTCGAGCAAGCTAGGAGGCTGGAACAAAGATCAAAAGAAAGCCCTGGCTCCCCACATTACAGTAAAGAAACTCATATCAAAATATCTTCACTAGATCAAAAGTTACGCAACATACAAAAATCAAAAAATTTAGGCCCAACTTCGAAAAAATCTAGCTCCGAAATAAGATCTATACCCCCTGCCGGAATTTATTAGATCGGAAGGGGCAACTCTTCAGCTTCACAACAGTGAAAACAGCACGAAAATCCGTTCAGGGGATCGGAAGATACAGAAGAAAAACTAGACTAAGGTAAATTAAGCACATGTTTTTTAGGTTAAAATAAATGTTAATGTAGTTTACGTAAATTTTATATCTTTCCATATATAAAAATTGTGTTCGTGAAGTTGTTTGTTCGTTGATATTAAATATTGATTAAATTTGTATTACCAAAATCAAAAATTTTTTCAAAAATCGTAAATTTAAATAGTGAAAATTGTTAACAATAAATAGTCAAAATTATTCAAAAAATTTCATAGGATAAAATTTTCATTTTCATAGTAAAATTCATTTTTCAAAAATTTAAAATTTCCAAAAATTTTCTAAAAAACCAAAATTAGACATTGTATTATATAAAGAATTCATAGTAAATATAAATAAATAAATTTAGACTTATAAAAAGTAGAAATTTTTCAAATTCTATATAAAGTAATAATTAATATAAATTCAACGAACAGAAAATGTCCGACTACAAATCTTATTAGTTAAGTGGGAGGAGCCTATTTGTAGATTGCAAAATAAATGTGCCAAGACAGAGTGGGACCATAGATTTTAATATATTATAGAAACTTCTAGAACTTTTCGTAACGACTTTGAACTCTATTGACCTTAATTAATTTAGATTTATTTGACAATAAAAAAGTGCCAAGACAGAGTGGTTTTTCACTCTTCAATATTTAATTAATAATTAACTTAGAATATTCTAGAACCTTTGGCCTAAAGTGCCAAGAGCGAACTTTTGTAAAATAATATATTAATATAAAAATTTTTAGTAACAATTTAGACTTTAATGACATAGGATTTTTATCCTATTATTTTGTTAGGAAACTTATAACTTGTATTTTAGAATTTTCTAGAAGCCTTGGCTTATGAGCCAAGTCCGAACTTTTGTAATATAAAATATTTATAATTTAATTAGTAACAAATTTAGACCTTAGTGACATAAGATTTTTATATTATTTACTTTGTTAGAAAAAGCGAAGTTTGAGAAGTTTTCTATTTTTATAAGTACTTTAGATATAAGACTTAGATAATTTTATGTTAGATATAGGTACTAGTCTGGGGCGGGAATCGAACCCGCATCTCGGTTTTTAAAAATATTTTTTCATTCTTATTTTATTGCATTTTTCAAATTTGTGTTTTTGTCTAATAGTATACCTTCTCCCCACCCCTTTCCCGTTTTTATACCCAAAATCCCAAATTTTGCAGGAGCATCCCTTACCCAATTTCTAACACCCCCCAAAAACTCGACCCCGCCAAACGCCTCCCCACGAAAACCCCCCCCTCCAAAATCCACCAAAATCCCCCCCACACCCCCCACCAAAAATCCATCCCCCCCCTCAACTTTGAATCTAAATTACTCCTAAACTACTTAACCGATCTTCAAAATCCAGGTATCGGGTGAAAGGTATTAAAAAGCCGCACCCCATACACTGAGCACCATATTTTTAAATCAACCCCTTCAGGGTAAAATCTACCAAAATCCACGTTTTCAGGAAAACTAGCCCTACGATTTTTTGGTAAAAAATTTATGTTGTAAAGAACACTCAATTAACACCCTATCAAAATTAAAAACTAAAACTTTTTCAAAAACAACCCCTATAGAAGGCAAAAACACAAAAATTTTCATAACTTCGTTAAAAATTAAAGTAGCTACCCCGAGTTTGGGTTCATTGTAAAGAGCTCAACGAGACCCATCTCCTTTATACAGTTTTGGGTCCCCCAGACAAAATTAAAAAATTAGAAATAAGTATATTGTTTTATAGACAAACTTTAAGTGACTTATAGAGATACATAATCGAGCTCTTTACACTCGATTATAAAAACCGATTATAAAAACCCTCAGTATTGTGATTGACTAGACCGAACCTCCCCCCCTCATTACAACAAAATGTTTCACACACCAAAGACCACCAGAACAACATCTAGACAAACAACAACAAGACCCACCACATCTAGACCGATAACATCTACAGATAGAAGGGCATCTACATCAACAACACATTCATCAAACTCATCAATACTCTCACTTCCACCATCACCAATCTTACCATATGTACCTCCAGAAAATAGACCCGAGGAACCAAAAACCCTACAAGAGTACATCTATACGAAGGCAAAAAAGTTCTTTATTCACTCATATGACAATATCCGAAAATCCGGTAACTTAAAGCGATCAATAAGGGATGCGATAGAAGAGAGCAATAACGGTTTCTTTTCACTAGTAAAAGAAATAATAAAATTGATACCACACGAGATAGCCGAAATCACTGATATACATGATCCGGAAAAACTGAACAGAATTATAGAAGAAACACAAATACAAACACAAACACAGAGGCAAATCGCTGGAATGCAAACACCGGTTAAAGAAATAGAACAGATTCAAACTAAAACTGACAACATTCTGGAAAAAATAACACAACTAACAAGTCTAGTGGAAGCACAAAGTAAAACAAACGAAATATTACAACAAAAAATTTCAGAGCTAACACCAAATATTGAGGAAAAAATTAACACCAAAGTAAGTACCATAAACAAGAAACTAGATAATATTAAAATCACAAATATAGACCAAACATCAGGAACCCAAATCGGAATCAGTAAGAAAATAGAAGAAGAAATAACCAGCCTAAAACCAAAAATAGAACAACATTTTAACAAAGTAGAAATTAGCATCAAGAAATTGGAACAGAGTCAGACGAGAATGGGGGAAAAACTAGAAAAAACTCAGACCGAGAAGAGCGATTCAATAGGCAAAGTAATAAAAAGTACACTAGAACAACAATCAATACTTCTAGACGATCGGACGAAGTATTTGCAAGATCAATACGTAGAAAGCCTGGAAATTCACAAGGACAGACATGATCAAGTAATAAAGGAAACCCAAAAAACGCACCAAGGAATTGAGGAACTGAAGGAGGAAATGAAAGTATTAAAAACAGGACCTATCCAACAGCAAGTAAATACTGCCCAACAAGGAAATACGCAAAAAACCTACGCCGAAGCAGCAGCCCAGGAGTCACCCAAACCTACCCTCTGCCTCTTAGTAGGCACGGACGATCACATGGACACCAGCGAAGACGTCGTAGCAAAAGTCAGAGACGTGCTGAAAGCCAAAGAGACTGGGCTGCATATCTCGAAACTTCGAAAGGTTAAGGATCAACGCATATTAATTGGAACTGAAAGCAAACAAGATTTTGAGCATATTAAAAGTACTTTAGAAGAAGGGAAGTTCAGACTGGAAGAAAGGGCGAATAAGGACCCTCTTATCATCATTAAAAACGTGAATAAAAATAATTCGGACGAAGACGTAATAAATGCAATTAGAGCACAGAATAGTGAATTAGTAGATAGCATTCCTGAACACGAATATAGGGTGAAGATGCGACATAGGAGGAAGGCCCGGGATCCCAAGGAGAACCACGTGGTTCTGCAGGTCTCGCCGTTGGTGTGGAAGAGCCTCACAACGGCGGGCAGAATCTATGTGGATATCCAAAGGGTCCCGGTCTTTGACCTATCGCCGCTGGTGCAATGCTCTCGGTGTCTGGCCTTCGGCCACGGAAAGAAGTGGTGCACCGAGAGCACGGACCTTTGCAGTCACTGCTCAGGGCCTCACATGTTTTACGAGTGCCCTAGCAAACTAGCCGGAGAGGCACCACAGTGCAGAAACTGCCACCACGCAAAGCATGGTACGGACGCAAAGCATAATGCATTTGACCTAGCATGCCCTGTAAGGCGAAAATGGGATGCACTAGCGAGGTCAAGTGTCCAGTATTGTTAGCAGAAGGATGACAGCATCAGACTCCATAGCGCAGTGTATCTTGAGGATACTGGAAATAAAGCATTTTTATTATCAAGTCGCATAGTCGTAAAAGCTGATCACCACACCCTATACAAAACAACACACAACACATACATAATAAAACACAACAAACGACACACAGAGTAAAATATTGTAAATAAAATTGTACTGGAAAAAAAAAAAAAAAAAAAAAAAAAAAAAAAAAAAAAAAAAAAAAAAAAAATAAAAAAAAAAAAAAAAAAAAAAAACCAATAAAACAATAAAACCAGTACGCATAAATAGTATATAATTATAATTTATAATTTATAACTCTATACCTTAATACTTACCTGATTGTTTCTTTAAAATGCATGCTTTTTTTGTTTTTAACATTTTATAATTCGGTACTTTAAGTTGTTATTACCAAAATATTAGAGGAATGAAATCTTGCACCAATGAGATATATCAACAGATCCTTAACAATAATTTTGATTTAATTATTTTAACGGAGACATGGTTAGATACTAATATCTCAGAAGCTGAATTTTGCGATAGTAGATATATAGTGTATAGACGTGATCGTTGTACTTCTAATATATCTTGTCATAAAAAAAGTGGTGGTGGTGTCCTTATTGCGGTCTCTAATCGCCTCTTATCACGAAGAGAGTTTGACTGGGAAAGTGACTGTGAGGATTTGTGGGTTACTATTGAGGTGAAAATCAACGCTTGCGATAGGTTAATGCATATTTGTGGAATATATTTGCCACCTCCAGTCACAATAGATTCGTTAAATAACTTTATTGAACACACAAATACATTTATAGAATCTACAAATAACCCTGTATTTATTGCCGGTGATTTTAACTTAAGTAGTATAATTTGGTCTTCTATCAATAATGGTCTGGAGACGTCTCCGTCTAATTTCAGCGGCTGTGTATTGAATAGCAATTTGATCGATTTTATATCACTTAATAATTTTAAACAATTTAACTACATAACCAATCACCAAAATAAAATTCTCGACCTAATATTATGCAACGAAGACATCGTATCAGTGACTGAGTGTACAAATCCGATAAAGAAAGTTGATAAATTCCACCCACCCTTAGAAATCTCTATTAATGCAACGACTTTAACACCGTTGGTAAATAATCAAACCAGTAAAGCGTTAAATTACTTTAAGGCTGATTATGATAAAATCTTGAAGGACCTCAATAGAATATCATGGATGAGCGAGTTTGCTTCTTGTCGTGATGTGAATGAAATGGTTGACAAGTTTTATGTTATTATTAAAAACATTATAAAGAGACACGTTCCATTAAAAAAATCAAATCTCAAAACTTACCCTGTATGGTTCTCGAGACACCTTATTTACCTGTTAAAACTTAAATATAAACTACGATTAAAGTTAAAAAAGTATAACAATCCCTTGGACTTGTTAGAGTTCCAATATTTACGAACGGATTGTGACAAATTGATACAAAGTTCTTATAACAAATATATAACTAATATAGAGCTAGCGATAGGTAATAACTCGAAATATTTTTGGACTCACTTAAAAAACCTTCGTAAAAATGTCAACCCGTATCCTTCGGAAATGATATTGAATGGTGAAAAAAATAACACTCCAGAGTCTATTTGCGACTCTTTTGCCACTCATTTTTCATCTGTTTATGTAAAGACCAACAGCATTTTTACCAGTGAAGGTCTTCCTCCCCTGAAATTTCAAGATGAAATGGCAAGTTTCTCAATTAGCCGTAACCAAGTTTACAAAAAACTTAAAAGACTTGACTTGTCTAAGGGTGCAGGGCCTGATGACGTACCTCCTATATTCTTGGCTCGATGTGCCTGGCCCTTATCTCTTCCCTTGGTGATCTTATATAATAAATCTTTGTCGAGTGGTGAATTTCCTTGTGCTTGGAAAGCAACAAGAATTGTCCCTATTCACAAGAGCGGAAAGCATAACGATATTAAAAACTACCGTCCAATCGCTATCATACCTACCGTAGCAAAAGTGTTTGAGTCCTTGGTGTACATCTATGTCAATAACCACGTTGGGAGATACTTAAGTGATTCTCAGCATGGGTTCATTCGTAAACGTTCTACAACTACAAATCTTTTTCTTTATGTATCAGAAATTAGTAAAATTATTGATCAAGGGTTTGAAGTAGACGCCATTTATACAGATTTCTCAAAAGCATTTGACAAAGTAAATCATAGTATATTAATCAGTAAGTTATCAGCATATGGAATCTCGAAGCCTTTGATTGATTGGTTCAAATCATATCTAATAAATAGACTGTCAAGAGTGGTCATAAGTGGTTATCAGTCTAAAGAATTTTATCCCCAATCGGGTGTTCCACAAGGATCAAATCTGGGCCCTTTGCTGTTCAATATTTATATAAATGATATCGTAAAGATATTTACTAACTGTCGAGCATTTTTGTTCGCCGATGATTTAAAATTGATAAGGACCATTAAGGGAATTGAAGATACTAAGTTAGTTCAGGACGATCTCAATAAACTCGAAATTTGGTGTGAAAAGAACAAAATGTCTCTTAATACGAAAAAGTGTCAACTTCTGAAGTGTACACGAAAAAAAGTTGTCATAGCATCTAAATATTATTTAAATGGCAACGAGCTTCAAGAAGTTCGTAGCGTTCGGGATCTAGGTGTTATTATTGATAGTCGCTTGAGCTTTGTTTCTCATATAGATGATTGTGTAAGTATGGCTTATAGATCTCTGGGTTTTATCTTAAGATGCTCCAAGGGTTTTAAAAGAGCAGATACGCTGATTACACTATTTAACTGTATGGTTCGAACAAAACTGGAATACGGTTGTGTTATATGGTCTCCTCAGTTCAAAAATCATGTACATAGGATCGAACTCGTTCAGAAAAAGTTTTTGCGAGTACTATCGTTTCGCTATCGAATAAAGGAACCTACTTACTATAATAGGCTAACTTCTTTCAAAATACACAGTCTTGAAGATCGAAGGAAAGTTTTGGCAATGTCGTTCTTGCACAGATTACTCAATAACGGTATCGACTGTCCAGAGATTCTCGCCAACTTTTCAATAAGTGTACCTCGTACTACCCCTCGCTTTAAGTGTGACCTTTTTAATACGCATCTTTTCAGAACTGTGTTAGGCAAGAACTCGCCTGTACCACGACTCGCAACAACGTATAACTTTCTTGCAAAAAAAATAGAAGAACTGGATGTAAATTACAACTCTAGACATGTGTTTATTAGTGAAATATACAAATTCTATAGTGATCTTTACTGTTGATATATCTCATTCATTCATTCATTCATTCATTCGTCTCAATTAACAATTTATAACTTAAAACTCTTTTGAGTAAGCATGCTATTAATTATGAATTCATCACAATTTTATTATAATTGTCAATTTTTATAATTTTTAATGTTTTATTATTATTATGTATATTTTTTAAAATTGAATTTAATGTGATTAATGTTATTAGGCTATTAATTTTAATTTGTAATGAACAATTATTTTATAAAACTACTTTTAATGTTTAATGGATACATTTGATGTTTTGTTTTAAATATTATTGCATGATGTGGTAACCTATAAGAAAAAGTGCATTCACCCCTATATTTGTAAATGCAAATAATGTACGTATCAATGTAACTTTTGTTGGTTATCCTAAATAAAATAAAATAAATAAAATAAAATTATCATAAGTATAGAAATAAGTATATATACACATTGATTGCAATGCGTATTATATATAATATATAGTATAAGTAACAAGTAAAATTCTCTGTTAATTAAGTAGACTAGTAGCAAACATGCTATATAATAATAATAGAAGTAAGACAGCACGCACAAGAGTGTATTGATTCCTTATATAGTATTAGCTTTGTAACTAGAAATAGAAATATGTATATTGTATATATCTAAGATAAACCTGCTCTAATTGTAATTTAGCAATTCTAGTATAAGGCAACACATTGTAATTACGAATAAGATATGAATCCCAGCTCTGGTACTGTAATAAGTAATAATTGAAACTCCCAATTGTTAGCATTAAAGTAAAATATAACGATAAATATCGTAATGTAGTAGCAGTATTGTAATAAGAAAAGTTAAATATGTAACATTAAAAATGTAAAAAACCACAAACCCTTCAGGTTTTAAAAAAATTCAAATGCAGTAAATTAAAATTGTAAAACAAGGTCTCCCCCCCCATAGGGAGGAAATCGGTCTCTAAAAAAAAAAAAAAAAACCTAACCTAACCTAACCTAACCTAACCTAACCTAACCTAACCTAACCTAACCTAACCTAACCTAACCTAACCTAACCTAACCTAACCGTTCTTATAGGAACGGACAATGAAAAAGACTTCGAGACAATTAAAAGCACACTCCAGAAGAAGAAATTTAAAATAGAAGAAAGAGCCAACAAAGACCCTCTGATTATTATAAGAAATGTCATAAAAAGCAACACGGATGAAGAAATTATACAAGCAATCAAAACCCAGAACTACCACCTGATACAAGATATCCCTGAAGAGGAATACAGGGTTCAGATGCGGCACAGGAGGAAGGCAAGGGACCCTGCTGAGACCCACGTAGTTCTGCAAGTCTCCCCGTTGGTTTGGAAGAGCTTAACCACGGCGGGCAGAATCTATGTGGACATTCAGTACGTCCCTGTCTTTGACCTATCTCCACTGGTGCAATGTTCCAGGTGTTTGGCCTTTGGCCATGGGAAAAAATGGTGCACTGAGGCCATAGACCTCTGCAGTCACTGCGCGGGGCCGCACATGGTGCGGGAGTGCCCTAGCAAACTGGCAGGAGAGGTACCTCAGTGTAAAAACTGTAAAACAGCAAAACATGGCCATGACCATAATGCCTTCGACATGTCATGTCCCGTCAGGAAAAAATGGGACGCATTAGCGAGATCGAGTGTTGCCTATATTTAATCAGCATCAGACTCAAACAGCGCAGCGTATTCTGAGAATACCAGGAATAAAAGCAAAATTTTATATCCAGACGCACAAGTCGAAACAGC
This sequence comes from Boloria euphrosyne, assembly GCA_951802675.2. Taxonomy (NCBI): domain Eukaryota; kingdom Metazoa; phylum Arthropoda; class Insecta; order Lepidoptera; family Nymphalidae; genus Boloria; species Boloria euphrosyne. Next base: position 200,995 of record OX637893.1, read on the forward strand.
GTAATAGAAAGCCCTGAACACCAACATAACACTCATTACACATAACACAACACAAACAATCTGACTAAAGAGTATGTAAATGTAAATAAAGTACTGCAAAAAAAAAAAAAAAAAAAAAAAAAAAAAAAAAAAAAAAAAAAAAAAAAAAAAAAAAAAAAAAAAAAAAAAAAAAAAAAAAAAAAAAAAAAAAAAATACCAAGAAAATTCAGTACGTAAATAGTAGCAATAAGATAGTATAGAACTTAGTATATATGTATATTTTGAATAATATGCATTATATACAAATAGATGAACAATATAGCATTAATCTAAACTCTTGTAATAATTATAAGCCTATACAATGTTAAAATCTAACAGCTTCATTGACACCATTCATCAGTAATGAAGTAACAATATACTATGTAACTTTAAAATAACTGTTGGCAAATTATGTAAATAAACACTCGTAGACATTAAGTAATAATCTAAGAAAAATAACTTGTAAAATAGTATTAGTTATAAGAAAAGCAACAATATGTAAAACAAATTGTAAATAATTACGAATATCCCTCTCAGTAGATGTAAAGTAAACATAGCAGCAAATATAATTGTAAAATCTTGGCACAAAGAAATGTATAAAATTAATAGAAAACACAATAATGTAAATAATCATAAAACCCTTCAGGTTTAAAAAATTAAAATGTAGTAAATCGAAATTGCAAACAAGGTCTCAGAACTCTTTTTGAGGAAAACGGTCTTATTAAAAAAAAAAAAAAAAAAAAAAAAACCTAACCTAACCAGAGTCCCGCTCGAGCCGCGGAGGCGAGCGCACGCGTCCAACGGTGAAAACCGCGCTCCGCTAGCTCGCTCCGTTGCAAAGTTATCGCAAAAATCAATAAAAGTGGTAAAAAGTGACAATTAAATCATAGAAAGTGACTATTTTAGTGTAAAAAGTGACGCTCAACCCAGTGCCAGTTTTTAAATTTCGAAATTCGGACGTTTTATACGCATTTTTGACAAAAAACCGAAAGTGACACGCCCAAAAAACTGTTTTTGTGAACGCTGCTTAAAAGCGATCGACGACCCCCACTTTTTATTAGTGGGTTTTAAAGTGCTCGACAAGCTCTACAAGTGTAGTGAAATTCAGATTTTTCTGAGCTCGTTTACTTGCCCAAAAAGGCAAAAAAACAAGTTGACCCAAATTGCTCCTTTCTAAGTTGAGCAATTTGGAGCGCCGAAAGCTGACCTGGATTGAAGCCTGGAACGAGAGGATCACGAAAAGGTTTTTCCCATTTGACTACTCCCAGTAGAACAGAAGATATTTCACATGCAAAATTTCATATTTTTAAGACCTAACTTTAGTGTTTAAAATCTCAAAATTTTCAGTGACGACCCCCCCTGGAAAAAATTTAGCATATAGTACAACTCTTTAAGAATTTTTTAGTGAAAGTTTCATCCAAATCCGTTCAGGGGATCCTGAGATATAAGTTAAAATAGATAGTAAGGGAAAAGTGTAGATTAAGTTTATGTTAAAAAATATGTTAGAAATATTTACGTAAATTTCCATATATATATTAGTGTAGGCGAAATTGTTTGTGTGTTGTAAATATATTTTTTGTATAAAAATTTTAAGATTTTCAAAAAATTTCCAAAAAGTTAGTATTTTAGTAGTGGTATTATTAGATTACAAATTATAGATTTAATTTTCAAAATTTTGACTGTCAAAATATCTCTAGTTTTCATAATATCTAGTTTTAAAAATTTTCAAAATTCAAAAATTTTTTGGAAAAACAAAAATTTAATTAGAAAATATTATAGATAGTAGCATTAAATAAGTATCAAAAATTTTTGGCCTAGTAATAAAATCCAAAAAACAATTTCGCACGCAATATTATATATTCTAATAATTTAATAGACAGAAAATGTACGATTTAATTTCATATTAGATAAGTGGGAGGAGCCTGTTCGGCAAAAGTGCCAAGGCAGAGCGGTACTGTAGAATAAGATTATATTTTTAAGTTTAATATTTTTATTGTATCGAGAAGGATCTCGAAAAATCTCGAACCTTCTCGAACATTTGGTACAAGGTGCCAGGCGCGAGTTGGTTTTTTGTAGTTTAGATAAATTAATATATTTGGTAGGAAATTAGACTTTATTGACTCATAATTTTATTTCAATTATTTTGTATAGAACTTAGAAAATTTCGAACCTTCTCGAACTTTTGGTACAAAGTGCCAGGCGCGAGTTGGTTTTATATAGTTTAGATAAATTAATATATTTGCTAGGAAATTAGACTTTATTGACACATAATTTTATTTCAATTATTTTGTATAGAATTTAGGAAAAATTTCGAACCTTCTCGAACTTTTGGCGCAAAGTGCCAAGCGCGAGTCGGTTTTCTATAACTTGGATAAATTTATATTTTTTTGATAGGAATTTAGACTTTATTGACGAGTAATTTTATTTCTATTATTTTTGTATAGAACTTAGAAAAAATTTTGGATTTTCGTAAATTTTGGTTAAGACCGAGTCGCCCAATTAATATATTTAAATTATTGTGCAAAATTGAACCTTAGGACTTAGATTTTTAATTTTGACGAAAAATTTTTTATTTTTCTCTTTTCTTCTTATTCTTTAATTATTTTGTGTTTCTGTCTGAGTGTACTCCTTCTATAACACCCCCTCCATCGCCCCCACCTTATACCCCAACCTACCCCCTACCAACTTTTCTTCCCCCGCCATCCCCCGACCATCCCCCGCCAATCCCCGCCAATCCCCGTTTCCCCCCCCCTCCCCCCCTAAAACTACCTCACCCCCTCAGACAAAAACGCCATTATCTCTGGAACTACTTAACCGACTTTGACAATATAGGTGTCCAGAGATAGGTCTTTTCACCCCAAACCTAGCCCCTCATAAATTTCATTTTTAAATTCATCCCCCTTGTTATAAACCCTAAAAAACCCCTTTTTCAGAAAAAGTACTCCAACGATTTTTTGGCAAAAAATTTATGTAATAGAGAATACTTAATTAACACGTAATCAAAATTAAAAATTAAAAATTTTTCAAAAATAACCCCTGTAGAGACCCCTAAATTAAAAATTAACGTAATTTCGTCAAAATTAAAAATAGATACCTTGTGTTTGGGCTCTTTCGAAAGGGCTCAACAAGACCTAACACCCCCATACAGTGTTAGGTCTCTCAGACCTGAATATTTTCTTTTTAGTATTTTTAGGACGCATAATCGAGCTATATACACTCGATTATATTTTGTATTTGTATTAGTCTTGACGAGGACCGACCTCAAACGTAAAAATGTTCCACACTCCAAAAAATACACACACATTCACATCCAGACCCTCAACATCACTATCATCTTCGTCTCGTGGCTCAACAGGGCAGGGGTCATCCACCCCTTTACCCATAATGATAAGTTCACCTTCTTCTATGTATCACTACCTATGGAAAAGGTTTGAATTTCGCCGTAAGCTAGTGGATGACAACTGGCTGGGAGCATTACGAACCAAAGATGCGATCATAAAGGAACTAAAATCCGCAGGCAACCTGAAAACCACAATTAAAGATAATGTATTTAGATACCTAAACGAAATCACAAGTAATCATACATGGACTATCAAAACACAATACCAAGATGCAGAAGAAGAATTCCGAAAGACATTAGAAAAATTTGAGGCAAAATTAAGATCAAAATCAGATTCAGATACAGTCATTTCCGGAAATTCAGACACCAAATTAGAAGTTTCAGAAATCAAAAATCCAGAGCAGACATCAGAGGTTAAAATTGAATCAGATAAAATTTTGGAAAAATTAATATACTTAACCAATCTAGTGGAAACTTTAAGTAAAAATAATGAAAAGTTACAGCAAAAAATTTTAGAATTGACACCAAATATAGAAGTTTTAGGCAAAGAAACTAAATCAGTAAATGCACATTTAAAAACAATCGGAAAAGACTTAGACATGATAATTGAACGGGAAGACGAATTAACGGAAATGAATGGAAAAATAGGTAAAGCAATCTCTGAATTGACACCTAAACTAGACCAACACTACAAAGAAATAGAAAATAAAATCACAAATTTGGATAACAATCAAACAAAAATTAACGATACAGTAGTACAGAAAATATGTTGTAAATTAGAACATCAATCCATCCTATTAGACGATAGAACTAAATACCTACAAGACCAGTATGTTGAAGGTTTGGAAATTTATAGCGACAGACATGAGCAAACAATGAAGGGAACCAAAGAGACTCAGGAAAAGATAGAGAACCTAAAGGAAGAGATGAAAGAACTGAAAGCAGACCTAAAGGAATGGAGCACCAAACCTTGCGAGGAAACCAGCAGCAACAAAATAGAGGCAGGACCTAAAACATACGCCGAAATAACATCAGAAGGAAGACCAAGGCCTACCCACTGCCTACTAATAGGCACGGACGACGTACTAGACACTAGTGAAGCAGTGTTAACAAAGGTCAAAAATGTGCTAAGAGCTAAGGAGACTGGCCTACAGATTTCCAAAGTGCGCAAGGTGAAAGACCAGAAAATCCTACTAGGCAGCGAGAACAAGGAAGATTTTGAGAAAATTAGAACAGTTCTGCAAAAGGAAAAGTTTAAAGTCGAAGAAAAAGCAAACAAGGACCCATTAGTAATAGTAAGAAACATAACTAAAAGCAACACGGACGAGGAAATTATAGCAGCAATCAAGACACAGAACGGGGAATTGGTGCAACATATCCCAGAAGACGAGTACCGGATAAAGATGCGGCATAGACGGCGGGCAAGGAATCCACAGGAGACACACGTGGTCCTGCAGGTCTCACCGCCTGTTTGGAAGGCACTCACGAAAGCAGGCAAAATATACGTCGACATACAGCGAGTACCGGTGTTCGACTTGTCACCGCTCGTCCAATGCTCCAGGTGCTTGGAGTTTGGCCACGGGAAGAAATGGTGCACAGAGACCATCGACCTGTGCAGCCATTGCTCCGGGCCACACATGGGGGACAAATGTCCTAGCAAAACAGCTGGTGAGGAACCAGCCTGCAAGAACTGCCAGAACGCAAAACTCCACGAGGTAAACCATAATGCTTTCGACACAATTTGTCCGGTGCGAAAGAAATGGGACGCCCTCGCTAGGTCCAGCGTGGCTTATTGCTAGAACAAACTCGAAGCAACAGACCCAAAAAGCGCAGAGTATCATAAAAGATACTCAGGAAGTAAGAGTAAACTTACATTCAGACGCATGGTTGAAAAAGCTGAAAGAGAACTGAGCCCAGACCACAATACCAAGCCAACTAACACACACACCCAATCAACCACCACATACACACACATACTAAGAGTAAATATGTAAAAAACTGTACTGAAAAAAAAAAAAAAAAAAAAAAAAAAAAAAAAAAAAAAAAAAAAAAAAAAAAGCATAAAATAGAAACAGTACATCATAGCAAGTAATTAGAATAAGTAAGAAATCTAGTATACATATATATTGTACACAATATATATTTTATACATTTATAACTTAAGTATAAAATAAAGCACTCTTATGTTAGAAGTATCTATTACATTTTGGTAATGCTACGAAGTTATTGAATAACTTGTAACATTAAAAGTAGAATATAGAACACAATTGTAATATGTTGCAACAATCCCATGTTGTTATAGTTATAGTATATAACATCTTGATTCTGAAATAAGACTCAAGTGTTACGTATTAATAATTAGTAAAACAAGCATTATGAATAGTATAACCTAGCACACTAAGGAAGTATATTAAAATAGAAAGTAAGATAGTAAACAAAAACTAGAAATAGAACAGATTAGTATAATAATGTAAAATAAAAACTAGTATAAAATAGACATTGTAAAAATTTTTCAAGTCTTTAAAAAGTATAATCTAACATGTAACTAAAAAATATTGTAAAACCTAAGGACCCTTCAGGTTCTCTAAAAAACTATAATGTAAACAGTAAAATTGTATGAAAAGGTCTCCCCCCCCATAGGGAGGAAAACTCGGTCCATAAAAAAAAAAAAAAAAAAAAAAAAAAAAAAAAAAAAAAAAAAAAAAAAAAAAAAAAAAAAACCTAACCTAACCTAACCTAACCTAACCTAACCTAACCTAACCTAACCTAACCAAGTAGTAAATTCAATTTTGCAAACAAGGGGTCACATTCGCCCGTATCAAATAGCGAGGAATGTGATCCTTAAAACAGTTAAATTCAAAAAAAAAAAAAAAACCTAACCTAACCTAACCTAACCTAACCTAACCTTTTTTTTTTTTTTTTTTTTTTTTTTTTTTTTTTTTTTTTTTTTTTTTTTTTTTTTTTTGATTCGTGGGGAAACCCAACGTTACGGGTGCCCGAGCGCGGGGGGCGCGCGGGGTATGTGGGACTCCCGCCGTGAGAAGCACAGCGGCCTACCCACTAAAACCACCACGGTGATCCCGTGACGCAAACGACAGGCCGCGGGGTCGCTTTCGCATTCGACCGCGACTCTGTCTACGGTGTCTGATGTCAGACTCTACCTACAAATTTTGACTCCCCCAAGTCACAACTATTGCCAAATGAATTTCGACAGGACGATGTGCCGGGATCACTTTCAGCGACACATCATCCTCCCCGGGACCTAGTCCGTGTCGGTAAGTGAATCCCCCGTATCCACCAACCGACGGTCCACTTTAAGTGGGCTGCAGATCGGCGTTGTTACGCCGTCTGCGCCCCGTACGCCTGCGGCGAATCGGGTCTGACAAAACGTCGACCTCCCTCGCACGCTCGGCTGACTCCTTCTGTGACATCACCGTTTCACAGAAGGTGAGCATGGCTTGCCAGCACCCCTCCCCGCCTACCATAGCTTGCACTACGGCTGGCAAAGACAGATCTGGCCCCAAAACTCTACAAAGTTCGAGCCGATGTTGCGCCCACGCAGGACAGTCCTGCAGGGTGTGGCTCGCCGTATCTTCTGGGGCGTCACAATGGTGACATCCGGGTGTAGGTTCTCTGCGTGCCACCATACACAGATACCTCCCGAAGCAGCCGTGCCCCGAGAGGATCTGCGTAAGATGGAACGTCAGAGGACCCTTTCTCTTTCGGTGTTTGACCCAACGCCTGAACACTGGCTGAATCGCCGAAACAGTCAAACGTCCAGCGGAGGGAGAGGAGAGATATTCCTCCCATCTGTCCATAAGTTGCGCCCTAACGCACTGTCTCTGTCTAAACGAGGATGAGCTAGTAGACGATACGTGCGATCGCTGAAGCATCATACGACGCGAGGTGTAGATAGATGCTAAGATCTCTGCGTCCAATTCCCAGGGCGGCGTACCCGCGAGCAGACACGCAGCATCAAACGATACTGTGCGGTACGCTCGGATGATTCTGATGGCTACGATGCGCTGAGGCCGCCGCAAAAGAGGCCTGATCTTCGAATTCACTGCGTTGGCCCAGATAGGAGCTCCGTAAAGGGCCATTGAGCGGACGACCCCCGCATAAAGGCGACGGCAAGCTACGCTTGGACCCCCCTTATTCGGGAGAAGTCGACCCAAGGCGCCCGCGGTGGCGATGAGCTTAGGTGACAGCTGGCGGAAATGTTCCAGGAACGACAAACGGCTGTCGAGGACGAGGCCTAGGTAGCGCATCGTAGACTCGACATGGATGGCGACTCCTCCCACAGTGAGCTGAGCTCCCTGAGGAGGTTTTCGGCGCGGTCCATGAAAGCAGAGGGCCCTCGACTTATAGAGGGACACCTCTAGCCCTAACCTCCGAATCCTCTCCACAGTGGAAGCAACTCCATTTGTGGCCAGTCTAACCGCTGACTGAAAATCGTCTGCCTTAGCCAGGAGTAGAGTATCGTCTGCATAACAGACAACGCTCATCCCCGGCAGAAGCTCACCGCGTAGCACCCAATCGTAGCCGATGTTCCACAGGAGCGGACCGAGGACCGAACCCTGTGGAACACCGCACGTCATAGGGTGACTATCCCAGTCTCCGCTGCTTGTCACGAAGGAGATGTTACGATTGGCGAGATATGAGGCCACGAGCCGGCAGAGGTAGGGCGAGAATCTGTGATATCTCAGAGCCTCCCTGATGCAAGCCCAGGGCAGAGAGTTAAAAGCGTTCGCTATGTCTAGCGAGATCGCCAACACCGTCTTACCCTGGGAGACTGCTTCCTCTGCAAAGCCTTTCACTCGCTTTATGGCGTCGATCGTCGAGCGACCTGGGCGAAAACCAAACTGGTTATCCGACAAATCCGGGCCGCGGGACGTTAGATGACCGACGAGGCGACCAGCTATTATGCGCTCAAAGAGCTTTCCTATTTCGTCCAGCAGGACAATCGGTCGGTAGGCAGACGGACTGTCCGCCGGACGACCCTCCTTACGGATGAGCACGAGAAGCCCTTCCTTCCACAGCTGTGGAAAGGTGTTTTGACGAAGCGCCTCAGTAAATGCACTGCGCACTCGAAACTCCATTGTTTCCCCAGCAAGGATGTTGACCCAGACCTTTCCTGGGATACCGTCCGGGCCTGGGGCAGCTTTCTTGCGTCGCAACCTTCTCAAGACAGCGCAGAGTTCTGCACGGGATACAGCCGGCACACCGTCGTCTTCCCCCTCCAGGGACATGGTCATAGATGGAGCGATGAATTCTGTCCGAGACGGGAACAAGCCACCGAGAACGTTTCGGAGGAGCCGAGGTTCCAGAGTCTGAGTCAACGGAGGAGCGTAAGGACGAAGTCTATTGCGCACCATCAGGTAAGGACGTCCCCAAGGATCGCGGTTTAGGGACTCTACCATCTCCATACGGCCAGCCTCTTTCGCAGCAACTATCGCGAACTTAAGGGCTTGCTTTGCCGATTTGTAGGCTGAATAAAGATTATCCTTTGCGACTCTAAACTCTGGATCCTGTCGCCCAGACCGAAGCCTACGGTGCCTTGAATAGCTTCGGCGAGCCATAATGCAGGCGGAGCGCAGACGTGAAATATCCTCACTCCACCAATACACCTTTTCCCTCGGAGAGGGAGCGCTGGCGCGGGGCATAGCCGCGTCACAGACTTGCGTAACCGAAGCGCGGAGCTGGACTGCCAGATCTTCGATGTTTGGGTCAGCGGTGGGAGCAGAAGACACCCACGCCTGCACAATAGCCGCTTCAGAAAGCAGACCAATGTCCAGACGTGTGAGGTTCCACCGCGGGAGTCTCCTCATTCGAGCCGTGTCAAAGCGTCGCGGAAGGAAAGAGCCATCGCCGTTGACCTTAAACCGAATGTACCGGTGGTCCGACAGCGACTCTACATCCTCCACGACCCTCCAGCCACGGACGGTTCTCGCCAGGGAAGGGCTTGCGAATGTCACGTCAACAATCGAGCCCCCCTGACGACGAACGCAGGTATTTACTGAGCCCGTATTCAAGACCACGAGACCCGAGGTCACAACCCACTCCGAGAGCACTTCCCCCCTCGCGTCGGTCACCGGGGACCCCCACGCCACAGACTTTGCATTGAGGTCACCGGCAACCAAGACACAGAGGTTCGTGCTCTGGATTAGGCCGTAAAGCTCTTGCAGGAAGCATTCAAACTCCGACAAAGCGCGGTTTGGGGAGAAATACGTGCCGATAATAATGGAGTTGCCCCACTTCACCGCCACGTATCCCCTCCCCCGCTTTATGAGCGATGATGGGGTCGCTGCGTCCGAAAAGACAATCGCCACCAAACCATCAAGGTCACCGAACCAGGTAGATCTGGTGGCGACAAAGTATGGCTCTGCAACCACTGCCACCTGAATCGACCACTGCACCATGCTTTGGAGCAAAAGGTCCTGAGCACGAGCGCAGTGGTTAATGTTGGACTGTAGGAATTCATGGCAAGCCATAATCAGTCCCACGTGTCTTCGCTGATGATTTCCGTGTCTGCTGGAGCCACCGGTGCAGATGGTGCAGCTCCAGGGACATGGGCCCTCTTCTTGGGCGGCGGTGGGGAGCAGGACTTGCTGCCCAGCCTATGGTTCGCCCGTTTACCGGCTTCAGCGCACAGCGGACACCTCGCAGTGCCTGTGCATTCTTTAGCTTGGTGACCGTCTTGTCCGCAACGGAAGCAGGTCCCGCTACGGTCGAAGAGCGCCGTGCACTGCGCCCTGACATGACCCGTGTGAAGGCATCTGTAACAACGGACCTCCTTCTTCGGCAGCAGTTTGATTCGCGCCGATGACCAACCTATTTTAATCCGGCCTGCAAGGCTCAGCTTTTTCGCAGCAGCTACAGGGCAACGCACCCACACGGCACCGGAGCCCCGAGGGGAGATTTTAATCTCTCCTGACTTGACATGGGTTGCAGCGCAAGACCCATGATCTGCAACAGCAGCTACGATATCCGCAGACGACACAGAATCATCCAGACCGGAGATATGGATATCCGCGCATTTTTCCGGCCTGGAGACTTTGAGGAGGCTTTCGTCGAAAACCTCCCTAAGTTTTTGCGCAAGAGTGTCTGCCTTGGCACCACTTGCAGCCCCCGGAACTTCCAACAGACGGCCTCCAGCCGCCGCTTTCTTAAAGCGCAGCATTGTAATGCCGCAGCTCTCCAAGTCGACCTTCCGTTGAGCTTCAGCCAGAACGCTGGCGTATGTTGCTCCCTTCTGTTCCGCACCCGGTTGCAAAGTTAGTACCACAGCAGTCGAGCGCGGAGGACGCAATCTCGCAGACTGAGGCTTGTCTCCTCGCTTGTCGACCTTCCGTTTCCGCGAGACAGTTTTCCACTCCGAAGTCGCTCCGTTCTGCTTTGGAGCGGCTGGTAGGGAGGCAGGAGCCGTATGCGCTACTGAGTCAACTTGCGCCTCCACTGCCGATCTTTTCCCTTTTCCTTTCTTGTTTTCCTTTTGTTTTTTCTTCTTCCTCGTCGGTTTCCCGCTTTCGGTTGACCCACGGTCGGCGGGGGACTGAGTGCTCGAAGCCGCCAGTTCCCGACGATCCGCGGCTAGTGGCGGGCGGGAAACTTTAGGCGCTGGGAGCAGCCTCTCCTCCAGGGCACCGAGCCTAGCATTGATCATATCCCCGACCTGGCGGAGGATAGTCTGGGTCAAATCTTCAGGCTGCGTAACGCTGCTTGATGCTTTCGCGGCTTTCCCCTTCTTGGTGTTGGAGACACCCTTTTTCATATTGGCCATCTCCCGGCGCAATTCCTCTACTTCAGACCAAAGGCGTGCGTTTTCAGCCTGCATTTTCGAAATCTCTTCGGACTGAGATCTATTGCTAAGCACATCCACAGCCGATTTAATCGAGTTAGCCGCTTCTTTTAGAGCGCGTTGGAACGTGCCCTTTAAATTTTTAGACTTTCCCGCTACTTTTAGGATTATATCTACATCCTCGATTATGCACTGGTTGAGTGCAGTTGCAGTTCGCCCGTCACGGTCTTCTATACCGAGCGCCTGTCTCCTCGCGCTTGCTTTGTTCGCCAGCTTACTAATTTCTAGCTCCACTTCGTCCGTCGTCCTCTCCTTCTTGCGCGGAGTAACCTCCTCCAGAGTCTCCTCAGTACTTGAAGGGGAGGGTAAGCACTTTTTCCGCTTCTTCGTTCTTTTCGCTGTGGCGGACACTGGTCCAGCCGCCATCGAGCCCTCCGTTCTACAGCTCGAATCAGAGTCGAGAACTAAACTTAGCTCCTCCAACTCTCGCTCTCCGAAATATTTTTGGTTTTGGTTTAAATTGAGATTTTCCATACTGTTCCCACGAGTATGGGGGAAATAAACGGTCCATCTGAGCAGTGCCCCCTGTGCCCAGATAAGCCTATGTGTAACCCGCTTAGAGTGTCGGCCGGTACTCTAGCGGGGAAAGCAGTAAAGACTGAACAGCCCATCAGCCATGCATCCCCTCACGCTGCTGCGCCGCTTGGGATTCGGGGTGATTTTTTATAGAGGTTTTCTTCCTCGCAGCCCAGGCGGTGAAGCCAAGGCTCTCGGCTCCGGCTCTAGACCGCTAGACGTGACAACGACATCGAGAACCGGGGTTACGATTTTGGAACGGTTCATGTCCGACTGCGCAGTTAAGCACCTGCCGGACCCGCTCCGGCTGCGGAATAGACCGCAGGGGGAAAAGGCGGATGGACGCCTTACGTCACGCGAGTGGGACCTGGCTGCCTTGCCGGGTTTCACTAGCTACAGAAATGTACATATTTACATGAGCTATCTACTTATCTACAATGACTATTTACAATTTACAATGGTGCCCGGCAGCGCAGCGAGGCAGCCACCGGACTCGCTCCGACTGCAATCGCAGTCCGCAGACGACTACGCGTCCACCTTCCGCCGCTTTTCTGTCGGGGTGTGCTCCCCTAGGCCGTGGGGATAACAATCCCCTAAAGGTACGCCCATACCTGCTGGTTTTGGTCCGCGCCGGATTACTCCGGTACCACCCGCTGAAGTGCGAGTGGCGTTCCCCTATCCGCCACCGGGGGACGCGCCCGATAGAAGACCCAGCAACTCCCACGGGAACCTAACCTTTTTTTTTTTTTTTTTTTTTTTTTTTTTTTTTTTTTTTTTATCGTTGGGAAATGCATTTCTCGCACGGGCCCCCTGCTAACCAGAGGGCACTGTGGGGGACTCGATGACATACCCCCTAAAACCCAACGCCTAACCCCCAATCCGCCATAGTGGGACGCCGCGGGATCGCGTTAGCATACAACCGCGACGCCCCGGCGGTGGCCAGGAAGACCCCAACCCAAAAGTGAGGCTGCTCACAAGTCCACTCTGCTGATCAGAGAAGTACCCGGAGCAGCCCCACACGATCCTAGCACCGCCCACCGAAGTGGGCACTCTGCAAAAAAGAATGGGTATACGCATATATAGATCTATACACGTATACCCGATACCTCCCACCCAAACTGGGCAAACGTCCTAACGCCCGAAGGCCCGTCCAACACGCCCGAAGGCCCCCCCAAACGGCCGCAGGAGAAGAGGATGCGACAACGCCGACACTCCCCTTCCCCTGCCGCCCCCTCACATGCCGCCATCAGCGGTGACGGCCCCGCTGGGACCGCGGAAGGCGGGGAGAAATATTTTGTTCTTCCCGCCCCCCGCGGCCCCCCCCAACCCACCCAAGACGGTTGCAGAGGATAGGGAGTACGGCGCACCGTAATACCGTAGCTCCTCTTCCTCTGCATCCCCACCGCGTCCACCATCAAACGGTGGTGGCCCCGCTAGGCCGCGGGAGATAGGGACGAGCGGCGCACCGCAATACCGGCACTCCTCTTCCCCCGCGGCCCCCCTACCGTCGGCCCAGCTCCGACTGAGCTGGCTGCCGACACCCCTCGCTAGACACAGGACCACCGAAGTGGCCCCGCTCCAGCCGCCGCACCGTCGGGCTAGCCCCGACAGCACGGCCCGCGCAGTGCCTCCTACCGTGAAAACGGCCAGAGACACCGCGCTACCCCCCGGTGGGCCCGGGTGTCCGCCTGACACCCCACCCTGGCTGTTGGTCCGCGGCGGGTTTCCCCGCTACCACCCGCAGTCGTCGGGTCCCAACTTGAGCTGACCAGGCTCGTCGTCGGGTCCCAACAGTCGCAGGTGGCATTCCCCCATCCGCCACCTGGGGACGCGCCCGGTAGGAGACAGCCTCTCCCCCGGGACGGGAACCTAACCTAACCTAACCTAACCTAACCTAACCTAACCTAACCTAACCTAACCTAACCTAACCTAACCTAACCTAACCTAACCTAACCTAACCTAACCTAACCTAACCTAACCTAACCTAACCCCAGTCCCGCTCTAGCCGCGGCGGCGAGCGCACGCGTCCCAACGGTGAAAACCGCGCTCCGCTAGCTCGCTCCGTTGCAAAGTTATAGTAAAAACAAAGAAAAATCGACAAAAGTGGTAAAAGTGACACTTATAAGTGCAAAAAGTGACTAATATAGTGCAAAAAGTGACGCTAAACATCATAGTGCTTTTTAAATTTTGGAATTCGGACTTTTAAGACCTGTTTTAGGCTAAAAACTGTGTGTGACCACGCCCTCGGAACTGTTTTTCGTGAACGCTGCCGAAAAACGATCTACAACCCCCACTTATTTTTAGTGCGTTCTAAAGTGCTCGGCAACCTCCACAAGTGTACCGAAAATCAGATTTTTCTGAGTTCGTTTACTTGGCTAAAAAGCCAAAAAAAACAAGTTGACCCAAATTGCTCCTTTCTAAGTTGAGCAATTTGGAACACCGCAACCTAACCAGGATTGAAGCCCGGATTGAGCAGACAACAAAAAGGTTTTTCGCATCAGAATACTCCTTCTAGAACCTTAGTTATTTAACATACAATTTTACCTAAATTTAAGACCTAACTTTAGTGCCAAATTTCTCAAATTTTTCAGTGACGACCCCCCCTGGAAAAAATTCAGTAATTAGCTTAGTTCTCTAAGAATTTTTTAGTGAAAATTTCATCAAAATCCGTTAAGGGGTTCTTAAGATATAGGTTAAAATAGATCATAAGGTAAAAAGTGTAGATAAAATTTTATGTTAAAAATAGTTACGTAAATTCTGTATATATAATCTTGTAGGCGAAATTGTTTGTACATTGTAAATATATTTTTTGTGTTAAGTTTTTAAAAATTTTCAAAAATTTTGAAAAGTTGGAAAATTTGTAATTGCAATCGTTAGAGATTAGAAAATAAAAATTTATCCTAAAATTTGGACTGCTAAAAAATTCATAGTTTTCTTTAAAATCAAATTTAAAAAATTTTCAAAATTTCAAAAATTTTCGAAAAAGTATAATCAAATTAGAAAATATCGTAGAGAGTAGTACCTAATAACCATTAAAAAAGTTTAGCCTATTAAAAATATTCAAAAAACAATTTCGCAGACAAAAGTGTGTGTTCTATTAATTCAACAGACAAAAAATGTACAATTTAATATTATATTAGATAAGTGGGAGGAGCCAATTCTGTAGAATTGCCAAGACAGAGCGGTACTTTAGGTTTAATATTATTAATTTAAATTTAAGTTTTCTATTTGACCGAGAAAGAACTCGAAGATTCGAGAATATTCTAGAACTTTTGGTACAAAGTGCCAAGTGCGAGTCGCTTTTGTAAATTTATAAATTAATATATTTTGTAAGTAATTTAGACCTTATTGACACATAATTTTATTTTAATTATTTTATATAGAAACTTAGGAGAGAACATTCTAGAACTTTGATACAAAGTGCCAAGTGCGAGTCGCTTTTGTAAATTTTATAAATTAATATATTTTTGTTAGAAACTTAGACCTTATAGACACATAATTTTATCTTAATTATTTTATATAGAAACTTAGGAAATCTCGAAATTTGGAAGTTTTGGTCAAGACCGAGTCTGTCATTTAATATATTATAAATATAGTGCAAAAGTGAACCTTAAGACCTAGGAATTTAATTTTGACCTAAAAATTTTTACTAAACTCTTTTTCTTGCTATTTCTTGATTATTTTGTGTTTCTGTCTGTGTGTACTCCCTCTACAACACCCTCCCACTCGCCCCCACCTTATACCCCAACCTACCCCCTACCAACTTTTCTTCCCCCGCTATCCCCCGACCATCCCCCGCCAATCCCCGCCAATCCCCGTTTTCCCCCCTCCCCCCCAAAATTACCTCACCCCCCCTCGGACAAAAACCTAAATATCTCGGGAAGTTCTGAACCGATTTTGACGAACGAGGTGTCGGATGAAAGCTCCTTAAGAGCCAAATCTAGCCCCTCGTTTTTTAGAATTTTAAATTAACCCCCCTAGCATATAAACTCAAAAAACCCCTTTTTCTAAAAACTGTGTCCTAGGATTTTTTAGTAAAAAATATATATTATAGTTTACCTAGTAATTATCTATATTTGAAATTAAAAACATTTAAATATCCAAAATTAACCCCTATAACTACCCCCAAACTTAAAAAGGCCATAACTTCCCAAATTTTCAAGATAAATATATCGACCTTGGGCTCTTCTTAAAGGGCTTGACGAGGCCTAAGGACCTAGCGCCTCCTACTAATATTTTTACAAACTTTACAAATTTTAAAAAATTTTTTGTAAAAATTTTTTTTTTTTTTTTTTGTATATTATTATTTAAGTGACTAGAGTAGACTGTCGGGCCTTATACACCCGACTTTAAATTACACTACACATTTACACTACTTGACAAAGACCAAACCTCCACCATGTACCATACACCAAAACACCCCAAACCATCTACATCACAGGCACCAGCACGCACATCTACGGGATCGAGAATACCCACACCACCAAAGACATCAAAAGAGTCTCCGCACCCGGAAATGCTAAAAAAGGAAGCTGCAAAACATGTAGCTGACATAAGATTCGAACTTAGCATATCGGGGAACATAAAGCGGACCATCAAAGACACAGTTTGTATAAAAAGTGAAGCTTTATATGACATAGTCGTAAAGTTAACCAAGGCTCTAACAGAGAAGGAAGAAGAACAAACAGAACGGGAAAAAACAGAAAGGAGAGTGGTGGACAAATGTACTA
Source organism: Boloria euphrosyne (assembly GCA_951802675.2). Lineage (NCBI taxonomy): Eukaryota > Metazoa > Arthropoda > Insecta > Lepidoptera > Nymphalidae > Boloria > Boloria euphrosyne. The sequence goes on from OX637893.1 coordinate 217,457, forward strand.
CGTGCGGAAAACTTGAAAAGCTTGAAGAACTAGTAATGAACATCAAACCCCAACTAGAAGAACATTTTGAAAAAGTAGACAAAAGAATTGACAACATGAGCGACCAATACATAGACGGACTACAGCTCCATGCAGAAAGGACACATGATATTATAGAAGAAATCAAGGGGCACGAAAATAACGAAAGACTTCGATTTCAAGGGATCTGTGAAAAAGTTCGAGAAACAGATGGGTTAATTGACAAAAACGAGGACCAAATTTTGACTATAAGTAATAATCAAATTAAGCTGGGAGAAGACCTCGAACAATTAAATACTGTAACTGAAGAGTTAAACCAAAACGTTTTGAGACTACTGGAGGAAACCAAACAACAAGCCAATACATCAGAAAAGACCCAGTATGAACTCAAAACCATAAGAGAAGAGCTGAAGGAAGACGCGAGGAAGAGACAGCAAGAAGAGCACAGTAACCAAATACACATAGAAGCAACACAAAAGACTTATGCCGAAATAACAGCTACGGTAACAAGACCAAAACCTACCCAATGCCTAATAATAGGTACGGAAGATCCGATCGATACTAGCGAAAATGTGTTGACCAAAGTAAGAGAGGTCCTGAAAGCTAAGGAATCCGGTTTGCAGATATCGAAAATGAGGAAAATAAAAGACCAGAGAATACTCATCGGAACAGAAAATGAAAAAGACTTTGCAATCATCAAAGAAACACTGCAGAAACAGAAATTCAGGCTTGAGGAGAAGACCAGCAAAGACCCACTCATAATAGTAAGGAACGTTTTAAAAAGCATCACGGACGAGGAAATAGTTAAGGCAATAAAAATTCAAAATTACCATCTAGTTGAACACATTCCTGAAGAGGAGTATAGAGTTTCAATGCGGCACAGGAGGAAGGCGAGGGACCCCATGGAAAACCACATTGTTCTGCAGGTTTCGCCGTTGGTATGGAAAAGCCTAACAACGGCGGGCAGAATATTTGTCGATATCCAGTGCGTCCCGGTATTCGACCTTTCACCCTTAGTACAGTGTTCCAGATGCTTGGCATTCGGCCATGGGAAGAAGTGGTGCACTGAGAGCATAGACCTCTGCAGTCACTGTGCGGGGCCGCACATGGTGCGGGAGTGCCCCGGCAAACTGGCAGGAGAGGCGCCTCAGTGCAAAAACTGTAAACATGCAAAACACCGCACGGACCACAACGCGTTTGACTCGTCATGTCCAGTAAGACTCAAGTGGGACGCACTGGCCAGGTCGAGCGTGGCATACGCTTAATCCGCAAAAGTTCAAAGCATCAGACTCATTAGCGAAGAGTATCATGAGTATACAGGAATAAATGGCACATTTATATCCAATCGCACAAGTCGAAAAAGCCTAGTGAAATACCTATACTCAACTACACTACACAAACACAGACATACACAAGACGATATAAAGAGAAGTAAATATGTAAATAAAAGCACTGGAAAAAAAAAAAAAAAAAAAAAAAAAAAAAAAAATATAGAAACCATACACATAAAAAATCCAGTATACTATAGTTTGTAATAAGATTAGCATAGAATTAGTATATATGTATATTGTGACCAATATACAGTATGTACAAATAAGAAAAAATTAGTAGTTAAGAACTCTTTATAGAATATGTTACAATATATAAACAATGTTGTAAACAGTACTTACCGACACATGTTGGTATCCTCAAGTTGACACTGTAAACAATAAAAATAGACATTAAAATTAGTATAGAAAGTAGTTATTAAGTAATTAATTAATAAGATAATAAAACACTGTAATTCTAGCCCTACTCAAAATGATATTATAGAAATTAGCAATATAAGAACCCTACCTACCTTACTTTATTATGTGTAATATAGAACAACACAATTAATGTAAAAAACTGAATTGAAAGCTCTTCTAGCACAAAAACTGCAAAGATAAAAATGTAATTAAAAAGCAATATGTATTGTAAAAATCAAAATAGAAATAGAAAAAATGTAAATAACTTTAACCCTTCAGGTTTAAAAAATCTAATGTAAGCAGTAATAAAATTGTAAACCAGGTCTCCCCACCCATAGGGAGGAAAACGGTCTGAAATTAAAAAAAAAAAAAAAAAAAAAAAAACCTAACCTAACCTAACCTAACCTAACCTAACCTAACCTAACCTAACCTAACCTAACCTAACCCAGTCCCGCTCGAGCCGCGGAGGCGAGCGCACGCGTCCTAGCAGCGAAAACCGCGCTCCGCTAGCTCGCACGGCCACTTAAATACGTTAAAAAAAAAAAAAAAAAAAAAATAGTAAAAAGTGGAAAAAGTGACCGATTTTAGTGAAATAAGTGACTATTTCGGTGTAAAAAGTGACAGTGACACTCGTACGCTACTTTGTTTTTCCGAAAACGGAAAACTTAGACTGGATTTCAGTGAAAAAACCGGATTTTTGTAAGTGACAATTTTTAGTTTTTTGCGTGCGGCGCACGATTAAGATCTATGACATAGTGTTTTCTATAGTGCGTTTTAAAGTGCTCACCGAGTTCTACAAGTGACCAAAAAAAAAAAAAAAATCAGATTTTTTGGACATCGTTAAGACAGTTAAATTGACAGTAAAACAATTGTGACAAAATTGCTATTTTCACAGTCAGTTAAGCTACGACATCGGGATAAGATCCCTAGGAAAGAGCAGGACTCCACGAGAACAACGAACCTTCCCCCGTCAAAATATTCGAAGTAGATCCAGAGATATTCAACATACAAAATTACATGAAATTGATGCCTAACTTTGGAAAATTCTAGATTGAAATCTAGATCGATACCCCACCCCAAAATTTTAGAACGGAAATTAGAACGGAAGAAGCAACTCTCCAGCTACAAGGCGCCGAAAAAATCATCGAAATCGGCTCATGGGATCAGGAGATATCGACCTGGATTTGAAACTGGGAGAAAAAAAACCACATGTTATTTTAAGGTTAGATTAAGTTTACGTAAATTTTACATATAATTTTAAGATAGATTACATACAAACAAAAGTACACGGGTTTGCTCGTTGAATTTAATTAAATTCTTGAATATATTATTAAGAAAGTTAAAAATTTTTCAAAATTTTAAAAATTCAAAATTGACTAATTTAGTATAAGTACAATAAATAGTATAGTTTCAATTATAAATTAAATTAAAATTACAAAAATCATATATTTTTCAAAATTTCCATACAAATTAATTAGAATAAACCATTCAACGAACAGAAACGTACGACTTTGTTTAATATTAGATAGTGGGAGGAGCTTGTTCTCAGCATTTATGCCAAGTTAGAGCGGGACTTATAAAATTAAATAATATTTTTATAATTTAGAAACTTCTCGAAGATTTGGCCTTAAAAGTCAGGACAGAGTTGTTTTTCACTCATATTAAATTAATTAATATTTTGTTAGGAAATAGGACCTTATGGACATATAATTTTTAGTTATTTATTTTGTATAGGAATTAGAAAATTCCAGAAGTTTTTGATAAAAGAGTCAAGACCGAGTGGTTTACACTCAGATTTATTAAATTAATATTTACATAGCGAATTTAGACTTTATGGACTTAGAATTTTTATTTAAATATTTTGTATGGGACTTAGAAAATTTTAGAAGTTTTTTGTAAAAAGGGTAAAGACCGAGTAGTTCTTACTCAGATTTATTAAATTATATTACTATAGCAAATTTGGACTTTAGAGACTTAGAATTTTTATTCTATTAAAATTGTATGAAATAAGGTCAGAGAAGTTTTTAATCTTAAAATTAGGCTTAGATATTATAAGTTTTAGTTATTTTTATGTTACTACTAAGTTCAGGACTGGGTCGGGAATCGAACCCGTGACCAAAAATTTTGAAAAATTTTCAAACTTTTATTTTATTGAATTTTCAAAAATTGTGTTTTTGTCTGAGTGCTTACCCCCCATTTGACCCTCCCCCACCCTTATCCCAAAAAAAAAACGAAATTTGACGAGTGCATCCCTCATCCAATTTCCTACATTTTCCCCCCCTCCCCCCCCAAAAATTTTTGCACCCCCACCCTCGGACAAAAACCCAAATATCTCCTTAAGTACTGAACGGATTAGGACAATTTGGGTGTCGGGTGAAATGTCTCTTTAAGCCGCATCCAACACACTAGATATTAAAATTTTAAATTAACCCCTTCAGGGAAAAAACCCTAAAAAACCTACTTTTTGAGAAAACCTGTCTGGCGATTTTTTGGCAAAAAATTTATGACATAGACCTCTTGGTAATAACCTATATTCAAAATTAAAATTTTAAATTTTTCTCATAGCAACCCCGAGATCAACCCTTAAATTAAATCTTCAAATAACTTTGTCAAAAATTAAGTTAGGGGTACCGAGTTTGGGCTCAAATAAAAGGGCCCACCGAGACCTAACTCCCCAGCCCTGAAAATAGTTAGTTAGTCAGTAAGTTAGTTTTTAAGTTTTTGTAAAATTTGACTATACATTAAAAAAAATTTTTTCTATACAACTTCTAAGTTGACTAGAATAGACCGTCGGGCCTTATACACCCGACTCTACATTGTACTCTACTTTTACCACTTGACACAGACCGATTCCCCACCATGTACCACACACCAAAAAACACAAAACCACCTACATCTGCACCACAAGCACCACCACGTGTATCTACAGGAACACGAAAAACCTCACCACCAAAACCATCAAGAGAGTCCCCGCGCCCAGATACACAAACTTATAATGATAGCGAACTATGTAAGGAGGCTTCAAAACATGTATCTGATATAAAATATGAACTAAGCATATCGGGGAACATTAAGCGGAGCATCAGAGAGAACATCAGCACAAAAAGCGATGCCCTATTTGACATAGTCAAAAAGGCTGTCAAAGCTATGATAGAGATGGAAGAAGAAATGAAAAAGACAGGACAGGTGGGCCAGGAAAAGACAGAAAGGGTGGCGGACAAGTGTACTTCGTGCGACAAAATCGAAGAAATAGTGAAGAAGACCATAAAGCCTCAAATAGAGGAACACTATATAAAAATAAGTAAAAGGATTGAGAATATCAGTGACCAGTTCATAGAAGGATTAGAGCTTCAAGGAGAAAGAAACAAGGATATAATAGAAGAAATAAAGACACTTGAAGAAAAAGAAGTAGAAAACTACACATCAATTCTTGAAAAACTTACAGAAGTGGATTGCGATATTAGGGGAAATCAAGAACTTATACAAAGTACATCAGTTAAAAACCAGACTGAGCTAAGAGAAGACCTCAACAAACTAAATTCCGTAGCTGCAGAGACTCAACAGGAGATAACAAACTTAAAGGAAGAAGTTAAAACATCCATAACAAGACCATACGAAACAAATATAAACCAACCGCAGACTACAGAACAAAAGACCTATGCCGAAATCGCTGCGACCAACAAACCTAGACCTACCCTCTGCCTACTCGTAGGTACGGAAGACACTATAGACACCAGCGAAGACGTCATAAATAAAGTAAGGAAGGTACTCAAAGCGAAGGAGTCTGGACTGCAAATCTCCAAACTAAGAAAAGTCAAGGACCAAAGGGTCCTAATTGGCAGTGAAAATAAAGAAGACTTTAGCATCATAAAATCAGTACTACAGAAGGAGAGATTTAAAGTAGAAGAGAAGGCCAATAAAGACCCATTAGTAATTGTAAGGAATGTAAATAAGAGCATCACGGACGAAGACCTAATAAAAGCAATCAAGCAGCAAAACAAAGAAATAGTACTAAGCATACCAGAAGAAGAGTATAGGATTAAGGTGCGACATAGAAGGAGAGCACGAAACCCCCAAGAATCCCATGTGGTTTTAGAAGTTTCCCCATTACTGTGGAAAGGACTAACCACAGTAGGGAAGATCTACGTAGACGTGTATCGGGTTCCTGTATTTGACCTGTCGCCACTGGTCCAGTGCTCCAGATGCCTTGCGTTTGGACATGGCAAAAAGTGGTGCACTGAGGCCATAGACCTGTGCAGCCACTGCACAGGTCCCCACATGATGGATCAGTGCCCAAATAAACTGGCAGGAGATGCGCCCACCTGCAAAAACTGTCAGCATGCCAAATTGCCAGTTACGACGCATAATGCATTCGACGCTGGATGTCCGGTCAGGCAAAAATGGGATGCCCTAGCAAGATCTAGCGTTGCCTATTGCTAGCACCCAAACAAAACAGCATCAGACCCGAAATAGCAGAGAATATCGTGAAGATATTCGGGAAATAAGTATATCTTACTTCAATCGCAGTGGTTGGAAAAGCACATGACATCTAATCCTATATTCATCACCACCACCTCATAACACAACACAAAACACATATTCCATACACATAAAGATTGACGTAGAGTATGAAGTATAATAGTAAAAAATAAGAACGTACTGGAAAAAAAAAAAAAAAAAAAAAAAAAACAACAAAATTAGAAACAGTACGTAATCGTAATATGTAGTATTAAATTAGCATAGAATAAAGTATATATATATATATATATATATATATATATTCTGAGTAATATATAATATGTACATTTAAAAGACAAGTTTAAAGTAAGATTACTCTGTAACAATAACATTAGTTATACAATAGATTTTATAAGACTGTAAATAATATAGAATGTAAAAAATAAGTTGTTATTAAAACAATATATGTAAAAAAGTAAGTACACCATCTATAATAATTCATTGTAACTCTAAAGCATAACATCATGCTCATAAGTGTAAAGCACATATGTACTTACAAGTACATACAAAGTATACATATGAAGATAAAATATTGTAATGGCATAGCTGTATACTAAAATGTATCCTCCTACTTCATGCATTGTAAATGTACTATATGTACATGAACATAAATATATAGAATAAGAACATCAATGCTAAAAAGCATAATTGTAAAAACCTAAGCTTTCAAAATGTATTCTCCTATTCTCGCATCATAAATGCAATTAAACATTATGTAAATTAATACTAGTATAACAACCACAAACCCTTCAGGTTTGATAAAATACCATGTAAAAATATTGCAAAGTAGACAAGGTCCTGAACACTTACTCGTTTGGGGAAAACGGTCCAAAAAAAAAAAAAAAACCTAACCTAACCTAACCTTTTTTTTTTTTTTTTTTTGTTGTCGCTGGAGGAAACCCATCATGGGGTCCCACCGGTCCGTCATAAACCGGTGGGGACTGTGAGACTCCTACTCACTAAAACCTCCAGCGGAACACGTCGCCGCAGTGCAATGGGACGTTACGGGGTCGCTTTCGCATTCAACCGTAACGTCCCTGCGGACGGCCCGAACCATGCGGGCCACTGCGCCTAAATCAGGATGCCCTCTGTTCACAGAGCATCCCGACCGCCCCGATGATGTGCGGGAGAGTCAAGTGAGCGACCCCCCGCTGTAGCTCCTCTAGGGTGGTGGGAGAAGATGCGCATAGCGGCGCCTCCTCCCCCCTAGCCGACGGCGACGAAGAGGGTTCGAAGCGTTAGCCTCGCGTTCCCTCTCCGCCGTCTCCTTCAGTGAGATGACGGTCTCACTGAAGGAGACCATCGCCGACCAGGACCTCTCGTCACGCAGCATGGCCCCGACCACACTGCGCAACGAAAGGTCCCCACCCACTACCATCATCAGGGCATGGCGCTGGGGAGACCAGGCGGCGCATTCCACGAGGGTGTGATGCGCCGTGTCCACAGGCGCATCACACTCGTGACATGCGGGCGACGGTTCCCGACGCGCAATCCGACACAGATACTTACCGAAGCAACCATGCCCGGTAAGCATCTGCGTCAGCCTGAACGTCAGGACGCCGTGTCGCCTCCCGACCCAGAGAGGCAGGTACGGACGAATCGCATCCACCGTCTCCAGGCCAGCCGCGGGTGTCCCCAGTTCCTCCTCCCATCGCCGGATCAGGGCCTCATCAGCTAGACGTCTGATCCGAGCGATACCCTCCCACGCTGGACGTACTCCTCTCGCCCGCTCACTCGCCCGAAATTGGTACATCTCAGCGAGCACCTCCGCCCTGAGATGCCAAGGCGGATCGCTCGCCAAGAGTGTCGCCGCCGTGTAGGACACCGTACGGTACCCCCTCACCGCCCTCACCGCCAGGACCCGCTGCGCCTGGCGCAATTTGGCCCTGTTCACTGCGGAGAGGGCGTCGATCCACACAGGAGCACCGTACAGTGCCATGGACCTCACAATGCCGGCATATAGACGCCGGCAGAGAGATCCAGGGCCCCCGACATTCGGCAGTAACCTGCCGAGGGCCGAGGCGGCGCTCAACAATCTCGGGGTGAGCTGGGCGAAGTGGACACGGAACGTCCAGCGACCGTCCAGGGTCAGGCCCAGGTACTTCATCTGGGCCCGCACCTCCACCATCCTCCCCTGGACGCACAGGCAGGCGTTGCGGGGCGGTCCCCGGCGTGGACCATGAAAGAGGAGGGCTTCCGTTTTGGAAATGGAAACCCTCAGGCCCAACATGCCAATCCGGTCGACGACAATTTCGGTGCCGACTGTGGCCAAGCGTGCCGCCTCCTCATAATTTCGACCCCGGGCTGTTACGAGGGTGTCATCGGCATACGCAATGACACCCAGCCCGGAAGGAAGCGGACACCGCAGGAGCCAATCGTACCCGAGGTTCCACAGAACCGGGCCTAAAACCGCCCCCTGTGGAACCCCGCAGTCGACACGTCGTCGACCTACCGCCCCATCTGCTCCCGTCCAAACGACCTGCCTGTCACGGAGGTACGCGTCCAACACCCGCCGGAGATAGAGAGGCACCTCATGATAGCGAAGTGCCTCTCGTAAAGTCTCAAACGGCAGGGTGTTGAAGGCGTTGGCCACATCCAGTGAGACGGCTAGAAGCACGCCTCCCTCCTCCACCGCGGCCAAGGACCGAACCTTCAGAGCGTTCAGGGCGTCCACGGTCGAACGACCCGCCCTGAACCCGTACTGGGCCTCTGAAAGGCCCGGTCCCACCTCCTCGAGATGCTGAGTAAGGCGAGCAGACAAGATTCGCTCAAAGAGCTTGCCCACCTCACTCAGCATCACGATCGGCCTGTATGCCGAAGGGGAGTCTAGAGGACGACCCTCCTTGGGCAACAGGCACAGCCTCCCCTCTTTCCAGATCTTCGGGAATTGCCCAGCGCGAAGGCATGCGTTGAACAATTCCCGAAGGTCCCCTCCCAGGTATTCCAGGGCAATTTTCAGAATTCGCCCTGGAATACCATCTGGTCCCGGAGCCCTCCGCCTGGCCCGCAACTTATCGCAGGCCAGTTCGAATTCCCCCTCTGTGATCGGGGGAACTTCCTCCACTTCCTCCGCGAGAGAGGGAGGAGCCATCACTGGGGGGATATGCCCAGAGGACTCCGGGAAAAGCCCTCCCACCAGCCGTAGGAGGACGGCAGGCGGCGTGGTCTCCGTGACCGGGGCGCCGTGCGCGCGTAGCTTGTTCCGCGTGCCGATAAAAGGGCGCCCCCACGGATTCCGATCCAGGTCCGCCAGAAGCTCCTGGCGGGCCTCCACCTCCACCCGGCTAATCGCGAGCTGCAGAGCCTTTTTAGCAGACTTGTAGGCCTGCTGCAACTCGCTTTCTAGAGCCGGGTCAAAACCGTGCCTCCTACGGCACCGCACATACTCTCTCCTTGCCCTATTGCTGGCCACCCGAAGTTCAGCAATTTCGGGTGACCACCAATATACACACGGCCGCCTTCGGCCTTTGCGCCGCTTCCGCCGCGGCATAGCCGCATCGCACACCCTTGTGAGAGTGTCGCGCATGCGGCCAGCCAACTCCTCCACATCAGAGCTAGCGCCCACCACCGTCCCCTGGGAGCTCCAGACTGCCATGATGGCCGCCTCACGGGCCAGCTCCGGATCAAGCTGGCCAAGGGCCCAAGTCGGAAGCACTCGAGAGGGCTCTATAAGGCGGTCCATCTGCACCGGATCCGTGGAGACCTCAAATCGGATGTAATTATGATCCGACAGGGTCTCCACGTCCTCCTCCACTCTCCAGTTCCTCACGTGACGTGCGACAGCAGGGGTGGCGAACGACAAGTCCACCACAGAACCACCCCGCTGCCGCACACACGTGAAGGCCGTCCCCACATTTAGCAAGGACAGCCCGGAGAGTAGAGCCCACGCCTGGACTTCGCGACCGCGAGCGTCCGAGGCGGGGTTTCCCCAAGCCTGAGACTTCGCGTTAAAGTCGCCGAGGACGAAAGTCTTCCTCGGCGACTGCCGGCCCACCGCAGCCCCGACGGAGTCAAGGAAGACCTCGAACTCCGCCAAGGTGCGGTTGGGGGAGAAGTACACCCCAACTATGGTGTACTCCCCCCACCTTGCCACAACGAGTCCCGGGCCCCTCTCGATTTTCAAGAGGTGGGGGCCGGTGCTGCTCCCAGTCAGTACTGCCACTAAGCCCTCCGTGTCCCCCGCCCAGTGGGGATTCTGGGGGGGGACAAAGTAGGGCTCACATGCCACTGCCACGTCAATATTCCACTCGGCCATGGACTGCAACAGCAAGTCCTGTGCTCCGGCCGAGTGGTTGACATTCGTCTGGAGGAAGCGGGTTTGTCCTATCATTATGAAGACATCCCCGCCTCCTCCTCCTCAGCCCTACGGCTGCCTCCAGTAGTAGCGGCCCTCTGGACCGCTTTTCCCTTAGTGGTGGGTGGCTCGCAATCCCTGCCACCCATCAAATGCCCTGAGGGGCGCCCCGCGTCCGCGCACACGGCACAGCGGATCTTCCGCGTGCAGTTGGCAGCGAAGTGCCCTTCGCCGCCGCATCGACGGCATAGATGCCCCCTTTCCGTCCCAGATGGGCACATGGGCCTGGTGTGTCCTAGCCCCATGCACCTGTAACAGCGCATAGGGCGCTGCTGCAGGACCTCCACCTTGGCGTCATACCAGCCCACCCGAAGGTAGCGGGCATCAGCCACCTTTTTGGCTGTCGTGACGGGGCACCGCACGACAGCCGTTCCCATACCCCCCTTCCCAATGTGGATCTCGCTGACCCAGATGACTTTCAGAGGGCAACCCTCCACCTCAGCGATAGCCATGGCTACCGCTTCTTTGGTGGAGGAGTCATCCAGGCCAGTGACCCGCAGCTCCCCATTTTTTATGGGACGCGCCACCATCGCCAGGCCATCGAGGACCTGGCGAATCCTCTCTGCCAGGCGGTCCGCCACTTCTGCAGGAGCAGAGGCGGGGAGTTCTATAAGTCGACCCCCCGTAGCGGCACGCCTGACAGTGAGTCCGCCGCTCACTCCCACTTGGGCCAAATCTATTTTTTGTTGCGCCCTCTCCAGCAGCTGCGCATACGTGACCCCTCTCACCTCTGCCTCCGGCAGCAGGGTGATAGTGAGGGCCGTGGTGCGCGGCGGGGCTCCCACTTTCGGCTTAGTTGCCGGAACCCTCGGCTTCGAAGCAGCCCTATGAGTCGAGCGCGCCCTTGGCGCAGAGGGAGCAGTCGGTGCGGCAATGGGAGGGGCCGACTTCTTCCCCCTTCCCTTTCCCTTCCCTTTCCTGACCACGGTGGCCCACGTACCCTCCTGTGGGACCACCGCAGTGCTAGGACCGGCCACTGCATGAGCAGGGGCAGGGGCGGCAGCCGGTGTAGGAGCAGCCGCCAGTACCGGCCCAGAAGAGCGCGGGCGACGAGCCACCGTCTTCCTTTTTGGGGGCTTCTTTCCAGCCCCCGAACCCCCTTCTGGCACCTTACTTGGTGCTGTCACCACCGGAGACTGTTCCGGAGCGCAGACCGGAGCCGGAGACTGTACAGCTTCCCTGCGCCTATCTCTTGCCAACGGTGGACGGACTGGAGCCAAGGGCGGAAGCCTAGCCTCTATGCCAGCCAGCTTGGAGTCCAGCTTGGCGTCGAGCATATTGCCCAAGGTGCCGACGAGAGAGGCCTGAATCTCGTCAAGCCAGTCTGCACCAAAGGCATTCGAGGGCCCCTTGGCCTGCGACAATTCCTTGCGGAGCCCAGAAAACTCCCGGCGATAAGCCTTGAGCTCCGCCTCCACCTGCTCATTGCGTCGGCGCAGGCGTTCGACTTCCGCCCGCAAGCTCCGACTCTCCTCAGCCGCAGTGCGCTTGGCCAAGGTCTCCGCCACTATCTGCATTGCAGCAGCCGCCTCTTTCAATTTTTTAATGTAGGTGCCCTTGAGGTTCCCAGACCTCATGGCCACCTGCATCACCTCCCCCGCGCTTCTCATGCCCAGCGCCTTTAGCTGGTCTGCAGTTTGCAGATCAGGGTCCACAGGGCCTGATGTCTCAGCGTCGGAGAACTCAGGGCCAAATTCGTAAACCAACCTATGGTGGTCTTTGCGAAACGCCCTGGCCTCCAATCCTCGTGCGAACTCCGCTTCGCGAGCCTCCACATCAGGGTCGTGCGAAACCCGCGCACGACCAGGTGCGGAGCCACTCCTACGGACGTGGGTGCGACCCCGGCGCGCCTTCTGAATACGAGCGCTGAGCGGCAATTCAGTCTCCGACGCTGAGCCAGGACTCGGCATCGGAGGAACCTCATTTTGGCGTTTCCGCCCCACCACAACACTCGTCTCCACGCTGGCGTCCGAGTCACCCATGACTCATTCGCCAGACGTGGAATCGACCCAAACAAACACTTAAAAACGCGCACAAGCAAACATACAACAAAAACCAATCCACGAGCAAAAACAACAAAAACCGGTGTGCCGAGCCAAGTCAGATCATAAGCAAGAACGTACAAATCCAAAAGGTAAAGCCAAGTCAAAAGAAATCAAAGAAACATCCAAATTAATCAGAACTGCAAGTGTCAACCTAACCTAACCTAACCTAACCTAATCTAACCTTAAACGCCTTAGTAAAAAAAAAAAAAATGTCAAGAATACCATATTTTATTCCAATCTTCTTATCAATCCTAGCGCATTGTAACTAAGAACGGGTTTTAACTGTAACATATACATGAAACAACGTTTAAAATTATTTTTATTGAAGTAACATTTCTCATTCAAACTTTAGAGCCCAATAACTGGTTCTATTGAACGATAAGGATAAGGGCAACAAAATATGACTAACTCTTATCAAAACTTAAAAGATTACATTAAAATTATGTATTAATTTAGAGTATTGTGATCTTACAAGGTCTACCGAAATGTTTGAAATAGTGTCTGTATCAAAAAAAAAAAAAAAACAATAGCTGGTTGTATACAGTAGTCTTCATATAAGAGGGTAGACCTTTAAATGGCCATTCGTTGTTACATCATAAGTAATAGCATAAAACCAATTTTTTTTCCCGCTAGTAAATAAATAACATTTATTGTTAGGTTCCCAAAAGTTAGGTTTCAACGGTTAGGTGAAACGTTAGGTTTGAGAATGTTAGGTTTCAAACAGTTAGGTTTTGTGAAGTTAGGTTTCGAAACGTTGGGTTTGATAATGTTAGGTTTCAGACAGTTAGGTATTGTAAAGTTAGGTTTCGAAACGTTGGGTTTGATAAAGTTAAGTTTCAAAACGTTAGGTTTGTGATTGTTAGGTTTCAGACAGTTAGGTTTTGTAAAGTAAGGTTTCGAAACGTTGGGTTTGATAAAGTTAGGTTTCAAAACGTTAGGTTTGAGAATGTTAGGTTTCAGATAGTTACGTTTTAAAAATTAGATTCTAGTCCGTTTGGTTTTAAATAGTTAGGTTCCAGACAGTTAGGTTTTGAAAAGTTAGGTTTCGAAACGTTGGGTTTGATAAAGTTAGGTTTCGAAACGTTAGGTTTCAGAGTGTTAGGCTTAGAAAAGTTAGGTTTGAGATAATTAGGTTTCGGAAAGTTAGGTTTGGAAAAGTTAGGTTTCCAATAGTTGGAAAAGAAAAGAGAAGTAAGAAAACGAAATAGGTGTCGGACAATGTTTTTCAGAGTAAGGAAAAGAAAACATGTTTTGTAACATCTTATTAGGGGACAACTCTACCTCTTTATATTTGCTCGTGTTAAAACGTAAGAAATATAAAAAAAAATACACATAATTTACAAGTATAATAAAAGACAAAGAATAATATTATGTGAGGTAGTTTTTAATAAATACATAACGATATATTTGATATTGATAAATGATTAACATAAGTTATTTTTAAAAAAAAATTAAACCGACTTCAAAAAATCTGCATGAAAAAGAGAAAAATCTAAACTAAAAAGTAGAAAATAATACTTTAAAGAACTTTGTTAATTTTGGCGTCGGTGCCAGCCAAAGCAAAATAACCGTATATTCGATTAATCTATCAATTTGTAAACATAATCAAAATACCTGGCTGGCACCGACTCCAAAATTAACAAAGTTCTTTAAAGTATTATTTTCTACTTTTTAGTTTAGATTTTTCTCTTTTTCATGCAGATTTTTTGAAGTCGGTTTAATTTTTTTTTAAAAATAACTTATTTTTCCATTTTTAGTGTGCCTTTTATTTAGCTGATTTAATTATAGTGACTTACTATATGTCACTAATTTAAAATCTGTTTAAGCTTTATATTAAACAACGAGCATACCTATTAATGTATGTAACGTAATAGTAATTAATTATCGGGTCTACCGAAAGGGGGGGGGGGGGGGGGGGGGATGTTGGTGTCCAAAGAGTACTCGATCTACGACTACTGTAGCTGTAACTAAACTACGAGCTCATCTTTATGTTTATATTCCCCATACGAAATAGTTTAAATAAACCACGTCCATTATTCCACCTAACTCCTAGAGGTTAATGAGATTTAACTTCTATTATCATATTAACGTAATAGCCTGGAAGAACACAACTATCAGTCTATATGTATGTATAATTTTAAAGGAATTTCCTTTCAACTCCTAGCCGTTGAGGAGTTGTACCTTTCATCATCAGCTTATCCACATGAGATGGTAATTATCAGATGCAAATCCGTAAAAAACTTTAGAAAATATATGAAAAATGTACTAAGTGCCTATAAAATTTAAGAGTTGCCATCGATTTCCCTAGGATCCCATTATCAGATCCTAACTTGGTGACAATGGGAACATCTTGGAAGTATACCCTACCAAACAAAAAATAAATTTTTGAAATCGGCCCACAATTGACGCATACATCGGTGAACACAGATAAACAATAACATTTGAAGAATTCTACCTTCCATCATCAGCTCATCACATGAGATTACGATTTTCAGACGCAAATGCTTGAACAGCTTTAGAAAATATATAAAAAACATAATAGGTGCCTATAAATTTTGAAAGTTGCCCTGGATTTCCCTGGGATCCCATCATCAGATCCTGATTTTGTGATAATGGGACCCCCTCAGAACTATACCCTACCGAACAAAAGAAAAATTTTTGAAATCGGCCCACAGTTGGCGGAGAAATCGGTGAACATACATAAAAAAAAAAAAAAATACATACATCGGAACATATAACCTCCTCCTTTTTTGAAGTCGGTTAAAAAAACAATAATTAATATCAATAAAAGATTAAAATTTAATACCTACTATTAAAACTTACAATAAAAACATTTATCAATATTATTAAAAGTAATATTTTAACGTCTTAAACGACAATCAGACAAAAGACACGGAGACGAATGACGTATTGCATCATCTATGTAACACTATTCTCCCGCCATTGTTACATGTAATATTTAACACAAAATATATCCATTATTATTTTAATGTATTTTAATTTATATTATTGTGTACTTGTTACGCTTAGGTTACATGTACCTGCATATTATTTAAAATGTAGACCGCTCTCGTATACAGAGTGCGTGTATCGTTAGATGTAGAACAATATTTTTGACATCCGTTAGGACCTATCTCATAAGAGACAATATCCATAGACTCAACACTCTATAGACTTGTGTCCAGACTCGATCTTGACATTCGACGTTTCGCATGACATTAGATGTCAGACTCAGTGGTAATTCAAGTGTATTTTGTTGACGAAATAAAAGACAAGCGTTTAAATTGTTTATTGGTATAGGATATTGTTTATACATAAGAAATCGGTCAGTCAATATTATTACAAAACAGAACAATATTATTTTAATATTAAATTAAGCTTATGTGCATAATAATGAATTTTAAAATATAATATTCAATATTTTAGTGACATTTTTAGGAATTGTGAATTGTTACTTTTCCGACTTTATAATATTATAGCAGCAAGGTAGCAAAAGTTTTTGGAAATCAGACATACACTAGGGCTGTGTGAAAAAAAAGAAGTTATTTATCGAAATATTGATATAAATATAAAAATAAAACTGAATTATTAATCATAAACTAATAATTTGATTCCACATAGTGTTCACATTTTTTATAATTTAATAATAGTTTTCACATATTTTTGTAGTATACAAGTATTTCTTACATACAAGTATCTTTGATAACCTTAATAATTGATTAATTCTCAAACATTTGTGTACCTATATTTAAATATTTTATAATTTTGTACTTAATTACTTATTTAGTCAGATACATAAATACTATAATAAAAAATAGATTTTAAAAATAAACACAATCTAAACAAAAACAAAATCTTTTGTTACAAAATGCCACTGAAGAAGTGTTTACAGTACATACATCAATAATGTGACGAGCTTTGAAATACCTTCATATGACCTAGTAATAAAAATAAAAATAAAAATTGGATTAAAAATAGGTACAATATTGTCATTTTTATTAACACTTAAGTAGATCCAATGATATAACTAAGTATTTGATTTATACATAAGTTTGATTTATACATAAGTATTTGATTTATACATATGCATAAGTAAAAAATATAGTTTATAATATTACAGCCCTTAGGTTCTATATTTAACTGTCTTCTTATTTAAATAAAGCAATAGATGACTGTTGTCTTTGTTGCTCGTTGAGATGAAACTGAAAAAAAAATGTAATACTTTAAATCTATTCCTATAGATATAGTTTCTTTTAGATTAAACTTTAATATATAGGAACTTAATTTTAAAAATGAAAAATAAAGGAAGTACCTAAATGTATAGCATGTGAAAATGTAAGGTAATCCACTTGGTGGATTTATTATTAAAAATATAAATATCACAACACTGTTGTTGTGAGACTTACATGATTTCTAAGTTTCTCTCTTGAATCTGAAACAATCTAAAATAAATGTTGTTATTTATTTCTTGTGGTTATAGCTGCTTGCCATTAGTACATTATCAATAGATAAATTGGTAAATTCTGTCATTTATAGTAATTATTTACATTGCTGTATTAGGTATATATTATCATTGTTGACTTTATTCTTTATAAAATAATATAAATAAATATGTTGGGACATTATTACAATAGGGCCATCTTGTTCGGTGGTAAGCTATGAGGCTTGAACTACGGATACTAATTAGTTGATATATTTCATATTATAAATATAAACACCCATGACTGGATTACAAACATTTGTGCCAACAAATGAATGCACCCAGTGAAATTCGAACCCACCACCGCTGGTGCAAAAAGTAGCACCACTACCAACTGAGCCATATGTGTCATCAAAATTTATGAGTATTGCATGATTTTAAAATTATTGGAAACTAAATCAAAATAATTATTATGTATTTCTATAATTATAAAAATATTATATACTCATATTCCCTTCATACCTACAGGCATAACATAAGTCCATCCATAGTGTACTCATCATTTATTGTCTCATTTATTCAGCATCTTAAAGTAGCTATATTTTAAAAAAATAAAAGAGTGTATTATTTTTAAAAAATAATACACTTCTTGTTTATTTATTATATTTACCACAGTTTGCAGTCCACAGATTTCTTTTATCTTGAAGTTTTTTGTTGAATACCATAGTCATACAATGAGTTATTCTTTACAATATTCAACTACCGGGCATGCGCATATTTAATGTGGTAAGAATTAATTCATAATCCTGTGGTCTCTTGGTAATGTGATCTGTAAATTCATAGTTGCTTAGTAGATTCTCTAAACATGAAAAAAAAACAAAGCATGAGTCACTCGTTTTATGAAATAACAGGTAAAAAGGTGAATAGTGTAACAATACTAAGATACTAAGTAATTTACTTGCACAGGTTAGTAACAAATATGTGTCTACGACAGGAATCAACAGAGCCAGAGTTTCCACATCATGTTGCAGGTATTATTTATCCAATATGGGTCAAATATTTAAATAAAAACACAATTTTAAATGTGTGACATAAATATGATGACTGAATTTATATTATGAATTTATTAACAGTGGCGCGTGTAGCTTAATATCTTTTTAAATTAAAAGGCCAACAAGGAAAAAGTGTAATCTTTCAAAATATATGTGTAATGGAAATTCGGAATATATGAGAATGAAAATAAATATACCAACTTACCTAAAGGCTAAAACCTAAGTAAACTTAAATACTGCGGTGTCTATATTACGAGCACATAATTATAATTGTAAAACAACAACATTTATTTTACAGCTTTTTCACATAATATATAGTTAGAATTTATTATTCATCTATGGTTTAAACTTCAGTAATCAGTACAAAAATCAGCTGCACAATTTTAGCACCACATCGAAGGATTTTTGAAATCAAAATGACCTGAAATCTGAATCGATAGGTCTACGTTCGGTTTGTATAGGTCCACTATCATTTTCGTTAGGTCACCTGTAGTTTTTTTTATGAATATTTTTTTTAATTTTGTCCTTTATGACCCTGTGGGGCTAGTACTCATTATTAGAAGTGGGTGCTAAAATTGTGCAGCTACAAAAATCACCGACAGGCGACATTCGACTAAAATGTCAAATGTCAATATTGAATGTTTTATAAACAATAATATGTATTGCTCAAATTTTTAAATTAAGTTCATGTTGTTTATTTCATTACATTCATTACAAGGAAATTGCACTAAATATGTTAATGATGATAATATTAAGCAAAGAAATATACTATTATTGTAACTATTAAGTTTTTAACTGTTATAATCGAAAACAATGTCTTGTGAAATTATTGTTCGATATGCACGCGATGAAGATTTACAGCAACGGATGGAACTTGTACGGAATGGCCTGTCTATGTACTTTTGGGATGCTTTTATATATTTCTTTTTTCAGGAGGTATGGTTGATTTAAAATTGAACACAATGTTAATGCGAAGACAAATATGAATGAGAATGTTATAATTGCAGTTAACACTAGAATGCTGCGTGCTGAGTGGTGCCGTGCTGTTCATCTTTCTGGGCGTGTCGCTGCCGGCGTGCCTGTTACTGGCGCCGGCGGCCGCGGCGGTGGTCGGACTGGCCGTGGCCTGCACGCACCACGCACTCGCCCACAAGCAAGCACAGGTTCATATACTAGTTAATAGGTCTATCTTAATGCTATATGAAATTAAATGGATTTCCTGTTGTTAAGTTGTTTACAACATTCACTTTTAACTGGTGTGCAAAATCTGTATTATATTGCATGCCAGCTAAAAGTGAATGTTACTTGGAAGATGTTTATTTATCCTAAATACTTAAATATGTTATAAATTTCACAGAGTATTCGTAAGGAAATGTTTGGCTTAGTAGCCGAAGTGAAAGGTAGGCTGCTCCTGGCTCCGGGGAAAGATGCTATCCCAATTTCCATTCAGCTCAACCAGAATAATGATTCAAGTTTTTCACAAGTAAGCTTCCATGTCATTTATATTTATCATTACATAAAATTTTATTAAATATAATATATTTTTTTCATAATATAAAATGAATGTCACAGAAATGAAAAAGAAACCATTAATGACTGAGCTGGTGCAGGGGTTGTAAAACAATGCTCTGCCTCATCAGTGGGGTTCTTTCCCCTCATATGGTAAATATCTGTGTGGTCATACATTATATTGTTATGGTGTCTTGAAATATGCATTAGTCTCTATGTTGCTGTCTACCCCGGGCCCATCACATTGATTTTGGATGACTTATATTTATCAATTCAGTTGTTGATATTATATAATTTTATATTTTATCTTACAGGTGGTGGGGACAGTGAGTGTGTCAGAGTTCTGGGGCCCAGAGAACAATGGCTGGTTGCATGCAATGGTTGTTCATCCACAGTGAGTTCTTCATTTTATAAAATTTCAATTTAATTGGGTTCCATTGAAATATAAAATTTTGGTTAAATTCTAATTTAATAGTAAATTAAACAATAATAGAGTATATAGTCTATTTTTCCTTACGTGTCCTAAATGGTAAACAAACACTACCTTGAACGAAAATCACTTGTTTTCGGAGAATCACATATTTTAGATTTGCTTTTATCGTTTATAACTATTTCAGAAACACACACGCTATGAATTACACTAATAAAAGCTGTTTATTAATGATTTAAACACATAATCTTTGCTAAAATTGAAATGTTAACAAAACCAACTTCCACAGGTAAAATATGAACACAACATTTTGACGTTTCGATACGCTACTTTGTCTTTGAAATTTGCATAATAGTGATGAACATTTAAAATGAATTAGCGAGAATGAATGAACTGAACTTTAAAAAAAATAACAATATCTTTAAATTACAAAGTACGACATATTGTTCAAATTTTTGTAAGTTTTAAAACGTAGTGTCTTCTAAAAAGTAGTGTCTTCTGCATAATATAGAAATTTCAAATTAATTGATTTTAATCAACTTATCTTAACTTAATTAGAAATAAATGATTGAACTTAATTAGAAATGAGTTATAATAACTTCGTATCTTATTGCACTGTTTAATAAAATGGAGTTAGATCTATCGACGGCTTATTTGCTTTTTTAGTTTAACGCTTTAAAAATGAGTTTATATTATATATATTTATACTATATAATATATGCGAAAACATAATTAATTAAAACAACTGTCAAAATGTCAATTGTCTATTTAATACTTCATAGACAGTAGAAATTTTTACAGTTGCTTAACCCGACCACCGCTGAACCTGAAACAGTCAATCGTTTCGTTACCACGTTTGATGTCTGATTTGTGATGGATTTCTAACGACCTGGTTTTCTACTGGATTGGTGTTTGTTTTCTAATAATAATTGAATAAAATCCAATAGAATTAATATGGGCGCAATTGAAATCACATGTTGGAAAAATAATGAAAGTTTTAAAATGGCTAAAGTCAAGGAGCTAGTTAAAAAAGGTTTAACAAAAATTGGTACGGCGCGGTCTTGGATAAATAGTATTGAACACGTTAAAAAAAGAAGAAGACAAAATGTTGCAGCTTGATGGCTTAATGGATGCTGCAACAGATGTACTGACCCCTACTTTTATAATTCACGTATCAGAAGAGTCGAGTGAATCATCACCGATATCCGAATAGTAAAATTATAAAAATAACTTGTCGTATTATTTCTATCCAATACTTTACGTTCACTGCATAAAAACATTAATTTATTTGTTGTCATTCATTCGTCATTTTCAGCTCTACGATACCTCTCTATAATCTCTGGTTTTTTATACGCCATATTTGTTTACTACTTAAGACAAGTAAGAAAAAATAGACTATAGTTAATGTATAATTCGTATTTTATTTAAGCAAAATATTGCTTAACAATAATAATGAATATAGAAATATATGACTTCAATTATTAAATATCTCGGTGTCGTATGGCAGATGGCGCGGGCGCGGCGTGGCGCGCGCGATGGCGGGCGGCGCGCGGGTCGCGGCGGCGGCGCGCGGGCTGGCGGCGCTGGGCGCGGCGGCCAGCGCGCTGCAGGGCGCCGCGCGCGCCGCGCTGCAGGCGGCGGGCTGGCGCGGCTGCGGCGCCGCCGAGCGCCCGCTGCTGGGCGCCGCGCTGGCGCTGCCGCTGCTGCGCCTCAACGTCGACCTGCCGCAACCCTGACACTCCACTTCACTATATTGCTTTTGTAAAACAAACTTCACTGATTTGATCATAATTAAATATTGTTAACGTCTTCGGTTGTTCCTTGCAAGTGACCCCTCACTCATTATGATGTCTGAATCTTCTTTGAAAAGTTTGTGCAGTTTGGACCTTATAAGTACCTGCAGATTAATAATATATTTCAATTTTAATTATTGTTTAATTGCTAATCAATTCTCTAGAAATTATTAGTGTCCTACCAAAAACTGTTTTTAGCAGAAATCAAAATGTTAACCTAATTTTGCTCAGAAGTTTTAACAATTTTGTGTTCATTGGGTAGTATGTTATTGTACTACTAACGCCATCTGTTAGAAAACCGAGTAAACATCACTAACATTATTATTTATTACCTGTTAGAAAAACTAGGTATGCGAGCCCTCACAAAGCTCGGCTTTTTGGTATTGAATTGAATTGTGGAACAGTCATTTGGTTACCATTTGTATTTCGGCCACGTTGTTCGATTTTGTGAACGTGGACTGCGCGAGCTCGTATGGCGCGACACCCGCGCGCAGCTCGCGCCCGCGCGCGCGCTCCCGCAGCAGCGCGTCGGCCGCTTCCGCGTCGCGCGCCGCCCGCCGCAGCCGCGCGCACAGCGCCCCCGCGCCCGGCGCCCGCGCCGCCGCCGCGTCGCTCAGCTCCAGCAGCGCGGCGGGCGGCGCGCTCCGCCGCCACGCCTCTGCGACATGCTGCGTCTGCGCGCACATGACGAATAAAATAAAAGTGCGTGCGTAAAAAGTACACATGTCAGAAATGAAACTCCTTTGTTTATAAATTTAACTCACTGTTTACACACTGTATAAATACTAATGTAGTGGCGCATTTGCATCAATTATGTGCGCGACAAATGGACGAATAACTCAATATCACGCTAACCGATTTTGATGATTCTTTTTTTATTGGAAAGGATGTACGTCAAGGGTAGTTTAAAAAGGATGTGGTTTGGTTCTGATCATGAGATCCATGACAAAAAAAGGAACTCTTCAATTCTTAGGAGCAAATTAAGAAGACTCGGCGGAATCTTTTATAGGCTATCCGTACATTTGAGTCACCTACCGTCACGTCGTTATTATGTCAATGAGCTGATGATGGAAGGTACAACTCCACAACAGTTAGGAGTTGAAATAAAATTCTTTCAATATTATATGCACTTATGGACCGATAGTTATATTCTTTCAGACTATCAGGTTTACCTGATAATGATGGAAGATAATATAAATTTTTATAATCATTAACGTCTGGGAGTAAGGCGGAAAACTGGATGTGGACAAATCTCGATTCCCTAATAATGTTTATTCTGAAACCTCGTTGACTCATTGGAGTTACATACCCTTTACCCATTTTATATTTAAATAAACAAAATACGTAGCTACTTTCCGCTAAAAAAATTAAAATAAATTATTTTTAACAAAAAAAACATAAACCAACTTCAAAACTAAACAAATCTAAACCAAAAAGTAGAAAATAATACTTTTAAGAACTTAGTTAATATTGAAGTTGGTGCCAGCCAAAGCAATATAACCATTAAAACCGTTCCAGGAAAATAAAACAGATACATATTCGATTAATCTATCAATTTCTAAACATAATCAAAATACTGTTCGAAACTCCATCGCAAAGGCTAAATGAATCTGTCTGCTTATTTTTGTTAAAAATAATATACTACACTTATATAACTATATATATTATATAAACAGAATAACTATATATTCTGGCTTAATCAATATTACCTCATTTTCATTCAGGAGAGGCAATAACTCATGCAATATTGGCAGTGCGGAAGGAACACGAGGTGCATTCCATAGAATAGAAGCACACAGCCATGTTACTAACACCACCCTCTCTGGCTCCTGCAGTGTTAGCCCTTCTTCCTTCTCTTTACTTATAATCATCTCAATAGCTGATATTATCTAGTGGAAGAGCATAACACATTTCTCATTTACGGATATACATATACATATTTTTGTATAACAGATGACGTATACTTATCAGAAAAGAGTAAAAAAAAACGGTACTTACGTACTAATGATGACACACTTTTATTTTTTCTATAGATTTGTGTGAATGTGCTTATATCGTAAAATCTTAAATCGAAAATTAATAATAGGTTCATAAAGTTAATTTTAAGAATGTTTCTTTCTAGGTTGGTTAGGTTAGGTTAGATATATGACCACAATATCGCACGAGCCGAGCGAGCGCAGCGAGCGTGCCGCGGCAGCGGCCGGCGAGTGCCATAGTCAAAAATTAATAATAGGTTCATAAGGTTAATTTTAAGAATCTTTCTTTCTAGGTTGGTTAGGTTATAGGAATGTAGATGCAAATTGGCGGCATTTAGAAATTGCCGCCATATTTATGACATGTCTATGGCACTCGCCGGTCGCTGCCGCGGCACGCTCGCTGCGCTCGCTCGGCTCGTGCGATATTGTGGTCATATATCTAACCTAACCAACCTAGAAAGAAAGAGTCATAAAATTAACCTTATGAACCTATTATATGAAAACCCAAAGAAAATAGTTTTTTACGATATAAGCATATTAAAAATAAAAGCAAAATAAAAGTGTGTCATCATTAGTACGTAAGTACCAAAAAAACTTTACTAAACATGTATGCTTAAATATATAATATAAACCTAGTGTAGTTATAAATTTTACAAGACTTCAATATATTATGGTGTATATTTTGGTGGTTATAAAACTTTGGAATTGTACTTACATCATCAGTAACTTTACTAATAGTTGACATATTTTTTAATTTAAGGACGTTCAGATAATCCTTAAGAAATTTTGTATCATACTCTGTGAGATTCTTTATTAATTCTTGCAAAAGGTATTCTGCCTCATATTTACTTGCCTCATTTTTGCATATTGACATGTCAATTTTTTCTAAATGATCTTTTAATGCCTTTAATTTCTTTACTAGTGTTTCGTCACTTTGCTCTCGTTCTGATTTACTCCCATATTTATTTTCTTCCTCAACACTTGGCATTTCTTCATTATTCATGGTAATCAAGTCACAAACTTAGTACATGAAATTAATTTATTCACTTCATTAAATAAATGGGAACAAAATAAGAAATGCCTATGATTAAACGAATATAATGATATTTGTAAGTCAAAAACGGAATACACGGATACTTATAATACACTTATTTATGTGTCTCCAAAACACAGCATTGAGATGAAGAAGCAGTCCTGTGAATGACTTGTTCTCTTGGTAGTCTGTGTGTGAATGTGATCTGTCAGGCGTCAGGCCGTCAGCTGTCTTATAATATATATATATGACATATCACTAGGGTTGCCACCCCTACTATATTTTAGAGTAGTCTACTATAATTGAATCCCAGACATTTTATTTTTGAGAAAAACATAAAGTAGGCAAAACTATTTTACGAAACAATAAAAAATATAAGTACATTTAAATGTAACTAAATATTTGTGTAACGAAAACCTTGGATTTTCCCTCATTTTTATTTTATTTTATTTTTTTATTTTATTTTATTTTATTTGGAACACCAACAGCACATAATACATTATATGAGTACAAATTAAACTTAGACTAAGCCATTTATAGGTATTCGCATATGGTTATTCAAATGAGGAATGTTTAGAATTTAAGAACTTGTTGCACCCCCGACGCGGGGGCCAAAGAACTCTAAAGCAAACAATCTATTGATATTCTCAGGCTTACTACGAAACAATTCTAATTCAATATTATTTATTGACAGTTTGTTGAAAAAGTCACTCGCTCGAATAATAAATGAATTGCGACGATAATTAGTATTAACTTTAGGTATTGCTAGCGGTTGGGTACGTCTAGCTGGTAATCTGCGTGGAACCCAGATGCTAACTTTTTCCAGCAAAACAGGACAATCAATGATGCCGCTGACAATTTTTAGTAGATACGTAATTGTTACGACCGCCTGACGGCGCGGCGGGTACAAATAATTAAACAACAAAAAGAAAAATACAAACGTTTATTCACAAGATAAATATGAGAAATCTCATAAGAGAATTAATACTAATAATTAATACTAAATATCAATATATATATACCCGAACTGTGGGTTCTCAGCACAGAAACTTTTTTCGTACTATGTTACATATAAAATCACCTATGTGCACTGGGGACTTATCTTAAAGTTATCGACGCGGTGACACGTGGAGGCGAGGGAGGTGCCCTGTGGCACCGGGTGTTATTATCGAAGGGCCTCAACAGCTGGAGTCGTCCCGACAGGAAGGTGTGTCCCGTCGTGCACAAGATGTACGTGGAACTTCTCAGGTCCGCACCTTTTACTTTTCCATCTACAGGGTGGATGTTCTATCCACACGGTGGAATTTTCGAACCAAGCAGTGGAATTTTCCAATCCAAACTGGAATTTTTCAATCCAAACTGTGGGCCTTTTCAATCCAAACTGTGGACCCCCAGTTTCCTGGAATGCGTCGAATAAAAAACTTGAAGCGCGAAAGATCCGACCCCCAGGCACAGGTGTGACCAGTAGTGGGCGTCGGCATCTTTCGTGAAGCAATTAAATTAAATGGAGTGGAGTGGTGAGATTAAAATCCGGTTAGAACATAAAATAAATAAATTCGGAAAAATCAAATATTCAATTATATAATACCCAACTCAGAATCAAACCTCAACTACTTATATACCGGACGATCACCATTCCACTACGTTATGAGTTACAAAAAAAATAAATCACAATATTAATTAAAGTTATAGTGATTGTAGGCAGTTATAAATAAATATGTCGAATGAAGCAATGACCATTGATAATTATTTCGCCGGTACAACGAGAAATGTTTCTTATCCTATCTTTTGTTACAATATAAATACACGAGGAAGTATAGTTTATAATATATAATATTTTAAACTATCATACAATTAACTATAAAGCCTAAACGAAACAAACATTTTAATTACATTACTACAAGCTTATAAATTATATTATGGTCAATATACAATTTGTAGGTGGCAATTTAATAGACTAAAAAGTATTAAATAAGGATTAAAACGAGATAAATATTTTCAAATAATAAGTTCTTATTAATTACATAAAAGCCACCTATGTAAAAGAAACACACGCGTGGAATACACAGTGGTATTTACAAAAGAGCCTTATTAAAAAGACAACTTGCTGCAGAGAACTTAAAGTATTCCTATACAAAAGAAATGAGCCTAAAACCCTATTTCTAATAAACTCACTGCATACGTCAGCGCACGCAAGCACGCACGCACTCACACACACACACACACGCGCCCAACAGTTTTTAAATTTT
Organism: Boloria euphrosyne; assembly: GCA_951802675.2. Taxonomy (NCBI): domain Eukaryota; kingdom Metazoa; phylum Arthropoda; class Insecta; order Lepidoptera; family Nymphalidae; genus Boloria; species Boloria euphrosyne. The sequence continues at coordinate 244,581 of OX637893.1, forward strand.
AAGTTTTAAAATTTTAAGTCTTGTTTTTTGTTTAATTTGTTTATTATTATTATTATTATTTTTTGTTCAAAATAAGTTATTCTTTTTCTTTTTTTTACTGACTTTAGAATAGTTAATATTATTATGTATTGTTTATGGGTGTTACTGAAAAACAGCGCTGTCTGAAGTTTTGGCCTCAGCAGCAATAGCTGAGTTACTACCCTTTGCCATTATTTTTTTTAAATTGAATATGTAAACTAGTACTGTTTTTTTTTTCATGGCAATAAATGATTATTATTATTATTTTTTTTTGGTTTTTATTCTCAGCTAAAAGCTGGTTTTAAATGGCGGTTACGGGTCGAAACCAAGTAACCGTCATTGTAATAGGGGTTAATAAAGTGGATTAATATCATCCTGCATGAATTTACGAACAATGCGACATGTATTTAAAATGGCTGCTTTTTGTATATTAATATATGAGTTCGGCGGTAAGTCTAGAATTTTTAAGTTTTGATGTAAATGCTTTGGTATTATTCCGGTTGTAGAAAGTACTATGGGTATTATAAATACTTTATTCATCCTCCACATGTTTGTAATTTCTTCTTTCAGTTCTGTGTATTTGTTTATTTTCTCAGTTATAGTTTTAATTAAGTTGTGTGTATTAGGTACCGCTATGTCAATTAGGTATACTATTTTATTAACTTTATCTTGGAGTGTAATATCCGGTCTATTGTAATGAATGGTCTTGTCTGTAAGAATAGCACGGTCGTAATAGATTTTATAAATTGAATTTTCAAGTACGGAGTTAGGTGTGTATTTGTAATATGGTGTATGTGTGTCTGGGATAAGTTTGTGTTTAATAGCTAATTTTTGGTGTATTATATTGACTATCTGGTTGTGCCTATGTGTGTAATCTGTTTGCGTGAGTGTTGAGCATGCTCCTGTAATGTGCTGGATAGTTTCGGACTGTTTGTGACACTTACGACATTTATCGTCTGCTATTGTAGGATCTTTAATTATATATTTTCGATAATTTTTTGTATTAATTACTTGGTCCTGTATTGCTATCATGAAACCTTCGGTTTCAGGGAACAAGTAACCACATGTTAACCACTTGTTTGATGCCTCCGAATCCACATGTGCTTGATCCAGGTCATAAGGATGTCGGCCATGCAAAACTTTCTTTTTCCACTGTTGTGATTTCAAGTGTTCTCTGTCTGTGTGCTGGTTATTTATATCTGTTAGACATGACTTTTCTGCGAGGTTTAGTGGTGTGAGATTTATGTCTATATTAACAATAGCATTGTGTAAATTGCTGGTGCTCATTTTACTGTGAAAGAAAGATTTAAGAGTTGATAGCTGTTTAGTCCAGAGTGCTTGGATGTCTATAAGGCCTCTTCCGCCGTGTCTTCTGGGTATTGAAATTCTTTCTATTGCAGATTTTGGATGTAAATGATTAAATTTTGTAAGTATGGTACGTGTTTTCATTTCAAGGCTAACTATGTCTGTTTTTGTCCATTTTATTATACCAAACGAATACGTTAATATCGGAACGGCGTATGTATTAAGAGCTTTGATGAGGTTTTTTGATGTAAGTTGGGTTTTACAGATTCGGCTTACTCTATTTTTGTACTCTGTTAATAATATGTTTTTCAAGCTGACGTGATCTAATAGTTTAGATTGCTGATACCCTAAGTATTTATATACATCATCTGGTTCCATGGATGAAATTATGCCTCCTTCTGGTAAAGTGTAAGAACCTGGTTCTATTTTACCTTTCTTAATATTTAAAATTCTACATTTTTCTAATCCAAAGTGCATATTTATATCATTACTGAATCTACTTGTAATATTTAATAAGATTTTCATGTCTTTAAATGAACTGGCGTATAACTTTATATCATCCATGTATATCAGATGTGATATCTTAATCTTGGCATTAGGCAGTTGTATAAGGTAACCTTTCTTTTGATCGTTAAGGAGGCGTGATATTGGATTTAGTGCGAGGCAGAACCACAATGGGCTCAAAGAGTCACCTTGGTAAATACCTTTTCGAATAGCTATTTCCCTTGTATTAAAACTGGTGTTTATGGTACGCAAATGTAAAGAAGTTTTCCAGTGCAACATAATATTTTTCATAAAATCAATTATTATGGGGTTTATTTTATAAATTTTTAAAACTTGAATTAACCATGAATGGGGTACGCTATCAAATGCTTTACGGTAGTCAATAAATGTGCAATGTAAGTTCCTTTTCTTTAAATTTGCATGTCTATGGATTGTTGAATCAATTATAAGTTGCTCCTTGCACCCCATGTGGTTCTTCCTACACCCTTTTTGTTCTTCTGCCATAATCATGTTAAGTTCTAAGTGTGAGTTTATTTTGGAAGAGATAGTAGCAGTTAAAATTTTGTAAATAGTGGGTAAACAGGTTATTGGGCGATATTGGGATGGATCGTTTATATTATTGCTTTTTGGGATCATATACGTAACCCCTTTGGAAATAAATGGTGGGAGAGGTTGTTTCTGAAGTATAACATTGGTAAAAGTTTTAGCTAGAGACTTATGGAGTGTATGCAATTTTTTATACCAAAAGTTGTGAATATTGTCTATTCCTGGGGATTTCCAGTTGTGCAGTTTAGAAGTAGCTATTTTGATGTCGTTTTCTGTTATTTCGTCAAAAATCATTTCCTGTATTGAATCACAATTATTTTTCTCTTCTTCAATCCACTCTGCGTTTTCATTGTGTGTTACTGACTTCTCCCATATATTAGACCAAAAATCTTCAAGCTGTTCTTTTGTTACCGTTTGTGTGTCATCCTTAAAGTTAGATACATTTTTATCTTGTTTCAGATGTCTATAGAACAATTTTTCGTTTGTTGTAAAAAGCTTATTTTCTTGTTTTCTTTGATTAGCTTTAGTGTATCTTCTAAGTCTTTGTGCTTTCAGTGATAATTTTTGTTTGAGTGTATCAAGGTATTCTTCAGGTGATTTGTTTGTGTTCTCATGAGTTGTATGTGTTTGATAATTTCGAAAAATCTTTTCTGCTGTTTTAGTTACTTTTTTGGATCTATTACCTTTAATGTACTGAGTAAGTCTACCTATATCTGATCGTAGCTGATTAATACTTTTCTGTAATCTTATTTGCCATGCTGGTTCTAAATTACGCGTGCGATTGGGTAGCTGATGTTCATCCAAGATTTTAAAACCTAATTCTTTTGTTATAACCATAGCGCTACAATATACAAGGGTATGGACGTCGGTTAGTAACGCATTGTCTGTAATAAATCGGTTCAGTATATTATTGTTAAAAATATCTATTAGATTTGTAAGCTTTTTACTGTATTTTAGTTTAGGTAATTTTGGTCTACATGTAGGGTCCATACCCGAGTATTGTAATAGTGTCGTTTTTAATTCATCATGTAGTTTTGCAATCTTTTCATCCCCTATAGTTTCATTTTCTAATGTTACCAGATCTGTCTCTAAGGTTATATCGTAAGCCATATCTACTTGAGTGGAAGTATTTGAGGTTTGTGTAAAAGAATGCGTGGTGAGGGTGTCTGTCGAGGATGAACAAATATTTTGAGCGCAAGATTGAGTTTGAGGTAATTCATTTGTTATATGTCCTTCTAAGTCTATTGAGTTAGAACATGGAAGGGTGTTGTGACTGATATTGTGGTCGGTATTTGTTTCAATTTCACGTCTGACGTCTATTTTTATTTGTTCTAATTCTTCTTCAGAGAGATACTTCTTTTTAATTATCATTCGTCTCTGATCTGAGATTCTTTGTTCTGTAACATTTACTCCCGGATATTGTTTACTAAAGAATTCATGCAGGATTTTCCTATAACAAGTCAGATCTGTCTCTAATTTAGTTATAATGTAATACGTACGCATGATAAACATGTTAACTTCTTTTGACCATGTCATGCGTACTCTTGCTTTACCAGCCTTAGTGGACGCAGGTAAAAAGGAATTCACCTCCTGCATAACATCTAAAGTTGGTGTGGATCTATGTGAATGTGTTGAATTCTGACTTATTAAGGAAGATGGTGAAGGTATATATGAAGTGGTAGATGGACTATAAGGTTCTTCTATTAAAATTGTTGGTGATGAATTGTCGGTCTGTCTGTCTTGTGTCGAGTTGGCTGTAACATTTTCGGGTAACCCGGAGGGAGCCCGCCTAATCAACTCCTCTCCGCTGACGGATCGTATACTGTAGCACCCAGCGTCAGCTCCAAGTGCGCCCCGGCGATCATCCCCGGGCAGCGGCTCTAAGCGTTTACTTCTTAATCGAGTCTCCATTTTTAATGGGTTACCAGTTCCGTGTTAGCCGTGCCAGTAAAAATATATCACGTGTCCGCCCCCTACGTGAATCAGATGGTCGATTCGGACGTACGGTTGGATTTTAGGGGGCTTATTATTATTATTATTATTATTATTATTAATATGATGTATATATATATATATATTATAATTGGCTGGACTGATTTGGAAAAAATTGATTTGATAATAGAATGTTAATAATGAAAAATAAACGCGATGAAACATATTAAAAACTTATTGGAATGATCGAATAGATAGAATTATATTTTGCTAATCTTAAGATACGCAATGTCACATTTCGTTACGTAGTAATCCACAATTAAGAAATATATATAGCCATAGCAATCTTTACACTTATAAAATGTTGAAGAACTAGTAAATAGCAAGCAAAACTATAGAATTAATTATATTAAACTTACCAAGGGGGTTAGAAGATGAACAAATTGCTTTTAATTTTCATTTTATTTTTTATATTAGCAAAACACTGATTTTAATACTTTTTAAAATGAGAACAAATAAATCACGATCATAATTATTGTCGTGCGAACTTTGGTGTCGAATTCTTTTTTTTTTTTCGACTACGATTTTACGTATTTATATTGGAACGGCCTACTCCCTCCCTAAGGCGACAATCGTACGCTCAGATTCTAGAATGTTCGTGTGAGATGAGATGGAGATATGGAAAGAAATAGATCAACCGAAGCAAGTCACGCCTCAAGCTATTGTCTATGTTCCAGAAAATTCTATGTGGAACAGGGATAGTAATGATCGAACTTTTTAGAACCGAGCGAGATAGAAACATTTGCAGGTAATTAGCCCGTTGTTCGCCAACAAATGACCTTATATGGTCATTTCGATGCATCGCTAGTTAAAACGCGCGGCTTTCATACGATAGTGACAACTAGTTATTTTGTTTGTTTGTTCGTAAAGATTTAATATGTACTAATTTTATATTTTCAAAGTTTTGTTTGTTTGTGTGTAAAGGTTTTAATATGTATTAATTTTATATTTAATAATTTTTGTTTGTTTGTGTGTAAAAATTTTAATATGTATCTACTTTACATTTCCAAAACCTTGTTACAACGTAACATAATATCAAAAAGTTGCCGTCTTTTTTCCAAAGGTAAGCAACGGTACCTACTGCATCTCGCCTCATAACCGTAATCCAACTGCTTACACTTGTATTGTAGATACCTCAGGAACCTTTTTTGTATTGACTCAATACGGGAAATATACACGTTATATTGTGGATTCCAGACCATAGAGGCATACTCAAGGATACTGCGCACGTAAACACAATAAAGTAATTTAATCGATTTAATAGATTTAAATTCATGTGTAGACCTTATAATGAAACCAAGAGCCTTAGAGGCCTTTTTCACTGTGTAATCTATGTGCTTATCAAATAAGAGTTTAGAATCTTGAATGAGCCCCAGGTCTTTCATAGATGTAACTTTGTTAAGCGATTTATTGTTGATTTTATACCGATAATTTATAGGGTTATATTTCCGAGAAAAAGTCATAGAAAAACACTTGGAAACATTCAATTCCAGCTTGTTTTGAGTACAATATTGCACAAAATTATTAAGATCGGACTGGAGGCAATCACAGTCACTGATATTGTTAGTGGCCATAAAAATCTTAGTGTCGTCCGCGTATAACAAAACTCTGGCAAATTTGAAGCATAAAGCAATATCGTTAATAAATATGACGAAGAGCAAAGGCCCTAACAAAGAGCCTTGAGGCACGCCAGAAGGAATCGATATCCACGCAGACGTAAAACCATTTATTGCAACCGCCTGGGATCTATTACTAATATAAGAAGTAAACCATCTAAATAAATTACCATGTATACCGGCTTTATACAGTTTCTCGAGGAGCAGCTGGTGATCTATACGATCTAAAGCTTTACTGAAATCAGTAAAAATACAATCGACTTGTAGCCCTGAGTCCATTTTTGAAGAGGTATATTCATTAAAAACTAAAAGGTTGGACACTGTCGACCTCTGTTTTAAAAAACCGTGTTGTTCTGGAGTAAAGGAAGACTGCAGTGCAGCGTACACCTGACGGTGAACAATCTTCTCGAAAATTTTGGCAAAGACACATAACTTTGATATAGGCCTATAATTTTTCACATTAGAACGGTCACCACTTTTGTGTACGGGTGTGACGAAAGCAGACTTCCAGATCTTCGGAACTATACCTTCTCTTAAGGAACGCTTGAAAATAATGCATAGAGGCGTAACCAGGCTATCAACGCACTGCCTTATAAAAAAGGGGTTATACTATCGGGCCCAGCACCCTTGTTCAAGTCAATGGTTTTCAGCAATATTTCAATCTCCTTCGGGTCAATATTTATATCACCAATACTAAAATTATTATCGCACTGATTATCAAGATAAGGTGTACGGCTGTTAGTGTTGGTAACGAGAAAATTAGATTGAAAATATTCTGCAAATAGGTTACACACTGATTGTCCAGTATCTCCAGATTGATCCTCATATGTCATCACAGACGGTAGCGCCCGAGAGGGCCCGCTTAACGACTTTGCGTAAGACCAGAAAAGGCGAGGGGTATTTATAACAGAGTTTTCGACTTTACATATGTAGGACTGATAACACTCCCTTTCCAATCTTATAGCTCGCTCTCTCTGAAATGAGTAAGATTCGTAATCATACCGGTTACCATATTTTTTATATTTTTTAAAATATTTGAATTTTTCTTTTAAAACCTTTTTCAAGGCGGCGTTGTACCAAATAGGAAATGAGCTACTACAGACAACTTTGTGAGGTATGAATTCATCACGAAGATTATAATCAGAATACGATAAAAATTATGAACACAGTCGTCAATAGAACCGCTCGATAACAAAACATCCCAATCTATTTTTGTAAATTTAGAATTTATTTCTACATAATTTCCTTCTTTATAATTGAACAAAGTTCGCTTATGGACAGATAGAAAAGTAGGTATGTCTAAGTTTAATTCGATGCAAATTGATCTATGGTGTGGATCCTCTGAGACAAGGGGGTGGTCACTAGGCAGTACGTTTACATGATTATTACAAAAGACAAGATCCAGTAGTCTATTATTGATATTCCGTATGTTATTGTATTGGTCGAGATTACATTCATTTATTATATCAAAAAAATTAGCCTGACTTTTCACTTTTCACTATCACTAATGCCATCCAAAAGCCAAGTCTCCGTTATTGATATGATATCGAAGCAGTTTAAGGCTACATTTCTCTTAAATAAGCTTGTTTTCGTGCGCAGGCCCCTGGCATTTTGATAAAAAATATTAATAGCGTATTTTATAGCAAACAATCATAACGTTAGATATAATATTGGTTTGAATTTTGGTCTGGAATTCACAACTATCAGAATTGCAACACAGCATTATTATTTTACTAGAGCGGGTCGTAAGCAGAGTGATCAACAAAACGACGGTAAAAGCAAAGTTAAATAAGCGAGAATGGCAGTATCCTGTAGGTATAGACAACACGCAAACATCGAGTAATAATTTAAAAACAAAATATGAGTCAAGACTATGCTCCACCGGTACACGCGAGGTGCAGAGACATACGACCTCTAAGTACACGCAGTTACGGCAGCTATTAAGAGAAATGCATTCATTAATGATCGCCGCATACAAGTAGTGAGCAATAGCGATAAGCAATACAAAAGAGTCAGGGCTTCCCAAGTCGCGGGCGCAACAATTACAATATTTATGCGAATTAAAACATGAACTTGAGCAGTATGTTGTACGAGCATCTTGAAAACTGAAATATAGGCACATTATCAATTTTATGAAAACTTTAGGAGATCTTTTTCTGATTTTATGCGGAACGTTGGTGACGTATCGGATTTCCGGGCCAAAATCTTGCAATGTTTTATCCACACATATTTGAAGTTTTTTGCCTTTGCCAGATCCTTCGCCTTCTTAAGAAGAGCTTTATTAAATAGCGTGAGATGGTCATTGATGTAAATATGGCCTTCATCAGCGTATCCCAATTGCGAAATTGAGAGTTCCTTATGTTTACGCGCAGCTGCTACAAACTCTTCCTTGCAGTAGCGATTGTTGAGCGCCATAATTATAGACTTTTGAGATTCTACTTTGAGGCTGGGGACCCTGGCAATATAGTTGATGTCTTCTTTACGTATAGGGCACTGGATAATTTTGCCGATATGGTCCACAATATCATATAAGTTCTCGGACTTCTTCACTGGAACCCCTTTTATTTCCACATTATTGGCTCGCGCCCATTGCTCCTTATCCTGTAGATCTTCTTTGAACTTATTTAGGTCTGCTCCCAGAGTGTGGATTAAACTAGTATGTTCCTCAACTTGCGAAATCCTGGACTCCAGGGACTTCACTGTCACCGACAATTGGCTTGCAGTTTCGTGAGCAAATTCAACTGAGCTCTTAAGGTTCGATATTTCAATCTTAATGGTCTTTACATCCTCAATAAGTGACGCCAAGGGTACAAGTTGCTGCGTGATGTACGCCAGGGTAGCCTGCATTTCGTCCAATCGCACTGATATCTCGGGATTGTTCCTAGATGTTAATGCAGGAGACTGGGCATTTTTGCAGTCATTACAGCGCCAAGTGGATCTTCGTTCTTCAAGTTTACGAAAATGAAGTGATGCCAGCACAGGCGAAGTCAAACTGGCGTTTGCATAAATTGCATGATGGTCCGTCAGACACTTTATTCCCACACCGTGCACAAGAGAACATTTCCACTAAGTTAATAAAGCAACCCCGGAGTTGACCGTCACTGGACTACTGGTAAACAATCGCGCACGTGCACTCCTTAACGTGTTTCAACGACGACTGATCTACTTTATTTTTCATTAAGGATCCTACATACTCCTATATTCGAACTAAAAATAGGTGGCAACCCTACATATCACATATTATATGTAGCTGGTAGCAATATACTCTATGGATCTGTCAAAACCATCGAGAATACAGATTAAAACATACCCGTATCTTGCAAAGTTTGTTAGTTCGGTTACCAGAGGGCGCAAGTTACCACTTCCTTCCTTTTCCGGTCCGCCTTTGAACATCATAGCGTTTTGTGATCTAAAAGAGATCTCAATGCTGTGTGTTTTCTTATACTCATAATACCTGTTTTGTTGTAATGCAAAACAGTCATAATTTATTACTACTTTATATATGTAGCAATATACTCTATGATTACTATTTACTACATTCATGATAATAATTGATAACTGATAAATGATAATGAAAATGAATAGGTATTATTCATTAATCATTATTTATATTTGATATTTACAATTACAATACAGACGAAACGTAGAGTCTACACCCAGCTTATTAGTTCTATACTCTGGTCTACACCACTGACCACCGACACCGAGGCTGAGATTGCATAATATAGGTATTATATATATGTAGCAAAATATTCTATGATAGGTACCATCTCCATCTGTGTGGTAGGTAGACCGACATAATTTTAGCACCCCATCGAAGGATTTTTGAAATCAAAATGGCCTGAATCGATAGGTCTACGTTCGGTCAGTATAGGTCCACTATCATTTTTGTTAGGTCGCCTGTGATTTTTTAATAAATATTTTTTTAAATTTAACTATTATTTTAAAAAATTTTAGCACCCCATTGAAACTGAAACTGATTAATCTTTATATTTCTACATTCTTTATCGTTAGGACAGTTTTGGTCTCTATACGTTTTGCTTTTATATTATTCATTTAGTTTTTTTATTAACAATTATAAATAATTGACATTGACAATGTCATAAGTCATTTGACATCTCATTTATGTTACCTTTTGAGCATTAGCTTCTTGTATTTTGGCTATACATTTTTGACATATTTAATATGTATTGTATAGTCTATATATAGTTATTTAATATTATTATTATTTTTGATTTGTTTTTAATTTATTGTTGTTGATTTTTGTGTTTTCTTTATTTATGTGTATCATTATTTTTTATGCCTTCATACTTTCTATTTTGTTTATATTCGTTTGTGTAACACTGAACATTCTCAATTTTTGTGTTATAAAAATTTTGTATTATCTTTCCTTGTAACTGGCGGGTGTTTAGGTATTATTATTATTAACTTTAATTTATTATATTTTATTATTTTATTTATTTTATAATATAGTTTATTTAATTTATTTAAATGGCAAGTAACAGTAGTAATAGCAATGACTCCTTTTTGTCCTTTTCATCCTCATCTTTTACTACTGTTACTTGCCATTTAAATAAATTAAATAAACTATATTATAAAATAAATAAAATAATAAAATATAATAAATTAAAGTTAATAATAATAATACCTAAACACCCGCCAGTTACAAGGAAAGATAATACAAAATTTTTATAACACAAAAATTGAGAATGTTCAGTGTTACACAAACGAATATAAACAAAATAGAAAGTATGAAGGCATAAAAAATAATGATACACATAAATAAAGAAAACACAAAAATCAACAACAATAAATTAAAAACAAATCAAAAATAATAATAATATTAAATAACTATATATAGACTATACAATACATATTAAATATGACAAAAATGTATAGCCAAAATACAAGAAGCTAATGCTCAAAAGGTAACATAAATGAGATGTCAAATGACTTATGACATTGTCAATGTCAATTATTTATAATTGTTAATAAAAAAACTAAATGAATAATATAAAAGCAAAACGTATAGAGACCAAAACTGTCCTAACGATAAAGAATGTAGAAATATAAAGATTAATCAGTTTCAGTTTCAATGGGGTGCAAAAATTTTTTAAAATAATAGTTAAATTTAAAAAAATATTTATTAAAAAATCACAGGCGACCTAACAAAAATGATAGTGGACCTATACTGACCGAACGTAGACCTATCGATTCAGGCCATTTTGATTTCAAAAATCCTTCGATGGGGTGCTAAAATTGTGTCGGTGGTAGGTAGCTGGCAACAAAATTGACAGTGACATTTGACACCAAAAATAATATTGATATTTAAATGTCAATGTCATTGGTTAGACAGCTGTAGACACTAGACTGAGGTAAAGAAGATTTTGTAAGAAATAGCTGTTCTTTGTTTGCTCGTATTAAATTATAATTACAAACAATTACAATTTGTCTGTGAGCGTAGTCTTGATAATAATAAGAAGTTACTGAAAGCATCTCAAAGATGTGGGATGAACGTGATAGTAGCAGCAAAAGTGCCAAAGAACTCTTAGAATCGAAACACCACGATACACTGTTTAACGATTTAATGCAAGAATGTAAGCACAACGCCCCCGGCGCGCGCCTGTCTGCTCGTCTCCGCTCGGAGCTGGAGAGGTACATACCTCGTACATTTCTCAGTCTAACTACCTACATAATAGAAATGATAAATACTAATAGAACACAGAAGTATGAAAAAAACTGAACATAAATTCATTTTTGTACGTATGTTGATGATGTTTTATTATTATGTACATAGCTACATGCTTTGTAAATATACAACACAAAATAGGCAGCAACAAAATAGCAGCACATAAAACAAGTGTTACAAACCCTTGTAACACTTGTTTTATGTGCTGCTATTTACTGCACTCATAAGTAGGAAATAGGTGCATCTAGTTAGCACAACTTATATGGAATTGAATTTTGATTTCTTTGCTAATATTAAAGTTATATAAGTAAATGATTTCATTTATACATAATATAACTCTTGAGTACCTAAAACAAAATTTAGAGACGGGTGACAGTAGGCATATACTGAAGTAGGAAAAATTATTGTATGGATTATACTGTATATCAAGCAGTGGAATCATAAGACAACATTCCATAGTAGGCTAAGAAGATATTCCAAAATTTTATAAATGTTCCTGCAGGCTAAGTTTATTTTAATAAAAATAAAAATTTTAATTCTGAAAATGAAATTAAAGCCACTTGGGATGTGATTACTTATACAGCTGGAACAAGACTTCCGCTAGTGAATCTGTTGAAACTGTTAATTGATAATGCTACAGTATGATCCAAAGAAGATGTTGTAAATACATTTGAAAGTTAATTTTCAAAAGCCCCAGATAAGGTCACATCTTCTTTAAAATCTTCCCCTGTAGATAAAATCAAATTTTGGAAAACTTTTAGATGTACTTAATGGCATTACCATCACAGCAATGGAGAACTCTAACTTTTGATGTTAATTTTGAGTAACATGTCAAGCTCGAAATTTGTAAACGTGTTTTTAATTACCTTTTATTTTTTATTTAATAAAGTATTTATTATATGAATGTGAAGTTAAAAATGTATGTGTAATTGTCAACAATCTGGTATTCATAACACTGTCAAGCCTCTAGCTTAGTATAGTACTAGACAATGCTATATTATGTTAATGTCCCAACATATTTTGTATTTAGCCCTTTTTAACATCTTGCTGAGCAGTGGGCACGGGCGCTCCTTCAATACAAAGGGGAGCTATAGTCCACCACACTGACCTAGTGCAGTTAGGTGGACTTCATATGCCTTTTGAAAACTGGTTCTCTCAGACATGCAGGTTTCCTCACAATGTTAACTTTACCGTAAGACAAGTGATAATTATGTTGTTACTGATTTGCACATGAATGCTGTGATCACTAGTTTACATTTTCATATGTATGAAATGTGAATGAAATAATTAAAATATTTAAAACTACCAATCCTATAAAAAAACTGTTGATTTATGGGGCATGCTTGTTAATTGTTTAACACAATAATAACAAACATTGTTCAATCCGATATTGACCCTGGGAAAACCCTCTGGTGTTTGGAGTAAAACACCAGTGATCGGATTGTTGAGTTCCCCCTATCTGGCTCCGAAGAACCAAATGTTCATTCCGATATGTACCCTGAGAAATCCCTCTGATGCTCAGACTATAGCACCAGTGATCGGAGTAAATCCGATGTTACCCATGGGAGATCCCTATGATGCTTACAATAAAAACACCAATGATCGGAACTGGAATTGGAACTAACTTTATTTGCCATCAACCTTTACTTATATAAACCATCTTAACCAAACGATAGCGCGTTTTTGTATACTCCTACTGCCATCAATTACAGAAATATGTACAATTGTTATAATTTAAACCCAGACAAGAATTTTTTACAAATTAAAATACAAAATACGTATGACACCTTTCACTCAAAAAAAACTAATGTACATATAAAACCTTAAACCCAAATTAAAAGCTAAAATTAATGTGAACAAATATATAAAACCTTAAACAAACATTGCACCACAATTGTTTCTTATCTATATCTATACTACTATATAAATCTGTAGAGTCTGTCTGTACACTCAATTTTTTTGTCGAATTTCGTCATAAATATTTTTTATTTGCGAAAATTCAATTTTAAACTGGTGTTCCTGTTATTAATTTTATTATTGTCACAATTTTTTTATTATTTAATTATCTTATAATATGTTCAATAAATATATTCAAAATATAAAGGTATGGCTTCCATTTATAATAATAATTATAAAAAAACTAATTTTACATAAAATTAAAACGCCCAGCGAAGCGGGCAGGCGGTAACAGCTTGTCTTCAATAAATGTATAGACACTGGAATATTCACGAGATGGCTAGGTCCTCCCTCTTTCGTTGAAGGAGTGAAGGATATGCCCCCGATCACTGAGGGGGAGTTTTATCTGGCCTGCGACAAACAGCGGGCCAGTCGGACGGCTTCGTGACCGGACGGTATTCCAGGGCGAGTTCTGTTCGTATCACTGGAATACCTGGGAGGGGATCTTCGTGATCCGTAAGGAATACAATTAACCCAATTAAATGTTATACCATTAATATTGAGTAATGCACCTTTGTAATGAGGGTAATTTGTAAAATATATTATGTGGTATCGATCTATGTCATGCTACGAACATTTCAAACGCCCATCGTAAAACGTACTTGTCAAACTATGCGAAGGCACTAAGTCGCTAGTTGTTAATAACTTCGTACCCAACTCTGTCAATGCAGGTTGCGGCCGGAGCAGCGCGCCGCGCTGGTGAGCCGCACGCAGGACGGCTGCGCGCCGCTGTTCGTGGCGTGCCGGCGCGGCAACGCCGAGCTGGCGGAGTACCTGGTGCACGTGTGCGACGCGCGCCTGGAGCAGCGCGGCGTGTACGAGGTGCCGCACGACCGCACCGCGCACCGCGTCACGCCGCTGTGGGCCGCCGCCGTGACCGGCCGCATGCGCGTGCTGCGCACGCTCGCCGACGCCGGCGCCGACCTGAACGCCGGCTCCGACTCGGGCTCCACGCCCGTGCGCTCCGCCTGCTTCATGACGCACATAAACGTGGTGCGCTTCCTGGCCGAGCGCGGCGCCGACCTGGACCGCCCCAACCACAGCGGCGGCACCTGCCTCATCAACGCCGTGCAGTCGGCGCCGCTGTGCGACTACCTGCTGAAGTGCGGCGTGCGCCGCGACGCGCAGGACATGCAGCTCAAGACGGCGCTGCACTACGCCGTGCAGGAGCACCGCCTGGAGACGGCGCGCGTGCTGCTGGATGCCGGCGCCGACCCGCGCCTGCTCAGCCGCTGCGGCGACGACGTGCTGCGCACCGCCTGCCTCAAGGGCGCCGCGCCGCTGGTAGAGTTTCTACTGGAGCGCGTGTACTACCCGCCGGGGCGCATGCCCGACGCCTACGAGCTGCTGGGCGCCACGCAGCTGGACGAGTTCAACGACCCCGCCGCCGCGCTGGACTCCTGGCGGCACGCCACCATGCTGCGCTACACGCACCCCGACGGCTACCTCGAGAAGGAGTACGAGGTGCGCGACGACGACGAGGAGGAGGAGCCGCCCGACGAGGAGGACGTCGCGGAGCTCGCCTTCTGGGGGGACGAGGACGACCGCGCCAGCTTGCGCGGCGAGTCAGGCGTGGCGTGGTTGTCGCGCGCGGCACTGGGCGGCGCGCGCGAGTGGCGCTCGTACGAGGAGCTGGAGGAGCTGGATGGGGACCTGGACGCGATGCGCACGCAGGCGCTGCTGGTGGTGGCGCGCGTGCTGGGCGTGACGCACAAGGACACCGTGTTCCGGCTCATGTACCGCGGCGCGGCGTACGCGGACGCCTTCCACTACGAGCGCTGCATCGACCTGTGGACGAGCGCGCTGCGCGTGCGCCTGCGCCGCGAGTCGCTGCTGCACACCGACACCTGCCACACGGCGTGCGCGCTGACGCGGCTGCTGCTGGACGCGCGCGCCGAGCGCTCGGAGGAGGCGCCGGCGCTGCCGCGGCACCGCGACGCCGTGCGCGCGCTGGGCCTGCTGGCGGCGCGCCTGCCGGCGGCGCGGCGCGCGCTGCGCGTGCGGCCCGTGCACCGGCGCCAGGCCGACGGCTTCGACCGCGTGCTGCGCTGCGTGGTGCACCTGCTGCACCTGCTGCTGGTCACGGCGCGCGGCGCCGACGCGGCGGCGCTGGAGGCGCGCGTGCGGCGCCTGGTGGCGGCCGACGTGCGCAGCGCGCACACGGGCGACACGCTGCTGCACCTGAGCGTGTCGCGCCTCAACGTGGTGCGCTCCACGTTCTTCGGCGACGAGGCGACGGGCCCGAGCGTGTTCCCCAGCGCGGCCGTGGCGGCGCTGCTGCTGCGCTGCGGCGCGTCGGCGCGCGTGCGCAACGAGGCGCGCTCCACGCCGCTGCACGTGGCCGCCATCCCGTACAACTTCTCCACGGAGCTGGTGGAGACGCTGCTGGCGGGCGGCGCGCACCTGGACCAGCCCAACAAGTTCGGCGACTCGGCGGCCGAGCTGGTGGCGCTGAACCGCGGCTCGCGCGTGCGGCCGCTGCGCCACGTGTCGCTGGCGTGCCTGGCGGCGCGCGCGCTGCTGGCGGCGGGCGGCGGCGCACTGGCGCACCTCGCGCTGGCGCCCGGCGCGCTGCCCGCCACGCTGCGCGCCTTCCTCGACCTGCACCGCGCGTAGCGCCCCCCCGCGCCCTTCTCGCCGTGCTAACGGAAATGTGTCTTCTAGTCAGATGGTTGAATAAAACGAACATTCATCCAGAATAGTCTTTTATTTACACACATTTACAAGACATACGAGATCCGCAGGTTAGTGGTAGCAGTGTTGAGCAATATTGTGATACATGATGGTATATTTATTCTTACTTCACTTAAACAGATCTATAAAATTGAAGTATAACGTTAATTCTAAAGGCCACATATTCAATACTATAATTAAATGACACAAGCGTATAATATTGTGTAGTAGTAATAGTATATAAAAAATGTAAAAAAATGATGATTTCTTTAAATTAAATACAATAAACACATAACACTAGTAAATTAACAATTTTTATGACAATATTTACAAATAATATGAATTATGACCAATGACCGTTGACATGATGTTGTAATACATGTACGCCGCAATATACAAGTTCGACGTCGCACACGCGCGGTCAGTGCGGGGTCCAGTCGCACGAACCAATTAAAGTATGATCCGTGTCACTTGTATTATGTATACAGTCTGTGTCGCCGAGGCCTAGCGCAGGGCGAGCGCCAGCAGCAGGGCGGCGAGGGCGGCGAGGGCGGGCGCGGGGGCGGGCGCGCGCGCGGGGCGGGCGGCGGCGCGCGCGATGTTGCGGCGGTGGCGGTCCACCACGAAGATGCGCCCGCCCATGTCCGCGTGCGTGAAGGAGTTGTAGTACACGCGGTCGGGCCACGAGGAGTTGGGCGTGACGGAGAGCCGCGCGGGCGCGCCGGGCTCGCAGCGCCACGCCAGCGAGCGGTTGTAGGCGCGGAAGGCGGCGGGCGGCGCGCGGCGCGGGTCGTCGGCCGGCGGCGGCGCGCCCAGGCACAGCGCGCCGGCCGCGGCGGGCAGCGCGCGCCCGCGGCGGCCCAGCCGCGCGCCCGCCAGCAGGCGCGCCGCCGCCGCGCGCTGCTCCGCGTCGCGCAGGCGCTCCAGCCCGCCGCGCGGCTCCGCGCCCAGCACCAGCGGGTGGTACAGCGAGGCCGAGTGCGGGTCGGCGCCGCCGCTCACCAGGAAGGTGTAGGCCAGGCCGCGCCGCAGCTGCAGGTCGGGCGCCAGCTGGCCGTTGACGTACCAGGCCAGCTGCGGCGCCGCGCGGCCGCGCGCCGCCAGCCCGCGCGCGCCGCCCGCCGGGCCCAGCGTCATGCGGAACACGCGCAGCGCCGGGTCGAACAGCTCGGCGCGCTCCCACGCCGCGGGCGCCGGCCGCTCCTCGCTGCGGACAACGTCGGCGATTACTCTGCTGCACGACTTCCCCGATGCGAGTTCTATCCGTCGTGTACTCACATGACGAAGTCGAAGCAGTCGTCGCCGTGGTCGGCGGCGGCGCCGGCCAGCAGCAGCTGCACGTCGACGGCGGGGCGCAGGCGGTGGTAGGCGGGCTCGCCGGCCGCGTCCAGCGCGCCCACCGCCCACACCACGAACGCCGCGCGCTCCGTGGGCCACTCGCGGTCCATCTCCTCCGCTGCGACGGCAAACGACGAACTCAGTCATTTTTTTGAGTAAATTACCCACGAGACAAATGGCTGATTTACACGTATTAAGTTATTAAATAGGTAACTTAAAACTTTAAGTGATTAATTGTATGTCAACACAATATATTTTAGTAGCAAGTTGCAAGATAAAATTAAGCTATCGACAAGACAAGTCAATTAGATATTCTAATTGACTTGTCTTGTCTACTACTTTTCGGTAAAGTTGGCGAGCGGGGCTTGTCACTTGATACGTTTGGACAGGCACAATATAAGTTAAACGCATAAATGTAGTCGCTAGAAGTCTCAATTGTTCGTCGTGTGCTAAAGTGGTAGTGTCACGCTTCTTACCTTCGGGTAGCAGCCGAATGGGCCGGCACGCCCCGTATTGTACCACTCTCTCACAGAAGACCGGCGTGAAGTGGCAGCTATGCTGTCGCGTTTCGTCCGGTAAGTGAGAGTCCCGGAGGCCCACTCCCCATCCCTCCTCCCTCATCTCTCCTAGGGATTCTACCTCCCTCCCCTTCCTGATAGGCCGGCAACGCATCTGCAAGCCCTGTGGTGTTGCAGATGTCCATGGGCGGAGGTGATCACATACCATCAGGTGAGCCTCCTGCCCGTTTGCCCCCTTTGTCGCATAAAAAAAATAATTGTAAAATGTTGGAAGATTCCTTCTACACTGAAGTTGCTGAAAACCTCACTAATAACAATTTAAGTACAGAATTTTCGACTTCATTGCGTTGTTGATTTTTCATCTTGAGTGAATTGAAGAGCTTATCTACTTAAATACGTATGGACTTAAATATAAGTCACTTAAAGTTAGTTTAAAATTTGTTTATATTCTTAACAAGTTATACGTGTAAATCAGCTGTAATGATTTAGTATTCTTCCACTATGACCGACCTGGCTGCAGCGAGCGGCGGTAGCTGACGACGGTGAGGCCGTCCTCGCGCGAGGCGCTGAACACCTGGTTGGAGTCGAGCCCGCCCAGCGCGTCGTCGCGGCACACGCCGGCCCAGCGCCCCAGCACCTGCACGCAGGGCGCCGCCGCCGACACGTTGTAGTCGCCCGCCAGCCCGCGCCGCGCGCGCGCGTCCCAGCGCGCCACCGCCACGTCGGCGCCCAGCATGGCGGAGCGCGTCGCCTCGCCCGACACGCCGAACGCCATGTACTCGTCCTCGCCCACGGCGCCGGCCAGCTGCACCGTGAGCTGGCTGCCGAACAGCTCCCACGCCACCTGCAGGTCGCGGTGCAGCTGCCGGCAGCGCGGCAGCGCGGCGCGGTGCGCGTGGCGGCGCGCGCGCGCCGGCGGCACGTTGGGCGCGCCCGGCACCAGCGCGGCGGCCAGCGCGCGGCGCGCGCGCGCGTCCCACAGCGCCACCCAGTCCACCTCGAACACGCTGCGCGCGCCCGGCAGCGTCAGCCGCACGTCCTCGCCCGCGTAGCGCCGCAGCGGCTCCAGGTACCCGTCCTCGTCGGGGATCTTGAAGCCGCGCGAGGAGGGCTGCGGGCCCACGCCCGTCCAGAAGTACACCTCCTCGTCGGGCCCGCTGCCGTCGAAGTGGAACTCGGGGATGACGAGCGTGGAGGCGTCGAGCAGCAGCACGGGCTTGCTGGCGACGCGCGCGGCGGCGGCGGGCGCGGGCACGAGCGGCGCGAGCGCGCGCGGCGCCGGCGCCTCGAAGTCTTCGGGCACGAACACGTCGCCGAAGGCGCTCTGCGCCGCCAGGTCGTACACGGCCAGCCACGTCACGCGCGACACGCGCTTGCCCTCCGGCAGCCGCAGCCGCACCTCCTCGTTGTTGTAGCGCTCCAGGATGTTGGTCCTGCGCCGCACACACACAACGTACTACTGTTACGACTTGGCAGACTTGGCAGAGTTTTAAGGATTCCGTACTAGTATTACTTTATTGACCCTCTGTCTGTCTAACAAGGCCCTTTACCTCGATCGCTAGGTATCGAGTTGAAATTAAAACCATGTACACAAGACAACAGTCCCTTGAAGTTGTGTAAAAACGATTTTCTAAGTTAATTTAAAAAAAGATACGATCGTTTATGTCACAAAATAACGTATATTTCAACACTCTAAAGGGAATAAAAAATTTTTAGGCAATACAATTGACCACTATTATTTTAAAAGCTATAACATTGTAAATCAATTATAATTAATTATTACTTAATACTTAAAAGATAAAATGTGCTTTTGGTCTTAAAGACTTTTTTATACTATTTACTAATAGTCCTCTAATTCATATCCAGCAATTACACAATTGTTTCTAAGTACTCATTAATAATAATTATTATTTATGTTATTGGCAGTTTAAATTTAAATTCTTGTTAATAATTGTGTAATAATTTTGGAAATTCAATATAATGCCTAAATCTTATTTATTTATTATTTATAAGTGAACAAAACGATTTACTCACTTGCCATTCTGATCCGGTACTATAAAGCCCAGAGGTCCGGGACGGCCTGAGTCTCCAGCCCAAAAGAATGTATCATCTCCTGTTCCATCGTAGTTGAAATCAACTATTACAATTGTCCAATCATCTACCGCATACACTTCACCTGACACCTTAAAATGAGATCGAAGAAAATCATTTCAATTTTATATTTATATAAAAATAATAATAATAATGTTTTATTTCTAAAAGTTACATTGTAATAACTATCATTACCTATTAACTAACTATTACTAATAATAATAAATAAATATTTTAAAAATCTTTAGTTGTAAATTATTATTATTTTATTTAAATTATATTATTAAGTTGGAGAATAAATCTTTTTTCTATTTTACATTTTTTTATTGAGTTTATTTATTAAAAGTCATATTGCTGCGGTCACTAGTTCCCAAGTGAGTCATAATAATATGCCATGGTCAAATAACAAGAGATATGGAACAGTGAAAGTTTCAAAATTTACCTGATGGTGATAAGAATTTAGTTTTCCTATATATTTCCCCCTGTAGGGTCCTGTGTCATCTTGACTAGAACAATCTGGAATTTAAAATATGAAGTGTTCAAAACTTTATATGGAGAGAAAGTTTTTAAAACATAAATTACTATATTCTTTTGTAAATATCAAATATGTACCTTTAGCGACTAGAAGTAATAATAATATTAAGCCCGAAGAGATCATCTTAAAATGTAATTCATTGATATTTTTAACTTTTAAGTCACATTCAAAACATTGGTAAAACTTTTTCAATCACTTCTCTCACGTACACTTCCGGTATTTACAAGTCGACATGTCACTGCTTCGTGAGGCAGCGGGTTCTCTACACTGAGGTACGCAAGGTCGTCCTCTTGATTGGTCGCTTTGTGGGATCATTTAAAAATCGACCAATCAACGTATTGCACTTTCACTTTTACTCTAACGGGAGTCAGTAAGAACAAGTTAAGGCTTTCTGCGTTAGTGTTGCTAGCATGAATATTAACTATTTAAAAAAATCCCTTCTGATAAAATTTTTCATAAAATTATCTTTTCGTTATCAAAATAAATCCCCAAAAGAAGCGAATAGGTACTTTTATTTAAAATGTCCAACATTCGCGTAAACTAAGATATTCCTCTTAATATACTAGAAAATGTACTTATGTATTTTTAACCGACTTCGTGTATCGAAGAAAAATATTTTTCATATTATTTATCTTGTAAAAAAATATTTGTATTGTACAACAATCAAGTTTATAATATTTTATAGTAAAATAATAACTACTTTATACTACAAATGAATCACTTTATTTTTTTGTTGTTTAGATTTTTATGTAGTTATTTTTGGATGTTAACATATTTTTATAATGTTAAAATAATCGAAATAATATTATATTAAATTGAAGTTCTTACATGTTATGTCTGTAATA
This sequence comes from Boloria euphrosyne, assembly GCA_951802675.2. Taxonomy (NCBI): domain Eukaryota; kingdom Metazoa; phylum Arthropoda; class Insecta; order Lepidoptera; family Nymphalidae; genus Boloria; species Boloria euphrosyne. The sequence continues at coordinate 266,207 of OX637893.1, forward strand.
CTATGTCTATGTACAATCCACATTTCAAAGCGGTCATGGTCCGGTGGCTGCGGCGCGGAGCGGAGGTCGACTCGTCCGGTGTCGCAACGTTTGGATCCAACTGGCACTAGCAAGTTGCAATTGGACCTAGTTCTGCAGAAAACAGCCATGTGCGAAAAAGTAACAACAGAGTTATAAGCATTTTTCTGTCGATAGTTGCACTTGGGTAATGTTTCGTTTTTCTGGTTATCTCAACATTGAAAAATATTTGTATAAGTATTATTTATTTTTTTATCCTATCCAGTATTCTAAACTGTTGCTATTAAAGCTTATAATTACGTTTTAGACTTGGCTGTTTTATACAAAATAGCATATTTTACAGTAATCACATTAAAGTTTAATCCAGCCACATGAGTTGGCTGTGTTTTGAGTTATTTTTAAACAGCAAAATAAATAAAAAAACAGACAAAAAATCTATAGTAACAAAAATCGTAATACAAAATAATAATTATTTTGCTGGATTCATATTGTTTTAGATCAAATTGGATTTAATAAATAAATTGTGATTTGAATAAAAACTTTGCAAGTGCATTAGAAGTGATTATTTAAAAAAAAACTTGAATCAGTTTAAGAAAAATTTTGTGTTCAGTCTTCAACGTCCAAATTAAAATCTAACTCAGTGTTAAATCCGTCAATGTCGTCTTCAATATCTTGCCCACTTGTCAAATTCTCATAAAAATATCGAGCATCCTCTGGTATTAGATGTCTTATTGATATGATGTCACGTAGCTTAGACTCTGCGATAGGTTTTCCATTCGGCCATAATTTGCTTAACAGACTTAAAAACATATTTTCTTTCTATATTGGCAGAACCATAACGCCTATTAGATATTTTACGGGTTATGTCCAAACAGTCGTAATCTTCTTGATCAAAATCAGATTTCATATATATGTGATATGGGTCTGCCTTTGTAAGTTTTAATTCTCTTGTTTTCAGCCAATTAACTTTGTCATTACTTGTTGTTTTTTTTCGATTAATTATACACTTTTCTAAATTTTCAGTCGAGGACCGAAGTCCTTATCATTGGATAAGTAACTATGGCCTGGCATCAAATACTTAAAAGTAAAATTTTCAAGTGGTAGTGCCATGCTTGCCTTCGGGTAGCAGTCGAATGGGCCGGCACGCCCCGTATAGTACCATTCTCTCACAGAAGACCGGCGTGAAGTGGCAGCTATGCTGTCGCGTTTCGTCCGGTAAGTGAGAGTCCGGGAGGCCCACTCCCCATCCCTCCTTCCGTCCTTCTCCCTCCTCCCTTCCGTCCTTTTCCCTCCTCCCTTCCTCCCTTTCCTGAAAGGCCGGCAACGCATCTGCAAGCCCTGTGGTGTTGCAGATGTCCATGGGCGGCGGTAATCACTTACCATCAGGTGAGCCTTCTGCCCGTTTGCCCCCTTTGTCCCATAAAAAAAATACTTTCTAGGTTTGGTTTCATCTCCAGCACGGCTTTCATCATAAGAGTAATTTTAATATTCCTATTTTGGCCACCACACGAATCCGACCAAAGAATTAAATCTTTTACAATATCAGGGACATTCTTATCTAAGTGTTTTAGAAGAGACGATCCCACCTCTTGCGCACCACGTCCAGCCTGACCCTCTACCCATGTATAACAATAGCTTTAGTTATATTTAGCACTGTGCACACCCAAGTTATAAAGCCAGATTTGTCTTTTGTAAAATATGACATTTGTTTGAATCCGGGGTAATGGTAGCGTCTTTTGCATATCAAATGTAAGACATTCGATGTTTTCTTGATTTTAGCTAGGTTCATATCTATTTTTAATTGAGATGTGAATTGAGAAGAGCAAGCTCTTTCAGCGTGATGAAGATGTATGTTGTGTTTTTCTCTTATAGAGCTAACATCCCCACCGCTTCTTTCTACATTTATTATTTCGAAATGTATCGCAGACATTGCACGTATCTTTGCTTAGTATATATACTTATTATGTGAAAGTAATTATTACGATTGTCAAAAACGATGCGTAATCCACAGCGCGTGCTCACAAAATGAAAACAAACCCCTCCAGCATATTGTGCCGCACCGCCCGCGCAGCGTTGCAGTAAACAAATAATAATATTATATCTATTTGCCGCGCATGCTAAATCTTATGCACTAAACAAGTAGTTACAAGTAGGCGAGAAACGTTATAATATACAAGTTAATTTTTACTTGCCCATGTGAATGGAGCTAATCATTTACCTAATAAAATCAATTATATTTAAATTCACAAAACAGCCAAGATGGTGTTGAAAAAAGCCAACTACCACTAATAATAAATATCTATTTGACAAGAAACAGCCATCACAGACTGGCTGCTTCTTACGTATCTTGAACACTGATATGTCCTAAAATTTTGAAATTTGTAAAAAACAGCCATATAGGTAGGCTGACTTCTGCAATATAAGAATTTTAGTTACTGTCAAAATTGGCTGCATTTTACACCAACCTGACTGTTTTTTACGAAATGTATTTGTTCAAATGGCTGGATTCAACGGCTTATTATCTCCGACATTAATAAAGATATCAACCCGGCTGTTTTTGTAAAAAATTCGCCATGTCCAAATTAGCATGGCTGTATTTAAAACTCATTTTTGGAAAAACTGTGTAATGGCTGTTTTCTGCAGAACTAGGTCCAATTAACTGTTAGCGGTTATCAAGTGTTTAAATTTTCTTGCAAAATCGCTTATTGTTTTTATGAACTTTGTAATAAAGTCGATAATCGATATTCGAGACAAAGATTTAAAAAGGAAAATTATGGAAAGAACAATATACTTAAATAAAAACCGTAAACATTGAAAATTAATGGTGCTTAAAAATATTTCCAAGTTGTAAGAGTTACATTTTACCGAAGCATAATATTGGATAATTTAATCTTGATTTGATTTTGTCTATCTATAGTCTATACAGTATTACTATGAATATAAATGTGAATGTGAGTTTATTTGTTACGCTTTCACTCGAAAACCACGGAACCGATCATCATAATACTTTGTACACATACTCTTGGGGCTAATAGAAGTAACATAGGATACTTTTTTTCAAGCGGGCTAACCATGAACGCGGGCGAAGCCGCGGGTACTGCTAGTCTCAAATAAAGTGTTTTAGAATAACCAACTTCAATTATTTCGAATGGTTTTAAAACACAATTTTTTATACCTTCGTATGTAATTCAACATACTTTTCACATACTAGACAGGAATAAATTTGTGACTATACCTACTATTAAAAGTAAGATAAAATATGTTTGTCATGTATGTAGAATTAGAATGCAGTAGCTAGAACTAGGTTCGGGATAATTTTTTTATAAACTTTGAATGTCTTTTTTATTTATAGCTAATCAAACGCCTAAAAAATAAGTTTCAAGCTTGTAGCTTTAAAAATTACTTAATTTCCATAAAACTCTCATCCCCTATTTCAACCCCTTACAGCACCTTGAAAAGTAGCCTATGTCCTTTCTCAGGCTCTAGACTACCTGTGTACCAAATTTAATTTAAATCAGTTCAGTAGTTTTGGCGTGAAAGCGTGACAGACAAACAGACAGAGTAACTTTCGCATTTTTAATATTACTAAGGATTAGAAGTACTTAAATTGATACATATTTCGGGTGAAATAATTAATTTTGAAGTATAAACTCGTCAGCTCAGGAAGAATATAAGTACTACTTACTTGTATCGCTTAGCCTGGAATAGGACGGGTAAAAATGAATCGGTGGGCGGAGTACCTTAAATAGCTTTTTTCTTAATAAAATTATAATATTTCTGAAAGATTAACATAGCCTAAGATATTACATATTATAATGTATGTAATAGGTAGTTTATTGAAACAAAAACTTAAGTTGTTGCTCTGAAAAAAGTAATTTTTTTTAAAACATCACTATGATGAATTTACAATTTATAATATTTGGGAAGACTACTTAAATTTAATTACAAATAATCATTATACAATACAAACCTGAAAAAAAGAAACAACATTAAAATCTATTGCTTTAAATTAGTATTTTTTTATCTAAAATAAGAAATGAATTTAGCAAGATTAACTTGCGTGGAAGCCAGAGTGAATTTTTATAGAAGAAACATATATCAGTGTTACCACTACAGATAATATATTAAATGACCCATGAAATTTCTTCCCTATTGTCGGTCCAAATATAGCAGTAGTTTTTCGCCGAAACTATTGGTGCTACGAGTACATATAGTATAGTAGCTGGACGGTAAAGTTAAAACTGAGCAGTTTCAACAAAAAGTTAAAGCTATTTTATTTATCATACTAGCAAACCCGGCCCGCTTTGCTGGGCGTAAGTTAAAATAAATTAAACGGGTTTTATAATTTGCTAATAAATGAAAAGTTGCCTAAATTGCTCCTTATAATATTAGTTATCTGCGACTGAAAGTCCCATCAAAATCGGTCCTCCCGTTTTAGATTAGCCGGATCAAAAAGACAGACAGACAAAATTAAAAATTGAATAGAGTTTCACGGCCCAAAGAAGCCCCTCTACGTCGTTTTGGCATTGTTCACTGTTAAATAAAATTAAATAACTTAATGATGAAAAAAAGTATAGTGTAATTATATATAATAATATAGTGTAATAATATATAAAATAAAATAAAATAAAATAAATAAAAATAAAATAAAAAATTATTTATATTTTATTTAAGTTATACTTACTTTTTTATGATGAGAGTAAATTTTGTGAGCTGCACGCGCAGAAAACAACATTTTTAATCAAATAATAAATTAAGTATATATTTTACTAAAATAATACCTGTTTAATTGATTTTAATATTTATCTTTGATTATTACAGCATTTTTATTATTAATTTTTTTTTCATACGATCATAAATATTAAAGGTACCTAACCATACGCCATAAAAAAATAAACAAAAAAAAAATTACCAAAAAAAAAAAATTTGTGGTGAACCACCCAGGTCAAGCCGTTTCGGAGGAGTATAAACACTAAAACTGTGACACAAGAATTTTTTATATTAGAAGATAGATAATAAAGTGGTAAAATTCGTAAGTAGGTACATGTAGGGTGATCTCGGAATTTATCTGAAATATAAATATAATTGAAGTGACTGTTTTTAATTTCAAAAAAACAACTTTTTACTAAATGCATACTTACGAGTACATTAAAAAAAGACAATTTTTCTTGCTGTCTGTCTGTCTGTATGTTCCGGCTAATGTCTGAAAAGGCTGGAACGATTTTGACGGGACTCGCAGATAGCTGATGTTATAAGGAGTCCGTTACTCCTTATAACATTAGCTATCTGCGAATTTTTATTTTAGAAATTTTATTTTATACTTTAGTCCACTCGAACTAAGTCGCGGGCACTGTAGTTATTCATAGAATGCTACATTATCGACGAGTAGACGAATTTTTTTTTATATCTCGTAAAATAGATTTGATTCTTTAAATTATTATCAAAAGAAAGCATACATTATCGCCGAGTAATTCTATGCCGCTAAAATAGTGTTTATTTTCATAAATAAATATACTTAACTTTAATTAAAAGTGTTACAAATAGTGTTTGAGTTTCTTTATCCACTACTGCGAGGCTGAAGGCTACTCCTACCTCGTACTAGTAATGTAAAAAATTTAATGTCTTTGAAAAATATTATAAAATGCAAACCTATTACTTCCACTGACTGAAGATTGAAAACATGGATATAAAAATGAGATAAAAATTCATAATAATACAGGTTTAATTGAGGACTCTATTATTAATAAAGAAGTGAAACAACTTTAGTGCGAGAGACTTTAATAATTATTTCCGATCCCGAACCTAGGAACTAATGGTGAAATCAACTCAGATCTCATAAATAGTTATGATGCTCTACTTATGTAGAGATTAACAGACCTCGCCGCTCCGGGAACAGTGTTATAGCATCCCAGCGGATCCTTTGTTCACGCTCAGCAGAGAAATCTGCGACTGGGCAGTTAATTGATTGTGACGTGACTTTATATGAATCGCTTTCTCCAGAGACTATGGAGGAAGCCGATTTCGGCAAACTTTGAAAGTTGTTAGTGTAACAGCTACTGAAGTCAAATAATATGTACGTAGACCACTTTTATTATTCAATTCACGTCCAGCTTTGCCAGTAATTTAGTAAATCGGGTAAATTTTACCATCTAGTTTTTATATGTTTAATAAAATCGGTTTCATTTTGTTAATGGATCCACTTGTGAGAAGAGATTTAATAAAAGAGGCGCGTGTGGTGAGGCCGGCACTTTCACTGACCGTCACAATTGCGGGCATTGCCATTTACTGTCCTATTGCCCCAATAAAGGTTCCATTTGTTGTCACGAATAGATTTTAATGCGATTACAATCGCGCTTCAATACGACTGCTTTATTTTTATGTCTTTCTTTCAGAATGTTAGCATGAAACATGCTTTTCTGTTCTCTGTTTTTTTTTGTATGATATGAATATGTTTATAATCGCAAGGATTTGAGGCACGTGTACCTAATTACATGTGATAAGCCTTTCTCTCGTGACTCGTTGTTAACCTTATGTAATTTGTACATAGGTACATTATACATAGTATCCCGTGATATCTTATAAGTATTGCTATAACTTATAAGGTTTTCTTAATTTTTACACGCTTTTTATTAGCTTCACCTGTATGTTTGTATGTTTGTAACCGACTTCTTTGGGCGCGATTTTGACCCACTTTAAACGGCCAGATTTCGTTCAAACTTTGTAGATTTATCGAGGACCGATGACAATACACTAATTTGATAAAATTATTCCATTTTCCAATTTGCAAAATATGATTTTTGCTACAAAACAAATAATAGTTTTACAAAACTAAAAAATCACGCTTTTATAAATAAACCAAACTAAAAAATAGAAAATAAATTTTAATGAATTTAAATTATTTGATTTTAAAAAAAGCGTGGTGAAAAATGATAATCACTCTACTCATATCTGTCAATAAAATATTTATAACTATTGACACCATGCACCCCATGCTTTTTTTAAAATCAAATAATTAATTTAAATTCAATAAAATTTATTTTCTATTTTTTAGTTTGGTTTTTATAAAAAGCATGTTTTTATTTTTTTTAATTATATTAGGTATAGATACATCTTGTGAAATCATAAGAGCTGTACACATGGAGATTAGAGACCAGGAGAACCAAGGCCCTAGAATGTAGTGTCTCAGAAATATTGTCAAACCAAGGAGGCGCTGCGATCGCTATGTTGTCTCAATGCCTAACTTCACGTTGTCACAATAGTGACAGTACTCATAAATAGCTAACTTCACAGATACTACTTACCGACGGCAGCGCGTTGTAAATTCTACACATTTTCAGAGACAGGCGGGTAATGCTTTAGTATGAAGCGATGGTCCTCCTGGTCTTTAATCTCCATGGCTGTAAATATGCAAGGCGTTTTACTTTTGACACGAATTTATCAAAATTCTTCCTGGCAAATGATTATTAGGGTTTTTAAATATAGAATATTTCGAAATTGATGAGGACTTGTTTACGCATGAAGGTACTTACCTACCTATAGCCAGTAAAGAATAAAGGATTTCTTGGAAAAGAAAATAGAACAAGATCGGCTTGATCTTTTTAATCTGTCTTGCCATGGGTATACATCTATTCACGTACCTACTATAAAAATAATATAATAACTCATAACTAACATTATTGGCCAACTTGACGTGATAAAGTTCAAGTGAAAAGTTATTGCTGCGTAGAAGGTAATAGTTTGAAAAGTTCTTTTGGTATTAGATATATGTATTATTATCATTATGACGACTTGATCTAATTGTTAATACGTTTTCCCATACACATTTTTAGGGTTCCGTACTTCAAAAGGAAAATACAGAACCCTTATAAGAACACTTTGTTGTTCGTCTGTCTGTCAAATACTCAGGTCTACTGTCCCTACCATAACTTTTACTGATATACCCACAGGTTTATACGGAATCCTCGATGCGCAAGTCCGACTCGCACTTGGTTTTATAAAAAACGTCTTAGACAAGGTATTGTCTAAGTTTCTGTTGTTTTTTTCTCGGTTTTGTGTATTTAAATATTACCTCAATGCTTCGATTTTATATCAGATACAGGCTTAACAATCGAGCCTCGAGCGGGATGTAGTTCAAGATTTAATGATATTCTTGCAAAGAACCGGTGTCTGTATTAGCATTGCATCGCAATCAATGGCAATAACCCGCAGTTGCGCGAGCGCAGCGCCAGGAAGTTGAGATCGCTTCTGGTGTTATTACGGTATATTTGTACCTATGTTATTCTTATGTGTAAATACGCAATACTATATACCTATAATAATATAACGGTTATTTAAGATTGTTTTTAATATTTACATTAATGTTTAATACATTTTATAATCTACTTAATGTTTTATCGTGTCGGTATTACGGTAAAATTTTCGATTGGCGAAACCAGTGCTTACTCCATGATTATACTTTACATATATACATATTTTAAGTATATTACACTTATATTTACATTACTAAAATTATAGAACACCTTAACGGAAGCTAAAATAATCCAAGTTTAATGACAAGCGGAAATATCAACTTAAATAATAAAATCAGTTCGAAATATTTTCATACGGTGGTTTTTGTTTGTAAAGGAAATGAAAGTACTCGTAGATTTTGGCAGCGCTTGCTTCACACTGGTGTACTTCGGCTCGTCGCTAATTTCGCAAACTTCCTCATGAAAAGACAAACAACATTGGGCAAGTGGAGTGCCCAGCGTTACTACTGCAGGCACACTGTACACTACTATAACAAAGCTTACGTAATAATTATGATGATTATTCCACTTAAGAGCCAGTTCGTATGGCTTGTAAAGCCAATTCTATCGGGCATGTGGAAATTTGCAATTTTAAATACATTTACTGTTTCTGAGCTCAACTGTTGCGCCATGTCCGTTTGGATAATAAAGCCGGTTAAATCTTAATACTCGATGTGCAACATCACAACACGCTCGACGATCGTAGCCACGAAATTGCCTTTAAAAAAATTGAACCAAAACAATTCGATTAGATGCAGATGCTGATTGCCTCATCAAAACTTTTAACAGCGTATCAGCACTCATCAATGGGTGTAAAATTAGCGAATTTTATTAAATTTGTATTTGTCCGATAAAATTGAGGGTGTTCAACAAACAAGAAACTTGTAGGAATTACTAAGTATTCAAGGGAAATGGCAAGAGTTGATCATAATTATTACTGCTAATGTCCATTTAGCTTTTTAGATTACTTAATTAGCTTAAGGTTAATATAAATATATTTTCGAGAGAAAGTTTATGGATGTCGATTTTATATACATTAAATATGTATTTAAATGTGGAGTTAAATGTGAATCTTGTAGGCCGAGTTGTTTTACGGCACTAGCCGCGCTGTTCATTTACCAACTTTCGGAGAGCCGCAAACTTATTTTAAATTGTAATGATATATTTGGTTATAAATTGAGAGCGGTGGGAAATTTGATCAAACTTTCTTGCAACGGCGGCTTAATTTCCGGCAGACGTAAATATTCTGTCGGCCAGAGGCTTTCAAAGTGGGTCGCATCGCATCCTATGACGATGAAATATCATATCTAATATAATTCTTTTTCATAGAATCCACATTAGCCATGGAAGCAAGAAGACACACTGGGGTCAGGAAAGCTCTATTTATAGCAGACATTTACTTTATTTACATTAGAATTAGAACAAGTATATGCTTTAATTATAAAAACAAAACATCTTAAGGTCTTTAAAAGAGATGTTGTATATGTTTCCACGTTACTTGTGTATAATTAATTATCTTAAAAAAAGCTTTTGCTTTAGAAATATATGAACTATCTAAACATGTATAAAAACCAATTGCTTTTCGTTAGTGAATAAAAATGGCTGGACCTATTCGGATAATCTGTTTTGTCTTGTTGGGGATGTGTCAGGAGTGATTTAAAAATAAAAGAATAAGGAAAATGCAAAAGGATAGTTTGAAAAATGAAAAGTTCAGAGCTGTTTTTTGTATGGGAATTTGAAATTCGCTTTAACATAATATCCAGGGACAAACTCGAGCAAAGCTGTATTGAACCTTATTGAATAGCTTTCGCTAATCGTAGTAGTACCTACTATTGTGTTTTATTGTGTTGTTTGTGTTAACACTTGACATCGCGCCATAGAGGTAGGTATGTGTATACTACTCATTATGATAGGGAGCTTTAATGAAATATTTTTGCTAAAGCACGGTGCATGTCCACCGCCGACCGCGGTCACGCCAGTCTCTCGCGAGGCGCCGACGCTTGCGCATGTTCAGCCGCGTCGTCACAGCGTGATCTAACAGTGCCCATATATATCTCGCGATGCATCCAGCGGCGGTAGCGCTGCTGCTGCTCATTGGTAAGCAACTAGATTATTAGACGAACAACCAAATATTTTTACACACAAAATCATCTGCTGACCACGAGTTCTCTGCCAACTTGGAACGGAAAACCTCACAAAGGCAAAAGATATTGGCTATTATTGATTTTTGTATGAGCATAAACACTACACTTTTATTTCAACATTGAAATAGCATCGATATGAACGCATCATTCATAAAGTGTATTTTCTATAAAAACATGGTTACTGAAGCAATTCTTTAACGATTGGATGATAACTACTTACTATGTCTTATATGATTTTTAACTTCGATTTTACAAGCATTATTGAAGTTTTATCATAATATTTTTCATTATAGTTCATTTTTGTAAGTTAAAAGTAACGGAACTTTTATTAATACTTCGTATGAACTTGATTCTTTTACAGTAATCGTTAGATATTGTAAATTGTAATTATTTTAACATGTATTGAGCAATGAGTACCTAATGTATTTATTGATTCGTGAAAAATAGTATTTAATCTGAAAACAGATCAAGTGCTACGAAATTTTCACGACTCACATTTAAAAACGTATAATTTATATACGTAAAATAAGCTCTACATTATATGAATGTTTTGCTTTTTAAATATTATCAAACCTTGAGCAAGTTTCCCGCAACTGAAAATGCTAAAATAATAAGGATTTTCTTCTTGAATGTAAAAAGATCAAATAATAGATGCGCTACAACTCTGAAGTACGAGTAGGAGAGACTTATAAGTTCAAAACTCCTATCTCTACTTTTTTGTCTAACATTGTGTCGCGTGTCGTGTCGCGGTCATATTGAAACTTTGAATACTCTTAATGGCTCAAAACAAAAAAATGTAATCCCTATTTTAAATCCCTAATTATTTTAAAAGGCATTTCCGAGCAACTTAAGACATGCATTTTGATATTTGATACTTGTTTAATTATATTATTTTCATAGTTAGTACTCGGTTGTCTCTCACCTAACTTGCACTAACACTAATAAAGCTACTTAGTTGTTATTAACATAATACTACTATCAATTTTTTTGTACTATTTTCTTAAGATTTTTTGGAAATGAACATCTTTTGCAGGAAAAAATGATAGAGTTTTATAGTAAAAATGTATTTTAATCAAGCTTCATATATTTATTTAATACTCTCTGAGACTCTAAAGTGAAAATATGGAAAATATAAAAAAAGAATTGTCTCTGTGTCAAAGCTACAGAAATTATAACTTTGTTTTTGCTTCTCGTATTATTTAAATATAAAATATTGTAAATATTTGTAACATAAAGTAAAAAAAATGACGGACTAGCAAAAATATGTTTACATAATATATACAGCCGAATAAATCTGCGAGAGTCCAGCTCGCGACGCGCGGGAAAAACAATTTGTATGCTAACTCGACGTGTGCTTTGAAATGGATTCAGAGCTCCTTGCGCTTAAAATATTAATACTCGTATATCGTACATAGACACGTAAACAGGTGACCTACAACAGATAAGTAAGTGAGAGAGAATTGTAGCTTTCATGTCATACCTTACACTATTATTTAAATTATTATGACTTTTTTTAAAAGCATAATTTGATTACTTAATTATTATTATTTACCTTTGTCTTTGTTTTTTTATGTCCTTCTTCTGATGATTTCCAAAAGTCATGAAATTGTTAAAGTGCATGGATCCCAAACAAAATTAGAAATTAAATGCAAAACTAACAAGTAGACGAGTAGCGAGTAATCACAGGCAATGGGAAATTTGACCCGCCCCGTGAAGTACCGCGAACATTGTTCGTCTCAACGGTCGAAGTTCTAAAGTACCGGCGTCAGACGCGTCAGTGCCGCTGTTGGCAGATTTAGAGACATTATAACGATTTGCTAACTGACACTTGTTACACGAACTTTTCTTATAACGAAATATCGAATGTAACAATAACTTCTGTTCAATACAAGAAAAATACGTAATTGCTTCACATTTTGTCTTCAGAGATAAGACTTGTTATGTAATTAACTATAAAATAATGGCCTGAATAATTAAAGGAGGTCGTGGGAACAGGCGATAGAATCTTTGCGACGCGACTCCTTGTCGTGAGCTGCTATTTCGCAATCAAAACTGTACGCGGATTTGCAACACGTAAAACATTAATATTATATTATACCTTATTTTGTATTTAAATTTAAAAAGTATGTATCATATCAAAAGCACAGTTTCAACAAGTATTCAGAGCAAAGTACGTTATTTTACATTAATACGCACGCAATAAACAAATTACGCACGAATTTTTATTGACAAAAATTTTGTATTTCTACACTTTCATATATTCTTAACCGCTAAAATGTGTAAGTAGGTACTTTTTTTCTCTGAATCCAATAAATATATTCGAAAAACACCCATGAATATTTGTTTCCTGTAAAGATTAAAGTCAGTAATCAAACTCAAGCACTAGATACATGATAAATATTTGGTTCAATTAGACGACAGTGTGCTCGCCGCGGGACCGCGACGAGAAAGTTGGTCCGCAGTGTGCGCCGGACGCCGCGTGTAATCTGTGATCAGATAACTTGACGCGTCGCTCGTTACCGGTTACGACACTGTGACACCTCACCGGAAAATATTACATTTAAGACCGTTTTCCGCTGGAATTAATAATTTAGCTTAAATAAGATCCCTCTACCTTCACTGTAAGTACATCCAACTTGATCACTGCGCTTGAAGTGCTGGCGTATTTGTAGATATTACATACAGTAAGCTAAGTCGGCGGTTTTTTCTTTTTTTTTCTTTTTGGGAAAGTTAATCTTTGTTATTTTTAACAGAAGGAAGAATAAATAATGTATATAAGGTATATTTTAATTTTATTTAATTTATTTAGGACACTATTAGATTATTACTAAATAAATAAATATATAAATAATAAATTACACACTACGGTGGCGAAATCTCAAACAACATTGTGCGGTCAAATTTTCTTCTACTATTTCTAGATATGCGGCTTAGTTAGATTTTTCGTCTCCGTAAACTTTTATAGTACAAATTACTTCAAAATTACTATAAGTTATATACAGGCATTGCTCGTTTGATAACACGTATAGGAGATTTGTCCAGGTTTAGTTAACATATATTACAATGTACCTATATGTATATTTATATTTATAAATGATATAAAGACGAAAAGCAGGGCACAGAGTGAGTGGAAACTTTATTCTTAAGTCGTAACAGTTACTTCACACATCCGACTAACTTTCATCCAAACTTGTCTCCACCGCATTGCGTCTTTTTTGCGTGATACGAGTTTGCTTCGAAGTAAATTTTATATAAAGTCAAAAGCCTACACTTCCATTGGGTGAAATTGTTTTGTATCGAGACGTTACATTCTTTTTATGACTTGCGGAAACTGAAGTCATCAGTAAAAGATTCGCGGTCATTAAATTTCACTTAGTACCTTTTCGCCTGTACACGAATAAGAAAGATATTCAATTTATTCATTCATTAGTTCAACAACTAATAATGGCGTGGAATAAATTCTAGCAATTGACCTTTTTACTTGATTTTTTGATTATGGAGTAGTTGCAGTTCTAAGTGGTCATTATATCGAAACAAGTATCCAAAAAAAATCTCAGTAAACTTTTCACAAATAAAGATAAATAATAAACAAGCAACCGTTATAATGTTCAGTATTTCTAGTAAGCTGAAGCGTCTGACCGTCGGTCGCTGTAATAAACGAGAACATTAAGTATATTGTATTTAAGGCTTATGTAACACACAATCAGGTCAACCAATCAGGTACATCATAATTTTTTGTCTTGTTTTTACTTAGAGTTTTTCATAGAAGCTTAATAAATAAAATATAGAGTCTAACTACCGCTAAGAAAGTAAAAAAATGAATGCTAACAGATTAATAACATTAATTAAAAAAAACTGGTTCACTTAGTTTAAAACACAAATTCACAGGATAATTTATCTAAAGAACTACACTAAGAAGTCAAAAGGAAGCACACTCAGCGATATCCATTTAATATCAATATTAGATGAAAAGTATACGTAAGAAGAGATCTCATCTCTACGGTTACTTCCTTTAAAAGACAATGCCCAAGAAAACCAGAGTCTTTTAACCTGACAAACCTTCGATAATTTAGATCTTAGATCATTTTGTAATACATTTTAAAACCTAAAGTCATCAAGTCATCTTCAACTTACCTATTTTGCATTCTAATAATTCAATCCGTGACAAAATCAATGTGACGTTACCAATGATATTTTAACTATAGATATGTTATGAGCGCGCAATCGTGAAAACTCGAAAACATCCTAATTAGGACGTATTGCCTTTAGTCTGTGTCACCGCATGGCGACGAGTGGTACGCTGCTAAAAAATTTTAAAAAATGCCATCCTGTGTATTTAGGAAATGCACCAATTATGATACCAAAGTTAATAAAACACAAGGGATCTCATACCACATGTAAGAACGCAGAATACTTCGATTTATTAATATATTTCAATTATTTGCCTAATATTCTGATATGTCATCGGTCGCTAGACTAATGTTTGTTTACATTGACGCGCAATTGACAACATTAGCTGTCTCTTTTTTTCTTATTGATTTTATCGACTATCCCCTTTCTATCATTTTGACATGTACCTTGAATGAAAAGTGTGTATGTGTGCAGCGCGGAACACTTTTTTCGGTTGTTTAGTGAGCGTATAACATATCTATAGTTAAAATATCATTGGACGTTACTGTTAAAGCGAGCATATTACAACGCCGCGCGTTAGAGGTGTC
Organism: Boloria euphrosyne; assembly: GCA_951802675.2. Lineage (NCBI taxonomy): Eukaryota > Metazoa > Arthropoda > Insecta > Lepidoptera > Nymphalidae > Boloria > Boloria euphrosyne. Next base: position 281,375 of record OX637893.1, read on the forward strand.
GGTGCATATTTTAATGTTAACAACTTAGCGCCCAGTCGCGCGCGGTTAGACCAAGCGAGCACACGTTTTTAGATAAGATCGTACTCGTCGCGGCAACTTATTCTCAATGTACCCACATATTTTAATTAAAAATGGATAGTTCTGTTCGGTCAACAGAATCTATTTTTGAAAGTAATAATTTGAGTGGAAATCAGTGTGAGAGTAATAGTTTTGTTGAGGGACAACAGGAATGTGAAGAATCGATGCAAAATATATCTAAATTGACCGACAAGGCAAGGCGCATGAAGAGAAACCGAAGTGAGGGAATGTTCCAAAGTGATGCAGAGAGTTCGGAAGATTTTATAATAGTACGAAGGAAGGTAAAGCGAGTAGCACGAAGTAATTCTCATAACGATACAAGGGCATATACATATTTTGAAGAAAATAAATATGAAGTGTGTTTAACATCGCTCGAGGTACTGCCTAAACAAATTGGGTTAGTTAAACTATTAAAATCGGAAAACTTGCAAAATATTACGAGAATTAAATACAAAAATCCGTATAAAGTTTTTATAAATTTTGAAAAACGAGAAGATGCTGATAAGATGCTAAGAAGTGAAAAATTTATTAGTTTAGGTTTTCGATCTTACCTTACTAATGAAGTAAGCTATTCTTACGGGACGGTTAAATATTTAGAGATCGAGGTAGACGAAAAGGAACTTCTAGAATCATTTACTTGTCAGTCAGAAATCGTATCAGTAAGACGACTTAAAAAGCAAGCAAATAATGGAGAGTGGATCGATAGTGAAACTGTACGGTTCTGCTTTAAGAGTAGTACTTTACCAGAATATGTTTACGGTTATGGAGGCAGGTTTAAAGTGGAGCCTTATATCTTTCCAGTGACACAATGCTCCAATTGCTGGAAATATGGTCATCTAGCAAAAAATTGCCCAAGAAAGGGTAAGGTATGTCCCAAATGTGGTGGAAATCATGATAATTGTGATACTTCTGTTTATAAATGTATTAACTGCAAAGGTAATCATATATCTTTCTATAAGAGATGTCCAGTTTTTTTTAAGGAAAAAAAGATTCGAAATATAATGAGCCAAGAAAATTGTACATATAAGAAAGCGCTAATATTATATGCCAATCAAAATAGCAACCCAGACATGTCAGTAGCCTATAATAATGATATAGAAGCAACATCTAGCCAAGGAAGTGTATTTGGTGAAACATGTATAGCACAACAGGAAGGAGGAGTTGTAAATGAAAATAATGAAGGTTCGAGCTATGACAAACTGGAAGACAATGCATCAAATGAAAATGTCTCACAACATAAAAAGAAGAATAAAAAGCCGAAAAATAAGAAAACTCAAAAACATCAAAATTTTGAAAACCATATTGATAATAATAAGAATCAGGAAACAGAAAATAAAAGTGATGAACGTAATGAAAATAGCAGTCAAATAAAAAACAACAATAATTTTGTAGAACTAATTACAAAACTTAAAGACATCGTATTATCTAGTAGGTCAGTCGAAGAAAAAATTATTTTAAGTGTAAAATCCTTATACGAATGTGTAAAACTTTTTATTCAAAAGACTTTTACTAATGGAGAGTTTATGAGCAAAATTGTGAATGCATTATACAATGGATAACGGTACTTATAAGAAATATGCTATTAATATTTGTCAATGGAATGCACAGAGTCTAAGGCAGAAAAAACAAGATTTCGAGTTATTACTAAATAGGGAAAAAGTTCATATCTGTGTTTTGAGTGAGACGTGGTTACATCGTGATATACCTTTACATTTCAAAGACTATACTATCTATAGGAGTGATAGATGTAATGCATATGGTGGTGTTGCTATTGTAGTTCATAAGTCTATCAAAAGTTGTAGCAATCCTGTAGAATTAAGAAACTCGGGAATTGAAATTGTGTCAATTAAAATTCTGAATTGCAAGCACTTAGAATTTATAACATCAATATATTGTTCACCTTCTGTTCAAACATCACAATGTGACTGGGATCAACTATTTTCGAAATTTACGTCTAAATCTATAATAGCAGGTGATTTTAACGGGCACCATGCTACCTGGTCTTGTAAACAAAACACAAGAGGATATCAAATATACGATGCATTATTGGATCACAATTTTATATCAATTAATAATGGAAATCACACAAGAATTAAATTCGTTAACAATATTTTACAGACATCTTCACCAGATATCACCCTTGTAACATCGGATATTGCAGTTTATTTTAATTGGGAAACTACAAATGAAAATTTGGGCAGTGACCATTTAATTATTAGATTTAGATTGGAATTTAAAAGTAAAGTGAGTTTAGTTAAATGTCGGAACTACAAATTAGCAAATTGGCAAAAATATCAAAATTTATTGAAAAATAGTCTTGGTCACTGTACAGAATTTAATAACGTTCAAGAAATGTATGATTATTTTACAGAAGAAATAAATAAAGCTGGAGATCAAAGTATCCCTTTTAAAAGAGTATGTACTGACCCTAGTCATGTATTTCAACCAAAACCATATTGGGATTCTTCATTGTCTCGAGCCATAGCAGAACGGCGTTTGGCTTTAAAAAAATTTAGAAGAAATCCTATCCCTGATAACTTCGATAAGCTTACATCAAAAATAGCAGATGCTCGACGATTAACTCGACGTGCTAGAACTATCGATTGGCAAAGTTTCTGTACACAAATAGATGAAGTGACGGACACTCCTACTATGTGGAACAAAATGTGTTGGATGAAAGGAATAAAACCAAAGAATTCTCAAATAACTGAAAGTATGAAAAGAGACCTTTTGCATTCCTTGGCTCCAGATTATGTAGAACATCCGCAACCCATACTTCATTCAGACAACCAAGCGTTGCAACAGGACTTTTCTTTACAAGAACTACAAAAGTGTATTAAGAAAAAAGATACAGCTCCAGGGGACGATGGTATTACCTACAGCATGATATACAACTTGCCCACTGAAGGTAAATCCTTTTTACTTCGAATGTATAACCTAATTTTCAGCCAATCTCATGTTCCAGAACAATGGCGTAGTATTAAAGTAGTGCCTATACCCAAACATAATACTAGCTCTAATAATTCTCCAAAATTAAGACCTATTTCTCTAATTTCATGCATATGTAAAATATATCATATTATGTTAAAAAAAAGACTAGAGTATTTTATAGATCAGAAGAATGTGATACCTTCATCAACTATCGGATTTCGAAAAGGACAATCATGTATGGACTGTTTAACACGTTTTGTTTCATACATACAGATAGGAATGACAAAAAACATTCCCACCCTTGCTTGTTTCTTGGATATCGAAAATGCCTATAATAATGTTTCTGTTGAGCAACTTATTCTCATCTTGGATAATCTAAATGTGGGAGCTAAAATTTGTAGTTATTTGTGGCATTTTTTGACTAGAAGATATCTCAATATTACTGATTATAGTGGACAACCTCTAAGTAGGTGGACTAATAGAGGCTTAGCTCAGGGAGACCCAATTTCTCCTCTTCTATTTAATATAGTTACATCTCAAATATGCATAGGAATAAATAACGTTAACGTTTTGCAATATGCTGATGATTTTGTCTTTTACATACAAAACAAAGATCTTGTTAGTGGTAAGGTGGAATTACAAACAAGCCTCAATACTGTAGTGATGGAATTAAATGAAATCGGCTTAGATGTCTCAACTTCGAAAACTAAATATTGCGTTTTTACTAGAAAGAGAAAAATTGATCAAGTTTCCCTTAAGATTAATAATTGTAATATTGAGATTGTTAATTGTTTTAAATACTTAGGAATGTGGCTTGATAAATCATTACTTTGGAATAAACATATTAATGAAATAAAAGAAAAAACTATGAAAACAATTAATTTATTGAAAGTATTAGCAGGAAGCTCATGGGGTGTTCATCCGAAACATTTACGTCGATTGTATTTTGCATTAATTCGCAGCCGAATGGATTATGGTAGCTTTTTATATGATAGTGCAGCCAAGACACACTTACTTAAACTAGACCGTGTGCAGAATTCTGCTTTACGTATAATAGGTGGTTTTATCAAAACCACACCTATTCATGTCATGGAATGTGAACTAAGTATTCCTCCTCTTAATTTTAGACGTCAATTTTTGGCTAGTAAATACTGTCTTAAATCGATGACCTCACATCAAAATAGTACCATCATCATATTGGAAGAGTTGACACATATATGTCAAAACCGCTATTGGCAGAAAAAGAAAAAACCATTACTGGCAAATGTTTACAGCTCGCTCAAAGAGGAGAGAATTAAGTCTTGTGATTGCAATACTTTGGAAACTAATATAGATAAAAATATCATATCCACTGAAATACAAGGCTTTACAGGCTCTAAGAATAAAAACATGAATTCTATGTTAAAATACTGTACACTTAATATGCTCGCTGTTGAATATGAAGGGTGGCATAAATTATATACTGATGGGTCAAAAACAATAAACGGTTTAGGAGCAGCCTTTTATGATCCCGGTCACAATGTGAAACAGAAATATAAAATTACATCAAGTGTCTCAATCATGTCCGCGGAACTACTTGCAATCTCAGAGGCAATTTCATACGTTAATAATATTGAAACTAAAAACGTAGTTATTTTATCAGATAGCAAATGTGCACTGCAGCATTTGGCTCGATGCGCCTCTGGTCAAAGAGGTGTATCGATAGCCTATGCAATCTTGAGAAAGATTTTACATCTCATAAATGACGGACTGACTTTGAGATTGCAATGGGTACCGGCGCACATAGGACTAAGTGGGAACGAGGAGGTCGATAAAATAGCTAAAGAGGCAGTTTTGACTGGATCCGAAATATACATTATACCAGAGTTCACAGAAATTTTGATTAAATATTATAATGATATATTTAATAATTGGGTCAAATACTTTAGAGAAGTTTCAAAAGTTAAAGGAGTCTGGTACAGTACTATGCAAAAAGAACCTCGTCGTTCACCCTGGTTTATAGATTGTAAAATGCGCAGGGAAGTAATTGTAATGGCGCATAGGCTTCGCTCTGGGCATTTGCCACTAAATAAGTTTAAATTTCTATTGAAAAAGACCTCATCACCTAATTGTAGTACTTGTGATATCGTAGAGGATGTACAACATATTTTAGTGGAGTGTACTCGAAGCGAAGCCTTGCGAAATAATTTAATTGGAAATTATGATTTTAATGTCAAAGATGTTGGTCAATTTAATTGCATACTATCTACTCCTATAACAGAACAAGCTAAATTAGTTTTTAATTATATGGTTAAAATATTTAAAGAATCTAAGTAGTTGTAGTTGAATATATGTTATTGTGATACAATAGGTCTGACATAATCTTTAAAGATTCAAAGACCTTTAAATAATAAAGAATAAAAAAAAAAAAAAAAAAAACTTAGCGCCAAATGTCGGCGTATGTAAATGTCCGCACGGCGCCCGCTACAAGCTGCTCCAATGTGTTAAATACACTTCGTTCTGGACATTATCCATCAAATAAATTTGCCTAACTTATGAAAAAAGTAAATTCACCTTTATGTATTAATTGTAATATGATAGACGATCACGATGTTCATCACATTCTGGTGGAGTGTGTTAGGCATCAAAGGGAAAGGGAATCAATTTTGGAAAAAAATCCCTCAGTATCTTAGCAAATCCATTAAGTATTGATGTTGTTAAAGTTTTGACAGACATGGTTTTACAACATTGAAAACATCCCCTTTCATGTTTAACACATTCCGCCGATGTGTGTTAGACATCGTCTATTCTTTGTGCATACGATACGATGGGACTGACATATCCTAGAAGGACATCATTCCTTTAAAACAATAGAATTTAAAAAAAGCTGTTCCGATGTAAATGACGTGTATAATATACACACGTCATTTACACGACCAGAACACAGTTATATTGCCTATATTGTTATAATTAAAGTTTTCCATTTTTATGTACTTAATACCTTAATTTCCTTAGTTTAAGAGAGATATATTCAACTCTAAAAAAAAAGATGACTTTTTCGTAGAGTTAAAAATTGGAATCTTTACTTGAATCGCTATCAGCTTGTACCTTGCGCCACGAGTGTTCCGACGCCGGCGCCAACATTCCTGACGGCTCTGGTTCTTGTATTCGTTTTGTTTACGCGAGCCGACGGAGATGTACGACGGTTTTGGACACCATTTGGCAATGTTTATACTCCGTCTAATTTATGCATCAGACTTGCACTAAGTTGAATGTGCGGCTCTCAGCGGCTCAAGTTACGTCTTAATGTAGCCGCTGAATTAGTTGAGCCAGATCTGGAAAGGAGAGCAAATGAATGATAGTGTAGTTACCTAACTTGCTATTTATATTGTTTAAATCTGTAATTGAGCATAATAAATTACGGTTATGTTTAAAATTGATGATTAGAGCTTTTGACCAATATAATCTGATCAGTTAGATATATAATACTATAATATTAACTTAAAAGAGAAGTACGTAATTAAGACCATAAATGCTTACATATTGAAAAGCTTAAAATTAGAGTCAAATTTATTTTTATGATCTAACACCTTTTTGGAGAGTTGACAATTATATTATCTGGACATATATAAAGCATCAATATTAGAGACAATAGATGCCGTGACCTTCTGCGGCGCGCAGACGATGACGCGTCACAAACAATAACTTTCACACAACGACTCTACTTCCCACGGCTCCAACTCCGTGCCACATATACTACACAGATATAGAAAGGAAAACTGATAAGAAACTTTATACAAATTGGAATCAATTCACATGTTCATCGTTTTTAATAACCCGCAGCATCATCTTCCTCAGAAAAACGTGGAGCCGCAGCAAACAAAAAAGTTACTAGTGAAAAATTTGTTCATAAAGTTTTTAAAAAAGTATTTTTAGATTTGTTTCGAAAAATCGAAATCTCGAAAATGATATTATGCAACACATTATATTAATTTAAAGATTGTGGCAACATTGAGTGAGAAAAGTAGAGCTTCAAAATTGTTATAGCTTAGTTATGATAGAACAGCATTTCGAGCGGCTTCGCCTGCGTTCTAAAGACCAGAAACCAAGTTTTATTTTATTTTACACATACTAAAATCTTCGCCGGAATACGCTGCATCCTATGAAATAAATTCCATGTCTATCCGTTTCATAGTTTTTGCAGTTAGAGCGAAAAAAAGTTTCGCCATTTATTAGAATAGAGTAGATATGTGTATAAGTAAAGTTATGTTTGGACTTCATAGTTTAAGCCTGGTAACCCACACCTCTATTTTCTACTTTCGTTTCTTAAAATGTTTAATTCATACATAAATTAATTACGCATATCCGCCACATAACCACGTGGTCCCTCAATAGAGTCAGTTCCTATATTAAAAGCTATAACCGTTAAGCCTCTTACGCGTCCAAAAAATGGAGAAAGTTTTTAATATGTAGCACACAACTTATTCTACTTACAATTTATTCTTCCAATCACAACTTGAACTTTCAAGCTGTTAGATTAGTAAATAAAAAATATATAAGCCATCACTAATCATAATAAAATGCGAAAACAAATTATAAAGTTATATTATATTAAAGAAAAAATAATTTAATTTTAATTAATATATTCTTTGTTGCACTTATGAATTAATTATAAAACATAGGCAAGGGTGGACTTATCCCTAAATGAAATATCTTCCAGTCGATCCATGGATGTAAAAGATAGCACTAAGTGTAAAACGAACATATCAATCTAAAAAAATACAACAATGACTATGTACTGATGCAGAGACAGAGACCGTTGTAGAAATCGCTAAAGATCGAATCTTAGCAACAGTTGATGATAGCATGCATTGAGCGCGCGATACTCGGTCACAAATAACGGTCATTTCGGTCGCTTTCCATCGCTCGCTGAATTCTCTGTGGGTTGCTCTCCTTCGTAGAGCAGTAGTCTCGGTGGCGCAATGTATGTGCGACGCATTCCTCGCGACCAGTGGGTCAGACTCAACGGTACCCGCAGCGGTGTTAGCATTATCCTACATCGCGCTTGTTCGCTGTTCTTGTTTCGTATTAAGATCGCTTTGTATTAGCCTAGGATAACGAGGGGAAAAATAATCAAAAACCTCGCAATTCTGTGAATCCGGTTTTTGAATTAAAATACTATTATTATGATTGTAAAATTTTACATATTTTATATCTATCTTCTTACTTTTATTAGAATTTTATTAGTCATAAAAATAATATCATTTATCGAGAATTGGCAACCAGCAGGTTACTCAAACTAAAGTGTGCAATTATTTTTATTCTTAAGGACATCAACCTCACAAATATTATATTATTAGTCTATATAAAAGTTTTCCATATAAAAATGTATAACATCCCGAAAATAGGATATTCTATATTTTGAAGTTGTAAGCTAAACAAATGACTAAAGTTGAATAGCTTATATTGTACGATATAAACCCTACCAAGCGCTTATACGTCAGTATGTCCCAAAACAGCACTTGAAATAATGTACACTGCTATTTTTGCTATACTCCTAAACGAGGTATGTCTAAGTAGCAACTGAAAAGTTCATAGTCCGAGGCACGCGCGGAATGTCTCAAAGACGGACCCGAGAAAGGAATTCGGAGAGAGAATCTGTCGAGGGTGCTCTGAAATTATACTCAGGGAGTGAGGGGAGTACAGGGAGCTGCCACTGTCCAAGTGTACAACACTAAATATCGCCGTTGCAAATTTTTTTATTAGGTTTACAAAAAAATATACAAATAATTAAATTATATTAAGCGATTTTAATAGAACATATGCATATTTTGTATTGTATAACTACTGAGTTACATAAATGTTTAGTATCTACACATAATTTTTGTTCATATTTATGATATTATGAAGTAGTTAAGTTTATTGCCTTGTTGATTCGAGATAAGTTAAATGGACATTAAAGTTACGTTCAACGTTAGTTTTACGAGGTAGAACCGTATTATATTTTTACAGCTTATGTTTTGTTTAAAATCTTATATTATACACAGTAGTAGTTTTGGTTAGGTTAAGGATAAAACGATTTGTGCTTTAAGCTGTTACAATGCCGCTTATTCTAAGCACTCATACGTATGAAGCGAATGGAAAAGCATTTCGTATAAAACATGTACAACGTTTTGTCTACGACACTCATAAGTCATACATTATAACACAGTTCAAGTTGCACAAGCACATTGTGAGTTTCCCAACGCTGTGGGAATCGGCATAATAAGTTGTTGCGACACGCGCCTTTTCAATTGCTTTTAGTGCACCAACTTGGCTTACAAACAAAAACATTCTACCTGGTCTACCTCCTCCACACCCGCCGACCGACACTTTTTTCCCTTTCATTATAAGTAATCCAAAAGAATATAACATGTAGTAGTGAGATTCGACTCGATCATTTTATGATTGATTGATTTTATTAAATGATTTTTATTATCAGGATGAAATCAAAGAAAAGCTTAATATATTATAGAATTGATAAGTTGTCACCAACCCATTCATACTTTGCTAGGCCTTGCTTATAAGCAATGTATTGTTGTCTGTAGCATACTACATAAAACTGTTTATTAAGATTAAGAAATTATTCCAAACAAGTATTTGTTAACTCAACAATAGTGATATTAAAATAATACCCAAACAAAACTGTTGTTAATAATAATAAAAACTTTATCAACAAAAAAGTAACGTCAGTGTCATTCCTGTAAATTGTATAACAAAACTTCCTTCACATTTATATTTGACGTTTTATCTAGTTTATTATTTTCACTTTAATATTTGTAGATGTCGCGTCGCAGTTTGTTGGACGCAGTAATAATGTCGCAGGCGGGAGTCGGGCCGCGGTCGTTAAGCACTAACTTTTAAACGGGCAAGTTTGCTTGTTACAACGCGACCTAAAGATACTACTAAAGATTTCATTGAATTCGAATTCTAGCTTAAAGTTTGTTATAGAAGTATCGAGAGTATTACATTACAACACAAAAACAGTATTATTCGCTACCAGGGTAGGGAGACTGAGTTTCTACAGGTCAGAAGTATGCAAACACAACCAATTTTTGGATACTCTTTTGTATTTCATGCGTTTCGATCAAATAGGAAATCTAATCTAAAAATCTTTTGAGAATGTTCTAAAATTAAGTGTAATTGTAAAGCAAATAGTGCTGGATGAACCACAGCCGTTTTAGATATATTAACCTATTGATTTACGGATCACCGCCGCCACGGGTCAGGTGTTGTGAACATTATTACAAATAAGATCAAATATCATTCAATTAATATTTAAATGGACGTACATCAAACCAGCCAGCACCTGCGCCGTGATCTCATCGACAAGTGTTGCTTATAGATTAATAATTGTCATACACATATATTAAATACAAACACATAATATGGACGTAGTCATTATAATAAACTAGCAAACGCAAGTGGTTTTGTCCGCGTGAACTACTATTTCTTAACCAACGAGAACCGTGCATTTTTTGAGGATGAAAAGTACCTTTTTCTATTCTATCTTTGTGCCAAGCCAAAAATCTAAACTCTCACATTTATAATACTGATATAAGACGGTAGAATAACATTAATAGTAATATAATGTAGAGCAAGTAGGCACACTGCATAATATGTTAAAATATTTTTTGGAAATTTCGATAATGTCAATAATCTAAATAAAATTTCAGTAAATGATAAGCGTTTTAATTGTAGCAATGTTGAACGGAATAGCACTCGACTCTTAATTACTCAAGAATACCAAGAATAAAGAACAGTAATATAGCGAGCGCGTTGATGTCTTTATTACGATTATAAAGACACCAACGCGCTTCAATGCGTAGTTGTTTCTAAGTTGGCATAAAACTTGTATTTTGTCAAAAAATGTATTACACTATAAATTTTAATCCATTTATATTAATTTATTTTTTTTATAAGAAACACCAATCAACTGTACACAAAAAAAATAGTACTAAGAATGTTGTACTTAAAATGAACAAAATTCTATTTTTTTTTAAATTCACACTGTTTTAATAGTTTAATTTGTGAAATTATGAGAACAAATCCAATTTTAAATATTACTGATATCGTCGTGTACGTGAGTTATGTTTTTACAATGAGACAAATAATTTTATAGTATTATGTATAACATATTGATATATAAATGTCAACGTAATATGATGAAAGCCAAAGAGCTCTATCGGACGAGTTGTGTAACTAAGTGCAACTATTATCGTAGCAGTGCGCGGAGGACGCGCGGCGGCCGGCGCAGGCGCAGGCGCATAGCGCGGGAAAGTGAGCACGAGAAAGTACTGCGGCGATGTCAACATTGTTCAATTATGTGAAGCTGGATTATTTAACGAGTCTGCATTGAGATCACAATACTTTCGTTACGCTTTTTTTTGTTTTGTCAATTCCATCGAATATCTGTAGAATATTGATTGGGTATATGTATTTAAAGCAATTGCGTGAGAGTATAAATATTTTATTAAGTAAGTAATACAAAATATTTATATTAGTGTTAGTAATAAATAAATAAATATGTTGCAATGTTAACATAACATAACCATCTAGTTCCATGTTAAGATACGAGTCTTGTGTTAAGGATACCAGATAGTCGATATTCAACAACTATATATTTTAAATACATACAATATACATATTCTAAATATAAACACCCACGACTGGAACAATAAAATTCATGCACATTACACAAATGAATGCTCCTAGTAGGACTCGAACCCGCAACTGCTGAAAGCTGGCACAACGAATAGGGTCACTACAAACGTGTCGTTAAATCATGTTTACTCGTATCTGATCGTTATATCGCTCATTTTACTGAATTGATAAATCAAATAAAAGGTGAGATTAAATAAATTAATATGTCAATATTATTTTTAAATAAAAGTAAATATTGAGTTAGTATTATATTAAACAACTAAAAGCCACACGGAATAATGGATACTAATTTGAATATAATGCCAAAAAATACAATAAAAAATAATGTGCTATTCGGTCGATTTTTGATGATGTCTAAGACTAGATTTATATTTATATTTGTTTCGAATATTCGTATTAATAACTATTATTTAATATAATTACAGATTGCTTTTTCGTAGAATCACTTCATAACTGATAATAAAAAAGGCATTTTCTTTAACTCTCCTTAATTATATTAGTGTATGCTTTCGCTTTCTTTAAATCATGCTTATTGTTCTCCGCTGCATTGTTTCAACGTGTCACATTCCCGTGATTTATTAGTCGTATTTATAGACGTACATGATCTTTGTTTAACATTCGTAATACCCAATTAAGGTCCTCTACCAAAGACAAGAAGGTACTAGACAATTAAAACCAATAGCTCTTCTGCTCGTGTTAGTATCTAACATTTATGTTTAAAAATAATATGAATATAAACAGAAAAAAAATATTCTTTATATTTCACTTATACATTTTATTTATCTATTGAATGGGTTCTTAGTTTATTTGGAGTGCTAAGGCCCAGTAAAACGAAGACCTCAAATGGTCGGTAAAGTAAATTAGTACAATCCGCCTCATATTGAAGGGAGGCCCGTGCCCAGTAGTGAAACATTTAAAAGGGCTGATTACATACAACCAGTAAAATTTGAGTGAAAGAAAATGCAAGTACATGGGATTAATAACATGTACATGAATTTAATACATTCTATAATGTACTGTTTTGAAATGAGTTCATTTCATTTTTGAGTCGTAACAGTTGTTATATCAGTATGTAAATATATTGTATGTAGTGTCGGAAGCGATCTTTAGTTTTAGATAACACTCGTCGCCTTATCTTCCATCGCGTTACGTCACAGCATTCTCAGCGCAAGTGCACTTTCGCGTCACGCCGAGCCTCGATCACTCTCCCTGATATATGAAATATGTTCTCAAGCAACGCAAATTTATTAAAGCAGTAGATAATAGATATTATACGAATATTAGTATAAGCGGTGCTTTTAAAAAATTAAAAGGCTATTTTATTAGGTTGCCTGGAAGAGATCACTTTAAGTGACTAGGCTGCCTTCTGTACATCCTTTCTTTTTGTGTTTTGCTTCTATTTTCGTTGTATTATCGGTGTATTAGAAAGAGTTAAATAAATAAATAAATTACGCTAATTTATCACTAATTACCCTAATATATTTTTAGCTCTTTCATAAGCAAACAAGTTTTGTAAAGAATAAATAACGACAATCGGTAAATTTTGTTGTAAAATTTTGTATTTCAGCTAAGATCCAAGCACTGTAGTACAATAATATATATACGTATTTGTAAATATTATTGCAGCGTGTTGTAATTGCCACATTCATTAGCCACAAGTCTACTGAAAAGGTATATAATATACACTTATGCATACAGGGGCGGCGGGGTTGGTCGCTTACCAACCCCGCCGCCCGCCCTCGCCATGCCGGCGCGAATGTGAAATGGCTGAATAAAATTTGAATATTTATGCTAAACATACTTATTGAAGTGTAACACGCAACTTATAGCGTGTCTTTACATTATCTGTTTATTATTAGAAGCGTACAGAAGCGTTTACGCTATAGATAAAGAATATATAAAGTAACGAAAAGAAAATATAATGAAAAGTTATTTTAAATAATAACAACGTTTATCGTTTTTTCTATATGTACTTAAGTCACTTAAGTGTCTCGGGACACTTTTCCGGTGCAAATACTGGTGATAACGACATGAAGCTTCCCAAAAGTAGCATTTTACATTTCAGAGAATTTGCCAGTGCTCAGAACTGTGAAGATATTCAACTGCGATGCATTCAGGTTCGTTAGCGCGCATTCACACACCTTTAAACCCTTGCTCTACTATTGCGGATTAGATAATACAATCAAATTTGTACTTTATCCACTAACAAATAAGATTTATATTATGATGAATCGGATTTATGTTGTTAGAATACTAGTAAAACAAAAAATATGTCCCTACAATTTTTTTAATTGTGATGTTATTTCAAACTTTTACTATCGTACAGTCGTTGCGTGATAATAATACATATGAAATAAATCGCTCTCGCGAGTTTATCTCAGGCCTTAATAAAGATGTAGTTCGCGTTGCCATTGAATAGTCGTGACTCGACATGAACTTGAATTTGAATCCTCTGTCCATACAAGAGAGTTTATTTTCTAGTACCTATTGTTTACGTTTATTTTTTTAGTTCTAATGATTGAGCATTGGTGATTGGATTTCACGAACAGATTTTTGATGAACGGATTGTCTGTTACCTCTGAGTGGGCGAGCATAGCGTACTCGACGCTCTATATGCATGTCGTAGTAGAATATTCATATGTACTTGGACAAATAAGTCACGTACACATTTTTTAATTACTTTTTCAACATATATGAATACTTATTGAAACAAAAGAAATAAAATCGCAAAGGCCCGCGGCTCCTATTAAAATAGAAGTAATAATATAAAATAAATATGACAAAGTGAAGTAGTATTAAAATTGTAATAATACCATGATATAAAATAAAACAAAACGAAAATTAGAGACATCACAAGTACGACTATCAGACGCGTACTTTAGAAGTACATTATTATTTTATGAAACATTTAAATGGTTACACGACGGACATTTTGTTTATGATTTCGCTGTACGTTGTAGTTGTGTTAACTTATTATGCATCTCGGTTCTATATATCTCTTTTATTAATGAATTAAAATTAAAGCCAATAATTAATTTTAATGATTGGTAAATTAAGAAGATGGGGTGGCAGGGACTACAAACAACCTTGGCGATTGAAATGTGAAGAACTTTTTTAATAAAAATTTAGACTATAAAGTATCGTAGTAAGCTGAATTTAAATGAAATTTGTAAAGTTTGGCGACACCTGACATTCTGTATTGCTGTAGGTCACAGGATCTATAGTCGTTTAAATTCACTTCACGATTTTATGATGTTACCAAGAATATTTTATTAAGTTAAAATTTCTCAAGGCTAGACACAGCACGGACGAAGAAGGGTGATGGCTAGCAACGCGATAAAGACATAAATAGACAGGGCTTAGAGCCTCCTTGATATGTAATGATTTGCTAAATGAATATGAACCTTACCTTTGTATCGATACTGACTATTACAGTTGACATTATAGCATGCAGTTTTACTGCTATCTCTTAAGGCCATGTCACTTTCCTGAGAGCACTTTCCCAGATGGACGTAATACTCGCGCGCATACCGCGTGCGCTCGAGCTGTTACGTGCTCGTCTGTGATGAATACCTTGCATTGCTGAGAATTGTGAATGGGAGTGACTCTCACTTTTTTATATATTCGTAATTATACTGTACTTAGTCCTTTGTACCGTCCCACCGCTAGACACGGTCCTCCCTTCAATATAGAGGAGATGAAGCCATAGTTCATCGGTCAACAGCAAAGTGCAGGTTGGCAGACTTCATAGGTCTGTGGAAAACTTGCTAAGTTCTTCTCAGATATGCAGAATTTGTCACGATGCTTTCTTTCACCGTAAGGCAAGTGGTAATCACCTCACTTTAGAAATGATTCACACACTTCACTCGGTTTCCCAAAGGAGCGCGTTACCACACAGCTACCACTGCCTTAATTGTAATACTAAAAGAAAGGATTTACTTAAACTGTTTTAATAGAAACAATTTTGAGTTTAAAAATACGAAAACAATTGAAACAAAACTATTTAAATGAAATTTGGAAAACATAGTAATTAATCAAACATTGACTTTATTAGTATAAGGGTACAGTTACACATGCTCATAAAATGTCATGCTTATTAGCATGCTTAAAACAAGCATGCTCTTCAAACTGACATATTATAAATGTAATTGATTGACACATTATAAATTAAAAACGCTGACGCAATAAATTCAACACACATGCTATTTAAGCACGGGCTGGTTCTTTGGTATTCGACATTCTAGCAAGTTCTCTGCCAGTGTGCAAGTGAAAAATGGAAAACCAAGTGAATTTTCCAGTAGACTTTGACAGTAGCATGCCCAAAAATCGCACGACCGTCGAAATTTGAGCATGCTCGAAATAAGCATGCTCATTATTAGCAATGTTTCGACACACATGCTACTATGTAGCAATTGCTCAATAGTGGCATGCTTTCGTGCTAGTTATGAGCATGTGTAACTGTACCCTTACATCAAGACCTTTACTTACAATTCCTACTGCCATTAAATATCCTAACGTAACTGATAAAAGGAAGTACATTGACAGTTCGCTACTTATGACAGTATTAATTTATGAGCCTCTAATATAACATTATTCAAAGTAACCCTTATCAAAGTTAAACATGATCATCGCTGTGAGCGCAAAAGTTCCGATCGATCGCTTCCGTCGTTACTGCCGATCTCGAATGAAGACACAACAGCGTACGCGTAAACAACTCGTGTATTATTAAGTGGCAAAGCGTGTAGAGTGTACAGTCGAAAGTGTGCGGCTTCAGCGCAGTCGCATGCACGGTAAGGGCTGCCACATGACTCCCCGTTACATTTTGTAATAGATAAATAAATATACGCGAATTAAATATATACATTCATTTACTAGTTTATTACTTTTAAATATATCATAAATGATGTGGATCATAAATATTATGAAATTAATTTAAATACAGTGGTATTTTAAATGAAACTATCTTCTTCGGTTAGGTCGAGGTTTAACATGTTCCGAAGTTGAGAAAAAATCTTAAAATAAACCACTGAAACTCAAGTACGAAATCATTTAAAATTATAAATATTCGCGAAAACGAAGCGAAGACTCTATTATTGTGCCGATATCGATATTCATAAAGCTTTAGTTTTTAATTATTTAACAGTAGGGATATAAAATAATATTTTAAAATGTTATTTAATGCATACTTTCAAATTATTATCTCATTCAATCCGAATAGATATAATCAATCACAAATCCTTGGCATTGTTTTCTGTATGTTCTGTTGTTATAATGTCAGTGGGCGGCCCCGCCCGGCGCGGCCCAGCCCGGCGCGGCCGAGCCCAGTCGCCGCTCAAATGTCCTCGGATCACCTTGCTCTACATCCATTCGTTGAACTTCATCTTGTCTCATATTTACCTACGAGTATAGTCTTGGCTCTCCTAAGTCTTCCCACATGTGGACACATTGTTAGCAAGTGTCTAACGTTCTCGTCTAAAGGTTGATTGTAACTCGGCACTGACATACACATATGATGAATATTTAATATCGGTAACCGTTCAATCTATTTATTGATTAGGTAATTTATAGAAGCTGTACCTTGAATAGGTTTTGAATTTATGTGGCAGCGAATCTTTCGGATACCTTTAAGATATAAATTAAGGAGGATGCCTAGAGATCTATAATATAATATTTACATACAGCCCGTTTTTGTAACTTTTTTCTGGGGGCACGCTAATTCTTGAAAGTAGTAAGTCCATAATTTTTGTACACCCTCCCCCACCCATTTGTTTTGAGCTTTACTCCTTTTTTTAAAATTCTTTAAATTTTTCAGTTTTTTTAAATACAAAAAAGGCCTGTTTACATTTATGATATGACTGTAACGAGTACTATACGATATTTTTATCATCGCTTTTCAAATAAAATGTCATCTTACCTAATAAATAATAATCAAACACATTTTACAGAAATATACTTAAAACATGTTTTATGAACAAACACAGAAAAACTTGTTTCTTCAGAATATTTTTACAGTGATTTATTAAATTTTAATTCTAAATATTGTATTCCGTGTTAAATTATTAAAAGTATTAATTATTAAAGCAGTTAATAGTCACGAATAAAAATAAATAATACTTAATGAATGTTTGCTTCGATTTTAATTTATGCGACAGGAAGTAAATATTCTGCGTAAGATTGTGATTAGGAAATCGGTTCTAGGCCGAAGTGTCAACGACCGGTATTACTCGTTACGAAATAAACACTATTTTCGTCATTTAACGGCACTTCTAATACATGAAGTAAATAGTTGTGTAGAGAAAGCGGGCAAGGACTCTCTCTTCCGGACGCATGATCGAGCGCTTATCTCGAGCTGATGTTAGGAGCTTTGAGCTTGATCGATAGATTTTACTGCGGCGGATGCATCGCTGGAATATTTTCAACTTTATTTGAGCAATAAATCACAAGCGCGAGTGTTCACACAACATACACTACTTGCTTAATTTCACGCTTCGACACCTAAAGCCCGTTTACACGACAGCTTATCGCATTGAAATTGGCAATAATGGCGGACTACGTATAACACCATCATCTATGAGGATATTAAAGCTTACGTTAGTTAGTAAGTTGTTATACCTGTATGTGCAATGTCTTCACACATTTACATATATTTTGAATATTTAGAGGTTCAAAATATAAAGCAGAATGACATTCTAAAATACGTACTAAGACAACAAAATGCGGTCACATTACTATTATTACATAACAATCATAAATTACAGGTTTTAATATGGTCGGAATGAGTTTTATACCATAATATAGGAGGTAAATTTATTTCCTACAAAGATATAGCTTCTAGAACTAATGATCCAGATCAGTTCTAGGAATCGTACTTAAGTTACATTTAGTGTAGAGAGAGGAATACCTCGGTAACTTTACTTTCAATGTATTCGAAGGAAGTTGCGAGCGAAAATCAATACAATACATAGTTTGGCGTAATCAAATATTATTAAGCTGCCGCTAATATCATTATATTACTATTATCACCCTCGCTCTTACTCGCATATATGTGATTAATTATGTATAGTAGGCCAGCGGGGCGGGCGGTGTGCGAGCGGGGGGGCGCCGTCCGCGGCTATTTTGGGTTTAATTAATAGCCTGAATATTTCATGTGTGATCATTGAACTGGGCTTAGCAATTAGGCGTGTGAATAAATAAACATGCTCTGTTGATGTTTATTTGTGTTCAAGTTCGTGCTCTACTAAGTTTGTAACCTAATTATACTTTGAAACAATAAAAATATAATAAAAATTATAAAAATGTCTACAATATTAAGTTAAAAAAATGAAAAGCCGAAAATGAAATCTGTCGGAGAGTCAAAATGTTCAGAACTGATTATTTTATCTATGGGTGTAAGTTATCTGGGGACGGCCGCAGTAACGCGAGGGTGATCGTAATATAAGTTATTTATTATTAATGTTAAAGTAAGTGATCCTTAAATTGAAAGCGAATAACTTAATATAAAGTCAACATTTTCTGCCCTTTCTTGATTGGATAGTACAAAGCCAAATTAATTTTTCTTTACTCAATTTTAATTAGTTGGCAACTAATTTACATGGCATTGTTATTGTAGTCTCCGGATCTCCGACGTACAGCCTTTTCCTGTTTCAGTTGAAAAGTTCTGTAACAACCGGTGCTTGTAGCGAGAAATGTTTAGAGACAATATTTGTACATTAATTATACTGTAAACAATGAAACGTATTGTAGGAATTATAAGTTAATTATTTAAGACTTGGTTATAGACCACACATTTTAATAGCTGCTAACATTAATTAGCGAAAAAACTGCGATTTTGGTGTAAAAACTTATACACACGGCTGTTTGTGGGCCTGAAATATAAGGCAGCAGTCCGGTTAAGAATTTAGCGCTTAGGCAATCTTCAGTACCTCAGAACGCACTTTTCAAATAGAGAGTGCAGAAACTTGTGCAGTAAAACATTTTCCGAGCAATTGTTGCCTTAGTGAGATTGAACGCTGAATTTTTTAAGAGAATACTACTACTACTACAATGTCAACAACATCCAAAACCCTTAATTACAACTTTTATTTTTTAATATTATACTTCAATGGGAAGAACTTCATTCATTTATTACTTATAACTCATGTCTGCCTAAAGGATATAATGTATCTTAAAGTAATATGAACATGTTTGTGTCAGGTTGGAGTGAGGCGCGGTACCTCGGCAAGTCGCTGGGCCCGCTGTCCGAGCTGCAGCACGGCGTGCGCGGGCGCGTGTACGCGGTCGACTCCCGCACGCTCTACCTACACGACTTCCACTACGATGGGGTGGGACCTGGTAAGTTAAATTGCTTATTTCTATAAATAAATACAACTTATTGGATTTTAAGACGTAATACTGTTTACATATCTTGACTTACGGTGTTGAAATTCGCAGTATAATATAAGATATAGTTATTCCACTTCTTATACGAGTATAATGTATAAATTAAATATATATAAGCTAATGTTTGCTTTTCAATCGTTCATTTATAATCGATAATTCACATTATTTTTTAAATCATATTCATTGAGTTACTTTTAAAAATAAAAGCTACGCAAGGAAGCTATCGGCAAATCAATCTTGTAATACTTAAACTGTATCTATTGATGGATTGAATAATTCCAAACATGTGCATGGTGAATCTTCTCCTCCTCCTCACCTCTAAATACCAACTTACAACTTGTCCCGACGACTGTCAACGTTGAACTTCTCATTTGCATAGAACTCCGAACTTCGGCGGCCGCTGTCGCTATGTTACTAATTAGTTGACACACGTGTTGTTTCACATCTGTAGTAAGCTTCTGAAATATACCTTAACATAATATAAATAAAGTAAAAAATGATGTACTTCGAAGAGCATATTAAGTTACCCGCCGGTACCAGATAATTTGGTTTTAATTGCTATATACGTGGGTAAGAAACTTTTGTAGCAAATACATGTATGGTTGTGATTTAAAAATCAATGTTTACGTAATTTTTACCATTATCTAATCGGTTTAAAATAAACTTTTTCTTTCTTTACATAAACATAACTTAACTACTTAATTTAACTCGTAACTTTAATTAAAAAATTAGCACCAGTTTTCTACGATGTTGTGGTAAACGTATAGAGGATTGTGAAGGTACTGTAAAAATAACTTTTGGCAGTTGATGGTATCTTAATACTTACTTTATTATATTCTTGTACCCTATTTTACTTTTTAGCTTAAACAGTCTTGATTTCAAAGTAATCTTAAAATCTTAAACAATAATGAACCTCATAAATTATGTCATTTGATAAAGATTAATATTCAGATATTGTAATAATGGGCCACGCGCGTACGTCACTAGTCGCGTAGTCTGATTGAAAAAAGTTTATTTCAAGTGTTATCAAAACTTTTCATATCATTGGCTCACGTTATATGAAGTTTAGTGAAGAATTTTAGTTAGAGTGATATTGATATTGATAAGATACTTTGTTGAAAATTGATAATTTTTAGTCGTTGTTCTTTTGTTGTTACGACGCTCTTAATACACCTTTAATAGTTTAGAAAAAATTTAGACGCAAGAAAAACGTCACGGTTTTAGTTTCTCTTTAAAATGCAGACATGCTTGACCTTTTACGTTAAATAAGTAACAAGCCTCGGCGTCAGAAGATGACTTTTTTCAGTTAGACACTTGTCGAATATATTCAAACACGTGTTTTATAAATTGCCTTCGTCCCAATTGGGGTTCAATCCCGAAAACCGCAAAACTACGTGTTTTATTAATTATGTCGAAGAACATTTGTACAACATTGTGAGCAAACTTTATTTCAATTTTAAAAAATGCTATTTTTATATAAACTTTGCCAGCTTTTTTATCCCCCGAGGAAATCATGAAAAATCATTTTACATTTAATGCATAGATTGCTCAAAACATTCGACTCTCTTTAATACATGATATGATTATAATATTAGCTTTCCTTCAAGTAAAAATATTAAATTACAAAAACTAATAATATTTTTGTTGTTAGAATAATAATTTTCCATCAATTAGATTGTATTAAATGATCGAGATTGAGCGACTGCATTTACGACTGCTACTTTATTGCGCTTTAATCTTTTTAATTTTACCAAAATCCATACCATATCGAAATAGCTATTGAACGATTTATCAAACTGATTAAGAAAAAAGTAAAAAGGGCAGTTTAACTAGATTTAAGTCCAGGCTATCTCCTCGTAATGAGATCAGCTCCGGCGTCTGGTCTAGACTTTAGCACAAATGAGACTGAACTTCTACAAACAGCCACATCTGTACGAAACTGCTTAATGAAAATCCAAGCCGCGAGACTGTTCACAAATGTTCGATATCAATTATTATTTATTCGCTCATTGAAATAAAGTTTGAAGATGTTTTTCATATATTTATGAATAATTTGGACGATATTAATACTATGTTTTAATTTTAATAAAAATCGCAAAACAATCAAGAACTCATTGATTATAACTTTATTTTTGTTTAACGATGTCGGTGAACTTTTGATCTAACGATGTATATAACCTTTTCATTAAATTTTTAAGTTATTCTACTATGAGAATATAAAAAAACCTTCTACATACTTAATTAATATTTTTTGCATTTAATTTCACTGACATTATAATCATCTTCTATACACAAATGAAAAACCTCTATGCATTTCTAAACTACAGATCTGATTTGTTTTGAATAATGAATAAATATATTTTTGTTTCAAATAAACATTATCTTTAAAAAAAATATTTTTTCATATATATACATATCAAGTGCGATAGTTCCCCGTGTCCGAGTGGCATTTGTAGCGAGCGCAGATGTACGAGCACCGTTTTCCACATAATGAGAGACGAACACTCGTCGTAGGTATTTGTTGTAATACCGCCTTTATTTTAAACAAATTAGACGCCTTTATCGCATACACTACAAAAATGACAAGCGTTGTATCAGTAATAGTACATGGGGTTTTGAGACTAACATCGTATGTATTATGAGAGATATTCGCGTACCGTGTTCTGTCGAGGCGCGTCTACTACCAAATATTATTACAGGTAACTTTGAGAAGCGTCTTGGCTCAGTACTGTCGTTTGTTTTGGCATTTTTATCCCCATTTTTATCCCTCTTAAAGCTTTTAATGAATATCTGTTTTCATAAAGTATGAAAAACTTTAAATGATATTTTGTGTATCACCTTGATGAACATGCATTTTATCACAATTTCTATTATTTCAATCTACATGCGCTAGATTACGATACTTAAATGCTAATTTTATATTGAAATTGTTATATATTATATAGTATAGCACACGATTTGTATGAAATATTGCAAAAATTGCTTTTATTTTTATTTCACATTCAAATTCAAGACTTTTCTAAACGATATAGAAATAATATTTCATTTAACCAGTTTTTAGTAAAAATTTAAAACAGCGTTACTCAGCAAGCGCGTTATCATTGACTTACCACTGACTGTGGCAAACCTTACAGTGACAGAATTAGTGAAAATTTTGGTGATATTTGAAAATATCATAATAAAAAAACATCTAGTAAAGCCAGTAGGAAGTGTTTGTATATCGCACTTATGTACAATATAAGCCTCGATGTCGTAGAATAAAGCAGTCTCTTTAGAATAGAAATAATAAAATATTTTTAAATGAAATTTAAATACTGTAAAGATATTGAAAGATTAATATTCGAGTCAGAACTGCCGCCAAGCTGCAGAGAAGTAATCCTAACTCCTTAGTGCAAGCAATCATCCGCTGGAATTTATTGGATTTATTAGCGGTAAGCGACAAGCGCACCGCAGCTCTGATTTCCCGCGGGGCTCTCTCCGCGCTGTAAAAAGATTACCCGCCATCTAACTCGCGACGGACGTACACTTTTTTACAATTAATTCACAATATTGTCAATAATTATAAAAAATCTGTGTAGTAGTACTGTGTGCACATCACACATACATACAGGTTGCCTCACGATGTTTACTTTACCGTAACTCAAGTGAAGAAATAAGTACATAAAAATATCAGAGGTGCGATTCCCGGGATTTTAATCCGCTTTTTCGGTTACCACCGGGCAAAGGGCCAAGCGAGCGCACCACTACACTGCAACCACTGAGTGCTGTAATGTACCTTACGAGTAAGTCTGAATACGATACGAATCTCGCGATGTTTAGATCATGAAGCTAAATTATTGGATAATTAGTAATTAAGTTTGAATTGAATGCCACATCTCAGTCTTATCTCATCGTGGCCACGGCCCGTTCCATATTCCACAGTATCTCAGCGCGTCTCATCCGCACTTACACGGCATGTTTTGATTGAAGGTGAAATACAAAGTACGATAAATATCAATATTCAATTGTTTGTACACACACTAAACTCGTGTTTAGTTTGCAAGAGTTACTTTAAACAATGGCTCAATGCTCGCTTTGTTATGTCGTTTGTCCTCGAGTGTGATGCAGCAGGCGTGCATGTTGAACTTAGAGTTTCGTTTAACTAAAATATTGTACAACTTTCCTGTAAAGATTCTCGGTTATCAATACCGACTTAAAGCACTTGTTTAATTATTACTTACTTTTAGTTATAGCATTTCTATAACATTTTTATTAATTTCATAAGATAGCTAATAAATAAAAATAATGATAAATTTCACATTGTAGAGTGACTTATGACACTGACAATAGAAGTTCACAGTAGGTATGCTGCGCTCCAGGTTTGATTTGACACATCCATACTTGAATAACATAAATAAATAATAAAATGAATAAATATTTATTTATGTCATTTATCATTACAATATTTATTTATAATTTATTTATTTAGTAATAAATAACAAGATAGTAAGTAGTACATTCGGCTGGGCTTGATTATGGTGATCGTTTTGAAAGGTCACAACGTGCATTGTCTCTACGAGCTGTATAAATACTCGTATGTAGAGCATGATATTACTAAACCATCAATTGAAAAATAAATAATGAAAATGCAAAGTTAGATTCACAATCAAAGAACAATACTGAGTATTTGATTTATAAAACAATGCCATGCTAATGCACGCTCAATGTAGAGTTGATGAAGCATTCAGTCGGGGAGATCAGCTTAGCTCGATAGATCCATCGGCTTCAGAGCTCGACGAAATTTATTTTAAATCCCGATTACTATTCAACGTAATATTAGTTTTTGTATAAAAAGGAGATAGATAAGCTCTGTTTAGAGATAGAAGAGTCTATTTCAGTGCCACAGTTCGGATGCTCCAACCGGCGCGCTTTGTCCATCTCCGACGCAACGCCGCATGCCGTCAATATCACTTACTTGAAAACTTTGAAAGGAATAAAATCTATGACAAGAGCGCTGCTTTATATTCTGATACTGACGCTATTGGAAACCTTCAAAGGTTAGATACATAATGTTGTATAGATTCGTGCATATCTACCGGTATCAATTGAGTTGTACGAGATAAAACATTACTTGTCTACAAAATACGTTGAAAGTTTAACCTTTTTTGAACAAAAAAAAATAATTTTGTTATTTTAGAAAATTAAAATTAACTTATTTTCTATTATATTATAACATAAATAAAACAGTACATTTGTTACAACAAAAGATCTATAAGGCATACATAAAATGTGTGCAAATCTAGGATATCCGTAGTCTGGCGGAGGTGGAGTGAGATCAACTGTTTATTTTTCTATTGTGACTTTAGCGCTTTAACGCGCCGGGAATTGAACAATGTGGGGTACATTTTATTACTCATATATTGTGCTCAAATATTTCAGACAACTCTATTGTCAGAGTCCAGCGCAGTAGTAGTATCGTACCGTCGATATTTCTGCAGTAATAAAAAAATAACTTCAGTTGACTTAGAGCTTAAAATAGAGCCATAAAAAAACTTAATAATTTATATATTTCAAGATTTACTATAAATTAGTTAATTAAAAATATCCTATTCAATATATTTCATTTAAAAATGTCTGTCTGTTCCTCAACGTTAGATAGATGGCACTGATCGTTTTTATACGCGCTATCGAAACATTATCGGAATCATATATCAATGTAATTTTGTGCAATTCGATCTGACTATTGCGCGAGGATGTTGTTAAAATAAATTACTAATAATTAATCATACATAAATTATGTCGTGTGGTCCCGAGTTGGTCCACCATTTGATCTCTTAGTGAAAATGGACTAACAAAAAATGTTGTCTTTCCAATAGCTTTGCAATAAAAAGAAATCCTACTCGCACTTTTACGCGCGGTTAAGTAACACTTTTTTGGCAGTCGGGGCTGATAGCGCGATTAATTTACAACAAATCATAATATAAACAAATAACTATGATAAAACTATCAAGTATCTTTTTAATATATAAATCTCGTGTGAAAGTGTTTGATGTTGAACTCCTCCGAAACAGCTTGACTGATTTTTATGAAATATATTGTGTATATTTGGTAGGTTTGAGGTCGTAGGCTATTTTTATTCCCCTAGGTGATAAGGCCAAAATTTTTTTTATCATTTGGCAAAATACTTATAATTTTTTTCATTGCTAGTAGTAAATAAGTATTCTTTAAATATTAATTTCTGATAGTTGTTAGTTAAAAAATAAAACATTTTTTTTAATTATTAATAACTAGGGGCTCACCCTCGCTTTGCTCGGGTTCTTCCTTAGGTACGTGTTATATATACATATTTGCGATATAGTATGTTATCCTTAAGAGGTAGACATATACCATCGCGGACTTTTTTGTAGACCTATATAAGATACACAATTCCACCATACATCATTTTGTTATATCTCAAAAGGTTTAGTCAGCGTTTTCGTTGAAAGTTCCCAGACGGCTTTTTTTTTCCGACACCACCAACAGATATCATCATATCTTAGCCAATGTATACAAAAACTTGACATAGTATATACTAAAACCTTCTTAAAGAACCATTCTATCCATAGATGAAACCTGCATGAAAATCGGTGCAGTAGTTTTTGGGTTTATCGCGAACAGACAGACAGACAGACAGACGCGGCGGAGGATTTTGTTTTATAATATGTATAGATAATAAAGACACTCACTTTAGCGACACTCATTTCTCCAATGTAGGTTTGTATATATGTCACTCTTCAGTAAATAAATAAAAAAATAAAACTATATCTGGCAAATTGTCAAATTATACGCCAGAATGTTAACGTGGTGGAACAAAGGCCGGCAATTACTCGGTGTTAGCCTGATGTTGTCAGGTGTTATTAGAGCGCGCCTGTAACGGGTTTCCTACGAATACGATGCGGAACGTGAGCTGCGCTTGAGCTCGTCAATTTTTAAAAATCTTACATACTTTTTTGAAAGTATTTTCCGTACAGAAGACGTCATATAGATTCGATAGTTATGTATTAAAAAACTCTAAGATCCGTTTTCGATGAATACTCTGCAACTGCAGATTTTCATTATTACTATATCATGAGTTCAGCTCAAAGATACCAAATTTTAGTATTTCTATATTTAATTTAAACTACATTCATATTTAAATTGGATTTCAATATATTTTAATCACATTTTGTTAGTTAGTTATGTGTGCAACTAATAAAAGAGTGTTAAAATGATTAAAAGAAAAGAGAAGCAGTGTACACTGTGCATAGCGTTAGAGTTTGTGGGTAATAATGTTACAGCGATGGTTCTCTTCAGATGGCGATAGTAGCACAATAACAATCTATCCAATTGATACAAAGAAATTAGTGAAAAGAAAGAAGAAAATATTTGAGTAGATATAACTACAAAATAAGATGTTTTAAATATTCTTTTGTAATATTTATTACGATCTTTATACATTTGTGAAGTACCTAAAATTGTGTAGTGTTACAATTTTCAGTTTAATATACCTAAAGTTTACTTCTATCTGTTCCACGGTGCGGCTCTCTATAAAACGTGATTCGGAATGGAATTATGACGAAGCAATTTGAAGCGTTGTAAAGTCATCAAATAATTTTAATCACGAAAATTTGAATACCGTGTAATTAAGTATTTTAGCATTCCAATATTGTATAGTTTCAGCATAAAATTAGAATACACAAAGTTTAATTAAATGAACAGTATTCCAGCAATATTTTAATTTTCACTCAACTTACGAAAGGGATTTTGCAAGAAAACATTGATTCAAGCTACTTTAATAAAATTGTTTGAAAGAAACTTATTGGAAATCAACTGATAATTATTATAAGAAATAATAATCTATACTTAATAAGTAATGTTATTCAGCACATTTTCATTTTAAAAGTTAAATTAATTAACAAAGTACTTTCTTCATCAATTTGCACATTTAAAAAATTTCAAAGTTTGCAGTCAAATGTTCTATACGTGGTTCACGGATTGACATTTACGTGTGATGTGCCGGTGTGTGTCGGTGCACTGAACCTGAACACTGTGCAGCGAACAGAGAGAATGTGTCTAATGAGATTTCTAATCATAGAGTTACTACGAGATCCCTAAGCGTATTAAGTGATTGCTACAAGTTATTTACTCA
This sequence comes from Boloria euphrosyne, assembly GCA_951802675.2. Classification (NCBI taxonomy): domain Eukaryota; kingdom Metazoa; phylum Arthropoda; class Insecta; order Lepidoptera; family Nymphalidae; genus Boloria; species Boloria euphrosyne. Next base: position 309,591 of record OX637893.1, read on the forward strand.
GCTTTCCTGTAACATTCTAGAATCTAGATGAATGTACTACATTTAATCTATACCTACGTACTCATATAATAAAATCTTGAGTCGAAACTGAAATTGAATATTTTTCGAAAATATTATTTAAATAGTAATTATTATCGATAAAGAGGCCAAATCTATAGTTTTTAGTATTCATGTCTGTCGGCCTGTCAGCCTGTCTGTGACCACATCACGAGAAAATCACTTCATATATTTTGAAGAAATTCGATACGATAATAGCTGGTTATACGAGTCAACACTTTCCACAAGAAAAATAGATTTTCCATAAATCTTTTAATTTCTCGTCTTTCTAAGATATTATAACATTTAATGCTAATTGCTATCAGTGAACATACTACTCTAGTTTATTTTAGTGCATATACGAGTATCACTTCTGTAATTTATTCTAAGATCAAATCTCCGTCGAAGTGCTTTTACGTAGATTACTGCTGGCTGAGATTAGTATGCTTTGGGAAACGATGCGAATATAAGGATTGAAATAACTTAATAAATTCGGTAGAGGTTCCTCTATAGACGCTCTTTTCATGTCAACAGTTAGCTATGTTGACTTGAAAAAGAACAAGTATTAAGGAGTAATTAAATACGGCCTTACACTACATCGATATTGTAGAGGGGTTAAAGTGGAGAGGCAGTTTCGTACATTTGAGGTAAAATTTAAGGAATCTTGTTATATAATCTTATACCGGTAAAAATATTAACTTTATGTTTTATGTTCACTGATGAAAGTTTCTGCTGATGATTTCAAAGAAGCTACTAAGATACTACATGTAATTTTAACATGATACTAAGTACAAATTCAGCCAGCCAGATTCTTCCTATTGAGTTTGAGAATGAGTTAGATCAGCTAGATCTAACTCATTCTCAAACTCAATAGGAAACAACCAAAAGCAACTAAAATTCGGCAAACGGAAAATTCAACAAAAGAAACAAATAAAAAACGAAGTAATGACAAACAACAACCCTCTCCCAAGCCGACTGGTCATCGTGGGGGAAAATGACCGCGACCCTCTAAGGAATAATTGCAACACACACAGCAAAAAAACAAATATTCACATAGCTACCTTTAATGCTAGATCATTAAGAACCCCAGAAAAACTATTAGAGCTTGAAATTGCAGTAGAAAATATTAATTGGGATATTCTGGGTATCAGTGAAGTGAGAAAGCTCGGAGAAGAAATAGTAGACAACGGACAATACATATTATACTTTAAAGGTGAAACACCGGGAATGTACGGGGTAGGTTTTCTAGTTAAAAAACACATGGTGGATAAAATAGAAGAAATTAAAGGGATCTCAGAAAGAATAGCTGTTCTTAATATAAAACTACCCACACAGACAGATAATACATCGTGGACCATCATACAAGCGTACTCACCAACAGAATCTAACAAACCAGAAGACATTGGAAAAATTGAGGATTTCTATAAAGATTTGCAAGCCACCTTAAATAATGCTTACAAGAATATTATCTTAATGGGTGACTTTAATGGTCAGGTCGGAGTATGCAACGTGGGAGAAGAGTACATTATCGGTAAATACGGATATGGGAAAAGGAGCAATAATGGCACCAGATTAATTACTTTTTGTATGGAAAACAAATTAAGTATATTAAATAGTTTTTTTAAGAAAAAACCTGCAAAAAAATGGACATGGGTTTCTCCCAATGGACTCTACAGAAATGAAATTGACTTCATTTTGTCGAATAGACAGAAATTTTTTGAAGATGTTACCGTGGTTAAAAATTTAAACTTTAACTCAGATCACAGAATGGTTCGTGCAACACTTACAGGTGTATAAAGAAAAGTAGGAGATTTCACAATAAATATACAGCTCCTGCTTGCACTGGCAATATAAACACGTTTCTGGATAATCTTAAAAATTCATTAAGTAAAAAAGGAAAAGACAATATGTCAACACAAGAAAAATATGACAACTTTCTTAATATACTCAAGAATGAAATAAGACATATAAACGCGACGAATAAAAATGAAATATCGATAGAAACAAAAAAATTGCTTCACGAAAGAAAAGAACTTATAAGGGAAAGCAAATCAAATACAAATCATCAGAAAATAATACAAATAAGTAAGAAAATTAATGAACAAATAAGAAAAGACAGAAAGTTAAGGAGGACAAACACAATGAAGAAGTATATTCAAAAGACGGGCGGTATTAAAAAAGCCCTGAAAGAATTAGACCAAATAAAAACATGGATGCCAAATATGACAAGAAAGGACGGGAAACGCACTGCCAAAAGACCAGAAATATTAAAAATAGCTACAGATTATTATCGAGATTTGTATCATAGTAAGAATTCGAAGGCATACAAGACTGAAAGAACAATCATCGATCAAGAGGTCACACCAGATATATTAAATGAGACAAGGAGTGAAGGAGTGGAATGAGAGACAAGGAGAGCTATTAATTCGTTGAAGCTTGAAAAAGCTACTGGCCCAGACCAAATTCCCAACGAAATTCTTAAAAATACAGTGTCAATTATTGCTCCTCCTTTGACAGAGTTGTTTAATGAAATCATGAGAACCGAGTACATCCCACATGACTGGACAAAATCAATAATTATACTGTTACACAAAAAAGGAAATAAAGAAGATATTGCAAATTATAGGCCGATAAGTTTGATTTCGAGTATCTATAAGGTATTTTCTAAAATACTATTATCTAGAATCACCACGACACTTGATGAGAACCAACCAAAAGAACAGGCGGGTTTTCGAAGTGGCTTTTCCACTATAGACCACATCTATGTATTAAGGCAAGTAATACAAAAATACCAGGAATACAATAAACATTATTATTTAGGATTCGTTGATTTTAACAAGGCTTTTGATTGTTTGGAACACCAATATATGTGGGATGCCCTGGAGAAGCAAGGAGTTCAGCCAAAGTATATTAGACTTTTGGAGAATATCTACGCAAAGAGCACTGCATTCGTAAGGTTGGAAACAACGGGAGAGGAATTTTCGATAGGCAGAGGGGTTCGCCAGGGCGACCCGATCTCTCCAAAATTGTTTTCAGCTGTATTGGAGATGATATTCAGGGAACTGGAGTGGTCGCAAAACGGACTGAATATCAACGGCGAGAAGCTTAACCATCTTCGTTTTGCGGACGACTTGATCTTATTCTCCGAGTGTCCAAGAAATTTAGAACAAATGTTGCAACAGTTGTCTGACAAGAGTGCTAAAGCCGGGTTATCAATAAATACATCTAAAACCAAAATAATGACAAATTCAACGCAAACGTATATAATAAAAATAAATAATGATAAAATAGAATATGTAAACGAATATGTCTACTTAGGGCAACTGATATCTACATCAAATTCTATGCAAAAAGAAATAGACAGAAGAGTAACAAATACCTGGAAAAGATACTGGTCTCTAAGTGAAGTCATGAAAAATAAAGAAATGCCTATGGAAAATAAAAGAAGAATATATAACACGTGCATTCTACCATGTTTGACATATGGTTGCCAAACATGGGTATTTACAGATCGGATACTCAAAAAAATAAATGTATGCCAAAACGGGATGGAAAGGAGTGTTATTGGAGTTCGGAGAAGAGACAGAATAAGACTACAGGAAATCAAAAGAAAAACTGAATTTAAAAATGTACAAACAGTATCGAAAATATTAAAATGGAAATGGATAGATCATATGTTAAGAGAGAAGAAAGATAAATGGACAAGGACTGTAACAGAATGGTACACACGAGATGGCATAAGAAAGAGAGGTAGACAGTTGAAACGGTGGGGAGATGATGTTAAAAAGATAGCTGGCTCAGAATGGATCCGGATAGCTAAGGATAGGGAAAAATGGAACTCTTTAGAGGAGGCCTATGTCGGGAGACAAGCTGCCACAGAGGAATGACGTTTGCCGAACTTAATATTGTATTATACCATTTGCAGTAATAAAGGCTTATTTTATTTATTTATTTTTTATTAAGTACAAATTAGATCATTGGGAGTGTTCACAAAGTGCTAGATCAAAGTCTTCTTGGAAAGTGACTGAAAACGCTTGATTAGATTCTGAAATGTTCACATGAACGTCTAATTTTCAACATTATTAGAGCTCGTAAAAAAACGCACATTTTTAGTAGGTACTAATGGCGGATAGATGATTTGAGATAGTGTTGGGAGATTATATATTGGCTACTTTAATACACTGAGGTTAGAAAATTATAGTTTTTTGCAAAAGCCGGTCGATAATTGGTTCGAATATGGTAGTATAGATATTGGAAATTTTAAAGTTTAAAGCATTGAATGCGATATATGCAATAGTAAAGTGTTACGTGGCAAAAGCAAATTGAATTTTAAAGCTCTAAGTGCCTGTCGGGCTTCGGGAGCGGTGTCTGTCCGTCGACACTCGCTCTTTGATGTTAAGGGCTTAACCTAGCAGGGACGATACACAATTACGGGATCTTATTTTTGGTTTGTTTTTGATTATTCTTTTTCCAAGTATTAAAGTTCACAAATAACGTGAATCTGAGTGGCATTTGCAAGATGACTATGCATGTATGTGTATATATATATATATATATATATATATATAACCCTATTTATTCAGATAAATAATATTGAAGTATTCGTTATGATGTCAAAACATTTTTTTAAATGCTCGAAAGTATGTATGTATAGTAATGTATATGCGATACGTATAAAAAAACACAATTTATATTTTTTTGTCTGTCTGTCTTGCCATATAGAGAAATTGAGATTTACTCAAAAAATGCATTAAACGCATCTAGAGATGACTGATCGAAGTATGGGTGAGTCGCTAGTTTCTAAGCATTGCACGACACAGAGAAATATTAAGTTTATAATGATACATAAATGTTATCATTTATCTATCATTATCAAATATTTAAACATAATAATTTAATAGCTTCAAATTATTAAACCTAAATTAGTTCATTTAATAAATTCAATAAAAGTAGTTAAATTTGAATAGCATTTAAATGTACAATAATATTGTGTCGCGTCGGTAGTTGCGCGAGGCACATCATAATGGCCAATTGTCGATAAGCATAATATAATTTACAGATTATAAAATTTATTTTAGCATTTATATAATATGTATATTATTTATTTTTTATTTTATGTCCATCTTACTTTTTACTTAAAATCGCTAGTAATTCAATAGAAATAATTGCATTAGAAGTAACCAATGTTGCATACAATAATATATATGTACGTATAGTAGATCTCCAACCGTATCATGTGAAACTGCCCCCGAGCAGAGCCCACTCAGCGCCTCGTCCCAATTAGCTACGACAATTATTGGCAGATCCCACCGAATTATAGTTCAGACGGAGGTTAATTAATAACAACTTTGTTTCACTTAAAATAAGGTTTAATTTGCAAAACTTTAAATAAACACAGAAATATAAATATTTAAATATTCTGTCGGATAAAATACCGCACGACGTACTCAGGTACGATATTTTCATCCAATCATTGATTCGGTTATTTGGGGAATGGGTTACGTTAGTAGGTTTCGTGGCTTGGAAATAGTTTGTATCGATTTAAAGCGAACGCTGTAAATATTTATGCAAGCACTAACTTGCATAAACTTTAAAATGGAATTATAATATGAGGTTTGACGTCAGGAGGATATAATTTAAGATTAAGTTGAAGTTATTCTGAGCTACATAGTTGGTAGTACGGGATTCTCCTAAACCACGCATTTGTCTCGAGCAGGTTGACTAAAATATTTGCCCTCGCAAGTTAGTAATTATAACATATTTAGAATAGAGCCTTAGGTTTCATTAGATATGGAGGTTATACGTGTCATAAGATTGCTTAAAATAATAAAAGGGAAAAGTCCTTGAAATATATTTCATTGCGCAAATTTTAGGTTGGTTTGATTAAATAAAATAAAATTATAGAATGAATCGTGAATTTAAAATTTTTCTTCATATAAAGTGATGATTTTAACTCAGAAAATAATTTGTAGAATGTGTAAAAAGCCGAGATAAGAGTTTAGTGTCTGTCATCTGCCGCGAGCGAGATGTCCTCAGCCGAGGGAAGGCTTAAAGAGATTTGGCAATCTGTTCGGACGAAGTTTTTTTACAACTTACCTCACTCGTTGCTTAGTCTAACCAAGTATTAAAGAATAAATTGAGCAAGATACTTAACATAGGATCTTTTATTTTAAATACTTAAATTACTTTTATTTTTCGTAGACCCTATTGATATTTAATAAATTTTTTGAAAGATAAGTGTAAAATAACATAAATAAGTATTTTTTTCTTTAAAACTAAACTTATATTTACTATGCTTTTATTCTAATTTTTCTATGAATATATAAGAGGTTCGTCACCCGGATTTGAACCAGCATCACTCGGTTATCCATGCGAGCACGCTACCACTGGGCTACTACTACCATATTATTATATATTTTTCCAACATAATTGCTCGCTGTCAATGACTGAAGAATGAATACGGGACAGAGCTCCCATACACCGCTATTGTACTATTCTGTAAGAACGTCCACAATGCCTCGGGACAATCTTATCAAAATCAATCATTTGTTAAAGTTCCAATGCTTTTTAGCCGACTTTCATACAGACGTTACTTTCACCTTTGATTAATCATCGCTTCGTTCCCAGCGCTAATAGTCGACTGTCGAAACTTTTCCCTTTCTAATAACGATGCCAAAGGTTGAGTCATTCAGTTTACGCAACAAATTTAGTGCGATCAATTAATTGTTTTGTATTAGAAAGCTAATAATTAAACGCCTATTTCCAAAGTTTTTGAGTCCACATGTTTGTTGTGTTAATGCTCGAACCTTTCTTAATGGATATTCAAACTTCGATGGCTTTAACTTCCGTCGCCATTGATTATTATCTCATCCCACTGTATTATTTATTAATCTTATTAATAAGAAAGTTTCAATGGACAGATAGATATTTATTGCTCAATAATGCCAGTACGGCTGAAAGGATTTGGATGAAATTTAGCACCGAAATAGATTATATGCCTGGAATAGAATATAGGTTAGTCTCGTAAAAATATACGGTTCCGGTGGGACGATTTTTTTTTAAGCTAGGGCGAGTCGCTTATAATTTATATTTATCTAAATATGAATAGTGTATTGTAATACTGCATAATCGATACTGTTTCTATTTCTGCTGTCATCCGTCTGTTCTAGCATTAAAAACATTGTGCATGGTGATAATAATATTTAGATAATATCATCATCATCATCATCATCATCAGCCCTTTTTAACGTCCCACTGCTGGGCACGGGCCTCCCTCAGTACGAGGGGAATCAGGCCATAGTCCACCGCGCTGGCCCAGTGCGTGTTGGCGGACTTCACACGTCTTACGAAAACTTGCTAGGTTTTCTCAGACATGCAGGTTTCCTCACGATGTTTTCCTTCACCGTAAGACAAGTGGTAATCAGGATAGAAATGATTCGCACATGAAAATATCAGAGGTGCGAGACCCGGATTTGAACCCGCATCACTCGGTTATACAAGCGACGCGTTACCGCTAGGCTACCACTGCCTTAGATAATATACTGGGTTTAATTATTTATATAGCTCGAGCATGGTTGATTGCTCCTAGATTTTTTGTCTTCTAAATATTATTTAAAATTCAACATGAATGCGCCAAACTACAGAGGCAAATGTATCAGTTCAATTTTCTATACTTCATTGCAGTGTACAATATAATTGGCAACTGTCCTGTAGAACAAATAATGTGAACTGTCACGAGCGAGCGATGCGTCAAAGCTCGCTTTTCGTACAGATTGGAATAGTTGTAGCATCCATGTTTCAGTTCAATAAATCACGCCCAAATGCCACACATTGTGTTCGACAACCATTGGTTCGCTACAAGCTTTTGTTCATGTCATACTAAACTCATCCAGGCCTCTTCCACGTAAACTACGTATATCCATACTTCTGTACGTATAGTACCCGGGAGCAAGTTCGTCGGTCAATAGGTCGAGCTGTCTCTAGGGGTTGTTCTCTGCTTAATCAATAACGAGGACAAGGTGACATTAGTATGAGACTTAGATGATATTTTATTGGTGGGAATGATTATTCCTCCCTTAATCAATCGAAAAACGTTTTACGTTTTTAAGTGTAACTACGCAAATGCAAATGTATGTCTAAATTACAACTCTAGTAATAGCAATTATATGCTAGCCGTAAAGCCAGGTAAAAGCCAGCTAAAAAGCTTCTTATTTAAACGAATTATATATAGCATATTTATTTAAATAGAGGAAATATTCAGAAAATCCGTATTTATTAAGTTGCTGCAACTTATGCTGTTCTGGAACGTTCATACATAAAAGTTTCTTCACAACGTACAAACCCAAGAATAACGTAGTTTTAAAGTACAATCTTTAAAAATATAAAAAATGTAGTTGAAAAGGATAGTAGCGCACTCACTTGCATAACGCTTTAAAAATGCCAATCGTGAAAGTATTTACTGCGCGCCGCCACCGCGCTGCCCCGCCGCGGCGCGCGGCTGCTCTCCGCTAAACGTATTTATTTGTGCACTTTTCCTATGAAAAGCGGGAAAAACTTTTAGAAACATATATAAGTTAAGTCAACTAAACCTGGATTGGAAAAGTAAGGTTTTGACGCAAAAACTTATATATTACAGGTTTCAAGCAGAAGTAGAGTGGTTCATGTTACCTGTTCTTATTTACTTGACTGATTTTTGAATATTTTCAAACAAAACTTGGCTTTTTGTTACGAGCTTTTCTTTAATTTAATATTTTACTTCTCACTATAAAGATAAAAAGTTTATTTTATGCCCCTCAGTAGGTGTCGCAACAGATTGATGTATAATTGAATTGATGTAACATTTTGCAAAGAAATGGCTTATGAGTCATTAGGCGTAAGTTATATTTTGTTCTCAACGGCGAAGTTAATGTTGTAGGTAGAGCTTAAATAAAACGAGGTTAGAATTTCTAAATATTTTTACGCAAGCTTGGAGTGCTAGGACATATCTGACGACGCAGAGGCGATGCAGCTCGTAGGTACAAAACAAAAGAGTACAAAAATATAAAAGTAACAGTTACATTTTTCACGTTAGTAGTTGTAGCTTTTCTGTATAATGTTTTCTTATAATTCAGCTCGGTCGCCGCGCGCCGCTCGACGCTGTCATATATTTCGCACCTCGTTTACATTTCATAGACTTTGAGGCACTTTTGTGCCAGAATTTGCCTTTTAAATTGCGTTTTTCAGGGCGAATCGCTATGAAGGTTTAGATTTTTCACGCGAAGAACGTGGACTGTTATCGTTTCGCCTTTATAATGTATCGAAGAAACTTAATGAAAGATTTTACTTTGATAAATGTTTTTTGTGACTTTCTAGTATATAAGTGCATATTAAAAGCTTTAACGCAAATAAATTGTATTCAAGTCAAAAGTGCTCTTTAAATGTTTGACTGTTATAAAAAACGCGTCACGATTTGTGACTAGAGGATGATATTAGTAATAATTTAACTGCTATTCTATATTGTTAGATCATTAGATGACTTTCATCGCAACTCCCGTTGATTTATACATTCTACTCGAGGGTCGGTAAAGTTATCTCCCTACTATTGAACTTGGTTCGCCATGTTAAAGCATATTATGCATTACACGATATTTTGAAATGAAATGTCAAATATTTGCGTATATCCTAAATTTTATAATGTAAAGTGTTATTTACGTATTAAATCTTTTCCCGCAGCGGCATATTTCTACGTGGGTTCATCGAAATCTCCGAGTGCGTCGGGTGGGGTCCGGCTGCAGGACGAGCGCGGCGGACGCAGCCCCTTGCGGAAGTACCGCGGCGAAGGCATCACGCTCTCCCTGCCTGAAGGCAAGACTCTGCGCGACGTCACCTGGTTCGCCGTGTGGTGCGACGACTACTCGGTTAGTTTCAATTGTTTGTTTCTAGCCAAAAGCGACACTAGCCAAATGGAACCTTGATCATTTCGTCAAGTTTATTCGCCTTCCAAAATCCTTTCAACGTAATTTAATTTAGAGACGTTTACAAGTTTGAAACGAAAGGATGAAAATACTGTATATTATCTTACTAATAACAAATTATTATTTTAAAACATAAGAAAAATATTACATTTATTGTAAACCCAAAAGATTATCATAAAGAACAGCTGTTGATTTTCTCTCCTGATCTGATCATTGATAGAACTGCTCTTCGAGCACAAGGTGGTTGCATCGTATATATTGATAAAGTTAAAGTATCTCCGCTTCCGATCCCTGGCCGAGGAACCCTAAAACAAAGAATTGTTAAAATTCTCTATATTTATGTACTGGCAACACGCAATATGAAGATGTTAAGCATTTAACGTAGGTGCTGGTGCTAATTACCAGGAATCACGTACAGTAAGGAATTTTAAATTCCGTCACATTTTCTGCCACTGTCTTTAATTTTATTGTTTTAATTTTATGTATAATATTTTTTCGACAACGTTATTTCGTAGGAAAGATATCATAATTTTTTATTTGCTTTCCTCTATATGTATAATAGCACAGACCTGAGGAAGCTCTCAACAGTAGACTGGTACTAGCCGATGTATGTTTAATATAAATATCAATTTTTAACCTCACCTTCCTTAGGTTCAGGTCTTTAGATAACTTCGCATTTATAATGTTTTGAAGTTAACTAATAAGTAATATAACACACATTATTTTCCCGTGAGAAAGAGACATTTTTTTTACGGTGAAAGTTTATATTACTCTCTAGGTCTATAAAAACTCACATTAAACCGTTGAAACGTTTCAATGAAAGTTGTACAAATTAATGCCATTGCGTTACATGTAAGGTTAAGTTGTATTCAGCCTTTTCTTTACGTCTCACTGCTGGGAATGGGCTTCATTCAATGCGAGGGGGTCCAGCTAAAGTTCATCACGCTGGCTAAGTGCCGGCTTGCGATCTTCACATGTCTTCTAGTTTTTGTCAGACATGCAGGTTTCCTCACGATGTTTTCCTTCACCGTAGACAAGTGGTAATCATTCGCATGGGAAAATATCAGATGTCGGAGTCGCGGAATTTGAACCTGCTTTACGTGGTTCTCATGAGTGCGCGATACTAGGTACTGGGCTACTATTGCCTTATTGTTACTGTCAAGTTATCTATACCTACTAATATTATAAGAAAGTTAAAATTTTAGAAGGGACTGTGACTTAAAAAAGTCTTCCATTTCTAAAAAGTTACATTATTTCGTAACGCTCAACATTAATTTTTATTTTGATAAAAACGAATTTTCGGGAAGAAATCGCTTTTATAATATAATATGTAATTTAGGTCGTTAAAGCCTGAAAATGAGTGTGGGGGAAATGATGATGATCGATATTGGGAAAATATGAGCCAGCGTTGAACAACGATTACTTTATTTGCAGAAAATTCATATTTTGTTACTTCCCTTCGAATCTCTTTATCGTCAAGTAAAAATCGCGTATTAAATATTTGTGTTTATCTATGTATACATATAAATAAAATTGAAGTGTCTGTTTTTAATTTCAAATTAACTTCTTTTTACTAAATGAATATGAAAGTATATACGGTACTAGCTTCAAAAAATCTATTTTAAATTTTTGTCTATCTACATGTCGGTCTGTCCGTTTGTTCCGGATAATCTCTGAAATAGCTGGACCGATTTTGGCAGGAATTTCACTCGCAGATAGCTAATGTTATAAGAAATAACTTATGCTACCTTTATTCTAGAAATTTTATTTATTTTAACTAGCGAAACCCGCGGCTTCACTCGGGCTTAGAGAGTCGCTAGTTTTCAATATAAATTCGGAATATACATACGAGTAGGTATAAAATACTTATGAAAGGAGTGCTTAATGCTGAAATAGTTCGTCGGATTTGAGATGAAACTTTGGGCATATACAGGCTAGTGTTGGGCACTCAGGATCAGCTGACTGAGCGAATTTGAAGGTTATATTTTCAACATTTTGCCAAGTTCGATATATGTGTATGTGCAGTGGGTTCTTTAGGCACATACATTAGCCACCCCCTGTCAATTGGCTTGTGTTATTGCTGCGTTAATGGACCCCCTGCGCAGTCCTGCGGGGGGTCTCTGAGTGTTCACTTAATGTACTATTTCATTTTTCATACCGCGGCTAGTTATCCAACAAACAGACTTAATGTTAGGGCTGATTTTTAATCAAAAGCTAAAGGCACCTTCCCGTGCTCGGAAAAGGGTTTCCTTTATGCATCCTCTAGAGTTGAAATATGTGTGATGTGAAAATGAGAAAAGTTGTAATTCATTAAAAGAAAGTTTAAGCTAAAAATAATTGTAAGCCTAACAAACTTAATATTTAAATCTAGCAAACATTATCAGTGGCTGTTGCTGTAACCTTTTAGCCCATTAATATTATAAATGGGAAAGGATATATTGTTTGGTTGGCAATCACGTCAGGGTTGAATGGATTTCGAAGCTCGCCTATCGTCATATCGTAAAATAGCATAAAAGATAGTTTGTATCCCGAAAAGAAAATCGAAATTGAAAGTTCGAACTTGACGAACACTAACGAAGCGAATATGAGTTCCTAGTTCCTAATGTTTTATGCCTTATTTGCATTAAACGATTTCAAAAATAATCTGATTTGAATAATTATTCCTTTTATTTACATGACACTGGTACTGACACTGTATGGTATATAATTTTACACCTAGTTTTGTCGCGAAAAATGTCAGAAAAGAAAACAAACATGCTCGTAGCTTATGTTCGTGAACTGTGAACGCGACATGTGTATTGTGTAGCAGCAGCTAACTAAACCTAGATGTCACGTCTATCGGGAATTTGAAATTTATTCATAAATTTGTATAAAATATTCTAGTTATAATATTCAAAGGAGGTATATGAGCCCATTTGTTTTTTTAGGTTAAAAATTAGCTTTCTATATTTAATTGTAAATGTAAAAATTTTTGGTAAAATAATACTTTCTTAGATTTACGCGAATATTCGACATTATAAATGAAACTACCTTATCGGATTTTGTCGCGGATTTATTTTGATGCCATTTTCAAAATTTTTTGTGGGTAGGCACTGTCTGTAACAAGTATATAAACCTATGATACGTCAAATACCTTAGTCTCTCCCGTGACCATGATTGCTGTAAAGCATTCGAATCGTCGGGAATTAAAAATCAGAATAAATCCGCGACAAAATCCGAAAAGATAGTTTCATTTACGTAAAATTTTAATATTTATAATTTTTTCGGTAACTTAAAAAATTCTTATTGATGGACGAGGTTTCTTCACGATAACAATGTGGCGTTAGGCAACAAGCTAAAATATTACTCAGTAATTATTATATTATGTATAATAGTTGGTGTCAGGTTTAGTTATAAATTTAATGTTTCAACAGTAACTTTGTTTGACGTTAATACTTACATTACTTAGCTAAACTAAAGCAGAATAGAGCGCTATCTGGTCTCAGATTGCTGCGAAACTTTACAACTTATTAACAACTGTTAGCATCTACAAATGACTATTAATTTCGTTCCATTTTTCAATTGTTTATAAAATATAATCTTCTCACAATATGCGTAGTAAACACTTCATTTAATATTTGGATAATACTAAATAAAAAGCCATTTACTTCTTATTCCTTTATATTAAAACTGTCAATATTGACATCTATCAAAAATACTAATACAAAATACTGTTCGAACACATATATTACACTCCTCCAACCCTACTCTTTGTAATTAATGGGTTTTCCACTTGTTCTAAGAGGATAACGTCGAACATCCCGTGCTGCCCATTCAACTAAATACTCACCAGTATGTTCTTCCGATTTATAAAAAATGTACCGCTCTTTCCACCATTATGTTTCTTTGTTTAGACACCGAATTATGCTAAACACAATAAATCAATACTCGTGAATTCGATATACCTCGTCGCCAATTTAATATTTGGATAATATTAAATAAAACCCATTTACTTCTTATTCCTTTATAACTCCCAATATTGACATCTATCAAAAAATACTAATACAAAATACTGTTTGATATTCGAACACATATTACACTCCACAAGTATTCTTATTAAATACTCGTATATATTTATATCTCAAGTACATATGAATTAGACGAAGTAATTATTTGGAATATAAGCATGAAAGCATATATATTTGTAGTATGATATCTACGAAGTCATAACCAACCTCTAAATACAATAGACTAGAGTAAATTAATTATTTTGACTAACAAACTACATTGGACTATGCAAGCAATGCAACAGAAGCGTGAGTGTATGTGTGCGGTCGTAGCGAACAGAAAGACAAACACCGCGGCAGGCGCCGGCAACCGGCTTGTTGGTTTGTTCATTAGATTTCAGTGATAATACCTCATATATGATTATTATATTATATATACACTAGCAGTTCCCGCGGCTCCGCCCGCGTTCTTCTCATAGCGTTCTACGTAGAAGCATGAAAATTTAGGGTTACAAGTATTAGTGATGCCAAATATAAAACAAATATTTGGTCTGAATATAAAAAAAATAAAATTCTGGAAAGGACCACCCTTATCACCTACGGGAATAAAAAATAGTCTACGAACTATTCTAAGACCTACCATATATATACAAAAAAAATCATAAAAATCGGTCAAGTCGTTTCAAAGAAGTTAGATAACAAACTCTGCGACACGAGATTGTTATATACTCGTATATTAGATAATACATTCTATGTCAGGGCCTTAACCCTTCTTCTCTTGTACTTCAAGTGTTCCTAAGATTATAGATTTTTTATATACTATATCACATACAGATTCGTCCCACCATCACCATTCACTTTTTTACTTTTCGGATGGATATTGACATATTTAGTATTATCAATCTTCATGAAACACGTAAAATATTTTTGGGTATTTTAAATCATAGGCAGATAGGAGCATATCCAGGGTACTTCATTACTAAAAGCTTGATACAGATATTTCACTTGGTGACTTCGGCGTACGACACAGTCGGCGCGCGTGACGTCAGACGCCTTAGCTCTTGATTAATATCATAGGTACTGGATATCTCTGGAAATTAAATTTAATTTCTACTTGCACGAAGATCTAAGAAGTAACTACTTACTTAGTTATAGTTAAATCTGAATGCGTTTGTTAATTTTCTCATTTTGGTGACACGTTGGCTCAGTTTGTAGTGACCAAAGGTCACGGGTTTGGGTCCCGCTGGCGGCATTCATTTGATGAGCACGGATGCTTGTACTCATGTTATGGTTTCTTAAATTTGTATTTAAATAAAAATTATTATAGTAAAAAAGTAGTTCAGTTTATTTGTAAAATGGTATAAAGTAATAATAAATGTCCGAATAAATTAAATATAAATATAAATTGTTAAAAGTGCGAAAAAAGTGTTTCGAACTTTTTCGTATTTTAAATTTACTAGAATATTTAATACTTAAGAAAAATGCTCTCGATTTTTTATCGGTTTTGTTAATAAATGTTTTCCTTCGAAGTAAGTTTACTTATGTTTTACTCTCATATGAAATTTCATTTGAAATAATAACCGAACTCGAAACCTACTAGTAAGTTTGACTAAACCAAACAATTGATTTAATTGATTGCAAAGTTGAGAGCTGAGAAAGAACCAAATTTTTCTCTCATATTTTATAATAAATATAGACTTTTATGTACATAATTAATTTACATAAAAGTAGACAATAATGAAAATATTGTAGCATTTAGAAAGAATGTCATCCTCGAAATGGTAGTAAAAAGCATGAATAAACCATTAAAAGTTACCGAAACTCTGTAAAGCTTCCAATCCCTAGCACATGTATTCAGGACGCGCCGCCAGATGCAGGTAGCGATTGGGAGCAATTATATAACGCAATAGATCGATAGCGTTCAGGAGTCACTGCGAGAGCAAACAAAGCGTCTGGCCCGAGCCGAGCAAACACGTCTGAACCCACACTACTGCTATTCAAAGGATTTAGTTAAGTGGCTTGATAGAGACTGTGTAGCACTGCATTCTAGCATCTATCGCTGGTGTATACTATGGCATTAAGAATTGATATAATCGATAGCTTATATTTTAAGAGAAACAATAAAATTTTGTTACTTCTACGATTGCTGTAGATTTTTTTTAACTGTCTATAGCCATTCGATGATACCGACGGTGATTCTAAGATTATGACACTTGCATGCGTAATGAAAGAAAATAATTGTACTTAAGATACACAAAATTTAAAATTAAACACATTACTACATTAATAAAATGAAGGTCACGATTCCTCCGTGCTTGGTTATAACTTTAAGCTTGTAATAAGCTAATTTAGTTGAGACAATAGCTGCATTACTTAGCGTAACTAGTATGTTTTTGGTAGTTGCAGAACATAGGCGTGAGGCGGTTGATTGAAGTAATAGAATAAATCTGTTATCTACACATGTACGTTGTACATGTGAGAAGGATACATGTGTGAATTAATATCTTCATAATACGTAAATTATATTACGTATTATGAAGATATTAATTTTATAATTATACTAGTACTACTCGTGGCTTTACCCATTTTGGTATCCACAGGAAAAATGCATACATACATCGATTTTTGTATATCATAGAGATACATTGATGTTTATAATAATTTAAAGAATATGCTCATATAAAATATTATTCCTCAGATAAACTTCGGTTCAGTGGAGATCCCTCGGAACCTGGAGTACCCCAAGCCCATGAAGATAGGGGCGCTGCGCGGCGTGCACGGCGTCTCCTCCGACCCCATCGTCATCGTCGACGCGCAGACACTGCTCATACCCAACTTCTCATACGATGGAGAAGCGCCTGGTAAGATTTATATATTACATTATTCTGTATATTTAAAAATTCAAGTGTTTATTTCATTTACAGCATACCTACTCGTAATAGCTGAAAAGCATAAGTCGAAACGGGAAACTAGGGCCTCGTTCCAGGTCGTACAGTGAGTTTCATCCAAAATCATCACCGATTCAGCGTGAACAATTTACTATCGAACTGATTAATCTACATACAAAATAAACTTCGCATTTATTATAATAATCCGGTCAGGGCCTATAGACAACCGGCATTCGTTATGAATCGATTCGATTTCTACAATCGTCATGGCTTAAACGTAGCATATGCATTTTGAACTTTAAATCACTAATAATTAAAATGAATGTTCATTCTCTCTATTCGATGACAACAGATCACGTGACATATCTAAGGCATATGTCAAACCCATATATTTTGGACCTATCTCTCTGATTTCTGAAAAATGTCATTTACCTACATTTTCGTAACATTTTTGTTGCATATAACTTTAAAAGAGCAAAGGTCAAACTTTAATGCAGCAGCGTATCTTATAATGTTATATTTAAAATTACAAAATATTTTATAACAACATAATATTGCAGTGAAATTTCACTTACACGATCGACTGGATGCAATGATAGTTTACACATTCTAGCTTCTGGTAGGTAATTTATATCCGCTCCAGACCAAAACGACCACACAACGACCCCTCATTAATACTTATCAGTTCATATATTTTTACCATTGACAACAATTCTTGTTGAAAATGTTAAACTACTCGCAGCATCAATAGCAAAAGCAATAGTTTTCTCAATAAGCTAGGTATTTTTACTGCTTGCCGTATTGAGAGGCACGTAACTAAGCAATTGTCCTATTACGGCGCAAACAATCTAAGAGAGTGCGTCTCAAACTGCCGCTATGACGCGAATAAACTGGGCTCTGTAGTACTGACCTGAACGACGTACTTACTCACCAAGAATTACGTAAGAACATATAAAAAAGATGTAATCATATTAAAGATTTTGTCCATAATTTTACTCCAGCTACCACTTGCCCGCAATTCTGCTTCTATATTACTATTTCCCGATTCATTAGCCGTAAGGAACTTTTAAGCCACTAAAACCGGTATACTTCTTATATTATATTTTCTAGAACTCACGATAACAATAACTTAAATATTTTTCTTAAAAGAAAATAATTTTTGCTAGGATCAGTTCGATAAAATAGACAAACAAAATCTTATTTCGCGTTTTTTACATAATATCTAACTTATATAGGTAGATAATTTTTTTTTTATGGGACAAAAGGGGCAAACGGGCAGGAGGCTCACCTGATGGTAAGTGATCACCTCCGCCCATGGACATCTGCAACACCACAGGGCTTGAAGATGCGTTGCCGGCCTTTCAGGAAAGGGAGGGAGGGAGGAGGGAGAAGGACGGGAGTAGGGATGGGGAGTGGGCCTCCCGGACTCTCACTTACCGGACGAAACGCGACAACATAGCTGCCACTTCACGCCGGTCTTCTGTGAGAGAGTGGTACTATACGGGGCGTGCCGGCCCATTCGGCTGCTACCCGAAAGTAACAAGCATGGCACTACCACTTGATAGTGAAAGTGGTAGCCTAGTGGCGACAAGCTCGCTTGGTAACCGAGAGAAGATATTTTCACGTGCGAACCATTTCCAACATAATTATTACTATATTTTGTTTTGTTTTGTTTTGAAAACATCGCGAGGAAACCTGCATGCCTGAGAAAACTCTGCAAGTTTTCGATATCCGCCTTGATGCAGATCTCTTCGGTATTGGCTTGTGTCTAGCTGTAGGACATTAAAAAGGGTACATATTATAAGGTCTCAAAGGTGAAGCCACAAAGTAGTACACGCTTTCAAGCAAAAATTAAAAAAAAAGATATTATCTATAGACATTGTACAATAATTATATTACAAACTGTGTATTGTGTAACATCACTAAGCTTGGTTGTCAGCGAATCTACACGGTAAGTCAGGCATAAACCTATTAAAACTAAAAGTTCCCCCAGCAAAGTCCGTCGCAACTAAAAGCTCGACTTCATCCTCGCCGGTGCAAGTGGCCGCGCTGCCGCAGTTAATAGCAATATAACCGCCGCCTCCGTCGCACTACTCGTGTCAAATAACAATGGCGTTTTAACTAACTTATTTTAAGGGTTCCGTACATGTAAGGAAAAATGATCTCCTTATAGATAATTCAAACATGTACATCTGTGTACCTGATTGTCACACCTCTTTTTCTCCGAGTGTTCCAGATGAGAAAATTCCTACCTACGAGTAGGTACGATACGAGTAGGTACGAGTACATGTTCAGTGTTTACACCATACCCAATACCCATAAATCATTTTTAAATGAATGGGGGTTCTCGTATCGCTCTATATGAATTTCAAAGAAACTAATATATTTCAATTGTTCTATAATTTTCGTATTGCGAGAATACAATACACACGGCGGCTTACGTCGAGACCTGCATTTCATCTTAACCATATCAGAGAGAACATCAGAATGTCCAACAAAAACTATCTACGGAAATTAAACCCACAGACAGTGTGATGTCACGTAATGCTCAACAGACGCAGACGCGCAACGATTGTCTTCAATATACAGTTATAGAACCATTTTCATTTCACTACTCGTTGGTTACAACCAATTTTGTAGCAATATCCAATTTTAGCTTTTTGTAGCGTTTATTTTGTGCATTCCAAACAAAGTTACGAAGAATTTTATTCGTCGCTAGTTTTTAGATTGCGGCTATCGAGATGTTTCATATTGTAGTTTCAGATTTACTGCACCGATTTTGATTAAATTTAGCCACTTTTAAGTCTGCATATACTAAAACACGATGAGTAAGAAAAGTAGTTCATAGGGCATTAGTTTTGTATCTAATACCTTCTCATTATGAATGAAGAAAATGCTCTTCTAATTTGTGTAAATTTATCTTCTGCTATTGCTCGATAATACGCAGATAATAAAGATCACTTAAGTTTAATTTGTATTACACATATCTTTGATGAGGTTTGTCAAATGCAGATTGCATTAGCGGAGTCCAAGTTAATCTTAATTCATTCATTTCTTTCTTTACTGTATCTACAAGTATTTTTAATAAAAATAGTTTCCGTAGGAAAATGTAAGGCATGACTTAATGAAGCCGTGGAAAGCAAGATCTAATATGGGTCCATGTTGCGAACTGTCTCCAACCCGTTCCGTTGCGACGGCAATTTGCTCGAGCGTGAATATACTCGAAATATTATTCAATATAAAATTGTCAAAGCGATCCTTTATACGATACGATGTCGCTGACATGCTTCAAATAAATACTCTAAAATTCCGCCGCCTATATTGTTCACGGGAATTTAACTCGTTAACATTTTTAAAAGCTGCGAAATGCTTTGTTTTATTATTCATAAAAGCGTCCATGTGTGGATCAGGAATAAAATTTGATGCGACAACTAGCCCACAGTTTTAGCACAAGTTCACGTGCGATATATTGAGAACGTGAACTGTTGTGAGGGATAATCCCAAGATAGAAATATTATTTTTGATACAAGTACTTAAAACAAAATAATTTGTCTTTTTTTCCAAAATGAGTTCTTATACAAAGCTTCTTAACGCGTGGCAAATTAGTACATTGTTAAAGTAAGTTAATTGTCGCGTAGGTGATAGGGATTTATTATTGATATTATATATTTATATTATTTATATTATTATAATATTTAACATTCTAAATAAAACTATGTTATCGGATTTTTTCGCTGATTTATTTTTAATTTGCGACTTTTTAAATGCTTTACAACCATCATGATCACGGTGGAGACTCTACATCATTACATTATTTTTGTATCGTTAAAGGACAAAATAAACACGGTTTCTCATGACCCTAACAAAGTCTGCCGAAACTGTTATCTGTAGATTGCCTCCTGCCGTTGCACATGTTGTGATCCAACCAATCTTCACAATACCGTCGAGATACGATCGCAATACCAGCACTCCACTAAATTTGGTTAAACTGTATTTGGGTTAATATTTCCTTGAAGGTCGGCAGAGGAACATAAATCAATTGCAGAATGGCTGTTCCTTCCACTCAGAGACATTTTTCACGGGAATCAGTTCTGATGTAGTAAATTCTCGAACGATTCGTTTTATAATAAATATAAAAGATGTAACGCCTATGTGTTATTATTGGACGAGATTGAAGCTTTCATGTTATAAATTAAAAGAATGTCACAAAGGATACATTGAATATTTTTTCGGCGCCTCACTTTTTACCTTCTATTATTTAAATATACATATTGAATGTCTATTTTGATCCGAGCCAGGTCAGGTTGACATTATTATAACTGCGAAAGTTCGCTGCTCCTTCACAATGAATCAGCTTATTTGGATTAAATTTTGAATACAGATTCTGACAGTCAAACTAACTCGAGTGAAGTCGTTATTTATGTAATATTATTATTATTATTATTTATGTAATATTATTATTATGTATTATTATTATTAATTAGAACTAATTAATAATAAATATATTTTTTTGAAACAGATGCCAAGTTCTGGGTGGGCCGCGGCGACAAGCCGTCCCCGCAGGGCATCCGTATCCCCGACGAGAACGGCAAGGAAGCGCCTCTGCGCAAATACGACAAGAAGACCATTGTACTCACTTTACCAGGAGTAAGTAACACCTTGATTTAATCAATAATATTTCAGAATATAACATAATATTCATATTTTTTAATTTACTGTTTAGCCTAATAATACATTATGATCATATTGTCGACACGTTTGGCTCAGTTGGTAGTGACCCTATTTTCTGCGCCAGCGGTCGCAGGTTCCGTTGGGGGCATTCATTTGTTGAGCACGAATGTTTGTACCATAGTCAAGGGTGTTCAAATTTATAATATTGTGTATGTATTTAAAAAAAATATATGTGTAGTATATCAACTATCTGTTATCCGCAACACAAGCACATTACGTAGCTTATAACGGAACTATATAGATGGCGCTGTTGTAATAATATCCCAACATGTTTATTTATTTATTAATTATTAAACCGCTCTACCAGGTGGTGGTATTTATTTAAACTAAATAAGTATATATTATACACATTGACAGAAATATTTCTAGTGTTTTTTTTTTCTTTCTTTCTGCCCCATTCCCAACTTTATTTGGGGTCGGGCCTTCTTGTGCATCTGCGCCATTGTAATCTGTCCTTGCTTGTTAACTGTGGGATATTATGTATCTTAAGATCTTTTTCAACCGTGGATATCCACGTAGCTGATGGTCTGCCTCTGCCCTTCTTCCTGGTACCGATGCTCAGAACTCTCTCTCAGAAATATTTCTAGTGTACGAAATAAAAATTATAACTATTAGTTGTTTCTTTCTCAAACGCGATATTCTACGTTTTAAGACTTATTCTACATTTTAAGTGTCAACTGACAAGTAGTTTTCATATTTAAAGGCCTCGAGTTCGAGTTCCATGTCGGGTTATTTATGATTATTGGGTAATTTTGTTAAGAGTTTCTAATAGCAGCGGGGAGAAGGAATTCGATAGTTTTATAATATATCCGTGTTTGGGCAGAGAGCGTTAAGCCTTAATACCGGATCTTTCACCCTTCTCGTATGATGTGACTTTGTGAAAGCGAAAGTAATAAAGTGCACGATGTGCGTAAGTCACAGCCGTTTTGGAAATAGATTAGCATTATAATATGGATGGTTGTAGTTGGGAATAATTGTAATATTTTTTATAATTTAATTTCTAACGGTGTAGTAATATTTAATTAAATTTTAACTTTTCAATTCAATCATAAAGTAGCAAGAAACTTCTTGGGTGCTTCAAATTAAAGAAAATTTTCGCATCTGGTAGTTTTATATACAATATGTATAAGCTTAGTGCGGCAATATTTCTAAATATAATTGCCGATCAGATAGTTTGGGAAAGCGTCGAAACTTCGGATGCCCGCGGGCGGGCGTGTGGCGAGAGCAGCGCTACACCTACCAGTCTATAAATTTTATATTCAAGTATAACTTGTATGAAATAGAGAAATACATTTAAAAACTCCTCTTAATATATCTTAATACTTTTCAATTCGCGATGATAAAAATATAAAAGTTCGTCTGGCTGTTTGTCTGGCTGTTTTATGTGGCTTTTTTGTTTCTGCCCTATTTTTATGTGTACAGAACGGCAGGCAAAAACTATTTCTAGATGATTTATTTATCATAACAGTGTATAAGTCAACAATAAAAATGGTTTATTTAATTTTTGACATAATATAGGTAACTAAATTAGTTTTTGCTCGAAGCATGGCTTGTCAAAAATTTAACTGTATCTCAACCTAGCTATCGTTAAATGAATGGCGGACTTCACATGTCTTTCGAAAACCTGCTAGGTTCTCCCAGCATGCAAATTTCCTCACCATGTTTTCCGTCACCTTAATCTGTTTTTAATTTCAAATTAACAGCTTTTCACTAAATGCATATGAATGCAAGTATATACGGTACTTAGTACATCAAAAAATCAATTTTTAAAATGTTTGACTGTCTGTCTGTTTGTTCAGGATAATCCTGAAACAGCTGGACCGATTTTAACGGAACTTTCACTCACAGATATATTTTAAAACCATTTTATTTATTTTAACTTAAGCCCAGCGGATCGGGCCGGGTTTGCTAGTAAAACAATAAAAATAATAAATACAATATGGATATTTTGAGTTCTATAAATTTCTATGATGTAGGATCCCGTAACGGTATGATATTCATACGACAATCTTCCTCCAGGAGCTGACAGTGTTTGACATCGGCTACTTCGCGATATGGTGTGAGGCGTTCACGGTGAACTTCGGGCACGTGCCGCTGCCGCGCGCCACTGCCCTCAACGTGCCGCCCAGCCTGAAGATGCTGGGGGTGTCTCCACAGGTACTGTGCATTTTATGTATTTATGTAAATAGTACTATAAAATTTCATGCTTCGACTTCTGATTCAGCTTATTTTAGCGAGATCTTAAGAAAAGCTTCGTATAGTTCGGTTGACTTCCCTTTTAGCAGTAGAATTAGGAGTATAGTGCATATTAAAGCTTGTTTTGTTCAAACGAAACTGTACGGAAGATATTTTGGACAAAAATATTTTTCTTGGTCTATATTAAATCTAGGATGATGTTACTATTATTCGCACCAGGTAAATATACGTACATACATATGTATGTATATCCCTACAAGAATTAATAGGATTACGCGCGGTATATGCCTGAGTCTGAGTCAATTATAAAATACTTAATT
Organism: Boloria euphrosyne; assembly: GCA_951802675.2. Taxonomy (NCBI): domain Eukaryota; kingdom Metazoa; phylum Arthropoda; class Insecta; order Lepidoptera; family Nymphalidae; genus Boloria; species Boloria euphrosyne. The sequence goes on from OX637893.1 coordinate 333,701, forward strand.
GAAACATTTTAATTAATTGTATTGCAAATCTAAAACGATTCAAAAGTAACCGTTCATTTGATTATTGCTAGTAATAATTTGTCACATTCATCGACTCTGAAATGTGGCATACTGTGACGCTGAGAAATGCTTACACGCGATGTTACGGAGGTATTGAAATTCACACCTTATTTTAAGGATATATAGCTCAAATTCTATTAAATAGAAATAATAAATTATAGTTGACACAATTATTACGATTCATAAGTTAGTTATTGATGAAAGCAGCGGCAGTAGATGTGAACTAAACGGTGCGCGGCGATGAACGGCTGGGGTTTAATATTTCATGGCAATATTATGTCGATTTAATAAATACACGAGAACACTACACTATTTACACGCGTTGTGGTTTTTTAATGGGATATTTCTAATCGTTCTTTTGAAGAGCATAATTACTGACTCTCAAATAAATTTTGTATTACTTTATATACAAACTTTGTGGCTCTTGTATTTTGTTGTTCATAATGTGAGAGAATGACAAAGAGTAATAAATCATAATAAAGATTTCTCTAACATGTTAGAAAGTGGTAATCAAATTGAAAATAAAACGAAAATTAGAATTTCTAAAGTAAGTTAAAATTTGTACTCGTTTTTTCAAGTCAAGTCAATCAGTCAAGAGTTTTTTTAATACTACTCATTTTTTTAATAGTGCCATTAAAAAAATGAGTTTTGGAAGAACCGAAATTCCTTTGCCCTTAGGTCATAAATTAGATCTTAATAGAATATACTTGCATTCTATTTCATTATCTATAAATAGGTTTCTATAAACATCAAGCAAGTATAATATAACATACATTCTTAAAATTTTTTCTACAATGTGATCTTAGCAAATAATAAAAAAGTCGTTATTATCAAAATATTTTACTTATTTCCATCTAGTTCTTATTCACTAAGCGTGCTCCGCAACCGGCAATAAGGTACTTTGTATCAAAAATATAATATAATACAATTGCCAAATTACTATTTCTATTTAAAGCAGACAAAATTATTTTTTACAACAAAATTGATAAAAATTGATGTTTATGGAATAAATCATACATATTAATCTAAAAGGTCATCATAGAGCCTATTAATAGAATAATGACATTGAGAAAAATGAATGCAATGCGTGGACGTGACCCGCACGACCCGCGCGGCCCGCGCGGCCTGCTCGACCCGCGAGCGACCGCGTGAAAATCATTCATTATAGCAAAACATAATTAATTCAAAACCTTTTAAGATGCATATTAAATAACCATTACTTATAATAAACTATTGAGCTTTAATTTATTATAAATATAATAATAATCTATTTAGATATAGCCTGTGTGTCTGAGAGAACCTAGCAAGTTTTCGAAAGACATTTGTAATCCGCCAACTCGCACTTGGCCAGCGTAGAAGACTATGCTTTCATACCTCTCGTATTAAAGGAGGACCACCCTCAGCGGTTGTACGTTAAATAGAGCTGAATACAATTTAAATGTAATTGTAAAGAACACCATCTCATATACATGTGATTTCCTTAAGTTTTTATTTACTACATAAATACTCTTTCATTAACTCCGAAGTACTTTTGTTCTTTCTTTGACACAAATATAAAATATTATATAGTAGATATATAGGTTAATTAATTATCATTCGAATTGTTTTGTTGTACCATTGATAGTCGTAATTTCAAAAGGTATCATGAAATTCTAAAACTTTCAGTGCCGCTTTAAATAAACTGTAATATTTAAGAATATAAACATATTTTTAATAAATTAAAGAAAACGCGACCTTTTCTTTCTATTTAATCAACAAAAAAGTTCTTTATCTTATATAAATTACAAATAGCTTTTATTAAATGTTATTAATAACATTTTTTAAAGAAGAATCTATTCGAATAGACATAGTTTTGATGTAAAAAGAATAAATTTGAATGATACAAACTGAAATGTAGAGGTCAAAGCGCGGCCGCCCTACTTGCTAGATCCTATTAAACTTGTAAACGTTATCGTAATTTATTGGAAGTCGTAGATCAGCAAGTGGGACACGGCCGCGGACTACTACGTAGCGTCAGCTCGCGCCGATCATAAATACTCATTAAAATCAATATATCCATATAGTACCATCTAATTAATACACTGACTTAACGCTGTAGTAATTTAGTTATATCATTGATATTTTCCATCGTTTATAATTTGCAGACTAAAATATAAATGACAAGCTTTATTGCAAAGTAAATCGTAAAAAATATTATTTATCAATAATTATAATATAATTAAGCATTTTTTACTGTAATTTAGCTAGCTCTACACTCTATAGTTTAAAATAATATTTTGTTATCCTTACAGAGAGTCCTCGTATTTGGCTTTTAGTTTATTAAGATAGTTTAGATTAAAAAAATCTACGATATATTTTTGTTACGTTTTTAAATATAGCGGTGAATGTCCAAAGATAAGCAAACTTTCACTTCTAACCACTTGCCAGAGTTTTGTAACCCGAAAAGTACTCTACATATGAATTTTACAATGTAAAAGAAATTATTTATTATCATAAGATCACAAAAACGGTCATTAGTGTTCATCTAGTGGGTGGAGTGCATCGCCGGTGGATGTCGGAATTAATTTAACCCCCTGTACTCGAATCGTTTGGACAAGTTCCAACCCCTGCGGAGAAATGGCTTCCCGATCTAAATGTTTGTGCGCGTAGATCATTAGGAAAATCGGAATTTAAAAGAGTATATAACTATAATAGTTTTATAAAAGTACACGTAAATTATAAAATGACTGTTAATCAAGTTAAGTAAAAGTTTTACCAATATTATATCACTGTTAACAAGAAGAAGAAGGATTAAAAACAACCTTTTCGATTATGATTAACAAACTATTACGATACTCTTTATTTCAACTGCACAATATAGACGTTAACATTAACATATACCATGCACGGGAATGGAATCCCCGACCATAGGATATAAGTCATTCTTTAGATATACTGAGATTGTAGAACTTATGCAAATAACGTATTCTACAATTAGCAAGGCAATGTGGAAATAACATCAGTAAACCTGCAAAATATGACAAATTTCGTAGGGATATTGAGCATGATGAATATGTTTCTAATATTCTGTGATATTTGAAACGTTTTGTAAAATAACTGTGGTTTAAAATAATATAGGCATTGTCAGTAACGAATATGTTACTCTTGAGATTTGTAGAGACCTTAGTCTCTCCCGTGATCTGATCAAAATTTATCCGAAATAGGATAAAAATCAAAATAAATCCGAAAATACAGTTTTATTTAATATTTTATTTTAATTATTTAAATCAAAGAAGTTAAATGTTGCTTTATTGTTGACTAATCATTAAATTTGTCTTAGAGATGGAGATATAAGAAGTCATTATAAATAGCTCCGCTTATTTCATCTCACAAGTTTCAAACACGCCGGTGGTAATTTGATACTTACAATAATTGTATTCAACTACGACCCTCTTAAGGCTGAACGTTCTAGATACAATTTAATATACGCATAAATATCCTTTCTATTTAATGGACAAACATTCTCATACAGATCGTGATCAGTCCGAACTTATATTACCTTTAATAATTTCATGTATACAATTTAAGATCTGTTACGTAATTCTTGCATCAAATCAGGAGTTCGACGACCGCCTTTCGTTTTTCGGAAAGAATATAAAAAGTCCTTTTTTCGTATTAGATTAACTTTAAAAGCAAATCCTTTTCTAAATACAGCATTTGATTTAAATCGTAGGAGTCGTTTCCGTTTCGTTTATATTTATTTATGCAAAAATCAAATCTCACTCACTTACCATCACCTACAAATTTTATTTTCATCCATTCCATCCAACACCCCATTCCCACTTGCTCTACCGAGCTTTCCTGTTGCAGAGCCGCAACAAGGAGCTGGCTGGGACCACAACGTCCCCCCGCTCCCGCAAGCCCTCCGCAAGCCTCCAACGCCTAGACGCCACCACCTACCGCCCCCCACACCTCCGTGCCGGACCCCCCGCGCCCCTCGACCAGCCTGAGGCGCACTCGCAGCACCGCCGGGACTATACCCCGTCACACACTCCTCAACAAGAACTTATCCCAAACCAGTCCAAAGATGACTTTGAACTTATACGATCCGAGGAAATTGAGCACAAATTGCCTCATGAAGATGAGGTCCTTTCCCAAATTAACCAACAGCAAATTTTCGCGCGTCAGAATTATCAAGCTCAAAACCAACAGCAGTACAGGGACCGTTCTACGGAGGAACTGCTTAATCAGCAGCGCCTATTTGATCAGCAACGCCGAGCCTTGGAGCTAGAGCTACAGCAGTACGAGAACATACCGCACAGTCCCGGGCCGCTGCACTACCGCCTCCTCCCCCAGTACCAGAATCCAGACGCCTCCCACTATGAGCGTGACCTTGACCCAAATACCAGGTCTAGGCCGCACTGAGACGGTTTCACAATCCTCGCATTCGTTTTCATACTCATCCTTTCATCTCATCAAGACTGTGGTCAATCTACAGTTAGTTTCGACACCTGCGATTGGCTCACCGTACAAACAAACAAGCTCTAGTGCCCTTCTAAACGCTCCTCTCACTGCCGGCCTTGGCGGCATCTGCACTCGGGCTCGCCACGAGCGTATCCTTCCCATATTGAACGTGACCATTTAATAAATTTAAATACTTCAAAATGTTAAGATTAATTTTCAATGTGCAATACATTTGTTAAGTGCTGTGATTGATGATCCGCCGTCGTCGCTCTACCTTCGATATTATTCATGTTGTTAGATGTTTATAGTTCTTAGCTATCGTAATTTGAATTGCGAAATTTGCCATAAAAGAGCCAGTTTTATATTTATTTGGATTGCTTAAGATCTAGGATAAGTCTTTATTTGTATTAATCGCGTCGAAACTGTGAGATGTTGAAATCATACATAAATATAATATTAAACAGCACGTCTTGGTGATATTTCGTATGGAGTTACCACACATGGATAGGTCAAGAGCTAGCCCATAATTTGTTTAAAATATTTTATACTGATTCACATCTTTCACATAATTTTTGAATACATAATTGACCTCTAACAACCTTTTATATAAAATCTCATCGGTTTAAAACAATGCTCCTGTAAATAACATATTGGAATAATAACAACAACTACTGCCTATTTAATAAATAATTTATATATGGTTTTGAAAGACACAAACCAAAAGTAGGTGGTAAAGCAACACTTGTCCTTCCATATTTCGATCACTGTCATTATAAGTTTCAATCAGCTCGCAACATCCTGTGATAATAAATTTGTTATATTCTGTGCATAAGAATGTATCATAAAATACAAATGTGATTTTTTACAATTAATCTAACCATAATAAAAATATTTTACTGTTTATTTAGAGTTTATTACATACTTTTGTACTGTTTTAGTTTATTTAGTATAGTGCTTGTCTGCCGGGCGTCGACGCTTGCCTCCGAGTTGCTCGTAGCTTTTACAAGATGTTTATATATTTACATTACATTATAAGCGACAAATACTCAATAATAAAGCTTGCCAAATATTAAGAGTTTTATTTTCAACTACCTTTGCGTTTAGTAAGTTGGAAAACATGCGTTTCTTAAGACACCATACACACCAGTTATCATATAAATATGTACAATATAATATGTATAATTTATATCCTCACCTTAGACCCGAACTATTTTCACACAAGAAATGACTGTTTAGGTACATTAAGATATTAATAATAAATAAATAATAAATTTTACTAGACGTTATCAGCAGCGGCATCAAGTTCCGTGGTGAGCTACGAGGCTTGTGTTACGGATACCAGATAGTTGATATACTGTACATATATAAATTTTAAATTCATAAATATTATAAATATAAACACCTATGACTGGAGTACAAACATTCGTGCTCAACAAATGAATGCACCTAGCGGGACTCGAACACGCGATCACTGTCGCAGCAAGTAGGGTCACTACCAACTAAGCCAAACGTGTAAATAAGTTCTCTGTTCAATAAATCGTAACTTCTAAAACTTATTCTTATCAACAGTAAAATTATACTAATTAAGTACTTTATGCTGTTTTGTCTACTTCAGTTCTATAGTAAATAGCCTGACAATAGTGAGTCTAATATAAACAATTATTAAACACAAAACGTGTATTTCGTCGAACATTAGTGCAATGTTTGCTGACGTATTCGGCCAGTATTGTTCCTGCTTAGCATCACACTCGGCTCGTTTGTCAAAGCTGTAGCAGTTGTGATCCGAAACAGTTCGTACATCACTATTACCAGGTAGACAGTTCAAACCAATTGTTCTAGAATTTGCGACATAGTGTTGTACTGTTCGTATCGTTGGTCCCTTTGATTAAGTCACCTGGTGTCTCAAATAATACATACATGTATAATTTTAATCTGAATGTATAAAAGCGAAAGGTGATAACTGACACAGTTATCACGAAAAATAGAAAACCGCTTTATGTATAAAGATGAAATTTGACAGGGAAATATTTTATAATTAGTAGAAGCTAAGAACGATTTTTTGTGACAGGGTTGGATTAAGGAGGTCTGAATGCTCTCGCAAGTGTTGAAAGTTCTTCATTTTTTGTGCTACAAACTTTGAAATCCGTGCGAAGCTAGGGTGAGTCAATAGTAGTGTATAAATATATTGTAGGACTTTACTACAACAACTTTGAAATATTTAACTAAAAATTGGTACGATATGCTTATTAGGCATTATACACAATTGTTTGCATTCATGAAGGACATAAATAATAACATTCAAACAGCAGGCTTTTATATTCAAGCTTTGAAAAAAGCGACATCGGGTGAAGCTTGTATTTGCACATAACTCATATCCGTTTACCAAAACTTATTCCCTCAAGCACGAGACCGGAGCCGAGTGAACGCGTCTCCAACCAGACGGAATGCACGGTAAAGCGACACGTGATTACTGGCTTTGTTCTGTGACCTGCAAAGCAAACACTTGTTTGTTGAACACTTGCACCACCGGGCTTTACATACTTGCATTACGTATCGTGCCCATATCGCGGAGAGCTTTCAGTAACTTGTCAAGGCATAGTATAGTACTATCTTATTTTATTTAATTGTTCATGCGTTTTTGAAGTCAAAAATGATTTATAGAAAGTAGGTAGTCTTTTTATCATTGAATAATGTGTACAAAAACGAAATCTAATAGTAAAGTTTGATTTTCTAAGCTTTTTAATTTGAAAATTGACTCGAAAGCTTAACGTCAACACAACATATTTCAAAACTAACATAACATATTATAAATACGTATGTACGTATGGTTGTCATTTCAATAGAACGACACATGAAAATAGCCGATACCACTCGGGTCGTGACCGCGACAGCTGCAATCCTCTCAACGTCCACTGAAAATTGAAAAGTATGTTCGAGTGTACCTGGAAAAATAATTATCATAGAAATTCGCCCTAGCTTTTGCTAACGGTTTTGCTTGCAAGTTATATATTATAATAATAGAAAGATTAAAAACAAAAATAGCAAAAACCTGATGTACCTACCTACAAAAACAACAAAACTTAATGTACCAAAATATAAGAGTATTATATATATATATATATATATATATATATATATATATATATATATATATATATATATATATATATATATATTCTTAAAATATATATACATCTAATATTCAAATATTCATACATCTGATACTAAGATCCAATGAAATTGAATGTAGTTAAATACACTCCTAGTCCGAAGATAACTTATTTAAAAGCCTCCTCTTTAGCAAAGCTAATAAAAAGTTGTAAAGTTTTTACGGTTGTTCGCAAGTCCTCCAGTCCTGCCCTGCTGCTGCCCCGAACATCTTAAGATTTATTATCTCCTGCAATAATCATTGTGGAATAACCTTAAATTTTGAGAACTTTGAAATTAAATTATTATTAATGACTTTAGCGCAAAATTTATGTCACATGAAGTAAAAAGTCCTAGATACAGAGTTCGATTCCTGGGCGGCGTAACCATTAACCCGTCAACGCGAACAAACGAGACACAATATATTTTCAATTGTTATAAATCTATATTGACCGCGCGCCCGTTGATAGGTTACATCTCTCTGTGTACAATGTTTACTAAACATATCTTCATACTTTGTGTTACATTAAAACTTTACAAATTCGTCTATTGGTACTCTCCATACTTTTTATCCTTGGGAAATGCATTGACGCAGACTGTTGATCTAGATCAAGTGTTTGCAAATTTTATTACAAAACACTATTTAACTATAATTGTTATAACAATTTCAAACCTCGTTACAAAGCAAAGTTAGTACAATTATTTTAATTAGAGACGACTGTAAATATGATCTAAAGTTTGGGATTCTCGCTGAAAAGTTGAACTTTCCGCTAAATCTCTAATCCCGGCCAATGCTGTACCAATTTATTACCCAATGCAAAGCCTTTGCGGCTAATTTCGAACTGGAACTCTCCATTGTTCGGATTTGCTTTTGAAATCTGAACTCTACTCCTTTAATATTAGAACTTAAATCTATTTGGGTTTGAGCATATTGGGGTTATTGAACACTTGGCAATATTTTGATCCTTAAGCCTTAGACATTAAGAGCTAGCTGTCGATGTGCAAAGTGCAGGTAACTGCCAATTAGGTTGTTACGATGCGATGTTCTACCCTCATTACCTACCACGGGATTCCGAGTTGCTACGAGAGACCTCTTTTAAAGGGTTTGGTGTAGGAACGTAGCGTAGTGAGGTCGTGTTGCAAGTATTTAGTACTCGTCGTTATTGTTCCTTAATATTGTACTGTGTAAGTTTACGTTGTGTGTTTAAATAAAACAAGTCGTTTAAATAAACATCCAAAGTATTTATTGGCCCTTTTTACTTATGTACTTGAGAGAGTAAACTAGAATAATTTCTATGTATTATTCTATACGTAAAATAAAACTTCAACTGAGTGGAATATTCTGTAAATTCAATATTTTTTGAAATCTTATTGAAAAATAGTCACACAGATGCCGAATCTATAGTTTTTAGGATTTTAGTCTCTCTGTCTGTATCTGTGACCGCGTCGTGAAAAAACCGCTGGACAAATTTTGATTAATTTGGTAATATAATAGCTGCTTTTTCGGGTCATCATATAGGAAAAATTTTACTGCAGGTAAATATTACATTAGAAAAAAAAATATCAACCGTTAAAATGTACCTAGGGATCAAGCCCAAGCGAGTTGAGTTACAAGTTATTAAATTAATTATAGTATTCATACATATTATGGTTTCGATAAATAGTAAATAGTCAACGAAATACTTCGATTTTTTAACTATTTTCTAGTGAAAATTTAACTCTATACTTATTCAGCTTAAGGATAACCCCATACAATGCAAATAAATACGTCTGGTAAGCTCGCTTCACTAATGCTCATGCACCATCTGCACGGATGCACTGGACCGCACTACGTCATGCTATTTTAGCACAACACATCTCGACATCTATTCCATGCTAAAGCCGAGGTCATGTATTATGGATGTAAATAACCCATTTGGAACTTCTGCGACTGGCTTCGATTTATTACTTTTAATTCAGTTTAATATAAAAGTCGTCTTATTTAAAAGCTAAGTGAACAGTTTCATGTTTACTTCGTTATATGTTGTGTGTTAATAAGCGTCTGTCATTTATTTGACATAGTAACACTACAAAGGCTTGCGCGTGTGAAACGCGCCTACATCGTGCGAACCGCGCCTAATTCGTCGGCTTCGGTGTGAAGTTTCCTATATAAATTATTGTGTATCTATGGACAGTGAAGTGAGTGACAGAACGTTCTATATAAAGCAGACATTTGCAATGTGACATCCTCTTTCTCCTATTTTCGTAGCGTCAATCCATCTATTAGACAACCTATAAGCTATAACCTATTGTAATTATTCTGTAACAATATAATATTTGTATCAGTTTGAATTTTATTTTCTTTCCATACAAGTTAAATCAAAGTTCAATTCAATTCAATTCTCTTGTTTAATGGCTTAAAAGCGTGCCAGTTGAGCACAGATTACTTCGCCAATGTCACGTAGAATGGAGAAGACACGAAGGAGATTGGTCGGTAATATAGAGTCAATAAGTTTATATTATTTAAGTTTTATTGAATAGGGGGAGTAAATCCTTACTAAACCTACAACAAAAGACAGCACAGTTAGTATTTACACATAAACCTTAAATAGAAAAAAAATGGTTAGAAAATGTTAGTTATATTATACAAAATGTTAGTCTTATAATTTAATTTTATTATTCTTAATATATTTACATAGAAATTTACACAAAGGACTGAACACAAACATCAACAAACAGTTAACATTAATGGGACGGGGAACCTTTAAAGGAAGGACATCATACAGAGGATGGAGGAGTCTAGGACAGTTAAAAAGAATATGAGAAGGAGTACCTTCGTCAAGGCCACATTCACACAGTGAATGGTCCCTGACCCTGATCTTAGCTAGGTGAGCAGGTGTAGATGCATGCCCAAGGCGCAGGCGACAAATTGTAGTGATTACCCACCGTTCAGCTAGTTTAAGGCGATGAAACCAAGGGCGCCTTGGGATCTCAGCTTGAAGAGCTGCATAATGCTTACCTTTAAAAGATTTTGACAGATTCCAGTGATTATTCCAAGCTTTCTCAAGATGTTTTTTAGCAAGGGGCAACAGATCATGGGATAAGTTACGAAAGTGTTCCAGGGTCCCACAGTGAATAGCAGATTTAGCGCAGGAATCTGCAGTTTCGTTACCCGCAATACCCGAATGACCTGGGATCCAAACCAAAGAGACTGACAAGCTCTTTTGATGGCATGTGTACAGAGCTTCACGAATCCTTAAAATAATAGAAGATCTTAATTTGCTACGTAACGGATTCTCCTTTATTGCCATTAGACAACTGAGAGAGTCTGTCAGTATAACTGTCTGTTTGAAGTTGTGGGAGAGGGTGAGCAGGATTGCTTCCAGCAAAGCAACAGCCTCGCCTGTAAACACCGATGTTTCTGGAGGACACTTAAACTGTAAAGCAATTTTGAATTTAGGGACCCAACACGCTGCACCTAGACAGCCATCAGGAGACAGCTTAGATGCATCAGTAAAGATGAGGAGGTGTTCCGACCAATTTTGATGAATTAAGGATTGAAATTTTGTGTTGGTGTCAGGAGCTTCCCTGGCCAGACCAAGATTCGTAATAATGATGGGCGAAAAAGTCAACGCATTATAAGGAGAGCAAAACAGAGGGTTAGAGGGAAATCGAGATAAGGGATGAGGCAGTCTAGTAAACTTAAGGAAACTTTCTAAAAGATAGGATAAAGGTTTTTGAGGAGAATTAAAATCAGCTAGTCTACTCAGCCTGGGCCATAAAGGATGGGATGAAAGCTGCAACGCCTTACCAACAAACCGATCACATAGGTATTGGCGTCGTAAAGGAAACGGAGGGTCAACACATTCAACTTGAAGGGCGTTGGTAGGTGTAGACCTCATTGCACCTAGAACTATTCTTAGGCATTTATGTTGTATTCTGTTTAATTTCTCAGTGGGAACTTTATTAAAGGGGTCTAGAACAAACGTACCATAGTCAATATGACTACGTACAAGCGAATTGTACAGTAATTTTTGAGTATATGGGTGTGCACCCCACCACACACCGGACACCGCACGCAAAGCGTTGATGCCCTTTTCACATCTATTAATAACAAATTCAGTATGCGCAATTCCGTTCAGTCTTTTATCGAGTATGACACCTAAAAATTTTGATTTTTCTACTATATTGATGGATTGGCCCTCATAACAAAATTGAAAATTTGGGACTGACCTTTTCCTAGTGAACACAACTGCCTGACATTTAGGCACTGATAATGACAGACCATTATCAGAAAGCCATTGACCTAGATAGTGCAAAGCAGCATTTATACGGTAATTGATGTCCACTACAGATTTTGAGCTGTAATATAGGACGATGTCGTCAGCATACTGAAGGACTTTACAGAAACTATTTACAGACGATTCGAGGTCGTGGGTATATATATTATACAAAAGAGGGCTGAGGACCGAGCCTTGGGGGAGACCTTTCCAGACGAGTCTGGGTGGTACAGTAAGTAATTGATGTTTAACAGATATGGCTCTACCGGTCAGCAGATGACTTATGAAATGTGTCAACCTCGGTGGAATGTTCAGATGATGCATTTTTTGCCTGAGCATCGGAAGAAGAACATTATCATAAGCAGAAGCTATATCTAGAAAAACACCAACCAGATACTCTCCTTGAGCGAAGGCTAGTCGAATGTCTGTAGTAAAAATGCTAAGACTATCTATTGTACTCAGACCCTTTCTAAAGCCAAACTGAGAGGGTGCTAAGATATTCCTGCTTTCCACTATCCATTCAAGACGATTTTTTAAAATTCGTTCGGTAATTTTCGCTAACGTAGATGCTAGAGCAATGGGTCTAAAAGAATTAGGATCAGAAGGACATTTTCCAGGTTTGAGAACAGGAATTACGATTTGTGATTTCCATGAGTCTGGAACAATACCCGACTCAAACATAACATTTATTAAACTCAAGAAATATTGTTTGGGTCTATTGTTAAGCTTTTTAATAAAAGAGTAAGGAATGCCATCCTCACCAGGGCTAGTATCCCTTAAATCCGTTAAGGAGCTCTCAAGTTCGTCAAGTGTGAAAGGGCTGTCCATTTCATGGGCCGCTGAAGGCAGCAAAGAATTTGGATAGGAGTCATGAGGAGGGACAAATGGAGGGGCTAGTTTGTCAGCAAAGTCGTTTAGCCAATCGGAGGGGTTGTTAGAATTAGGGCTGGGGTCAGCGTTAAGAGATCTGCGAAATCTCTTAACATTTCTCCAGACTAAAGAAGAGGGTGACCGAGGATCAAGGGATTCACAAAAGCTAATCCAACTAAGTTTTTTCTTTTTACGAGCCAATCTCCTAAACTTTGCATCATTACGCTGATAATTATAAAAATTCTCCACTGTCATAGAGGCTGCGTATGACGTCTCGGCGAGTTTACGCCGATTAACAAAATCAGTGCATTCCTGATCCCACCAGGGATTGGAAGGCAAGTGATTCTGTGCGGAGATCTTCTTTGGAATATGAAGATCTGCAGATGAGATAATAGCCTGGATAAACCGATCATAGCAAAAAATGACAATGATTCAGGAAGAGAGTCCATCATGTAATCAGTAGAACAAGCATAGTCATGCCAGTTGGCTTTCTTAACATTATATCTAAGTAGAGAGTTGGAGTTACAAGAAGGAATATGTTTATTTATATGGCAGAGGAGAATAGGAAAGTGATCACTACCATAGGTAGAGGGAAGGACATTCCATGATAATTGGGAAGCAAGTGAAGGAGAAGAAAGAGACAGGTCTACTGCTGAGCTGGGATTTTGATTGGGATAGACCCTTCTAGTAGGTGAGCCATCATTGAGGATACAAAGATTAGTATCATCAATCATGTCTACTAACTGAGGAGAGAATCTATCACAAAAATAGCACCCCCACAATGTGTGATGGGTGTTAAAATCTCCCATGATCAAGACTGGACCCGGAAGCGAAGAGATGATAGAAAGAAGCTCAGAAAAAACTGAGGAAGAAGGATGAGGAATATAGATAGATAGGAATGAGATATTAAAGGCCCTCACAGCTACAGCATTAATCTGATGACTGTGAGATGGGATTGGGATGAGGGAATAGGGAGTGGAGTGCCGGATAAGGATGGCACAACCAGCATACCCATCATTTCTGTCCTCCCTTAAACAGGAAAAGCCTGGCACCCGAAAACGGGAACCAGGGATTAGCCATGTCTCCGAGAGGGCAATAATGACAGGGTTGTATGAGGAGATAAGATGAATTAATTCATGTTTCTTAGAATGAATACTTTTACAATTCCACTGAAGGAAGTTCAGTGGGGCCATTTTTAACAATGGAGAAAATTTGCATTAATTTTTGGGCAACGTTGGACGGTAAGGGGACATCATCACAGGAGGATATAAGAGAGATGAGGGTTTCAATTAAAGCTAATAGGAGATCTTTTTTAGGACTGGGAAGGGGGTCAGCATTATTGAGAGCACAACCATTAGGCAAAGAGGAAGAGCAATTACCAACAATTGCTTGATGGGCTTGTCTGTCATATCCCTTCGCTAGAGGAGCTTGGGGACGTGGAGAACGGAGAACTGTTTGGCGATAGGATCTCGTGGGTGAAGCTGGAGAGCGGGTGGGGCTAGTGGGAATGTTGGTATAGGCAGGGATAGAAAACAACTCTTTAGCGACATCAGCATAAGACCGCTGAACAGGAGGAAAACGTGTTGATGCTTCCATGTAAGAAACATTTTCTTGCGACATAACCATTTTAATAGACTGTTGTCTTACAAATTCTGGGCATTCCTTATCTGTAGCAAAATGCTTACTTGTACAATAAAGACAAGATGAGTTTTCCCTGGTAACTTCACATGCATCCCCAGTATGTGATTGGGAACACCTGAAACACCTAGGCTTAGACCTGCACTGCGATTTAATATGGCCAAAACGACAGCAATTGAGGCACTGAATTGTGGGTAATTTATAGGTTTCAACGGGAAGGGAAGTGTGGTAAGAATACACTTTCTCAGGCAGCATTTGTCCTCTGAATGTTATTACAACTGACTGCGTTGGCACCCAGGTAATAACACCCTCACTCACATTCTTTCGATTTAGACGTCTCGCTTTCATAACTTTACCACGACCAGGAGGAAGTTCCAATGACTCGACAAATTCATCCATCGCCCAGTCAACTGGAACCCCTTTAACTAAGCCCATTCTCGTAATATTAAAAGTGGGGATAGACGCAACATACTTGCACATACTTAAAACTGGGTTTTTTAAGAAAGTATTAGCAGCATCAGCAGAAGAGAATTGGACAGCAATTTTATTGCGTCCAACATTTTTCACACCATCATTAACAATATTAGGTATTTTATTGTTATGCAAGAATTGACCAAACTTAATGGCTCTTAAAGTGGTTCCAGCTGCTGGGTCGGGAGTCTCTCTAGAAACATATACAATAAAGGGACCTTTGTCGTTGTCATTGTAGGAAGAGGGACCATCAGAAAGGGAGGGGTGGGTATATATATTTTGGATAGATGGGGTCGCAGTATCGGGATTATATATGGTTTTTTTAACAATATTTGCCGTATTAGGGTCAGATGATAAATTATCACTTTGGCGTTTACGAGAGCCACCTAAATTATTTACCACCACCAGCCCTCCGGGATCCGGCGGCTCAGGAGGTGGATCACCATCCATACTTAAAATAACCTACCTTACCTAAGGACACACACAAATATGTAGATATATTAACCAATCACCACAACCAAACACAATTACAAGGATTACAACTATTACGACAAGTGAAATATACAGAAAATATAAATAATAACTAAATAGGAACACCGATCTCACTAACACGTGTGTTAACCAAAACAAACGTCGAGAGCGAAAAACCATCAAAGTTCAAATTGCAATTCGTCCTAATGAGGCGAACATTGTGTGTGTTGTGTTTTCAGCCTTTTTTAACGTCCCACTGCTGGGCACGGGTCTCCCTCAGTACGAGGGCATACGGTCATAGTCCATCGCGCTGGCATAGTGCAGGTTGGCGGACTTCACATGTCTTTCGAAAACTTGCTAGGTTCTCTCAGACATGCAGGTTTCCTCACGATGTTTTCCTTCGCCGTAAGACAAGTGGTAATCAATAGAAGTGATTCACATATGAAAGTATCAGAGGCGCGAGACCCGGATTTGAACCCGCATCACTCGGTTATGCAAGCGAGCGCGCTACCACTGCCTACGTTATATGTTATTTAAGGGAAAACGACTTACACGTACTGACTTACTTATAATGCTATTGATAGATGCAATAGCATATACGTATATGTGTACAGTATATTTATAGGTACAGTAGAATAATAACTAGATCAAGGTTCACTTTCTTATCTATATATTATGTAGAACTTAGTTGGATTTTGTTCAAACTTATTTTATTACATGGGTAATATAAAAATACTTTGAAAATGAACTGTCGTTAAAATTACAACTTGCGTTTCTTGCTCATTAAATCTTTATAAAAAAGGAATCTAATATAAAAGTAACCGCAATTGAAGCCGCTTGCAATGACTAGTATACAATACGTTATATTGGCAATTATAAAACATTATGTATGGTTTTTTTTCTGTGAATAAATATATTCCATCGGACAAGAAACAACTTCATCAATAATCGTTCGTAAAGTCAACATTTATAAGAGCATTTTTTAGGAAAAGCTATTAACGTCGTGCCTGAACGGTTCGGCGGCGGAGAGGGCGGGGCGAGGAGGGCGGCGACGAGAGCTTTCGGTTATGACAAGCTATTTTCAAAATGGGAAACTTATTTCTAAGCTTTGTTACATTTTTGGTATAAATCAATAAAATATAATATAATCGTAACGAGTTTCAAAATTGGATATAAAATATTGTATGTAGAATTTCTATCACGTCCACCTACTTAGCCAGTTTGTTATACATCAATGGAAAGGCTAAAAAGAAAACATTGAAATTTTAAAGAGTAATTATGCAAGTAGAGTTTTAGTAGAGTTTAGTAGAGTTGAGAAGTAACTAATTCATCATTATAGTGTTCAATTGGTTTTTATCGTATGTTTGTGAATTGGAGGCTGCCTTTTTATTCTTTTATATCTTTCACTATTTAAATATTCCGTAGAACAAGATATAATAGGCGCATACAAACTTAAAAAAACCTAGCTTAAAACAGAACTTAACGTGAATATTAATATAGAAGAGACGCTCTGCCTAACCCTTGTCTTCATGACTCCACCCTCGTCTTCATTTACCGTGATTCGAGTTGAATCTGTCAGCGAATTTATTATGTGTTAAAATTCGTGGATTAAATTATTATAAGAATGTCTATTTCCGCATAGTTGTATTGTTATCTTATCTTTAGAACACGTGAGATATGTATTATCTTTCTTCCAAAATAATTTAAATTTGATTATCCACGATCCTATACATAAAATTCAACCTTGGTGACATGATCTCTGCGTGTGTATGGAAAAATTTTGTACATAAATAGACCTAGCCCTAGGGACGCGCCCAAAAGCGAGGCGATGCTAAGAAGTCATCAAGAAAAAACATCAGAGCCAAGCCAAATGTACTTTTTACTTTAAACATCACTCTCCTTACATCCGGTCGGCAATTATTTTGTTCTTTTTACGATTCGATTCGGCTCCCCAAAAGGCTTCTTGTATAAATGCCTCCACTTACAATCCCCAAAGTAAACGACGAAATGTTCGAAAATTTTATGTTTAACAGCCTACTCTGAGCAAGTTCAAATTCCATGAGTTATGGAAAATTGATCGAAATTCGATGACCATCCATCGATGAAGTTTATCATCATTTTTTAATAAAGTCCTTAATCTGCTTGATTCTTTTTTAATTATGTAAGTAAAAAAGCTGTACATACGGCTGTGTGAGCCCGCTTAGCATTCTATAAGAATATAATATTGGTAACTACTTTTTAAATGTCGTGTTTCGTGATCAACTCACTACTTATTAACTCATGACATTGATATGAATTAATATGAATGAGAAGCGAGGTAAACATTTTATTATTTTTTCATAAAAGTGTACCCTAACTTTGGGTAAGATAAAGTGATTATGGCGTCAGTGTCGACATGGCCTTAAGATGTCCGTCGCTATCGAACACAGCAATCAGAGCCCGCATGCAATAACTATCGGCTTATCGATATCCGGCTTACATGCTTTGTAAGATCACTTACATAACTATATATTATGGTTCTAGCTTAAGTTCTTATCTTAAAAGCTCATTAATTTGATCCTATTTGCTGTGCCAACGATCGCTGGTTCGAATCCCGCTGGGGGCATTTATTTGTTGAGCACGATTGTTAGTCAGTCATGGGTGTTTATATTTATAAATGTCTATATTTAAAGTGATATAATATGTGTAGTGTATCAACTAAATGGTACCGTGACACAAGCCTCGTAGCTTACCAAGGAATTAATGGGTAATAATGTTCAAACATTTTATTATTTAAATTTCATCGTCGCAATACTTAACCAAACTACCAAACTTCCAAAAAAATTCATACAAAATTATTATTTAATGTCAATACTAGTGGTTTTAAATGAATATTTTTGAGATTTTTGAAGCAAATTTTTTTTCTCAGTATAATGTATATGACGAGGATACTACTAATAGAAGAGAAAATACACTAATCTTAAGTTGTTTTATTTCTACGATGTATGGAATACAGTTTAAGATGATTTTTATCGATAAAAACTATGACAAGGGCCTAATATTCTATGATAAATCCTAAATGTTATAGGATATTTGGTATTATGTAGAATACTTTACGAACAGGTGTAGCTAAGAGAGGTACCTCGTAATATGAAAACGAAAAAAGGATGCCAGGGCAGGTTTTTTCTTTGGCGTTTTTGAGGTAAATATGTTGGGACATTATTACACACAGCGCGATCTTGTTCCGTGGTAAGCTACGAGGCTTGTGTTACGGATACCAGATAGTTGATACCTTATACATATACAACTTTAAATACATACATATTATAAATATAAACATCCATGACTGGAGTATAATCATTCGTGGTCAACAAATCAATGTCCCCAGCGGGACTCGAACCCGCGACCGCTGCCGCAGAGAGTAGTGTCACTATAAACTGAGCCAAACGTGTCGTCATCGAGGTAAAGGTTATAAGTTGATGTTCTACATCGTGTCTATTTAAGTTACTGACCGTATAGTGTAGTTTGTGTCTGGATAAAATAAAGGAATTCACTAATTCTCTTTAGTATTCATAAGAATATAACTTTCTAATATTTACGCCGCATTACCATAATAATTGCTGTACTTTACAGCATTAGCAAAGTTAAAACTCGAAAAGATTATTTTATTAAAAAAATCTAAAAGATAAATAGGTTTGAATGCTTAATACAAATAATAGTTAAATAAATAGAAAGTCTTAGTCTAATTTCATAAACGGTTTAAATACCGATAATACATTTTTATCTCGTATTAGAACTTTCGAACTATTTAAAGTCTTAAAAGTCAAATTCAGAAATAAGCTCAAAGCAGCTTTGCTCTAATTCCACAAATATATGTTCTTTTAAATCCTATTGAATACTAAACAATATAAGGTTTCCAATTATATAAATTAAGCACAGAAATTTGACTTCCAAGTCTAGTGCTGTAAAGCATATTTTCTAATGCATATATTTTAGAAGTTGTCGTTCTGACTGTACACTGTACAGTGGAAATCAGGGCGGGATCAAATATTTATGTGGCGAAACGTCTGTGAAGCTAATTCTGAAACTTTACCGCGACAAGAACAATTGAAAGTCAATATTGACTGATTCACGCTCCCACGATCTTTAAACAGTCAGCTCATTCAATATAAATTAGGCATTTATCACAAATAAAAGAAGCCATTACGCACATGTTTCGTTAAAGAAGTTTAAAAGATAAACGCTATACTGTTCGTAAGTGGAAAAAGAATATCAAATAGTTTATAACTTTTTAATACCAGATAGTTGATACACTACACATACATAACTTTAAATACATTCGTATTATAAACAAACACCCATAATTATTGTAGTACCAGCATTCACGCTCATACAAATGGATGCCCCTGGCACGACAAGCAGGGTCACTACAAACTGAGCCACACATGTCAAATGAAGGGTACAGGGGCAAGACAAGGAACGTCACAAAATATTTTTTTAATTAACATTGCAATTAATAATACATGGCAAAATCTTTGTTCCCATATTTTTCAACTTTTTTAATTTAATATGACATTCCTTGTTTTGCCCCTGTACCCTTCAATTTATAATACATATTGTTGCAAATCATGTTGTGTAATAATGGGAATGTTTCTAAAATAACATAGAAGAGCTCGTTATCTCTGTTACGAGTACAAGTAAAAGATTTTTATTAAAATATTATTTTTGTAAAAGTAAAATATGTGCTTGTATCTAAGAGATGAACTTCGGTACTATTGAATTAGACATAAAAATTTTTTCAACAGAAATTTTCTTTTAGCCTTACGTATTGCAGGTCACTATTAAATATTTTATACATCAGCACACTTGATATATTCGTATGGGGCAGTAAAGTACTGTTCTCGCATGTACTACTACTACTTAGCAGTTAGGACATGAAAGACCGTGGGTGGGTCGGTAGTGTTCTGCAAAAGTGAACGCTCCGGTACCTCATCTAACTTTATCGATAGCTTTCGCACTTCATGTGTGAAATAGGTATTCTACTTTATGATAAAACACTAAGCCCTGTTTCGCTGAAACATTTTATTATCCAAGTCACTTGTTTGGACGGTCACGTACAGTATTAGCTCCGACATTCCTACTTCTAAGTTAGCCATTAAGATACTTTGTCTTGAAGTTTTGTCCAAAAAAGTTTCTGCTTTCTATTATGTCTAATGTGAGGCTTTGTCCAAAGGGTTTTTTAAGATCTACAAAATTTGAAGTACTATTTAATTTTGAGTAGGTTTGTATGTTTGTTTGTCTGTTACTTCTTCGCATTGAAACGGCTGGACGGATTTAGATGAAATTCAGAACTCATATAGACTATAACCTGGTGTACTGTTAGGCATTTACGAATCCCACTCTGGTACAAGGAAGGTTAGCGAGTGTACTATACTATAGTTAAAAAATAATTTAAAAAAATTAAAACAGAGACAAAAGAAATAGGTATATATTAATATTAGTCCCGCTGATTTTCTTTCGCCAGTTCTTCTCATGTCAGCTTCTTATTCCCGAACTGGTACTCATGACGTCCAGCAAAAAATTGTAATAATTTTATGATGAATAAAATATTTTGAATTTGAATATACATTATAAAACCAATATATGTGTACATCACATTTCCTTCCTAGATTAATTAGACACAACAAACCTTATAACCTGGTGCTTACAATACCTCCCGTGAGGTATCAGTCAAAAAGTTACCGAGGCTCGTGAATTTTTTAGTAGCGATATCGTTTGTAGAAAATAAACTAAACAGTGAGCTATATTGACTCTCTGGTATTGTACGTTGTTAATAAATAATGTACGTCTCGGCTTATTAAAAGCCAATAGGTATATATAAAAAATGTACGAAGTCGATACGAAAGGATCTTACACTATGTAATGTTTTATTTTCCTTTTTATTTTCGTAATATTTTACCCGCACCCTTGTCTAAATTATTATTTTAAAGCTCAAATCTGGGTAACTCTGATATTTTGGGTGCGAATCATTTCTAAGATGATTACCACTATGAAAACATCGCGAGGAACCTGCATGTCCAAGAAAACCTAGCGAGTTTTCAAAAGACATGTAAAGTCCGCCAACCCGCATTTGGCCTGCGTGATGGACTGTGATCTGATCTCCCTCGTTCGAAGAGAAGCCCGTGCCCAGCTGTGGGACGTTAAAGAGGGCTAGATACTGTTAAGCCATTACAGAATGTAGCATGTAGTGAGAATTCTCAACCAGGTTTTCGCTCAAAATCGCTAACATAGTTAATTAAAATCATTATATGTATATCTATGTATGTATGCACATCTATACAGGTTATTAATTCATAATAATTAGCAAATGAATTTGCAGAGCGTGTTGCGGCGAGCGGTCGCACTATTTGTTTCTCGCTTTATGAGCAAACCGCACTCGTGTGATGTTTCTCTCGTGTGTGCTCCGAATATTTACTTGTGTACTTATATACACTAATTTTGAATTAATTTATTACATATTATTAAATAGCGACTGTTAATTGTTGCCATATATTACGATTTTTGGCTTTATTCTAGGATATATCTTACTACGTTCACGAATTGTAGAAATCCAATTTTACTTTTATATTTCCTTTGCGAAATTAAGTTTGTATTTCAGGTGTTTTAAAAAGTATTGAGAGTCGATATAGTGTCTATAGTGATATATGACGTATTGTATGTTAGCTTGAATACATACAATTATATGTACGTACTAATAAAATTATGTTTAACTAGCTATTCGCCCTCGCTTTGCTCAGGTTTATCCCAAGTGAAAAACAAAAACAAATGTATCCGACGGGAACAGACAGACGCGAAAGACTTTCTTTTATAATGTAGTGATGATGATAATACTAGTAATAATTACGATAAAAAAAAACACCATCTTATAATAAGAATGCTGATATCAAACAAAACATCTGAAAGACGATTAGATACACACTTTTATACTCATCTGTCCAAAAATATCAAGAAAAGTGTGAAGTAAAATTCATCTTAGGAAATCCTAATGGCAACGAGCCCAAGCTCGTTGTTTGAGAGACGAGTTCGGGAAGACTTCGATTCGTCTTGGGACTTAAGTGTTATAAAACATTGCCGCAGCCGCGCTCCGCGACCGCGCCGCCGAGATAGTTATATTCCTATCCACTTCGATCTTTGCACAGGAAAATCTACTTATTGAATCCGAAGTTCTATGAACTTAAACATTTAATTACATTTAAACATTATCGTAATAAAAAGTAAAAAGTTAGCTACACACCTTTTAATTTTTTGGGATAAGCTTAACTGTTTAATTCGATATACATTAATTAGGTTTTTAGATTCGCTCTTGAAAGTATACTAATATGATATAATATAGGTTAGACCAAACTGTTTTTCAAATAAATTCTTCAAATAATACATTATTATAATTTATCCAGCATTTTAAATGAAATTTAGGTACCATTAGTTTAAATATAAAATATTGTATGGTTTTGTGTGTAGATACTGTCGGTAAAGACAGTCTCCAGTTACCATGTCTAACAAAATCAGAATAATAGTTTCGTTTAAATATTAAATCCCTTCAAATTATTTCAACATTCAATTTTTCTTGATTCAAATTCAAACTTTTTTTTACTTCGGATTACAATAAGTCATACATAAAGCTTAGTTTACTGTAATGTACTACTATAAATTTATGTGAATTTTACATATTATTATGTTTTTTTTTCTTAAATTGCATGTCAATGTATAAATTTGTTTGTTACAGTCGAAACTGAATTGCGAAGTGTTGGAAGACGAACTGGCGTTTGAAGTGCGCTGGGCCATCGCGGGCGACAGCATCGTGCTGCAGCTCGTCGCTAAGCTCGGTAAGTTACTTCGAATTTATTATATTATATATTCTTTGTATAAATAAATAAATAAATAAATATGTTGGGACATTATTACAACAGCGCTATCTAGTTCCGCAGTAAGCTACGTAACGTGCTTGTGTTACGGATACCAGATAGTTGATATACTACACATATAAATTTTAAATACATACCTACATATTATAAATATAAACACCCATGACTGGAGTACAAACATTCGTGATTAGCAAATGAATGCCCCCAGCGGGACTCGAACCCGCGACCGCTGGCGCAGAAAGTAGGGTCACTACCAACTGAGCCAAACGAGTCGTCAATCAAAATAATACAAATATATAGTATATTCACCCTCGCTCCGCTCGGCTACGTTTCTAAATTTCTTTAAGAGTTAGTATAGATTTCTAAGAAATTAAACATTTTTTCCAGTAAATAGTATTCTACGAGTATATATTGACCCAAATAGCTGGCTATCATCATACCAAATTTCATCAAAAACTCTTCAGTAGTTTTCTCGTGATGCGATCACAAACAAACAGACAAAAATTCTGAAAACAATAAATTCGGCCTCTGTGTCGATAATAATAACTATTTAAATTATATTTAAAAAAATATTTTAAGTACCTACAGATGAGGCTCCGTTAGAATTTCATAAATTGTATAGATTAGTGAAAATTGCGGGCAGAGATGGACTTATCTCTTCCCGTAACTTATGAGGGTGAGATAGATTAAGCGGAGCAGAAAAGTGCAAGATAAAACGGTCGTAATGTTAAAAAAAAGCTTTTCAACATTTAAGTTTAATTAAATTTGGTAAAAGTTGTTGTGAAATATGTAATAACTTCAGCAGCGGGGTGGGTCCTGCACCTTAAGTGAGATTCGAGTATATAACTGCAAGCTATAACGATTTTAAATATTACTATCAAAAAAATATCGCTTCTCTAGCGCGTCTAAAAGATTCCGAAGGTTCCAAGCATCACCGTATATTATGTTCATTAGGCTATAAAAAATGTACTAAATTAAAACTAAACTTCGTCCAGCCTTCTATCTGTTTATGATTTTAAAGTAAGAATTTGCTTGAAGATGCATGATTTAAGATTTATTATGTCAAAATATTTAGTTATTAAAATCGCTTTTGAAACATTTTACAATGACAAGAAACATTACCTGACCGGAAGCCAGAGACGCCCTAATTCTGGCTATAGATTACACGGATACTGCTCACTTGCTTTTGATATTTGCAATCTGTTGTTCTAAATGTTGTGATTAATTTCACTTTAAGTCACTAGCGATATACCTTTAGCTTTGCTCGGGTGTGTTTCTAGGTACATTTTAATTATTTTAACGGAACCCTAATTCTATTTCTAAAATAAATGCTTAAGTTACTCTTCATATGATAGCTATCTACCAGTAAAAGTTCCGACAAAATGTGTGCAGCCATGATTAGTATAGAATATAAATTTAGGTACAAGTCGAGCTAAATATCTACTTATGTATTTATTTATTTATTTAGGATCGTCAACAGAAAATACATTATTACATCCCAGTTTAAAATATAGAGGACTAGTACATTGCAATAATATTAAATTAAAAGGTAAAATAAAAGTAAATTTTGTTACTGGTAACAAAAACAATATAAATCTACTCATGTAGAACACTTGTTTACGATAAAATTGCATGACTATATATCCCAAATTTAAAATCGGTTAATATATTATTCCTTAAAAGCTTGCAAACATTAAGAATCTAAACAGCTACCATTTTTTGTATGTCGAGCTCAGATGTGCGGCTTGCCTCCTTAAATTAGTTTAGATGGCAATTTTTGCCGTCTCACCAGACGGTCTTACGTAATATTATAAATGAGCGTTATTACTTTTTAAAATACGACTCAACAGACTCGTTACATTTTCATGTACCATAGATGAGTTGCAATATTTTTTATAGTCTGGCAATATTGAGCATGTCTCTTTGCTAGCGGCCTCTTGGCACAGGAAATATATAGTAGCCAGAGCAACTGTAATTTAATGTGATGGCAACTATCCAGAAATATGAGGGGAATAACCTATTATAATGCTCGATAATATTGTCTGACCCATTTTCCATAAAAATATTATTAAGTGAAGTCTGATTTGTGTATTGAACATTAGTCGTAAAAAATTTCAAACATCTACTAAAATAATCTCTATAGGTTAAAGATAAAACAGAAAGCCGTCTGTACTCTTAAATCTGTTAAACTATGCAACAGATTTTAATATAGTTTTTATCAATAGACGGAATGATTCAAGAGGAAGACTTATATTTATAATATAAGTCCGTGTATAGGTAGTAATATAGGTACGTGTTGTATATATTTACTTCGTACGCCCGGTAAATATTTGACTTGATTATATGAATTGCACGCACCGTGGCAACGGTCATAACATGATACGTCAAACGCCGTTAATTGTATAATGTTGTTTTAAATTTCCTAACTTTTTTCAATATAGTATGTTATCCTTAAGAAATAGACATATGCCATCGTCGACTTTTTGTAGACCTATATAAGATACACAATTCCACCATACATCATTTAGTTATATCTCAAAAGGCTTAGTCAGCGTTTTCGTTGAAAGCTCCCAGACGGCTTATACTTTTCCGACACCTCCAACAGATATCATTATATTTTAGCCAATTTATAAAAAAACTTGACAAATTATATATTAAAACCTTCCTAGAGAACCATTCTATCCATTGGTGAAAACTGCATGAAAATCGGTGCAGTAGATTTTGAGTTTATCGCGAACAGACAGACAGACAGACAGACAGACAGACAGACGCGGCGGAGGACTTTGTTTTATAATATGTGTGGATGAATATTATAGTACAAAAAAGTAGAGAAAACATTTAATTTCTGAGAAATCTATACTAATCGTTAAAATGTATTGCAAGTAAAATAATAAATTGGGTTTGATGTAACGGTTACAAGCACTATATAATGACCTTTGAGACGTCTAGTCTCTCCCGTTACCATGATTGCTGTAATTAGTTTAATTAATGTACCGTACTGTATTTAGTTCAGATTTCATATATGTATGAAATAAATATTATAGTAATATAATCGTACATATTCTCGTTTGTCTGTATATCAATAAGATTTTGGGGCATCAATGTAAAAGAGCTGAACACATTTCAATGTGATTTTAATTATAAATAGTAGAATCCAAGCTACTTTACTTACGACTCAAGCTCATAGTCTTTTCTTACTAGTAGTATTGTGACTGAAAAAAAATTTAAAAAGTTAAGTTAATTTTGTTGATCTATTCTTCTAGATATTGCTATTACTTTTTATAATGCTATATACCGATGAAGTTTAATCATACGAAGGTATGTGTAAAAGAATGTTGTATGAACCCTTTTGTCACAGATGAGGGCGAGTACATGTCGTTCGGGGTGTCCAGTAACCTCGAGCACTCGCAGATGGTGGACGGAGACGTCGCGGTCGCGTGGGTGGACAAGAACACCCTGAAGGGTTACGCAGAAGATTACTTCTTGGAGGCCAAGAGCCAGTGCGCTGGGAAACACGGCTCCTGTCCTGACGAAACGCTTGCTGTAAGTCTACAAAACTTAAGTTATTTTCAAAGGTCCTTTTTAACTTAATATGCTTGTATTTATAAAAAAATCAAATATGTATAGATTACATAGGTATTTAACAATTTTATAATTATTCAATCTAATTCTATTTAAGAAACCTGGTAAGTGAAAAGTTTCTTCAAATGCATAATAAAGATTAAAAATGCAAAGTTATTTTTTAAAAAGTCTACTTCTATACTTAAAAAAAGTGAATATTAGTAGACATTCGATATTAAGCATTCTTAAGTTAACTTGTTACGAATTGTTTTTATTACTAATAGACAATATACAAGAAAATTTGGATGCAAATTTTAAAAATATGTTCAACCAAATTTTAATTCAACCTTTACTTAAATCTGAAGAAACAGTCACTAACTAATATGGATATATCAAAATAAGGACATGGATGTCTTAAATAGTTACAAGGTGAATCTGTTTTAAATTTCAAATCCATAAAAAAGTTGCATTTTTTATTACCCAATCTGTATTGTCTTAACATTCATTTGACTTAGTGGTAAGTCTTACGGAAGAAATAGCAAGTTCAACCCCTGATCAAGGCAACAAAGGTAAAAATATAACAATATTTTCTTCGCACATATTTTTTTGGATACATCTATGAACCTCTGGGTTAGGTTAGAATCATTTCATTGGTATTACTATCTCAACTAAACTCAAATATATAATATCAGTAGTACCCCTTTTAGTTCACAACACACTGTCGTAAATATCTACTATCAGTAAGTTAGTGGCATTGACAGCTTCGAGGAGCTCTACCGCTACGTCGTTAAGCAAGCTCTACCCACATTACGCCGTGAGCTATCGGGCGGCCTTCGGAGGCCGAACGTAATCTAATACAATATGATAGATTAATCCAATCCAGAAGAGCAGATTGTTATCAGGGGCAGGACGCGTAACGTTTAACGAAACCATATTGTGAGCCTCGGGCATCGATAATTTCTAATCTCACCCATATCAAATAGAATCTGTACTCTAAGCAAACCACTCAGAGCTATTATGGTCCTTATTTTTACCGAAGCAAGAGCTATAATGTCTTGCCTAGATTTCTTGATGCCGATAAAAGCTAATTGCTTTGGATCCATGATGTATAGTTCGCATACTCTCAAAATTTTGCTTACACATAGTAGTGAGGGATTAACGAGTATAAATTTAAAAGATATTTTGTGGGAAAGAAGCCTAGAATATTCAAGTCTAGAATTGAAGTAATTTGGCTGAACAGACGTTATATTGCACGCTCAGAATGTGAGATTCAAATTTTAGCGGTACAATTGCCAAATTGCGTTCCTCGGTGGATTCTTTTTAGAATGTAGAGTCTCTTTTATATGCGAGCGTATGAGGTTTATAAATATATGTTTCTCTAATGAAAGAAGAGTTGCAATTTCAAACTAAAGTTAGTTAAAATGTAAAATGTTTATCTGTAATGACTAATATTATTTATTTTATCCTTCGATAAAATTAGTTTGTTATTAATAAAATTTTTAAGTTAGCTACAAGGAAAATATCACTTCTGTTGAGGTTCTGTCTAAGTTTTCTAAAAGTTCAGGTTTTCTCTTTCAAAACTATATTGGATTTAATAGTAACGATTTAAAATAAATTGCAAAGTTGTAAAATACTATTGGGTAGTAGAATGTTATTTTATTATTTATTATTACAGTAAGACAATATTACAACGAATTATTTATTATTCTTATAAAGTGGTTAATAGAAATAATTCCAGTCCCTCACAGCCGTGATTAACTACAAAACTCACAAAATCTTTAAAATTATGAAAAAAAGAATAAAAAAAATTAAATTAACGATTTTGTTCCAAATACAATGAATTCTTCTTACACATTTACAGTTTAATATTGCTGTACAAGTTATAACTGCGTGCAATTGTGGCAATTCTTTGAATGGAAAACTTACAAACCCTCCTGTTCAGTGTTGTCTTTTAAAAAAAATATGTTAAGTGCTTTGACTGATGAGTGAAGGACTTGATGAGTATAGGTTCCTACATAAGTATATAAGGCACTTTGACTATTAATTATTGACGTATTAATCTTGGCATTTTGTATGTATTACCTAACAGACGGGCACGAGCTCTATCCGCCTTCTGAACGCCGCGCACGTGAACGGCTACTCCATCGTGACGTACCAGCGCCCGCTGAAGGCGTCCGACCACCTGGATCGGTCCGTGTTCACCAATATGAGCCAGCCCATCATCTGGGCGGTCGGGCCTCTCAACTCGCTCCAGCAAGTGTCGTACCACCACCACTTCACTAAGGTAATTATATATTAATGTTGTTAAATCTGACAAATATTGCAAATGCAAAAGTATGTTTTTTTCCTTGTTCATTCTCACAGGGTGAAACTATATATATAGCTATATATCTGGACGTAAATGCATTTTGTAACATGAAACAAACCTTTGGCATACTTTGTTTGTTGCTTTCTCTTTCTTAACTTAAAAAGCAGTTAGAGTTATTTTCGTTGCATTGTGAGTCTGGAGCCAGGGAATGATATTTGATGGCCTTTCAGGTGGTAGTATGCAAGTATTCATTCCTTATAATATTGATGACACGTTTCGCTTAGTGTGTAGCTTTCGAGTCCCACTGAGAGCATTCACTTGTGTGATGATTCACTGTTGTGATAATGTTGGTACTCGTCAATTGGGCTTTACTTATAATATATATGTGCATTTAATGTTATATAAGTGTGGTTTATTCATTATTATCTGATACACCCAAAAGTCTTGTAACTTGCCATGAAGTTTAGATGGTGCTGTGTTTATGTCCCATCATAATTATTTATTTAATATTAAGTTAATATACTAAATTACAACGTAGCAGTTGAACATGAAGTCCATTGCAATGACATTAAACTTACGAGCGCTCTACAAAAAGCGTGCCTCGCAAAAACTAAAGTTAACTATAACTTTGAAATCCTAATAAGCTCGTGCAAAATTACAGGCAAGTAGCGAGCATCACGTGCTATTAACTTTTCACTTTAAACTATTTAACTTCGCTTACATTGGGTTATTCGTGTAATGTATGGGAATTCCCATGTACGTATATTTTGTAATATATGTTCCACTTTTTATCAAGTATGTATGTATATATTTTCATAACGTATTAGTCTCAGGTACATATAATTTAAATTGTAGTGTCTGTTAGAACATCAACCTTACAGTTTTACTAAATGCATGTGTAATTACACAAGAAAAATAATTTTTTTTACATTATTATCGGTTTTTTAGACTTCATTCAATTACATATTATATGAAGATTTTACAAAAATGTTACTTAAAAATATTTACGTATATACGTGTCGTTATATTTCACATATTTGTATGAAAACATACCATTTTTATGGATATTCTAATGCCTGTCGTCCAACTTTTGCACTACTTATTATTCCTTATCAAAGAAGTTCCAACTTTTCAAGCTCCGCGAAGCGCACCTGGGGTCGAAATTGTTTTTGTTGAAAGCAATAAATAGCTTCGCTAATTCTGGTGGAAATACATTTTTATACTTTGAAACTTTACTTGACGTCGTAAAATTAACTGAAATAGTATGTAGTATGTAGTATGTAGTATGTGAAAGTTAAGAGGCAGTATCACATTATTGTCTACATTGATCTCAATAACAGTAGTAAATTTATACATTATAATATACTGAATATTTGTACTATTAGTTCTAATGATGTGGTACCATATTAGGGAGACAGGTTCTTCGAGTTCGGAAGACCACCCGTCTGGAACTGCCCCATGCCTGAAAGCGACGAAATGAAAGCTCCCATCCAGGAAGAAAGTCATCCATCTTCAGATCATGTAAGTATAACTTTGGCAATAAAAATATTTCATTTACCTCTAAATATTAATTATCAAATATGTTAAAATTTCCCAGACAGTTCGTTTAGAAGTATACATTAAAATCAACGAAATATTTAACTAAATTAATGTTTCATGTTACCTCGGATTTTTTCCATGAAAGCGTCTGCTGAACTGGACTGAACGTTTAATGCGGCGTATGTAAATGTGAAGGTCGCGTCTAAGCAACACTCCGAAGTTTTCGTATATTACATTAACAATTAAAATTTTTAGAATATAATTTCACTTAAATGCGTGGTTTACTAAAGCATTAATTAACGATTATTATGTTTACGATATAGTTATCACTATTTTACGATCAGGGAATAATTTTTGATATTATTTTCTGTATTTTGTACTAGTACTTCCTTATTTTTTCCTTTTATGATAATTATTAAATGTACGATTATAACTGTACACAATATTCCATATATCATACAACTAAACTAGGAACTTTGTTTTAACTTACAGAATAATATAATCACTATCGGACTTAGTTAACTTTACTTAAGTAAAGTATTAATCACCAGTTTTCTAAAAGCAGAATGTCATCTTGTCTACGCTTATGAATAAAATTTTAGTTGAGAAACAATACATACCATTACAATATATGTGTATATGTTACTGAGACAGTGTTTGTCAAATACTAAAACTAAAAATTTTAATACCATTATATATTACTATAGTAATGAGATTTTAGTTTAAGAAAAATAAATGAAAAAAGAATGAGTAAAAATAAAATAAAAACTGAATCAACGAAAGTACCAAAATAATTTTAAAAACACACGAGCTAGTTTCAAAAATAATAATGATTCTAGACTTCAGTGGTGAGCTTCAAGCCGGTGCCGACGCCGCGGCCGGTGCCGCGCGTGCAGGCGTGGGACATCCCCGGCATACAGTGCTACGAGCCGCCAGATGGCGTGTTCTACGCGCAGATGGGTCCCACTGGTGGGAAACAGGGATACTCTGCTATTACTGGTACGTTTCCTCTCATATCTTACATACATTCTTGTATTACATGTATACAATTCTTTATTTTATATACAATGTGAGATGATAGAATGGATTAAGAAATATTTGTTAACGTGTAATCACACTTCAATTGAATTTTTCTCGATTTTGTAGTTTTAGTATTTAGTGAAAAGCCAACTAAGTGGGTTACTACATTCTTTTACCGACACCCCGGTACAGTTTTATATTTTTAAAAATAAAGAATATTTGAAATAAATGCGCTTGAAAATAAGAAAAGTATTGTTCTCTATTTATATTCAATGTGCAGTTTAGCTTCCAAAGCTTTCTACGGAATGTTTAATTCATGGACTATTGAAGTATAAATAACGATGTTCGAAATATTACAACAGCTTGAAATATGCAACGAGGAGTAAAGTTATATTCCATACTATTTTTATATCTGCTGAATTACTCTTGTCTGAATAAAAATCTATGCGTCTGCGATATAAAGATGTTGTTTATATAAATTTACATTTATATTTAAATACTTTATAAAATATCTACATTCACCTTAAAAGGTACTGAATGAATTTAACTTTAAGAACCTCTGTAAATACAATTACTTAAAAATTGTAACATTGTAACTTTTTTTTATTTATTTACTGAAGAAAACAATAAAACTAATTTTAAATTATCCAGTAGCAAAAAATGCGTCACCGTAGTACTCGTACTTACATTTAAGACAGAATTTATAACTACTAAAAATTCCTGCTGTGTCGAACCACTTTGAATCTATCTATAATAAAATTGTTTCTAGTTTTTAATAATATTAGGTACTTTAGTTAGGTCACGATTACTTTAACTTTAAACCTTTTTTAATATGTTAATATTTTTACTAGGTCACGTTGGCTGGGGCATATCTTGGTACATCAATGGTCTGTTGATCCCCGAGATAACAGTGGTGCGAGGCAAGAAGTACACGTTTGTGGTAGAAGGTGGCACTGACCCTGAGGTTCCTGCTAGATACCATCCCTTCTACATTACTGATGATCCTGTTGGAGGGTACTTCCATAAGTCAGATGAAGAGAAGGAGGTATAGCAAAATGTTAAATATTTTTTTATACGACTCTAGCGCACCCTTTGACTGTCATGGCCACCCATGTGAGCTAATGGTACTATGCACGTACAAGCACATTTTACTCCGCAAAAGGCGTTTCAGTTTTCAGTGTTACTTCCGCCGCCAAAGAGTAATATATGTTCATTAATTTCAGGGTATAAAGATCTATGCAGGTGTACGTCGTATGAGAAATGGAGAATTAGTACCAACGGGTGTAGGTCGTCTCTGTAATTGGACGCCGGACAATGAGGGTCCGGAGGCAGATGAGTATCCTAGCTTTGGAGCCTATCAGAGATCACTAACATTAGTTTGCGAAGAAGGCGATCCAGGAGTCGTTACTTGGATACCAGATAAAAACACCCCTGATACTGTGTACTACCAGGTAAATCACATAACATTATGCTTAGAATTATTAATATGGCATTTGTTTTTTGGGTTTCTTGTACACAATTGTCCCGATAAAAATAACAACAATATATTCAAATTTTTGAGACTGAATTCTTGTCTTTCGTTACTCTGTCTACTCTTCTATTATTATGACTTCTTAAAATAATTCATTATACATGTATAATAATTCTTTAAACACTTTTGAATTCAATCCTTATATAAATAAAATAAGAAAGCTTAACTAATGTCAATGAATGAAATAACTTCTTTAAAAGCGTTAAGAATAACGTTTCAAAAGTAAAGTCTCTGGCAATATTTATCAAAATATGACGTATCTAAAGTGATTTCATTCAATAAATTTAATATTATTGTTATAAAAATGTAATGTAAATACATTCCATTGAATAGTTATTTTAATACCTTTTCTTATTTTTCAATGCTATATCATCGACATAAAATTGTAAGATATTGTTGTCTAGCTTTACTTGTAAATACTCATCTTGTATATAAATCTCACCTTCTGTTTTCTGTTTCAGCCTTTCAAGTCTTCTCGCATGAAGTTTACTTTGTGTCTTATCCGTTTCATCGGTGATAGAACATTGCATATGTTTGTTAATTATTTTTAATCATACTATAATTGATATTTATTTTTTCAGTGCTTTACTCATCGTTATCTTGGATGGAAGATTAATGTAGTTGACGAGTGCGATGCCACAGAGGCAGCGGAAAGTCGAATCATTGAAACTTTAGCTCTTCCATCCGATTTGTTAGGCGAAGAATCTATTCAGGTACAGAGCCGTATGAAACCAGATGCAAACTTTTTAGATCAGCGCAAAAAAGTAGAGAAAATAATCAATACGAAACAAAATTATAACGATTTCAGTAGCGATAACGGAGACGGCCT
Source organism: Boloria euphrosyne (assembly GCA_951802675.2). Taxonomy (NCBI): domain Eukaryota; kingdom Metazoa; phylum Arthropoda; class Insecta; order Lepidoptera; family Nymphalidae; genus Boloria; species Boloria euphrosyne. The sequence continues at coordinate 367,749 of OX637893.1, forward strand.
CTCGGGGGAAGTGTATCCGGTGCCCGGCAGCCACCTCCGCCCTTCAGGACACGAGTATGAATTGCCGATATCCAAAGTACAAATCAAAGAAGTCATTGAAGCTGTAGAAAGCTTAGAAGATCAAATGAGAGACGATATGAAGAAAAACTTAACACATCCGCAAAAATTACAACAATATCAAGTACATGAAGATGTCAAGGAGTTTGTTCCAGAACAACCAATACGCGAGGGAGATGAATATATATTCGACATGGTAAAATCACCAGAAAGTTTTTTGTTACCACCTAATCAAAAGCCGCAAACTTTACAGAATGTATTACGTCCAAACTCACCAAAACCAATGGGAAATATGAGGCCACCCTTCCGTAGACCTGTACCACCTGAAATAAAGCTACGTAGGCCTTATCCCGTGCATAAAGGAAATAATCCATATCCTTTGTCTATGCCAAACCCACACCCACAGCATTCTCATGGAATGTCAAAAAAACCAAATAAACACCACAATAATCGTCCTCCACCAAATATGAATAGACCTCAACAATCTAACGCTCCACCAATGAAAGCAATGCCATCCATGCATCAGACAAAACCAAATTTCCATCAGGTCCCTCTTAAACATGTACACAAACAACCCACCACACCAGTGCAACCAATTATAATTGGAAAACCAGGGCACAATATTATAGTTCCATCACAAAGTCAAACGTTAAGCTTAGGTCATACAGATATAATTGCAAACCAAGTGGTCAAAAGTCAAATAACATTACCAGAAAATATCGATGCTGTCGCTCAGCAGAGTGCTCCCCAAGTATTTTTTAATAAACCAGGACAAATAATTCTTGGAAAACCTATGGATCATCCTTTGCCTTTAGATCAACAAATGACACAAAGTAAACCACAATCTACACATCCTTTAAGAATATCTTCCACACCTCAGCCAGAAATTCACTATCATTCTTCAAGTTCTCACCAAAAACCTAGCGAAAATGTTCGTATAAATGTTCAAAGTGACATCAAATCGTCTGATTTTATGGGACAGTCAAGTGATTCTTTGACGTTTTCACCTGCAGTTAATACAGGCTTCAAACCCGACTCCATCGTCATTGAAAGTGGGTTTAAGCCAATTATACGGGAGCCGTTAATGGCTGGGGAAGACAAAATAGCTGAATATGATGGAAATAATTCAAATAGACGAGAGGATACTGATGTGGAAGAAGATTATGAAGAATCACCTCAATATATAAATTCAAATCATGCTTATCCAAGTGATAAGATAACAGAAAGTTTTGAACCTATGTTTATACCATCTCCTCCAGATCATTTACTGTCAAGTAATGATAGAACTAAAGAAATATTTCCAAGTAACCATGCTAAGGAAGACCGGCCTCATCCAGTATATGTAAAAACTGAAAATGAGTTAAACGCTCTGTTTGGAAAGAAAAACATGGAACGAGAAGCACCTTCAGATATGATAATGGAATCAGATAAAGTAAGCCCACAATATTTACCACCTGCTCCTAAGTTATCTAAGGAGCACTCTCAAAAATTGACATCTGAGCAAACATTCACTACTTATGATGGTAAAACTATATCTGCTGCGACCTTAACTAGTGTTCCGGAAGTTAAACCTAATACGAAAATATATTCTTCAAAATTGCCAGCAAATACAGAATTACTACTTAAAACACCTCAGTTTGGCCCCTTTAAAGGAGAAATTCCTCCGGTAATAGCAGAACATGTCCAACCAGATATGCCAAATCTTGATATTTCTGCCATTTCTGATAAAAGAACGACTCATTTGAAATTAGTTAATTCTTTTCCCAAACATGATGAACCAGTATTAGATGATTTAAAAGCAGAAGATAGTGAAAAACATGAAGAAAAAGTACAGCCAGAAAACGATGAAGAAGAAGAAGAAGAAGATGAATATGAAGAAGGTGGATTAGAAGATGATGAAAGTAAACGTCGTAAAAGAGATACAAAAACAGCAATATTTGAAGCTGGAAAAATTGATGAAGGAACAACTGAAGTGAATGGAAAAGATAATGATTCGATTAATCACATGGAATTTGAACTAGTTCAGTCTTCGTCCTCTAAAATATGTTCATCGTTGACATTTTTTATAACATTGAATGTCTTAAGAAGGGTCTTCTAAATTCATCCTAAGTAATTATTTATTAAATTATTTATTGGTTTAAATTATTGTGCCTTGCCATTGAATGCATTTGGTCGATTGTAGTTCGTAAGTATGGGTCAAAGCTGCGCTTTAAAACACAAATTTCGATTTCTCAGCAGACTCCTTGACACTAAAGTCTAACTTCACCTGTCACCACTTCACACGCGTCATGCAATTCAATACTCTGTTAGTTGTAAGGTTTTGTAAATATTTTTACTTTTAATAATAAAAATAGAGTTACATTTAAAACTTCTTTTATTTTGTTAGTTTTTATTTTGTAACAAGTATACTGCAGTTTAGCTTAAGACTAAACATTAAAAGAGAAGAAAAAAATATTAATACAACATTATACCAAAAAATATAGACCTTAAAAGAAAGTAGTAGCAGTAATTGAATAAAGGTCTCATTTATACTATATAACAACATAAGTATACAAAAAATATTGATTATTATAAAATATTCAGTTCAGTCACAAGCACTCTGTAATCTGTATAAAAATACAAAGCTTTATATTATAAAGCATGTATTTTTCTATTTATTAGCTTGAATTATCAAACAATGTTAAGTAAAGTAAGTTTATACAAAATCATACAAATTCGAGTAATTATAGGAAGGTAAAAAGTTTTAAAACTTCTACTATTCCAGAAAGGCGTAGCCATAACTTCTACAAATAGTATAAAATTTAAATCCAATTTTTTTTATTGCATTTGACAAAGTGTCTCCTTAAACTATGATCGTGTTATAACTAGTTAAATTATTTAGTACTCAATAAAGTATGAACACTCGAGATTTTTTTGGTAAGACGGGTGAAATTGGCGACCACCTTCTCGTGTTGGAATTGGGAATCTACGAGCCGCAGCACAGACTCTCGTCGACGACCACTGGGAAATATACAACATTAAAAATGTTTTACATTTTTAAAATAATTATTAATAATAAATAAATTCATCGCTCTAAAATAATAAATAAGTATTTATGACCACTTTTGATCTATCTTTCACATTTTATTTAAACCCTTAGTCTTCTTCAACTGTGAATAAAAATTTTATTCGTAAGTGTTTGCAAATTTAATTCGTGAATCACAGAAATACCATATTGTTTTTGCTATTTTTCGGGTAAAATATTAGGTTACCGTCGATCCTTGAGAAGGCGCGCGGCGGCTGCGAGCGACAATTGTCTGTTGTCTACAATGTCCACATCACTTCCGCGCCGGACCAGCTCCTCTATTATTTCAGTGCTAGCACCTTGGCATACTACATGGAGCAGAAATAAGTTATAGGGATTAGTCATCTGAAAAAAAAACAAGTTTAATACATGCTAATTTTATTTATAAATGTGTTTGACTTTCTTTCTTGTCGAACCAGTGATTTAACCTGTAAAGTGATTTAACTGTTAAGTTATTTAACAGCGATTAACCGTTTCTACGGTAGTAATACTTTATAATATTACCCACATTACCAGTTTGTGTATAACACGATTGTATATAATATAAACCTGACTTAGAATACCCACATAGGTACAGCTACTAGTTTATAGAAATGTACTGTTTGGAGGGCTGAGTTGAGCCTCTTTGTCTGAGCTCGGGAACCATTAATATTGCTTTAAGTGCAAAAATATGTGTGTTTGTTATTCTTCTATACTAATTGAGCGAAATTAATTGAATGAATTTTGAATCCAAAACATTATTTTTGCCTTTTGGTTAGTGGTTCAAACAGCGTGCTAATATTAATACTCAAAAACTCTTTTAAAGCAATAAAACATACTGATAATATGTATCTCCGTTCTTACCTGCCTTTACGTAAAAGCAATATTAATTTACAGGCACGTTCACATTAACAGTATTAGTAAGGACATTGACGTCTAATAAAAACATATTTCCTAACTCACAAAACTATTTCATCCCGAAATTACAGATAGTTAAACAATATATTGTATAGATGACAAAAGAAAATAACTTAGTTAATTAAACTTGGTAAGTAACACAAACCAACCGGCCCTGAACAGCGGGGTCCACCCGTTCCCGTCGCGCACGCGCACGTCGCCACCCGCCGCCAGGACGAACTTCACTGCGCTCAAACTACAGGAGTCTACTGCGTAGTGCTCTACTCGCAGTTTATTGAAATCTCGTGCCTGTTGTACACAATATAATATTATATTTTATCTTTTAAATAACTTAATTTAGTGTATCGAAAACGGCTCTATGAATTCGGAACTGTTTTTTTTTTCTTTAAGATCTATATACGACGTGTCTTTTCTGAAAAAAAAAACTACTACTACTACTACCAAATATTTTTTTCGTAATAGCATTTTAGGGTTAACATTGTTAAATGTTTAATAAGTCCCTTCTTAAAAATATAGATTAATATCTCATGAAAACAACTTAGTGGAAAGTATTAAATTCTGATAAGTTAGTGACATTGCGAAAAAACTCTTGAATCCAGGGCCTGCAAATCTGCAGGCTCTACGCTTGCTATCCCACTACTTCACCGAGGCAGTGACAATATAATTCTATTTACTTGAGATAAATGTCAAACTTTAGATATTTTTATTGACTTTAAATCGTGTCTATAAGCTAATTTTTTAATTACACATAAATTTCATGTGTAATAAATGACAAACTAATATTCTAATAAACTTACTCTACCGATTAATCGTCTTCATTTATTAGGTTTTTCATTTATATTTACTCGAAAATCAGCGCCTTTTTCTAGCAAAAGTTCAGCGATGCTTATATGACCCGCGAGAACCGCGAGGTGCAGGGGAGTCTGCCCAGCTGTAGAGCATTGATCTATTTCCGCGTTGGACGTCAGAAGAAAACGTACCATGCTTAGATCACCTGTTAAAAATGCATGTTTGTTTTACTTTAAATACTGAAATACATAATTAACTTCATTTAACTAGATAAAAATAAAATTAATTTTTCGGATTTATTCGCGGAATTATTCTGGTTTCTGTTTCCAGAGGTTTCGAATACTTTATAACAATAATCATAGGAAACTTAGGTTTAATACATCTTAAAAGTTATTTACATATATAGTTACAGCAACAACACTACAAAATTCTTCAATATTATAACAAACATTGTACGGTACTTTGGTGCCATTTTGATATTTGATCAGGAACGCTTAGAAACTTAATTGTTTTAAATCCGTGTTCGATTCCAGTGCTTACAGTTAGTGTTTAATTGATAGAAACTAAGCTCAGCTTTGAGTGTCTCATGCTTGTTGGTTAAATGCAATGGATGTCTCGAACTGAATCGGGATAGAGAATTTGCGTATGAATAAGTTCATATAGAGTTTATTTTTAACATTATTTTTTATTTGTAATTTAGTTTTAATTAAACTTTTATTATACTCGTAGTTACGAAAGTTGTATATTGTGCGTGTATACTTACAATATACATACGAGCTGTTACTGTACATTTGAATTATGTACTTTGACTTGGTCAATACAAAATTAAAGAGTTGCATTTTTGTATACATTTACTAGCGGAATCCGCGACTTCACTGGCGATAAATTTAGTTTAAAATATAAGTAAGTCAATGGTAATGGTAATATAAGTCAGTGAATAGGTTTCAATATTGTCAATCTGCTTGACCTTTCTTCACGGCGGTGGCGAGCGGAGTGGAACCATTGGTGGCGTTGACGACGGAGATCAGCGACGGGCGTTCCTCGAGCATTTGCTGCACCTGCGGCCGAAGCATAGTGAGAATTTATTTTGAAATAAAGTTATATACATAGTAAGTAAGTAGTAAAGAACAACAGTGGTAGCCCAGTCATGATAAGGCGCTCCCTTTTATAATCGAGTGATGCGGGTTCAAATCCGGGCCACGTAGAAAATAACTAAACTCGAAATCTTCATGTTTTCTTTGCTCAGCTAAAAATATATAATATTGATGTACGAGTAGTACTCGTCGAGTACCAGGCAAAATGTTATCGGATCGGACAAGCAAACTATAAAGAATATATTAATTTTAATTTAAAATCAAATAAAAAGAGTGGATGACAGATATAGATAGATTTTATATAATACACACAATAAGTCACAAAAATTAGTCTAATAAATAAAAATTTATAGAATCTGAGAATAGGTCATAGGCTATTTTTTATTCCGCTAGGTGATAAGGGTGGTCCACTTCAGATTTTTTATTGTTTATTTTAAACCAAATTTTTATTTTTTATTTTTTTATGATTTGGCATCAAGAATTACTTATAACCCTAAATTTGGATCTTTCTTTCTATTCACGAATCCCTATTAATAATAGTGAATATAACGCAAGCGGAAATTGCTAGTATAAGATAATAGTACAAGAAAAATAACTAGGATTATGTGCGGCTTCATACTAACCTGTTTCAAGTAGCCACATCTCACAGCCATGCAGAAGCAGATTGCGGAAGTACCATCAGAGTCTGTGGTCGTCCAGACCTCATCCGACCACCGGGACTCCGCCCATTTACATCTGAGGCCAAAATATATACGTTTATTACACAAGTTTTTCCTCATGGCTCGCTCCCTAACTAATCTCATGATTTTTGTAAGCATTTTACATTGAAATCCCAGAAATCATTTGGTACATGAATATGAAGCTTACAATTCACTCTTACTCGATTGATAAATTATTTGATTAAAAAAATACCTGTTCTATATAAAAAGTAGGTCGATTGTAATAGACAATAGCTCTGATTCAACTACGATGATCATAATGATAACAATAAAACGAGAAATTGCTAGTCATTCGTTTGAATAATATTTAATAAACTACGTAAATAAGGGAATTGTTTACTTCCAGCGTTTGTATTATGTAGTAAAATTGTTCATAACTATTTAGGCCGAAATAGTTTTAAAAGTTATTTGAGTTTTAATAACATGGAATGTTATACGAAATTTTATTATCAAAATAATATTGAATACTCTTAAAACTAATGGAGCAAAATGATTTATCATAATACTTATCATATCCTGATTAAAAAAAAACATATGTTTATAAGAATTGCATGTATTTTCAAACGTAGTGTATCACTATGCTCTCAATGTCTCTTCTAAAACACAAAGCAAGACGTACTCAATTTCTGCCTACTAATGACCTTTAATTAATTGATGTGACCTTGACTTCTCTCGGATTGATTGAAAACTAATGGAGCAAAATGATTTATGACCTTTGCCAGTGATCCAATCGTGGATCAGAGCCGATCAATTGGACGTTTTCAAGCCAAATATTAGTCGTAGCATCTCGAGTACACTTTACCCTTTTTGACGACCTTCAACCGTTTGGTAAGACAAAAGCGCTTTCCCAGAACTCATTTTGTATGGAACGGAACTCGCTTTGTTGTCTTCACTTGAATTACTTTCTTTACTTTGCCTCCAATCTTCCGATTCATCAATCGCTTTCAGTTTGTCGCAAATCGCTCTAGCGTCGTCTTCTCTGAGCGACGCGAGCTGTGATGTCGATTTGATTATTACTTTGATCCTGAACCTGTGCGGGTGACTTGGCGCTAGATTTTCTATAGTTTTCATTGTTTTTCCTCCGCTGGAATTAAAATAATAGTGAGTCAGTCTAAGAAAAGTCTTATTATGATATTTTAGATTTATATATAAATACAAAACCTAATACATTTACTTTATTTCATTCATTTACATTATATAGTAGAATCGTTTAACCCTAGATAGGGAACTCTTTCTCGACCTTTGGGTAGAGAGAAAGGAAGAGACAAGAAATGTGTGTAAGAAAAAAAATGAGTTGTTTTTTTTTAATTAGATTTCAGAAACTAATTTAAATATACTTAATTTTTCATCTAAGGTCTATCAATGTCAAGTAGAAACTTGCAATTACAACCCTACAAATTACTACTAATAATGACAACTAAAATCTGAAGAATAATAAGCTCTATTTATAGTTAAAAAACTTATCAACGCATTGTACTAAAGTTAATCATATTAAATGATGTTCCACTTACTCACGCAACAATTTCTGTAAAATTATTTCGACCTAGTTTTAGGAAAATGGTCGGCGTCCGCGCGGTCAGTGTAAATATTTGTCCTGCAAAAGGTATAATTCTGCGATTCTCAGAATTTAATTAATTCAAAATTTTGCTTAGAAAATATTTACTAATAAACTTGAGTTTGCTTATTTAATGGATATTTTTGTACGATAAAATAACAAACTACGTATAAGAAAAACACTATTTTTGTCTGTCTGACTGTGGCTGTCTGTTCGTTCTAGGTGATATTTGAAACAGTTTAGATTGATTTGGACGGAATGTTCACTGACATATAGCTGATGTTATAAGGAGGCATTTAGTTTAATTTACTTTTAGATAAGTATAAACACCCATGACTGGAGTGCAAATGAATGCCTCAGCGAGACTCGAACCTGCGACCGCTGGCACGGCAAGTAGGGTCACTACAAACTTAGCCAAACATGTCGTTTGCGATGCTAGGGAAAGTCTCTAATAAGTAATAAAGTACATCAAGAATCACAACAAGCTTAATTATGCATTTATCATATCGTAAACAAGGCACAGTATAATATTACGGGCAATAAATTTACCTCTGCCGGGTTACAGCTGATCGTAAACCAATAACTGTTTATGGGGTCTCTGAGACCTGTTTACATACAGATACACAATGATTAGGGAGATAATGTGCGTCGTACAATATATTGTAATGACTAACATACGTTTACTCTTAAATCTTCTGTTTTAGCTATCTAGGGACATCTTTATGTATTTTACAGAGAAATTATGATATTTTTATTTTCGTTTTTGTAATTTTTTAGCAAATTGGTAAATAATGACATTAATATTCATTAATGACATTAAGAAATATAATACTTTCTTAGGTTTATTCGGATATTTGACATTGTAAATGAAAGTATCTTTCCGGATTTTGTCGCGGATTAATTATAAAATTTTAGTATTCCGACGTTTCGAATGCTTTACAGCAAACATGGTCTCGGGACAAATAGGAACACCTTACTAGTGTCAGAAGTCTTTGTATACTAGTTAAGGACATTGCCTATACACAAGTAAAGTACCCTTGTATTTGAAATGATGTCCAATAACTCGCATAAATCTAAGTATAACTATGCATTATTATCATAGTTGAATTTGTGCTCTTGATGATCATTTACTCATCTGATTTTGAAAGCAGAAAGAAAAGTGATTAACAAAATAATTATAAGTAAAATCGCTGAACTTTTTGGATTCTGTCAAAATCGATTTGAAGCTTTTTAGGATTATCAAATAACATTCCACTAATTACCATATTTACCAGGACCAAAACAAGTAGTATCTGATTAGTATGCATAAATAACCAAAAACCAATTAACTCTGTTCCATGAAAATTACTTTATTATATAACGAGCGTCGCTTATCGACGTTACTGAAGGCCGACATTAATTACTCCACTAATCCAGATCAATCGATGCATAATCTATGATCAGAATTTAATGTCTTGCATTGTAGAAATTATGTAATTACTAATAATAAATTTAAACATTTTTAACTATTCTCCTGAAATAAACTGAAAAGGGCTGAAAATTGTTTTCTGTAAGTACAACCTAATTGAGAATTCCTCATGTACTTTTGACCTTCTCGCTCGCCCTTTTTTGTGCCCATATCTGTGTTCAATTTCTATTATTAAAAATATATATGCAAACTTTTTTAGAGAACAGTTTAAAAAATAAGCTAAAGTTGGAAAACAGAAGAGTTTCATAGTTTTGAAACCTAAAATTTTATTTTATGTGAAAGGGTAAAATTTTAAACCACTTTTAAATTAATGAATTTTTGGTAAGTTTAAAAAAAATATTATTATAGGTAGGTAGGTAAAGGAAAAACCGTTTCACACCAGAGCTTCCGATATCGTCGAGATATGACAAGAGATTTATATTTTTCGAGATATTCATAAGTAAATGAACGGAAACGTTTATTTGTAAAAATGAAAGTAATTCGTTTCCTTATGAATTGCTTAAGTGAGATAATATTACTTCGTACTTTGTCGTTATTACAGAAACCACAAAAGTAAAACATCAGTGAAACAATCAGTAGGCACATGTAAATAAAATTTCAAATTAACAGCTTTTCATTAACTGCATAATATAACTAAGTATATAGGGTACCTACTTACATCAAAAAATCTAGTTTTAAAAATTTTGTTTGTCTGTCTGCCGATCTGTTTGTACCGGTTAATCTCTGAAACGGCTGGACCGATTTTGACGGGACTTTCACTCGCAGATCGCTAATGTTATTCGCAGTAAGTCCGGCTACTTTTTATTTTATTAGAAAATTATAATAACTATTTAATACATTTTAACTTACGGGTTTGCTTGTATAAAATATTTTTTCCCATACAATTTTGTGTTAACTTACATGTAAGATACATGCTGTGCATATATTTTCCTTACAATAATAATCTGTCAAAAACTGTTGCCGATGGTTAAACTTAATTTATGCAACCTGACGGTTCTCGTGGGCGGTGAAAAGGTGTGGGGTGCGAGGACGAGTCTAAACAACAATATGTAGGAATAAACACTCAAAGGATGTTTTTGAATAATAAACGAAGCTGCGAGAATAATTTAAAAAATAAATAAATTATATATTCTATTACAATGACCCTCGAGACTTTGTGACGATCCGTACTGATATTATAAATGCTAGGACGCTAAATGGATCTGGATAAATTTTGGAAAAGAGATAGTTATATTCTAGAAAAACACATACCTATAAACAACAGTCACATACCTATAAACAACAGTCCATGGTGGTATTTTTTCTTTCTTCTGCACTTTATACATGAGTCGATCTCCAAGGAGGCTGAATGGTCCAGCCGAGAACATTAGGGTGACATCTCGATTGCTTCTGCTTACTACTTCAGGAGGCGGCGGTTGCCACACTTCAAACTTATTTAGTATATATTCTTTTATATCCATGATTTTATTTTTTCGCCCTTCTTCTTTTATCTTCTTTTCATGTTTTTGCAATGAAACTTTTTATGGGAATTTTTGGATTCTATTTAAATCTTTAGTTACAAATCAGTGTAGCTAGATATAATCGCTAAGTTCTATATCTATTAACAAATGCATTTTTTGCTTATGAACAGTATTTTTTTTCTTAAGTTGTCTCGTATTCATTCATTGACAATAAAATTAATGTTCTTACTTATTCATTGGTGCATATTATGTGCTTTTGATCCTGTAGAAGTAGTAAAATTAATTTAGGTGTATAAACTAATTACATTACTTTGTAAATGTGAATGTTTGTTTGTTTGTTAATTTTTCAGAGCTAAGCGGCTAAACTGATTTAGGTGAAAAGGATATACTTAGATAGACTGTAAATGGAATCTGAGCGAAGCGGGGGTCATTTATAAAAAGGAAGTGCAAAGTTTTAAAGTTGAGAAAGTGTATCGCGGCTCAATGGTTAAGCGAAGAACATCAAACCAAGATAACTTATATATTATATCTTATACTTAATTTGAATAAAGATTTTATTAATCAATATTTGATGATTAAGTAAAAGTGATAAGTACCTAATAATGTGAAAGTTGAATATGGTTTCTTATACATATTATGTTGGCTTAAAAGCGAAGTTATTTCAAATATTCTTGAATTTATTTATCTGTTTATATATAGAAACTTACAAAAAACTTGAATTTTGTTTAACGTATGAGTAAGAAAATAATAAAAATCTTAAACCTAAAATCTTATCATCAAAGTATACATACAGAAAAATTGAAGTATCTGTTTGCAATGTTAGAATAACAACTTTTTACTAAATGCATATTAAAGCTGAACATGTAAAAAACACATTTCATAAAATTGTCTATTTGTCTGTTTGTTTCAGCTAATATCAGAAACAGTTGAGTTAATTTTGAATACTTTTATTTTAGAAAAAATTAGAGCTAGAAATAATTAAAGAGAATATGCGAACCGAGGGCCTGTCGTTACTAACTTAATAAAACACTTCATTATCAAATGTATGAATGAAATCCGGTAACTGTTTGTAAATTTCCACTAACCTACCAGATATATCGTAGCGGAGCTTACAATCTTATCTCTGGGAGCCGCGAGTGACCGAGCATCCATACACTACAGCCCGGCTGAGTAAAGTAATATATCGCCCGCGCTGAGCGCATAGCACGATTTACTGGCAAATTGTTTTCTTGTACAGCAAAATGAAATTAAAGCTTCACTACGTATTTTAAGTTAAAGTTTAGTTCATGTTCTTTCGGACTGATTTCAGATACTATTGTAAGGATTTTGAAAATGAATTATCTAGAAAAATTAGTGAACATCGCTTATTTAAGAGTGTGTTTTTAATACACTTAAATTTCCTTTTGAAACTAGTTAGGTTTTTTTCACAATGTTTTTCTACATCTAGGACAGACATATAATAATTATTTATTTAGAAATTGTACGTACGAGTACGAAATAGAAGCTCTTTATACAAAAAATATATCTTATACGCTGGCGTGTAAAGGAAGAATAAAACGATCAAGCAACAATCACTCTCCCATTTTCATAAAATAAACAAGATAAAGCAAGTGTTAAAGAGCTTTAAGTAGAGAGTAATAAAATAAAATGCTAAGCTTTGCTTTTCATTATTTTATCTTATTACATTTTTGTAAAATTAAAACGAACTAATTATTTGTTAGAATAATAACACTTTTCATACTTACATAAAGTGAATCAAGCTAGAGGCAAGTAGTAGAGTGAAGTTGATTTTAATAGTGAAGAACTAAACAACTGACTAACTAAACTATAGAGATAACTAAGTCAGTATCTGAACATGTTAAGAGTAGGTACTATAAAACATGTTACATCAATAATATGGTTACCAACGAAACGATTTTTGTGCGCTTGTAACATCGCATGAAATCTGGTAATCTTTATTGATTGAAAATATTAAAATTAAATTTTTACACTTTTAAAATAGCTAAATATTTTACGATATAATATAATCTTACGAATTCTTATTTTTTTATTAGAAAAGTCCTACCCGCGATGGAGGTATTCCAATCTCTACATAGTATAAAACAAAGTCGCTACCGCCGTTTGTACGCTTAGATCTTTTAAACTGCGTTACAGATTTTAATGTTGTTTTCATAAATAGATAGACTGATTCAAAAGGAAGTAGAAATACGAAAAATATTTGATTTCTGAGAAATATACACTAATCGTTCATACGTAAAGGGAGGGAACTAGGGAGGGAACGAGCGGAGCATGGGTGAGTCGCTAGTTAAATAATGTAAAAAAACCTATATTCCTAAATTATCTTAAAATAAATTATATAACACCTGCGGTGGAATATTTCCTTGGAATATACCTAAGAAACATTAACATCACAAAACGAAAAGTTTATATATCAGTTAAGATAGCCTCTTCCTATATTTGAAGTCGGTTAAATAACGTTTATTAATAGCGAGAAAAATGATAAAGGATTTTTATATATTGTTTCGGACCAGTGAAGATTTTTCATAAAAATATATAATATTTACAAGTTACCAAGTACCTACTTGGCAGAGCGATCTCTAGCCCGAAGCTATTTCTCAAAATGATAAACTGACGTAGCGCTGTATACTGTATACTGTATAGTGTACGAAACTCTCATATTATTATTTAAAATCATAAAAAGCTTTTAAGAAAGCGTTCAACTTTTAAAAGTTATCGAGGGTAAAGTTAAGAAAAGTTTTTTTGGGATTATTGAGATGTCTATGAATGTGTTATATTCATTCGATAATAATTGAGACTTGAATGCCGCAGCTCTGTCCAAGTGCGAGATGCTCTTGCTAAACTATTAGTGCTAATTTCTGACGAAAAAAAATCAATTCTCCTATGCTGCCTTTCATGATTACTAACTACAACCCATTAAGTCGAGGAAGGTTCCGTTGGGCTTAGATAATACCTACTCATGGTTAGTATCTTTATTTAGGTTATTTATTGTATTCAGTCGGGTCAGATTTTTGGCCAGACGAGTCATGAGTTTTATACTTTTTTTACACACAAACACCCTCGTGCTCAATGCCTTCGCAGGATTAAAGATTTCCTTCCACATCTGAGCCAACGTACAAGGTACACTATTGTTATATTTTCTTCAGTTTCAATATACTTCACTCCACGTACCGCGGATCAAACAATTGTTTTCTGGCGGATGAGTCACACATAATTATGTAAACATGGGTATAAATGTATCATGCGCTAAAATACATTTTGCAACATAAAAAGACTATTACGATCTATGTTTTTAATATTTTACAAAGTATCTCGATGATGTATTATCTATAGTCACATAATAAAAAAAAAACAAACCTGAACTAGAAACCTGAAGCTATCAAAAATCGCTGAATACATGTCAACGAAGCTCCCGCACTCGATCGTTCAATTCCAATTCGGATTATATGTCTGTACTAACAACGATATCGATGTATTACATACGAATCCTCAACTTATTTTAAAAACAATTACGTATCATTTCAAGAAAATCGATCGATCAGATCAAGTGCGCGTCGGATTTAAAAAGTTTCGTTTCGGCATAAATAAAATGAGAACTTTAATATTCTAGGAAAAGGTCAAAAGGCAAAATTGACATCTTTTAATTTATGACGTTGAAATATTTTAATAAAAAATATTTTCGAGAAGTCCCATATACTCGTATTATAATATATCTAGAGCGGTATTAGAAATGCGGGATATTTTCGATGACATCCATTTTGGTTGGGTTAGCGGCCGCAAAATAAACTTTTCTGTTAATTTTAAAAGTAAATATGTTTTAGACGTAAAAAATATATTTTTTAAACGTTATTTTTACTTATTTTTACAACGGCTAAGATGGATTCCGAGGATGGTCTATACTTTTATTTTAGTATAAAACTAAGACTAACTTTGACAGAGTCCCAACCTGATGCTTTCGAAATAATTATGACAAAGTAATTTATAAACATAGTTATTGATCTATTAACTAAATAAAAATAATTACATGTTTATAGAAAAATCAAAAAAAAAATTAATATACAAAATCTTTCGATTATAAAAAGCCGTTTTGGAGCCATTTTATTTATATCCCACTTTATCAATGATTTAAAATTTATCGCGTCGAACAGCAATTTGTACATATTTTATGATTCAAGAGATAAATAACTTTATTATGAAATACTCGTATTTTAATTTAGAATTGAATTATAAGCTTTTAATAAGGCTTAAACTATAATGTTTAATTTTAATTTTGAATGCCTTTTTAAGTCCTAATTAGCTTAACATTTTGCAACCTACGAACAAAACTACGAATACTGCTCAAGTATCTACATCATAAAGGCAAGTCTCATACGAGTAGTGTGTAAGCGTATAAAGTAAAAGTTTCTTTATAAACTTTTTTTGTCGGAAAACAAGTGAAAATTAGTACATAAGCTGAATCTTAAAGTGCTCGTACTTTTAGAGTAAAAACTTGAATATAGTCGAGACAAAACGAGGCGTAGAGCGGAGACATTGTTGCCGAAATTAATAAATTACGTCATCGCCGACTCGCACTTCGCGAAAAGTTATTGTTCTACGAGAGCTTTTGTATAGCGCGACTAAATAAGTGGATGCATATTATAAAATTGTAGCTCGTAAATGTAAATTCACTTATATCTTTTTGGTTATAGTTTTAGTAGAAAAGTAATATCGAAAAGTTATTAATTTTGACTGTTCTTCATAACACCATTATGTTTCAGTGCAGAATACTACTGACCTTAAGGACGCAGATTCGATTTCTGTATGATTCCTTATAACTATAATAAAGATAGAATTTCGTTGTTAACAACTTTAGTGTGTAATAGTTTACGTGTTTTTAGAGATTATGTATGAGATAATATACTAAAATATAGCATTATAAATAAAATATACCAAGGTTATTTCATGGGAGAATAACTTTGCTCGTAGAAAAAAATATTATAAAATTATTAAACTTTGTTTATATACTCGTAACTACATATTAAATACTTAATTAGTAGCTTAAAGTTGACATTAATTATATATCAATTATACAAAAAAAAAAACTAAATGTCGCAGATAAAATATCGATAAGACAATTTAAAAACAGCGCCTTGATAAAAAATGTCTGAATTTGAAATTGGTGTAAACGGAACGCAACCTAGCAATGGCCGTCTATCGATCGACGCAGTCAGTCGGCGCCCGGCCTCCGCACGGGACATACGTACCGCGGCCACCTTCCGCTCTAACCTAACCAGTTCACCGCGTCTCTACCAACTGTACACACCACGACTCTAGGTAAGTTTAGATTATAGTACGATGTTTGAAACAAACATATCCTATAGAAATATTATGGTATATGAGGGTGCGTCATGTCTAAATGATTTTGACTGCAGCGTTCGTTGTATTATTAACTTACCTGTCAATATTTCCCGCTGTGATGTATTTTTTTAGTAAAATATAATTAAAACAGTACCATCTGCTATATTGTACCATTATTTTGAGTGTCGGACACATTTGAACGCTAGTTACGTATCCATAATTACATTAGTGCTAAGTAGGAAGCAAATATAATCTTGTAAATAACACGGTGAATGTCCACGCAGCCATTCGTTTCATTTCGTATCTGCACTTCTGTAAGAGACATCGTTTTCCGCGCCATTATAGTTTTCCTTAAACTATTGTCTTTTTTACTATTTCCTATAACATAAATATGTATTCTAGCTTTTACTAAATATAATATATGAATAAAAATAATATTTATTTAATATATATTCCAAGAATACTTCGAAGAATCTTTCGCAAAAAATGTATTTATAATATAATCAATACATTTGTTATTTATCTTTAAATAAGATAAAACACAACCGTGAAAACTCCAAAATACATCGCAGCTGATTTAGTATACTTCTTTTAATGTAATAGATTCTATGTCTTCAGCATTTTAATATTATATATTATAATCAGTAAAGAATAATTTTTGAAATAATAAATAATTGGGTTCTAAATATACCTCTTATTAATTTGATAGACGCAATTTAACTAAGCGATTGGTCCGCTGTAAACATCGTTTGACTAAAAGGGGCCATTACAAAGACAAAGTTCAACAAAAATTTTTACTGTCAATATGAAGATTAAAGGAAAATGTTTAAAATTGCTATTATAATAAGCCTGTCATTGACACAAAAGTATAGTAATAATAGGTTTATGTAACATTGCTTTGATTTTATGAAAAGGCGCTTTATAAGGAGAGCAGAAAATCTTTTGAAGTTAACATAAGATAAGATATATACCATATTCGAATACTTGGTATCATTGAATGCGCATTGGTTTTCTTATTAAAGCTATTTTTAGATAAGGTCAATGTACTATAACAATACTGCAGAACGCTCTACATTTTACTGTAAACGCAATTGACGGTTACGTCACTCGCGGCCGGCGGAGGACATACCCAACGCAAGGTTACATCTAAGCCTATGACCAGTCAACAAATAATTAGCTTCCTTAATAAGTAACGACTGTAGTCTTCGATTTGAAACAAGAGCTAAAATTATGTAATCATGATAGTTTGCTAAAATTTTGTTAAAATTAAATAAATTTAATTAAAACAGTGCTCTACATAACTGGGTTAATACTCTCTGATGTGTGATTCAGTTATTTTTCATAAAAGCATATATTGAAAAATATACTTTCATCTGTACCGTGACGTTCGTTGTTTAAAACCATAAATAAAGTTTAGATATTTTTAAATTGCAGTGAAACCTTATACCTAAGACAGCGATGGTTAGAGATAATTTCCTACTAGAATTTATAAAACTTTCCATATTTTAACGTATAAAGATTTACGATTGACATAGGTATATACATCATTACGTAACCGAGTGAAACGTATTCAATTCCTGGGTCTCTTATATTTTCATGTACGAATCATTTCTGATATGATTACCACTTGTCTTACGGTGAAGGAAAACATTGTAAGGAAATCTACATGTGTGAGAGAACTTTGCAAAGACAATACGTGCAGTCCGCCAACCCGCACATGATCAGCTAGGGGACTGTGCTCAGCTGTGATAAGAAAGAGCTGAATGCAAACATCGTATTTTATAATTACTGTCACGTATATACTTATAAGCCTTCATATGCATTTTTATGATTTCCCTGAAATTGATTTAGGGTGCCACTACCAGTTACTTCTTTACTGACCGCTTACTTCAGTGTCCTCGACCTACTTTTTTATATTAGAAAATGTTTGTCTGAATATCTCAAAATGTCACAATAACTCTTTATGCTCAGTGATTGGGCATAAGTTTTTGAACTTGTCTGTTTCATTATGAAACAGTCAGTACAAAAAGCTAATACTTATCTTTTTTTTTTCTTTTTTTCCTTAAAATCTCTACGGTTAATTTGTATATTAAAAATATTTTTTCAATACTTAAATATTTAACTTATGTTAGCGATCAAAAATTAACTTTAGTTTTAATGATTGATTAAAATAACCCAAATATGGTTTCTGAACTCTACAAGTATTACTACTTGGAGTCAACGGTTAATTAACATTTTTGTCGCATCTAAAAATTGAATAATAAAATATAACCTTTTTTTCAATAATATAAGCTTAGGTGATTGTTTTCAAAGTTTTAAAGTGAATTTTATTTGTATAAGGTTTTTGCCAGTTCTTCCAGTCTTTTTTCATTATTCAAGTTCGCGAGCGGCCTCGAAGTTCTCTGCCGAATTACTGTCACCCTGTCACATCAACTTGTATCCATCTATTAACCATTTTAAATTAGTTCAGACACTCAGACACTTGTTTAAAATTTACAAAATTCATTTATTTTCAACGTCGTAGAATTGTAGAGTTTGTGAGTTAAGCACTTTTGCAGCCTCATAGTACAATCACTTAGGTAACATTTTTTACTGTAAAATGGCTGAAAATGACATCTCTCATTAAAAGTACATACATTTAACTTTAAGTACATACTAAATAAATATACTATATAGCCTTTAGATAGATTTTTTTAAAGAGCTCTAAATGTAGTTAGCTTTATTATTATTCCTAATATTATCATTGAAATTCATTACAAACAAACTAAATTTAAATGTTAATTTTAAACTAGGCATATTTATGGAACGTACAAAAGTTTCAGCATTTTATTTTGATTATTATTTCTTTATTATTTGGAATAACTCTATTAGAGTTTGCCTTTGAGAAATGTTATTACATTTGAATAAAATATACATTTTGAATAAAAGACATTTCTTAATCCGATGTAGAGTCAAACAATATTTACTTTTATATAAGTATACATATGAAGAGGTTGTGATTTTATTCTAAATTAGTGTATTTTTATTTAGCTCCGTTCTATGTAATATAAATTAGTATATTCAGACGTTTTTAAAGTTTTATCTCTGGTTACGGGCCAATTCAAACCATAGTCCACCACTCTTTCGAAAACTGTTTAAGTTCTTTAAGGCAAATACATTTCTTTACGATATTTTGTTCAGTGTTAGCATCATGTTAGAATTTATAATATAAATTATAAATCATTTTGAAAACCGCTGGAAAAACGTATGTACACTGAAATTATACTATTTCAAGTCTACTTTCATTTCCTTTCTTTATTTTGCTAACATATAATCGTAATGAGAAGGTTTAAGGAAGTCCAATATTCCGTTCAAAGTGTTAGGTTAGGTTAAGATAACATGTCGCACTCGTAGCACGTGAGCGTTATCTCTCACCTGCTCGATGTTGCAGAATGCGATAAGCACTAATAATTCTGTTTATTTACTAATGATAAGAAAAATATTATATATTTTAGTGATATTGCAATTATTTATTGTTATATAAAGTTGCATTTATTATATATTACTTAATAGAATTCAATATGAACAATAGTGTTCAATTGAATTTTTATTTTCTAAATTATATTAATTAAGTCAAAGAGACAAAAACTAGAATTATTCTACGAGTGTGAAAAAGTTGAAATCTAAAAAAATACCTATAAAAAATATGGAATAACCTAATATGATTTTTTAATAAATACATTTAAATTCAATTTTTATAATCAATTTTCCTCTTTAAACAAATCTGTAGCCTATATTACGCCAAGTGATCAAACCAGTGATCTATCTAGTGCAATATGTATAATATTACTGATATTAATGAAAGCGACAAACAAACATGCCAAAATAAATTTCAAAGTTACGTTAATAAATTCAATTGTATTTTTCATTGAATAAATGATACAGTATCTTGTTCCTCCCGTTTCATGCTGTATAAGTGTCGTGATCCCTGCGGCAAACAAAGCTTCCTTTTGTACGACGACGAAGGGTCCTAAACAGAGATGTTGTCCCAAATAAATGAAGCGACAGAGTTTCAGACAGTTCCTAATAAAATGGCGTTTTGTAAAAGTAGTACTTGTTTAAGATTTTTTGTCATGAGATTTAATATTTTCTTACAAGTCATTTTTGGTGTTATTCGGTTAAGATACGTCTTTTTAAGGGTCTTGTGAAACCCTTTTATTAATTTGTTACATATTTCATGTTTATGTAGGCTTACCTTATATTCACATAAAACATTATATGCATAATATTACTAAGATATACAAATTTGTACATACTTCCATGTACATACTACATTTAATTCGGGAAAGTCAGAGCGAGCAAATTGCTAAACATTGATATATAAACCTTTATTATTTTACTTCTCACCAAGAGTAGAAACTTCCTAAGACTTAGTCCTTAAAATAAATATTAATATAATCTGTTAATACGTAAAAGTAAATGAAATCAAAAACTTTTTAATAAAAAATGTAAAATATTGCTATACGTCGGCCATCAAAAATACCCCAGAAGAGATGCTAAGTGGCATCTTTGTACGTAGCTTTTTTGCATGGCTTGACTTAATTTTAGAGCAAAACTACGTTAAGGACATCCTATAAAGATAATTATTATTTTTAG
This sequence comes from Boloria euphrosyne, assembly GCA_951802675.2. NCBI lineage: Eukaryota > Metazoa > Arthropoda > Insecta > Lepidoptera > Nymphalidae > Boloria > Boloria euphrosyne. Next base: position 388,842 of record OX637893.1, read on the forward strand.
ACAAAAATTTAGGCCACAAATCCCACATTTAATATTTCTAGATATATTATATATATAAAAAAATAATTTTCTTTCAAGTTTTAATTAATTAAAAACTCATCTGTGCATCGCACAATGCAGGCTGCGACAGTGTGAACGAGTTGAATACAGCCATTGTTCCGCGCCCTCTATTACCTCATTTTTCATTAAGAGGTCTGACTATTATGAAGGAAATTACTTTGGAATATTTAACTTCAACTATATCTCTATAATAAATTGCATCTTCTGCAGAATTAGAAGAGACACTTCGATCATGTGTCGCTTCAGACATGCCTGTCATACCTAAAATGTTATGTTTCAATATGAAATACAACCTAAAACTCTAACTATCTACTTTTTAGCACAAGAATTTAGCAGTAAAATGTGGCAACACCAATATTTATTCTATTCCCTCGAAACCCAAAACTCATTTTTTCGTAATAAGCCCAAAAATATGCTATATTATGTAAAAATCCTTATAATATTGAAAATAACGTCTATAAAGCTATTTTTAATCTTACTCAAACTATTCAACGGATTTGGATGAAAGTCCCAGTGATATAACTTATAAGATAAAGGAACTGTATAATTTTTAATGATTTAGTTATTATAGTACATACTCGCAGATAAAGTGTGCGGAGCCGCGGTATATGCTAGATTTCCATAAAATTGTTTGAAATAATTTTTCTATATGACATTCTATAATAATTTAAAATGTAAATTTAGATGTAAAATTCTTAAAATTTTAAGCTCTCCTGAGTCCATGATGAGATGCGAATTTATTTTTAAAAATCATAAAATAAGCAAGCGGAGGGTGAAACTAAAATATTATAGCAATCTGTATGAATAATTTTAAAAATGTTACCATTTGGAATTAGCTTTTTGAAAAATGGAAGGATATTTTGCAACATGCATAAATTACGTGCTTCCATATTGCTGCGGCCCTGGTGGCCGGATTTATGGTCGCGGTGTTGTTGCGAGTGAGCTTTCCGCGCGGAAAGGTGAAAGATAAACCTGCTTTATGTTATTTGGAAATTTTTGTTATTATTTTTAAGGTTGTACGAATAATTTTAGTTTTCTTTTAGAATTTTGGGAAAAAACTATTCAATTGTAGAGCTTCTTCTGTTCCACTTTAGAACTTTCTTTACTTTATTAAAATGTATAATTCAAATGCTCTTGTTAATCGTGCTATGTGACTAGTGATATAACTTTGCTTTATTAGCCTAGATGTCTTGAAAATACTCTCCCAGATCACCTACGTTAGTGTACGCTTATTGCTCTTTGACGCTGAAATAGCTGGACGAATTTAGATGAAGTTTAGTACACACATAGACTATAATTTGGAGTGACGCTTAGGTTATAGACTTGACTAAACTAGTCATCACAAGACTTCTAGGGAGAGATCTATGTTTATTTACTTCATCATATACATCGCTGTTTGGCCTTCTATAGATAAGAATCAAAACATTTAATTAGCTCGAAGCTTTGTCTCATATAAAATTCACTTAATTTTTGCGAAGACATCGGAATATTGTGAAAAATAGTAAAGTAAAATGTATTAAGTCAGAAATAGTTTTTATAAATCAGAATTGGAGCGTCACAATAACTCAATAAGACAGAAAAAGTGTCTTAAAAATATAGCAAAGTATATTGTGAAGTTTTGAACTATAAAGTTATTAAAATAGGTTTAGAGCAAAAGCTTCCAAGTTTAGGTCTTATATTGATTTTCTATACAGATCAATAAAATTAAAGTTTCTGCTTTTAACATTAACATAATAGCTTTTTACTCATTGCATAATATGTATTACAATTTTTTTCCTCTGATGTTTGTCTGTTTGTTACCACAAATATTTCAAACGCCCAGGTTAATTTTGACCGGACTTTCATTGGCTATGGCGTGTGAATCGTTAGTTCTAAATAAGATATAAGAGATTGTTTCAAACAAAATAAATATAGAAGTAAATAATACCAAAAATAAGTCGGTTCAAAAATTCTCTTATAACAGCGATCTATTTACGGTAGGTACACTGTGACCTGAATCAAGTTGTTTAAAATAGTGCATGCTCAGTATAACGATTTAAAACCGTTTCAACATGTTAGTGCAACTGTGAAAGCCTGACAGGTTTGATTTTATACCTTACTAGGCAGGCAGTCGGGTCAAGTGGTAGAGTAAAATAAATATAATTCGGATGAAACGATAACAACACTTGACTTTATGAACTTGTAATTACACATTTTTATCTGTTTCTATTATTGTATTGTTGATTTTTATGCAAAGGGAGATTTATACGAAGTTAACATTTTTATGAATTGATGAATTCAAAAAATATTTTAAATGAGAAAGATCATATACGTTTTTGGATTTTGTAACTCAATCACGTTACGTTCAACGAAACCATGTCGTTCGAATCCTTTGATTTGCATGTTTGGCCATAGAATCCATCACTTGGATTAGTACTAATAAAACTTAATCTAATCTTAATTGAATATTTTTTGGACAATCTAATTGATAGAGTAATTAAAAACGAAACAGAGTTCGAATTTATAGTTTTTAGAATTTTTGTCCTTTTGTCGCATCACGAGAAAATGTCTGGAGAGATTTTGATGAAACTTAGTATGGTGATAGCAGATTTAACTAGGTGACAAAAAAATAATTTCTGAGAAATTTATACTAAAAGGTAAAATGTCTTTAGGGAAAAACCCGTGCGGAGTGAGTCAATAGCTGTGGTATACAAATTTGAACACATATTTCTCATTCAATTTAGATGTTTTAGCTAAAAATATAAATTTTATGTAAATTTTGAAAAGCTTATGTTTACAAAGTTCAAAGTTCAGATACAAAAAGCTGATGGAAGCTTAAAAATTATATGCTAGGTAATGGACGAATTTTCAGAACACGCTAAAGTTTATTAGTTGCAATTAAAATGTTTTCTGGGTCAACGAGCCATTCAGGCACTGCCCGCAGTTAGTGCAAGTGGCCGTAATTTTAGCCATCAAAAGCTTAGTTTTACTTGTCTCTGGATTCACTTGAAAAAATCACTTGTATACCTGCAAAAACATCCTGCAAAAATAAGTCAAATTATTTACTTCATTATATTTTAATTACTTTATATTTTTTGCTAAATAAAAATATGGTTTTTAGAGTTAACATAATTTTGTAACTTATTCGTATTTAAGAAAGCTTACGGTGCAAGCTCATTTCAAGCCCAGTGGAGAGACGACGAACTCACAGTCTCGTTTAAGGAAAATTTTAAAATCCTTATACAATATTTTATACTAAAAGTAGTTACATAATATTATGACTGGGCAGATTATAACGGGACTTTAACAAGCAGATAGGTGATGTTATAAGGAATAGCTACAGGTACTTTCAAAAGAAGAGTTCAAACTAAATACATTCATTTTAATTTCTTCTTACCTAATCTGGGATTCAGGGAAATTTTATTTTAAAAGCTCAAAAGCTTACAAGCATCTATTTTATCGAGCATATATCGATTGTAAATAAACAACTCTACAAAACTGTCCGTCTGTAGAAGATTCAATTCCATATGTATTTTCAAGGATAAAAGGATTTACGTTTTAACATACGTCCTCGTATTCGTCCGGTCGCACCAAAATACTTTTAGTACAGATGTTCTGTTGGTCCGGCGGCCACACTGCAGTGTGCGAGATACGTGTACTGTAAATCGCTTCTGTAAAGGATTTTCTGCTCTTACTCGGTACAAAAATATTACAAAATATCTCGCTTGTATTTTGTACGAAAAAAATGGAATTTGTGCTTTACCTAGAAAAGGATTTGTGGATTCGAAGAATTTTTTTGGGTTTAGTGATGTGCTATTTGATTTATTATGTATATTTAGTGGCAAAGATAAGCAATTTTGCTTCATCGAGATATAGCTATACTTGAAAAGAAAAAGAATTTGTGACTCAGCATATCATTTTCTTATTTATTCTATAAGCAACACCAACTTTTTCTTCGACACGTTTCTGTCGACGTCACGGCAACTACAAATTATATATATAAAAATAATAAATAATATATTTTATTTTGTATCAATTATATTATAAAAAATATAATAAAACTAGATAAAGATATATCGACAAGAATGCATCATTAATTTGAACTGTCATCCAAAAATATACAAAATAAATAAAATGTGAAGTTTTAAAGCATTTCAGTGATTCGAAACGCTGTTAATTGAAACTGCGAAATATGAGTTATAGTAATTACGAGTGAACGATCCGTTCCGAATAAGACCTTACATCTGCCTATTTAGGGTCTAGTTTTCTCTGTTGGTATCCCTAATTAAAGCAGGACGGCTCCTCCAGCCCATTTATTTAAACGTAGAATCAACGTAAACACCCTGTACCGTGTACACCTTTATGCCGAATATTTTCTCGTCGCTAAAACTAATTTGCCGTCATTACTTAGAAAGATTCAGTAATTAATTTGTCTGTCTGTCTCCATCTTGTTATTGGTCTGAGTACATCATTTATGTCTGGAGTTTCATTTATATTTTGTGTTTCTTCTCTCATTTTCTATTACCTTGTTATTCGACCTTACGAAAATTATAAAGCAACAAAAAAACTGACGTGGAGTTTTTTTAAAGAAATACACTTTTGGAATCAATATTATAGAGATTATATTTCACGCATTTCAAATACCTATGATGTTAATTAATAACAAAAATATTTGGGCCTTTTGAGCGAAGCTAGAGTATAATTTCATTTATCAGCAACTTACCCTCGTTTTGCTCGGGTTCGTTTCTAGGTACGTTTTAGCAATGAGTGAGACTCATACAATATAGATATTTTGAAACTTTTTTTATTTTACTGCTGGTTTTTCGAGTTTTCCGTTGTATATCCACCCCTAACAAAAGCGCACCCCTAACAAAATAAAAACGATATTTAAATCGGTCCAGCCGTTTTTAAGTTTTAGCAAGGGTACCGAACAGCAATTGATTTTTTATTAATAGTTAAAATTTATTTAGATTTTTGATCTATTCCATTATATTAAATTATTACTAGATAATAATCTGTCAGATTGTGCTGAGTAAAACTCATAAAGTATTTTTTTATCAATGAAAATTACGACATTACGACATTACGATTAAACTGAAGTATACACAGAATACTAAAAATATGATATTTTTCATAATTTTTCGTAGCTGGCTCGTAGAGGATGTATTATATAAAACATAAGTCGTCTGACCTTCAACGTAGTAGTGGGTAAAGTTCCAGATGCTTGCCGCAACACGCACTATCCGTCCCATAACGGTGTCATAAAACAAATAAATTTCCCAAGCCCACCCAATAAATATTTATAGTAACGTAAGCATATCTTCATTTATTTTCCTTCTGTAAAACCTAGTTCTAATCAAACCGTGAGTTTTATGCGTTTTATTACAAGTATGAATCAACTTTTGCTTTAAATTGAAGAACATTTTTAATAGTTGGTATTTTTTAGTAGTATATAATATATTATATTATAGTCTATTATGATGTATTATATATACATTCTCAATGATTTTTAGACAAATTTTTCCTCTATACTGTTTTACGGCAAGGATTTTTCATATTTTTTTATAAATTACAAGCTTTTTTCTCTCTATATGCTTTTGCTCTGTTCTAAAGACCGCAGTATAAATAAACTCTAAATTACACAAGATTTGTGTTTGTCTGTCTGTTGCCGCATTACGAGATAACCACTGGACAGATTTTGATAGGACTATTTTATCTATGATATATCATCTCCGATAAATTTATTTTAACTCACGTAGGAAGGAACCCGAGTGGAGCGAGGGGGAGTCACCATTATTACCTACCTAGTGTAAATTAATATAGATTTATTACCCATAATTTTTTTTAATACTTCAGTATGTAATTTTCATTTGCATTCAAATCGTAATTATTTAATTTTTAAATTGAAGCCAAGATGCAGTGAAAGGTCGACCAGAGAAGTGTTGGTCATTTATACTAAATACTCGTAGTAAGCATTTAAGCTCCCTCGTGACTTTAACTTTGTATAGCGTACTACACATCGCTTTACTTTATCTTTAGCACGTAATATTCAATTTTATTAGCAGTAGCCCAGTAATAACTAACTTATCGCTTGAAAACTAAATGAAGCGGGTTCAAATCTTTCTCTGGCACCTCTGATGTTCTCATGTACTTATCATTACCAACATGATTGTAGAACCATTTGGTACAGGAATATATTGTGAGAAAACCTGTATATCTGCGGAAACCTAGCAGGTTTTTGGAAGAAATCCACCAAACCACACTTGGCTGTGGTGGGCTGTGATCTAGATTCAGCAGTGTCATATTAAAAAAGTTGGTTGTAATACATAAGTAAGCTTATTGAGTACGACATCTATTAAAAGTATGACCGTATGACCTCGAATTGTCTTATAAAGCTTTATGTTTGTATAATCCTCGGTGTTACTTAATTTTATTTATATTCAGTTTTCAAACATTTGCCTTACAGAAAGTGGTGGGTAGAGTGCTGTATTCATATGACTTCACCAGCTTATTTATTTCTATTGAATTCAAAAACATTAAACATTTCAAATAAAAGTCCAACATTTTATTACGAATATCTTTTCAATTCCAGCTTATAAATCATTGAAATTTATTCAGCGTCTTTAAGCAAAATGAGTTCCTTGAATGGCGCAGTTAAAGTCTTTAATGAATAATATATGGCGCTGTATGGAATTAGAGCGTGCCAGAATTAAGTTCAAGACAAAAAACTACTTTTTAAAAATCGATATTTTCCACCCATGCCTATTCTGACTACAACTATCATAATTTCGAAAGTTTTGTGTGTATCTCTTATTCTTTAAACGGAAACGGCTAAAGAAATTTGCATGAAGTTTTTAAAGTAGATACATTGTGACATGGAGTAAAATACGTGCTATCACCAAAAAGTGTCGCTTAAAAATCACTTAAAGGTTGTTAGTATTCCACTTCAGATACTATATCAGATAATTCATCTAAATACATGCAAAGCGCGAAATATTACACACTATGTTTTTTAGTTAAATGAGTCAAGTGTTTTTCTTAACCAAGTACGTTATTGAATATAGGTCAAAAGTATACAGTCGAGGAAGTACTAGCAAGATTCTTGTTGGCTCTTCTCAGCAGAATCTAACACTTATACTGCTAGTGCGAATAAAAAAGCTGGATTATGATTAGATATTATTCTTCCCTCATTAATTTCACTGCGCGTAAAAATAGTTTATAAACTAATTTTTTTGCTTGTTTAACATCTTTAACACATAAATTTTAACTTGCGTTATATACATAAAATATGCTAGCTGAAATTATTTATTAGCTTTTTCTTTGTCACACACCATGTATTGTAAAATAAAAAAGAAGAAATATATAAATATTAAAAAATTCTTACTCTCTTAAAAAAGAGAAAATTTACATATGAAAGCATCATCTTCTAATGGAAATAAGTAAAGAAAGGGCAGATTTTAAGTATTATATAATTAACTTTGGTTTAAAAAATATTATAAGATTTGACTAACATTAAAGTAGTAAAGCGTAGATCATGTATTATATATTGTACGTAATATTTAGTTTTCCTACATAAATAAAACCAAAATAGAAAATTTCTTGTTGAATTTGAAAAGAATTTGTAGTGTAATTTCAGGCACTTCACGTAATTGCCACACAAAGATTCTCGAAGGAGTCACTTATAAAGCGATACGCTCTGTAATTAGCGAAGTTTAATTAAAGCTAAATTCATTAGAGATTATCAACTTTGATAAAATAAGTGGAGTACGAGACTGTAATGTAATGGCGAATGGGTTTGTTTTGGTTGCGTAAGTAACGTACGGACGATGTAACGTGCGGAATGTTGCCAGATTATGCGACAATGTCAACTTCATTTCCAAGGTTTCTGATGCATAAAATTCTTATGTATCATCCTAACCTACAAATCTTTCCTTTTCACTTGAGGAAGTCCCCACTCTACGGAAATCCCTCACAAGTTGGAATGTTTTTTCACTTACGAGTATGTACATATTTCTTTTATGTTTTGACTCTCTGTAATAATAAAATTCTGAGTTGAAACTGTATTTATCTATTTTACGGAAAATCTTATTAAATAGTCATTATTATCGATTCAGAGGAAGAGTTTTTAGTCCATTGAAATGTTATATTTTTAGGCTTTCGCGTTCGTTTTTCAGAGGATGTAATTTTATTGTTTTTATGTGTAGGGGGGGGGGGGTATATATAGGTGACTATTTATAATTTTTAGTATTTGTCTGTCTCTCCTGCACAGATTTTGATAGAATCTGGTATGTTGATAGATAGCTGAGGTTATCCGGTTCAACAAATAGGATGCTTTTTATTGCATGAAAATATTATATCTCTTACATGATATCTCTGTGAAATCAATGCAAACTTTTAAAACGTATCTAGGGGCGAAACCGAGCTAGTGTGTGAATGTGAGTAATGAAATTATAGCTTTCTTTTCCACTAGCTTTCATACCACATATATAAAGTATATATTAGACAAATAACCTTTACTTTTAACCTGTAACTCGTCAGTTTGGTTTCCGTTTTATACAAAAATATCTTATAAATATCCTAATTAACAATTCTTTGCGTGTTTAAAATTTTATAAATCAATGAAGATTTTATATACAAATATCGCTTACATTAAAAATATTTGTGGTAATCATTATGCGGTGTGTCAGCTAGAGTAGAGCTTTTTAGGAAATTCCTTTCAGAACTTTAGAAGACTCGACAATCTCCATATTTCATAGTTTTTAAAACTATTAAGGTTTTATTCATAGGTTTGGTTACTTCACTGTATAAATTATTATTAATAAGAATCATTCTAATAAAATTCGCATTTCTAAAGTAAAAGTAGGTAACTAATAAGAACCACATTTTGCTCTTTCAATCATATCCTATTCTGAATTTCCCCTCGTTATTTTGTGCAAAACCACCCCCTGGCATGCAAAATCACATAAACCTCTTATCTCTTATGCGATGTAAAAATAAGATAAAAAAATAAAATTGAAACAATTGGCATACTGAATGTCAGTTATTGGAAGTTTTTTTTTTGTAAATCCGTTAAAATGTTAGCTTTCAACGTTAGTAGAAGATTAACGAGTCCATCGCCAAAAAGCTCTAGTTAGTGAAAAATTGCCTATATTAAAATTTAAAATATAACAAACATAAACTTTGAAAATATATTTTGAAATTTAAATTCAAAATTAAAATGACAATAATTACATAAGTAAGAAGTAATTTTGTAATGTTCAATGTAATATAATATAAAAGAAAAAAATAATATGGATTCAGAAAGGGCCTAAAAATATAATAACGGCTTCAAAATAACTTAAAAACATTTTTTTCACTCGGTATATGAGTTCATTGAAACTAAAGTAGGGACGACTATTTTAACAAAAATAATATAAAATTAGTTGAAAATTGGCAAATACCGACATCACCCAAAAACATCAATCAAAGTACGCCTTAGCATATTAAAAACCAAAAGAAAAAGTGTATCTCTATCTAGTGTGCGCTACTACTGTCTTAACCACTGTGTGCAAATACTTTTTTGCAATAAAATGGTTACGTAGTAGAGTTGGATAAAAAATTGAGTTACACCCTCGCTTCATGTAAAGCACAAAAAATCATCCATCCTGCGCCTTATCCCTTTAGATTTCAGTGGTGTTTAATTAATGTCCTAAGCTTAACAAAGCCAGTGAGGATATCAGGCCTCTACAAATATGTGTAGGGCGGGAAATTATTAATTACTAACGAACGATAATATTACTATTTATATATATTTCTATACAATAAATATAGTAGATTGAAATATTAAGCTCATGTTTGTTTCTAGTTACGTTATATATATTTAGTATGGATTTCTCAGACATTAATTATTTTCTTGATATATAGTATATCCGATATATTGACACAGATTACCAGCTATCATCATACCAAATTTCATCAAAATCTGACCAGTGGTTTTCTCGTGGTGCGGTCAAAAGCAGACAGACTGAAAGATAGACAGACAAAAATTTTAAAGTATAGATACGGCCTCTGTATCAGATTAATGATGATAATAATGATTATTTCAATAGAAATTTCAAAAACTTCAACGTACAGAATTAGGTAAGTTAGAATTTTATTATGTTATGCATAAATATTAAATACTAGCTAACCCGTGCCCACTTCGTTGGGCATAATGTTAATAATCCTTTTTTAGTACAGAGTGTTATGTTTTAATTTCTAACTGCCAAAAGGAGGGTTAAACGTAGGTATTTTATAACTAGACTTAAAACTACTAAGTTTAAAACTACTTTTTGTAACTTAAATATAAAAGTTAGACATATTATGCTGTCGTTGACTTTTTTGTAGGCATTTTCAAGCTCCACATCTTTTCTCTAGAACTCAAAAATATATCTTTCATAGTTAAAGCAGCGTTCGTAAGAAACGCTTTCATTCAACCGTTTTTTCCGATTCCGATTCACTTTGCAAAACAGACTACCACGTAATCAACGTACCACGCCTTTTTATTTTTAGTTTTTTTTATATAACCTATGACACTCAGCAATAATGTGGCTTTCTATTAGTGAAAGAATTTTTAAAATCGGTTCAGTAGATCCCGAGATTACCCCTTACAATTTAACAAATATACAAACACACAAACTTTACTTCTCTATAATATTAGTATAGATTTCAATCAGTAATGGAAAATAGAGCTTACTTCGTGATGATTCATGATTAATCTCAAGTGTGTGAATTCAAATAAACTTTGACATGTTAATGTGGAATATGATATGCTAGTACAAGAGTTATGGGTACTTCATCAAACTTTAAGCCCTTCTATTTTGCGGTTGTTGACATAAGAAGGGTTATTGCCATATCTCATATAATAACTAAATAACGTCGTAAATGTTTACAGTTAATAGTAATTTATATTCGACGAGTGGCGCCTTTGATAAGTTTAGTTCTGAGACCCACACCTCCTTTAATCACATTACTTGTATTTTGACGGAAATTATTCTGTGCCATTCCCTGACCAATACACTATTTAGGATAATGGGTTAAATAAAAATCAACCCTATTAAAATGTTGCAGTGCAAGACTATATAATGGAACAAAATAAATTTGCAGTCCAAAAAAAAAAAAAGATCTGAATTCATAACTGTTGCGACTTGGACGAAACAATATACATATCTATACTGTTTATAATAAAATCCGAGTCGAATGTGAATAATTTTTTAAGTCTTATTAAAATAATTATTAATAGCGATACAAAGGCATAATCTTTAGATTTTAGAATTTTGTCTGTTTGTCTGTGACCGCATCACAAAAAATGACTTTACAGATTTTGATGTTTGATATGATGATAGCTATCCGTATCGACACGCAGAATACTTCTGTACAGCAAAAACATATCTCGTTTCCGAAAATCCCTACTTACCCCTAGTGTATGTATAAATCATGTTTTTGCTGCGTCAAGTACCTAAGGATACTATTTAGGTCTGAGCCTTCTTATTCAAGCAATATGTATATTGTGTTGTATCCATCGACCTAAGTTTCGAGATAACGAAGTAAAATGAAGCAAATAACACAATACTACTCTAAGTCAATTTTCATTAGTGTAGATTTTCCTTTCAATGTTATAAATGTGAAAGTTTGTGAAGGTGCCATAAAGTACATATTCATTTGCCTCAAAATTATTGTATATACATAGGTTTACATTTTCCATATAGACTTTGTCTTGGACTTCTGGATAAGATAATATTATCTATGTATATTTTTTTTTATCAAGTATATAATAATTTACATACTATAAATAATAATTAATATTTTAATAACTCATCTTTTCATTTTTTGAGCGGAAATTTAATTATTTTTATAAAATAAGTGTAGCCTAATATACTTATTTATACAACTATCTATTTACCTAGTATAGTGTAAACCCCGTAAACATCTGTTCAGCTACTTCAGAGATTAGCGGGGACAAACAAACAGACAAAAAGATAAAATTTTAGGTAAATACTATATATTATAAAATATGCACTTAGTAAAAACCTATTCGGATAATGTTGAAAATTGAATAGAAATTTACAAATGATTTCAGTATATCCCGTAATTTATATTTGTACCGCAATCAAAACATTTGGAACAAAAACTAAAAATAAATCCACAAAAAATCAATAAGATAGTTTTATTTAATACAAACAAAGTAATATTTTATTAACATTATGGTCCAATTATGCCTGTTTTCATTATTCTGATATAGGTTTCAGAGGATTATTTTTCCTTTGATAACAAAATCAGTTAACAACTTTATTTGGTTGAAAATAAAGGCTCTATTACAGATTTATAGGACGTAAGACGTATTTATGTAACCCTAAGACTGTGTTTACAAAATAAGATTTACATAATCTATACTATTATTACTTATACAGGCAGTGGTAGCCTCAATAATATGCTCGCTATTGAGTGATGCGAGTTGAAATCCTGGGTCTCGCACCTCTGATATTATCCTAGGAAGTCTTCGAAAGAGATGTTGGCTTGAACCCTTTGTATTAAACCACCAAATAAAAACTTCTCCGTGCCCTGCATTAGGATGCTAGAAAGACTAGATACTTACTAATATTATAAATGAAAGTAATTTTATCAATTATCTTTTAACACTTGAAGCACTGATAGACCGGTGACAGATTTTGATAAAATTTTGCAAGGAAAATTTTTGGACGAAGAGGATTGGGCCCAAAAAAGTTCATTCTGATAATGAACATAGAATATCTTTAATGCCATCCCAACTTATCACACAAGCGAAGCCTTGACAAAAAGTATTTCCATGTAGACGAGCCACAACATATTACTAACAACATGGTTCAATACACTAGAAGCTTTACAAGGTGATTTCCAACTGAAAGCAACGTGAATAATACAAGTCGATAGAGTTCTGTGAAATATGAAGGCGAGTGTAGAACAAAGCGATATATCATTTCGAGTCTCACATTTGCTTTTATTTTACGTTTACAATTTATTACAAGAAATGTTATAAATTGTGAGAGAACTCTTTTGGAAAGTATTTGGATATTTCGATGTAGTTAGAGTAGAGTTTTATGTAGAGCTTATATTTTCATTTCATCTTCATAAATACTAGTTTATACATGAAAATCATAACAATAATTGTAGCCATTTCACTGAATTACCTTAAATCTTGAAAATGCCGCTGTACGACTGCAGCATCAGACCAAGGCTACCATATCATTGCAATGTTATTCAAGAAACGGGATACCAAGTTTGAGATCGATAAAATCTATGGAAGTTGCACATCACATCCTTTTATCATCTAGCAAAGTACTGATATTAAATCAAGGGCTGAACGAATTTTCTAAATTTATAGCTACAAACACTCTTGAGTATGTCACTTTTCAAACAAAACAACTGAATTAAAGCGCTATGATGGCACAGTATATGCCTCTTTTGCGTCGGGTTGATAAATACGTCGTAACATGATCTGTAATCTATTAACCATATACCGTTATATAGAGAATGCGTGTTGGATGTAAATATAATCGAACCTGCTTCCACTATATGTAACTACACTTCTCTCTACATAACTCTGTATGTAAGACAATGAAGCTAAATCGAAATACGAAAAAAATGCCGAGAACAAAAATATAAGCGTCCTTTCATATCCCGAGATTTGATGCTTTTCCTCATATTGATGACGAACATTTGAGAGGATTATGGCTTTCCTCGACGATGAGACTTTCTTTTAATAAAGATTATCATTATGTCAAGATACAGAAGACAACGAGACCTCTCTTTATCATGTTATTTACTAATTATAAGATAATATGTATCTATTTTTTCAACAAATGTTTGTTGATGTTGCATTTATATCTAAAACTGCCTCGGCGGTTTAGTGGCTGGCATGTAGCATGCACAGCGGGAAGTCCTGGGTGCTAGTCCCGGGTCGGGCCAAATTTGATTATTGAGTCCTTCTATTTCGTAAGTCTCAGTAACAGCCCGGAGTTACGAAGTTGGCGATGTTTCACCCCGTGCCTCGGAGAGCACGTAAAGCCGTCGGTCCTGCGCCTTAGCTCTCACTGGTCGTCTCGAGTAGTCGTCCCACCGGAATGTGAGAGTGATAAGGAGTAGAGAGTGCACTTGAATAGGACATTATTATCATTGTTGATATATCAAAAACTAACTAATTTTATGAATGTTTTCATACATTGACGACACATTTGGTTCAGTTTGTGGTGACCCTACTTGCTGTGCTAGTAGTCACGGGTTCGAGCGAGAGAGTTCGAGCTGGGGGCATTTATTTGTTGAGCACGAATGTTTGTTACTCCAGTCATGAGTGCTTATATCTATAATATGTATGTATTTAAAGTTATAATATATGTGTAATGTTTCAACTATCTGGCATCCATATGGATGCCTCGTAGCTTACCTCCTAACTACACGACAAATCTTAATAATTATATTCTACCCTCAGGGTAAGCCATTTCAGTAAACTTTAAGTATAGATTTGAGATTCAAGCGGTCAGCTTTAGAATCAGAAACAATTGCCATTAATTCTAAGAACATCAGAACATTTCCTCTACTTTATTCTAATACAATTTAACGTTAATTTATGGCATCTTAAGCTCTAAATTATGGCAAACCCGAGTTGAAACCGACTTTGCTAATGTATTATTCCTTTCACCACCACAAGCGATTTGAAGATGCTTATTTATTATATTAGGATCCTTTCGAGAAAACTTAATGAAATTAAGAGTTCTGACTAATAAGTTGTATAGTGATTAGTGAGACTTACAATTTCACTTTAAAGTTTTTAAGGATATTATTTCACAAAAATAATAACTTTTACTTATTAATTCAAATTTAAATTCAAAAATCGATTATAATAACTATTCTTAGTATATTCTATTTACTTCCATAATAATACGTGATAAGATTTGGATTCAGTATTATAGATGGAGTAATAAGATTGTAATTTATTTGTAAGTTAAATTAAATGTTTGTATTAATAAATACTTTCGTTTATCCGCTTCTTAGTGTCTTCTTTGATATAAATATTATAAATACAAAAGTTAGGTGGATGTTTGTTATTCAATCTCGCCAGAACTCTTGAATCGATGAATGAAAGGCACAGAAATAGATTATAGTCTGCAATTATAGCACATAGGTTATTTTGTATCCTGAAAAAATATACGTTTCCGGTAAGATAGATTTTTTCTGTTTCTTTCGAGCGAGGCGAGAGTGAGTTGCAAGTGTTTTCATGTGTTTTCATAATTACTCTACTCTTAGTACTAGAGACGCACAGCAACGTAATGTTGGATAATCTATATAACTTTTAGGTGTATTAAGATAGCAGTGAAAGGTTAGCAGAATCGATTGAAACTTATATGGTATTTTGTAGCTAAATAGTTGCTAATTAGTTGCTAAAACCCCGATTTTGTTGCTTTAACCGATTTCGAAAAAAAAGAGTTACTGCTATCTTAACGTTAAGCTAGCAGTAAACTCACGAAATCAGCGATAATTAAACCAAATTAGTACATTAGAATTTGTTGCTAATTTGTTGCTGGAAAATAGTGAAAGAAAATTTGGAAAAACTCTAGAATTGGTTAGTCCTGTAGACCTGTAGCTGTATCCATGCTATCTTAATATGCAGTTTTCTAAACAACGCGAAGGCGTGGATTTTGTTGCTTATCGGAAATAACATGAGCATGCCCTAGAGAGTCAGCAACAAAATAAACATTTCAAATCCGCTACACCTGGAGACCTGTAGCCAAGTTCATATAACCTTAACATGCGGTTTCTTACGAAATCGATGACATGGATTTTGTTGCTGATCGGAAATGACATGAGCACACCTCAAAGAACCAGCAACAAAATAAAAAATAAAAATCTGCTACACCTGGAGACCTGTAGACAATTTCATGCTACCTTAACATGCGGTTTCTTACGAAATCGATGACATGGATTTTGTTGCTGATCGGAAATGACATGAGCACACCTCAAAGAACCAGCAACAAAATAAAAAATAAAAATCTGCTACACCTGGAGACCTGTAGACAATTTCATGCTACCTTAACATGCGGTTTCTTACGAAATCGATGACATGGATTTTGTTGCTGATCGGAAATGACATGAGCACACCTCAAAGAACCAGCAACAAAATAAAAAATAAAAATCTGCTACACCTGGAGACCTGTAGACAATTTCATGCTACCTTAACATGCGGTTTCTTACGAAATCGATGACATGGATTTTGTTGCTGATCGGAAATGACATGAGCACACCTCAAAGAACCAGCAACAAAATAAAAAATAAAAATCTGCTACACCTGGAGACCTGTAGACTAATTCATGCTACCTTAACATGCGGTTTCTTACGAAATCGATGACATGGATTTTGTTGCTGATCGAAAATGACATGAGCACACCTCAGAGAGCCAGCAACAAAATAAAAAATAAAAATCTGTTGCACCTGGAGACCTGTAGCCATGTACAAAGTACATGTTATTTTAGTGTGCAGTTTACTTAACAATACGATAGCAAGGATTTTGTTGCTGATCGGAAATGACATGAGCACACCTCAAAGAACCAGCAACAAAATAAAAAATAAAAATCTGCTACACCTGGAGACCTGTAGACAATTTCATGCTACCTTAACATGCGGTTTCTTACGAAATCGATGACATGGATTTTGTTGCTGATCGGAAATGACATGAGCACACCTCAAAGAACCAGCAACAAAATAAAAAATAAAAATCTGCTACACCTGGAGACCTGTAGACTAATTCATGCTACCTTAACATGCGGTTTCTTACGAAATCGATGACATGGATTTTGTTGCTGATCGAAAATGACATGAGCACACCTCAGAGAGCCAGCAACAAAATAAAAAATAAAAATCTGCTGCACCTGGAGACCTGTAGCCATGTACAAAGTACATGTTATTTTAGTGTGCAGTTTACTTAACAATACGATAGCAAGGATTTTGTTGCTGATCGGAAATGACATGAGCACACCTCAAAGAACCAGCAACAAAATAAAAAATAAAAATCTGCTACACCTGGAGACCTGTAGACTAATTCATGCTACCTTGATATGCGGTTTCTTACGAAATCGATGACATGGATTTTGTTGCTGATCGAAAATGACATGAGCACACCTCAAAGAGCCAGCAACAAAATAAAAAATTAAATTCTGCTGCACCTGGAGACCTGTAGCCATGTACAAAGTACATGTTATTTTAGTGTGAAGTTTACTTAACAATACGATAGCATGGATTTTGTTGCTGATCGGAAATGACATGAGCACACCTCAAAGAACCAGCAACAAAATAAAAAATAAAAATCTGCTACACCTGGAGACCTGTAGACAATTTCATGCTACCTTAACATGCGGTTTCTTACGAAATCGATGACTACAGGTCTCCTATCCTACATGTTAAGGTAGCATGAAATTGTCCACAGGTCTCCAGGTGCAGCAGATTTTTATTTTTTGTTTTGTTGCTGGTTCTTTGAGGTGTGCTCATGCCATTTCCGATCAGCAACAAAATCCTTGCTATCGTATTGTTAAGTAAACTTCACACTAAAATAACATGTACTTTGTACATGGCTACAGGTCTCCAGGTGCAGCAGATTTTTATTTTTTATTTTGTTGCTGGCTCTCTAAGGTGTGCTCATGTCATTTTCAATCAGCAACAAAATCCATGTCATCGATTTCGTAAGAAACCGCATGTTAAGGTAGCATGAATTAGTCTACAGGTCTCCAGGTGTAGCAGATTTTTATTTTTTGTTTTGTTGCTGGTTCTTTGAGGTGTGCTCATGTCATTTCCGATCAGCAACAAAATCTATGCTATCATATTGTTAAGAAAACTTCACACTAAGATAGCATGTATTTTGTACATAGCTACAGGTCTCCAGGTGCAGCAGATTTAAATTTTTTATTTTATTGCTGGCTCTCTGGGTTGTGCTAATGTCATTTCCGATCAGCAACAAAATCCATGCTATCGTATTGTTAAGTAAACTTCACACTAAAATAACATGTACTTTGTACATGGCTACAGGTCTCCAGGTGCAGCAGAATTTAATTTTTTATTTTGTTGCTGGCTCTTTGAGGTGTGCTCATGTCATTTTCGATCAGCAACAAAATCCATGTTATCGATTTCGTAAGAAACCGCATGTTAAGGTAGCATGAATTAGTCTACAGGTCTCCAGGTGTAGCAGATTTTTATTTTTTATTTTGTTGCTGGTTCTTTGAGGTGTTCTCATGTCATTTCCGATCAGCAACAAATTCCTTGCTATCGTATTGTTAAGTAAACTTCACACTAAAATAACATGTACTTTGTACATGGCTACAGGTCTCCAGGTGCAGCAGAATTTAATTTTTTATTTTGTTGCTGGCTCTTTGAGGTGTGCTCATGTCATTTTCGATCAGCAACAAAATCCATGTCATCGATTTCGTAAGAAACCGCATGTTAAGGTAGCATGAATTAGTCTACAGGTCTCCAGGTGTAGCAGATTTTTATTTTTTATTTTGTTGCTGGTTCTTTGAGGTGTGCTCATGTCATTTCCGATCAGCAACAAAATCTATGCTATCGTATTGTTAAGAAAACTTCACACTAAGATAGCATGTATTTTGTACATAGCTACAGGTCTCCAGGTGCAGCAGATTTTATATTTTTTATTTTGTTGCTGGCTCTCAGGGTTGTGCTAATGTCATTTCCGATCAGCAACAAAATACATGCTATCGTATTGTTAAGTAAACTTCACACTAAAATAGCATGTACCTTGTACATGGCTACAGGTCTCCAAGCGCAGCAGAATTTAATTTTTTATTTTGTTGCTGGCTCTTTGAGGTGTGCTCATGTCATTTTCGATCAACAACAAAATCCATGTCATCGGTTTCGTAAGAAACCGCACGTTAAGGTAGCATGAATTAGTCTACAGGTCTCCAGGTGTAGCAGATTATTATTTTTTATTTTGTTGCTGGCTCTCTGGGGTGTGCTCATGTTATTTCCGATCAGCAACAAAATCCATACTATCGACTTCGTGAAAATCCGCATGTTAAGATAGCATGAACTTACCTACAGGTTTCCAGGTGCAGCAGATTTTTATTTTTTATTTTGTTGCTGACTCTCTGGGGTGTGCTCATATCATTTCCGATCAGCAACAAAATCCATGTCATCGATTTCGTAAAAAACCGTTTGTTAAGGTTATATGAACTTGGCTACAGGTCTCCAGGTGTAGCGGATTTTAAATGTTTATTTTGTTGCTGACTCTCTAGGGCATGCTCATGTTATTTCCGATAAGCAACAAAATCCACGCCTTCGCGTTGTTTAGAAAACTGCATGTTAAGATAGCATGGATACAGCTACAGGTCTACAGGACTAACCAATTCTAGAGTTTTTCCAAATTTTCTTTCACTATTTTCCAGCAACAAATTAGCAACAAATTCTAATGTACTAATTTAGTTTAATTATCGCTGATTTCGTGAGTTTACTGCTAGCTTAACGTTAAGATAGCAGTAACTCTTTTTTTTCGAAATCGGTTAAAGCAACAAAATCGGGGTTTTAGCAACTAATTAGCAACTATTTAGCTACAAAATACCATATAAGTTTCAATCGATTCTGCTAACCTTTCACTGCTATCTTAATACACCTATAACTTTTATTTATAATAAGGCTATAAAAAACCTCTTATTTAACTAGAAACAAAAGTAAACAACAAATATTTTATTGAACTATATATTCGGTACTTCTCAGGTCTTCTCAGGTCAGTGGCTTCTTTTTTCCGAACTGGTAGTAGACTCATGACGTTCAGTAAAAAATTGTAATAATTTTATGCTGAATAAAATATTTTGATTTTATATTTGAGTACAGATTATCTTGTGTACCACACGAAATGAAGGAAACGCAACCCCTGAATATTTATTGTAATAATCTATCACCATTTAATTAGAATTTACAGCCTCAGTGTTATCCAAAAACTGTTTTTAATCCAGCTTTTAACATTTTGCAAGAGGAAAGTAAAACCTCTTGCAATTTACTCCACAAAGGTCTTTAATTTGGCGCTTCAAAAGAATCGAGTCCTTATTACCATAATATTATTATCATATTCCTTTGACAAGAATGGCTTGTAATTTATGAGAGTCGTATTAGATTGTAAATTATAAGGATTCAGAGGCGAATAGCATTAATTTCTTACTTCTATGTGTTGTTATGTTCATTTGTTTCGAAGCACAAAAAGTAACTTTTTAATACTTTTTTGGTTTAAGTTTTCAATAGATCTCCTTTGATTATGCTCTCGTTATCCACCACCAGTGAAATTGTCAGTACATTTAAATACCTAGGTATCATTTAAAATGTCTAGGTACTAGGTAGCAATGCTAACATGCTTCAAGTTCTTCCGTTAAAATGATAATAAGGTCAAGAAAGTTCATCGGGAATTTAATACAAAATCTTATGTAGTGATTTTTATATATAAGTAAATAACAGACTTGGCTTCAGAAAAGCCATCTTGAATATTTTTTTAATAAAATAACTTGATTTAACAGCTAGTATTTACAATTTATTCACATTTCCGGCATCATAGCTTATTTATAACGCTTTAACTGGAGCCAACTGCGGGTCAGCGCCGGACGATGACGCATTTGTATGGAAAGAAAGTCTCCACCGCTGTTCATTTTAACAAAACTGTTTTGGGGCTACATAATAAGTAAATAATTCAACAATTACATATTATACATATTCGTATTCGTACGTACGTACGTACTCGTACTATTGGCCATAACAGGTTCAATAAACAGGTAAGAAACACTTAGTTTTCAAAAATCTACAGCATTTTTCTACTTACCGGATTTTGCTATTTGTGTTTAAATTATGTTTGCGGAAATAAAATAAATAAAATTAAGCTAAAATTTTTATAATCGACCTAAAATATAATATCTCACTTAATTTAAGTAGTTTAGAAACAACTTGCTATCGTGTAAGCTGACCGTACAGTGCTCAGCCGTAGATGGTTAAAAAAGTCAACACGATACTATTAGAAATTAGTATATAATATACATATACTCGTATTTCATAAATCTCTAAAAGTGCTCTGCCAGTTAAGATTAAACTTTGTATTTTGATAAGGTTTTACTTTTTAAATTAATGTATACATGTTTCTTTAAAAACACAATTTTATATCATTTGTTAAAAAGCCGTGTCGAACTCGCCGAAGGCCTTTTTTATTATAATAACAAGGACCAAGACCTATAAATATAATGCCAATTCCAATAAAATATCTTATAAATTAAGTATATTTCATAAAAAATATATTATTTTCTCTATTTTTGTGTATTCTTTCATAAAATGTTGGAGATTGGGTAATTTAAGTTGATTTGAGAGCGGCTGAGCGTAATTCAATATATCAATACTGAGTTATTGCGGCTTCTTCGGTGGGCTGTTTGCGGGCATTTTCGCAACTATGTCATCTACTCGAAGTTACTAACTATTATTAATGTATTATTACATACGATTACATTTACGTTACAAATTTTGCATATTATGTATAATATTATGTTTTATTAAAAGTTGGTCTTACTCGTATCTACCTTCGCTAAAAATTGAGTTATCCAATGCAAAAAGTTTTTAGTTTTATTGTTAGTTTTAAATACACGCTCTTGCTACACTTCACTTCACGTTATAAATTATAAAGAATAGCGAAAATCGGTAGAACAAAAACACTTTTAAATCTAAAATATTATAATATAGTGATTAGTTACTTCAAAAATAAGGAGATAAAAGTCATAATATATGTTGGGACATTATTACAACAGCGCCATCTGGTTCCGTGGTAAGCTACGTTACGCGCTTGTGTTACGGATACCAGATAGTTGATATACTACATATATACATTTTAAATACATACATATTATTATTATTCATATACTCGTTACTTGTCATTTATTTATAATATTATATTAGAAAAAATAATAAATATTTTGGTTGTTCTAACCTCTCTCGCTATGTATTGAGCTAAATCGATTAATATTAATTTTCTAAGGACACTGTTCAAAATTACAATATTTGCCTCTAGTAATTTACTATGTATTATGAAACATCATAATGCAAGATTTTAAAACTCATCTAAGATTTTTCCTAACAGGTATCAAACCTGTGCTACCCTTAATGTTATAGACAGCCCAGAATATCACTGCGCCTCCGTGATATTCTCCTCCTAATATTATTATTTCATAAAATAGGCTTTTAAATAGCAATTTGACGTACTTATTTACTTTGAGCTCGAGAGTCTCCAAAGATATTTTTTCCGAGCGAAAATATTTTTTATTAGATAACATAATCTATATTCTATACTATATAAAACTGAAGAGTTTGTTTGTTTATTTAAACGCGCTAATCTCAGATACTACTGGTATGAATTGAAAAATTATTTTTGTTTTGGATATCCCGTTTATTGAGAAAGGTGAAAGGCTATATTATAACCACTACGACCTAAGGGAGCGGAGCATATGACGGAATTGTTCCCCTTTAAAAGTTCTAAAAAAAAGTCTGGAATAGCATATGTCTATCTTTTAAGGTTGACTCGCTATATCCTTTTTTATCCTTATCCAAACAAAGAAGTTACTCATCACAAGTATTTAATTTTGAACAAAATTGCTCTTTTGATTTCAATAAATATCTTATGAGATATCACAGTTTTAACATAACTTCGCAACAAAATCACCGCGTGCAAGACGTGCGGACGAAAGAATTTGGTTTCCAGCATTTAGAACGCGAGCGTAGCCGCGGGAAAGGCAGTATTATATAATATGGGAGTGTTCTCTCTATTTTATTATTAAAGTAAATGTTAATACTTCTTGACATTTATTAACTTTGGCTTTCTAGCTGAACTTTTTAAACTTTTTAGGAGTAATTTAGGTACGTCCCCCGGAGCTTACCATTCTATTAATTAAAAAATGTGTTTTGAAATGTCACCTACGTCGTACCGTAACAAATTTTACGTGTTAATAACTATACACGAAAAATATAGTGCATCGATATTTTTCAATATTCATCAACATTAATTCAGATTTTTAAATGGCGATTGACTATTTAAAAGATTACACGAATTAAGTCACCCTGGGCCGTCCCTACGTTGATTTTTAGCAGATTCCCATTTTTTTAGTAGTTATTTATAATTATCAGTCCAGCAGTTTAGAAAATTAGACAGGCGGCAGGAAAAATCTGTTTTTTTTTTATAATTACCATATAATCCATTGTAGATAGTAGTAGCCCAGTGGTAACGCACACGCTTGTATAACCGAGTGATGTGGGTTTAAAACCGGGACTCGTACTTTTGATATTTTCATGTGCGAATCATTTTTATCATGATTACCACTTGTCTTACGGCGAAGGAAATAACCGTGAGGAAACCTGCATGTCTGAGAGAACCTAGGAAGTTTTCGAAAGACATGTGGAGTCCGCCAACACGCACTTGGCCAGCGTCATGGACAATAGCCTGATCCCCTCGTATTGAAGAACGTTAAGCAGGGCTGAATAAATATATCTATTTATAAAAAGCATTTTGACACACAAATAAATACTTCAATTTTATTTATCTCTATAGACTTTATAATCGCCAAAAATTATTGTCAATAGATAATAATATTTACCATAATGTAGTAAAGGTGTTTTTGTGGACATTATTAAACTGGAACAATCCCAATCGCCTTTATTACGAAGGGCATAAGGTTAATGTTATCTACTCAATTTAGTTTCAGTGATATATTGCAAATGAAAGAGCGGGGAATTTAGTGTTCCACAGGGAGTCATTTTGTGACCTTTTTATTTTAATTTATATGCTTTTGTCTAAAATTATTGAAGCTAAGTTATGTAGAAAGTATCAGGCATGACCTCTAATCTAATATAATGTGATAAAGATGAACAAAA
The DNA here is from genome assembly GCA_951802675.2 of Boloria euphrosyne. Taxonomy (NCBI): domain Eukaryota; kingdom Metazoa; phylum Arthropoda; class Insecta; order Lepidoptera; family Nymphalidae; genus Boloria; species Boloria euphrosyne. The sequence goes on from OX637893.1 coordinate 412,815, forward strand.
CATAATGTTGTGAAATATGATTTCTTACAAATGTCATCTTGTAAGAAAAGCTTTTTTTAAAGGCAATTTTTTCATAATTAACTTGAAACATTGGTTCTTTGACATTACCCAAGAGCTTTACTGTCACAAAATCTTAATGTGATTTACTATTTATACTACAAAGCCTATTATTACAATTTTATTATCGAAATTATAAAATAATTAAAATTATATTTACATAAACTAGCAAAGATTAAAGTTTCTATGAATTCAAAATACAACTAAATATAAAAATATATACTAAAAGAATGAACCTAAAACTAAAAACCTTAAAAAATATACTATAATAACTAAAATATATTATTAAAAGGAGTCCCTTTAGGCAAGGTTCCGAAGATACTGGCAGCGTTCCCCCTTTGGATTGCTAGACTAATTCTTTGTCCGAGGTAGCTGCCAGCTCTTCGGTCTAAATCTTAATTAAAGAATATTACATTGTCGTTTTTTCTGTTCTCAGAAGCTTAACTTTCAAAGCTTAAATAGCTAAGAATAACTCCGAAAATATTATGTTTATTTATATTTCAAGTAGTATTACATTACAATTCGTCTTTTAAATAAGGAAAACTTGGCATAACTTGACACGTAATTATGATGACTTCCCTTTGTCCACAACTTTCCTTTATTTGACTCACAAAGTTAAAGTTCATTTATTATACGTCGTCGGCAATTGAAGTTCATTCACACTTCTGCTCATATAATATTATATTATAATATTGTAAATACGAAATAGAAAAGGGGAGAAATTGAATATTTAATTATTAATAGCGACTTTCTAAAATAAAAGTAGAAACAGTTTCCTTGTACAACATCAGCTATCTTAACGTAAAAGTCTCATCGAAATCTCGTCGAGCAGTTTCAAAGATTAGCTGGTCCAAGCAAAAAAACATATTACAGACAGTTGGTGTTGTTCTCATAAGTACTGCATACAATAACATATGCATTTGGTAAAAAGCTGATACGTTTTTGTTACAAATTGACAATTCTATTTTATAAATTTATTTAAAAAAGAATCCAAAAAATCAAAAAAAAAAAAACATAAAAGCTTAAGAATCTGTTTTTAAGATTCATTTAAATCAAATAAGTGTCATAATGAGCAAGTGTATTTAAGACTATTGATGCTATCTTTAAAGGGTGAAAATGGGAAAGTTTGTGCAAACGAGCTTTTCTTAAGTAATGGTTATTATACTTAATGTTTCTCCCTGTCTGCTCGCGACATCTTAAAGTGCTCCTCAACCAAAACTTCTCCACAGGAAACTCTAAACATGACATATTATCCTAACGTCGGCAACACACAGAGGTGTAACTGCCTCTTATACGTTCACCGCACGGTGAATATAAAATACATCGGATACCTTGTACTTTTTCTTTTTTGTTTCCGATGTTTTGAATGCTATACAGAATCTACGTACAAAATTATACAACAATTTCGTAGAAAAAGACTTGTGCTAAAGTATCAACCGCACAAGTTTTGGAAAAAATGAAACTTATACTGATTTAGGTTACAAAAATTAGAATAGAACTATTAAAGTATCTTAGAACTAGCATCAGTGTGCGTGTTTCACGCAAAAAATACTGAATTTAATTTAATAAAACTATGTGCAGTGATAGCTTATAACTCAAATCGACATTTAAAATAAATTTCTTTACAGGAAAATTTTTCATTCCTATGATAAAATACAATAGTTGGACGTTATTAAAAGATACATGACGGACGCTATCTAAACTTAATACATTAGTTTTTATAAAGCTTACAGAAATACTGAGATAGACTAGCTTCACGCTATAAGTATTCATATCTATTTGAAACGTACTAAGGGACGCACCGAAGCGATGCGAAGCTACCCTTTACATATAATCCGCTGTTATAGTAATATTAATAACGAACAACCATTACACATGAAATATTTACATTAATATTACATACTCAGTAAAACACATTTTTAAGAAAATACAGCCTGAGTACGTAATCTAAGCTCCAAGATTAATTTTCTTTTATGCCGTCATTTTAAGATTATCCTCTATCATTTGTACTAAAGCGATATAAAACACACAAAGGCTTTTTCCCATGAAAAAGCTTACTTTTCTAAAAAAGTCTAAAGTCGTTAAGTCCGAAACCTCCGACTGTGAAATCCCAAGAGATCGTTTCGAGATAACTCGGAGGCTGTCACTTACAATGTTTCTGAGATGGAAAGATAAAATTGTGTCAGCCGTTGGAAGCGAAGTTTATTACAACTTTCCTATTAACGTTATCATTATAACATTATGGAACGAAGTACGAGTATAAACACAGTTCGGCTCAGTTTCTAGTGACCCTATTTACAGTGCCAACAGTCGCGAGTTAGAGTCCTGCTGGGGCATTCATTTGTTGAGCACGAATATTTGAACCCGCGATCGCTGGCTCAGTAAGTATAACTACTAACTTAGCATAGGTTTAGTTTAATATATTTTTTACAGTTGTAGCCCTATAGAAATCTAAAAAAAAGAGATTCGGGTCATCATATAGTTCGAGTATATCGGTTGCAGAGAAATATCTTATTTCTGAGCAATTTATACGAATTGTTTAGCGAACCTAGAGAACAGAGCCGAGCGAAGTTAGGATGAATCTCTAGTCTTAATAATAAATTCAATACAAGTACATCCAAGTAAATTTCGTAACAGTGTTTTCCATCGATTTTTAAACGCTATGTTATAGATTAATGACGTGAAAATTATTAAAATATGCTCGGAATCCCAAACGTTTTTTGTCGCGTAACTTTTTCATAATTCTATTTTAAAAATTTCACATTTTTCGCTATTTTCTCTTGTAATAACGTACTAAGAAATCCATTTTTAGGATTAATTTCAAAAGGAGGTACTTGTAACGATAATATTTTAAACGATATATATTAACGCAATACAGCTTTTAGGTGTAAGGTGTTTCAGTTTACTTAAAAAAATGATTAATCGTCTATTTTATAATCTAACTTAATAATGAAAGCTTTATTTGAAATATAATATTAATTATCCACGTATTAAAAACAAAACAACGCACCGAAATGCTTTACGCTTTTGTTGGTTTTCTTTTGTTCGAATAACTCAGATACGGACCTGTATTATTTTACAGGTGAAAATATACAAATTAGTGTAAGGAAAAACAATTTTCTAATATCATTACATATATCTTAGTACTATTAGCACTATTTCATTAGGAATTGGGCTAAGTTCATAGTTTGTGAGTATGATAAGACAACGTAATATAAAACAAATATTTAACTAATAGTAAGTTTCAGAGAAAGCCTGCTTTTAAAATATTTACTTAATATTCTCTTTTATTTATTAGGAAAAAATAGCTATTATTATGAAATATTTATTTTTGGTCTATTGTTTATCTACAAACATCTGTCTATGTAAGGTTCTATCTCGAGCTATATTTTGAGAACACGGGATAAAAAAACAAAAAAACATCCTTTCTAATTAATTATCACATTAGTAGTAGAATAGGTCCTTAAAAAGGATAGGATAAGGGCAGGCTAAGGATACAACACGATTTAAGCGATTCAAAGCTATGATTCAAAACGACAGCCCTTTTTGAGACGGTAGTAAATTATTGACAGTTAGAAAGACAGCGGGAAGGGCGTCGAAGGAAACTTCAAATTGAATTCAATAGTACCTTCAATCCTTTACGTATAAATGTATACCGCTCCAGGCACTCTAGTGCCTTAGAGCAGCGACTTACTGTGACAAGCACATATTATTATATTCACATATTACGTGTATTATTCATTATACATTATTATTTTGTGTTCGACTTCACATAAGTTAGGTAGAGTTATTTAATGCGTCTTCGAAATATTCGTATCGTTCTCATTAGGTACCTTTTGAATAACTATTAAAAGGTCAGTTTTTTGTGGATTAGAAGTTTATTTCTATTCTATACCTAAAAGAAAAAAATGTGAATCGAATCTGTATTACGATTTTTTTGGAAAATCTTATTAAAATATGTTCATAACAAGCATTGTCGACAGGTTTTAAGACTTTTAGGATCTATCTGTCTGTCTGTCTAGGAACGTATTACGAGAAAACTACTTAACATACTCGTAGCTGGCTTTTCCGAATCAAAATATAGATCATTATAACGTTCCCAACGACGAACCCGAGCGAAGTAAGGGTGAGCCGCTAGCTTACACATAAAATTAGACTAATTTCTTTATGGAATGCTTTGGACCCACCCTTACTGGGGTGTGTCCATAACATGCTAATGCTTATACCATTATTCCTCTTTATACAATTGCTTATGAATATACTCATATTTTTACTCGGATGGACAAACAAAAACATGTTTAATAAACATTATTAAATATTACTAAAGCTATTTACTCCTTTTAAAGCAATATTTTAATTCCTTATCGGAATATTTCAAGGCATTGTGTAATATTTATAAAGCCTGTATAATTACCAAAAGTCAAAACAGCGAATACAATGGAATGTCCCTTTCCTTAATGCGAGTGAAAATTCTCTACACATTCTGCTTTGTGAACCCTTTAAATGGTACCTTTTACAGTTCAAAAAACGTGGTGAAATATAAAATAAATTTTGAAATAACAGCTATATAAATGTTACAGTAATTAAAAATGTGTAGTAATTAAAATAAATAAGTATTCGGCAATGGAAGCTCAGTGGTAACGTGCTCGCTTCCGAAACCGAGTAAAGAGAGTTCAAGTCACGGGTCTCTCACCTCTGATACTTTCTATTTTCTTCTTGTCTACAGTGAAGGAAAAAATCGTGAGAACCTAGCAAGTTTTAGAATGACATGTGAAGTCCGCCAACCCCGTAATATTCTGTACACGTTCCTTTTATCAACCCTTTCAGAGATTTCTTTCGGCTTCTAAATTTTTGTACACAAAGAGTCTTTACAAAAAATTTGCTTAGATTCATGTTTTTTGTTTGAGCTAATTTAGCCAGCTGCAAACCGCCCTTCGCCGCTCGACGACGAGATCTCTTGATAAAAGGAAAAAACACCGTATTTTCACCTCCGGGCATTTCATTTACAATATTCATACACATCCACATATTATATTATATTTTAGATATTAGAAGTTGACAAGCTTTTTCATAATTAATTAATACACATAATATATAATGACTAGCTGTACCCGCGGCTTCGCCCGCGTTAATTTTTTTAATCGCTACTGAACTTCATTCGATCACTCGCTAGGTTGATCTGTAAATTACCTGAAAATTTGTCCAAAATTACTCCAGCTATTTCAGAACCCATCGTTAATATACTCCTGAGTCGCGCGGCTATCTATTTCATATAATATGTGCACGTCCCTCGCCCGTTCTTGGATCCCCTCCCTCTCCTAATTGCCCACTGAGCTGCGCTTTATCTTTCCATTAGTATTTTGTTTAGATTAACATTTTTACATTCGTATTGTATTTTGAATGGAGTGTCCGATTCGTATAATTCTTAAAGTTATATCAAGTTATTTTCAGACATTCATACGAAATAATGAGAGCACTAACACCACCTTAATCTGGCCATATCGAAAAACCGTTCTTAGCGGACTTCTACCAACTATTAAGTAACTCTCTACCAAGTTTAAAGTTTGTAGTACAGAAAGTGAAGGACTTTCATACAAACTTGCGTGAGCCCTTAGACTAACTCAATTCGACCCAGTCGCAAAATCCGTTCTTAACGGACGTCTACTAACTATAAACTTCCTCCCAGCAAAATTTATAGTTTGTAGCACAAAAAATTAAGGACTTTCATACAAACTGGGAGAGCCCTTAGACCTCCTTAATCCGGCCCTGTAGCAAAATTCGTTCTTGGCGGACGTCTACTAACAATTAACTACCTCCCTGCCAAATTTAAAGTATGTAGCACAAAAGATGAAGGACTTTCATACAAATTTGCTAGAGCCCTTAGAGCACCTTGATTCGGCCCTTTCGCAAAATCCGTTCTTAGCGGATGTCTACTTACTACACATTACCTCCTTGCCAAATTTAAAGTTTGTAGCACAAAACATGAAGGACTTTCATACAAATTTGCGAGAGCCCTTAGACCACCTTGATCTGGCCCTTTCGCAAAATACGATCTTAGCGGATGTCTACTAACTACACATTACCTCCCTGCCAAATTTAAAGTTTGTAGCATAAAAAATTAATGTGTTGCATAAAAACTTGCGAGAGCTCTTAGACCTCCTTTATCCTGGCTCAAAATTGATTCTTAACGGATATCTACTAACTGTGAACTATTTTTCTGCCAAGTTTAAAATTTGTAGCACAAAAAATGAAGGACTTTCATACAAACTTGCAAGAGCCCTTAGACCACCTTAATGCGGCCCAGTCGCAAAATTATTTCTTAGCGGAGATGTCCGCTACTATTTATAGACTACCTCCCTGCCAATTTTCATCTCTATACGTCCAGCGGTTTTCGAGGTTTCGTGATGAGAGAGTGAGTGGTGTTTTTCGCGTTTATATATATATACATAAATTAATAATTACATACTAATTGATAAATGTATGAAAATTTTCTGGAATGATTTAAACGGGATGTTTAGTAGCTACCTGGTGGTTCGTTGGCGGAAGCTCCTGACTCAATTGAGTACTATTGATTTTTATGAAGTCACTAAATAACTAAAACTGAGAACAATCACCAGCAATTTTTATAATTGCAAAATAAAGCTAAGATTAGTAGTGATAACATTCCAAATTAATAATAAATTTTGTATGATAATATAATAAACATGACAGTTGTACTGACAAAGTAAAACGTCAATGCTACGATCGATGCACAGACAATAATAATGGACGGCACTCAATTAATTCAAAATACTAATCTTAATATTAAAAAATAGGGATTGGTGGTAGAAGCCTAATAATTTAGGGTTATATGTATTTTTTGATACTAAATCATAAAAAAATACAAAATAAAATATTGGTCTAAAAATGAAAAATAAAAAATCTGCAGAGTGCCACTCTTATCACCTAGGGGAATAAAAAATAGCCTACGACCTATTCTCATACCTACCAAATATACACAAAAAAATTCATAAAAATCGGTCAAGCCGTTTCGGAGGAGTTCGATAACAAACACTGTGACACGAGATTTTTATATATTAGATTTGTTTGTTTATATAATACTTATGTATAGTTTTACAAAATCCCTAATAAATTATTTTTAACAAAAAAACAAAAACCGACTTCCAAACTTAATAAATCTTAACTAAAAAGTAGAAAATAATACTTTTAAGGACTTTGTTAATTTTGGAGTCGGTGCCAGCCAGGTATTTTGATTATGTTTACAAATTGATAGATTAATGGAATATGTATCTATTTAGGGCTATTTTGCTTTGGCTGGCACCGACTTCAAAATTAACAAAGTCCTTAAAAGTATTATTTTCTACTTTTTAGTTAAGATTTATTAAGTTTGGAAGTCGGTTTTTGTTTTTTTGTTAAAAATAATTTATTTTTAAATTTTTAGCGGTAAGTAGATACGTATTGTGTTAATGACTATAAAAATTTACCTTCTATTATGAGGTAAACCTAATAGCCTGAAAGTATACAACTATCGGTCCATAATTGCGTATTATATTGAAAGAATTTTCTTTAAACTGCTAACCGTTGAGGAGTTGTACCTTCCATCATCAGTTACGGTATGTGACTCAAATATCCATATAGCCTATAAAAGATTCGGCCGAACATCGTTAATTTGCTCCTAAAAATTGAAGAGTTCCGATACTTTGTCATGGATCCCATCATCAGAACCTTACCAAACTCTCATCAAACTACCCTTGAAGTATATCCTTTCCATTAAAAAAAGAATCATCAAAATCGGTTGGCGTGATATTGAGTTATTCGTCCATTTGTCGCGCAAATACTTAATGCTAATTTAAGACTTTTATGGTTTTCTCATGGATGCCATTGTCAAAATTAGAAAATATTAAAATGGGACCACATGGGAAGCACTACCTTTCAAATAAAATAAGAATCATCGAAATCGGTTCACCCAGTTCAAAGTTAAGAGCTAACAAACATAAAAAAAAAATACAGACGAATTGATAACCTCCTCCTTTTGGAAGTCGGTTGAAAATATTGAAAAATATATGCTTCCAACCCGTTTATTCGTCTGTCCATCAGTGCAGTTAACTATAGTTAAAAAATATATGTATAAACTGGGACAGCACACCATACAAGTGACTGAAGAACTTACTATTTGAGCTAATAGTAGTTGCACTATATATTTTAAAGAAAGCGTGACTCTGATAGAATAACTTTATATTTAAACATTTTTTCAAAGTTCCCAAGCAACAAGAATTTTTCTTTTAAGTTCGTAGTTGTAGAATTTGCATTTGCGGCGGAAAATCTTTTTGAATAAATTTTTTTTATGAAGTCAATGCATACATTAGTTTGCGGTACTATTTGCCTGAGCATATTTTATCATTAGGATATATCAGAAAAATTCTATTAAAAAATTAAAAAAAAAAACATTAATAAGCTTTAATAAATCTTTATACAGAAGCTTTCTTAAACGATATATTTACTTAAGTGTGTGAGATGTAAAAAATATACATCAGCGTTAGGTTTCAACTTGGTCTCATTAATCTTAATGCCATCCTTTTTCACGGACAATTCGTCTCACATTAAGTGAAGATTCTTATCAAAGGAAGGTTTTATAAAAGCTGTGAAATAAAAGTTTTCTTACAGCTTGTGTGATATATTTAATTAAGCTCTTTTACAATTAGCAAGTAACTGAAACACTGTAAACAACGACTGTCGGGGGAGAAACGCTTTATTACTTCGTTTCATACTTTACTGTTTGCGATGTAATTAATATGTTCGTGAGACTTAAGTACAGCAATTGTCGTGATATTTCCCCTCAGGGATGCAAACTCGAGTGCTTTAATAGTATTATACGTAGCTATGGCATCATTCTAGTTACTTCGCGAGCTCGTTAAACATTGCAAACTCGATATAGTAAAAAGAATGGTAAAAATTAGACAAGTTGGAGTGTAATTAAAGGATTTGAAGTAGAGAATAAAAGTGAAATGGCAGCGTAAAGGTAATTTTGTGGCTGACAGATAATATCTCATATCACTATATTATATCGATTATAATTTTTTTTGTAGAAAACATTTCGGACTTTAATAAGCAATTTCCATCACAATATTTTTTTAATAAAAATTTTATAGAGTAGTAGAAGTTACGTTACATAGCAGGGTTATATTAAAAAATCTCAGACAAAGACGCGAGCTAAGTGTTGTAGTGTAGAGTCGAAAGCTTTGTCCACAAGAAAATGAAAAAAACCTAGTGCACTTTTAAGGAAGTGCTTGAATAATGAGAATCTTTGTCTGTGGAGAGTGTCTTAGAGCGGAAGTAAGAGAATGGTTTGCTTATCATCATGACAAGTAGTAGTCGAGCTCGGCCAAGGTCTGACTAGTGCTTTGTCTTTGAGGAACTTTACTATTTACCTTCATTTTACAAAAAAACTATCGCATATTCCTCAGATTTATTGTAAATAAATATGCTTAATATACGAAAAGATTGTTTTATACAAATTTATTTGCGTAAATCTAAGAAAGTATTACTTATTTTTAACCGACTTCAAAAAAGGAGGAGTTTCTCAATTCGTTGGGGACTTTTTTTATGTATGTTCCCCATTACTCGAAAATGGCTGGACCTGGCTGGATTTGGAAAATTCTTTTTTTTACATAAACAAAATAATTATGTCTAGCTACGAAAACTTTGTCTTGCCGCAATTTTATTTAATTTTCAAAAATAATAAGCAATTTTGCAGAAAAAAGTTGGGACGTAGGACAGCATTGTCTGTAACAAAAGTGACCATCGTTAGCGATACATTGAGTACATACTTGTATACTGTAAAATCTATTTAATTTTGTATTATATGTTAAATAAAATATAAATAGATACGAAACGAAAAAAAGGGATTCTAAAAATACATTTAATTTTGTTTCTCTTCGCTGCGAGCAGTAGCCGGATTATATATAGATACTGAATTACTTTACCAAAATTCAATTGACGAGATCTCTCTACCAATATTCCATCGAGCCCAAACACGTAGCTAAGGTATTATGCCTGATTTGTCGTCACTAAATTAGATTTTGGTATCGAACGTCTTATTTTGTTTTAGCAATATATCACAAGTCTACTGAGAATAGTGCGATGTGTGTAGATGATATCCTATAGATCTCGCTACAATATTCTACGAATCAACAAAAAAAGTGTAATTTTTGACTAAAGTCCTGTAAAAAAATATTAAAGTAGATCAAAATAAAGAATTTGTAAAACTGATTACTAGTACTGGAAGAAAGGAAGTAAAAGTTCGTGGTAATAAATAATAGTTGAGCCCTTTAGGGCTATTTTACTTCTCAACCCTCGTAATCCAGGGGATTTATAGGGCCATTGTCCACTGCGCTGGCCAAAGCTGAGTTGGTGAACTTTAAAAACCTAGTCTATATCTTAATTTTTCCTATAATTATTACATTCAGCTTTTCCTTGTTGATAGAGACAAGTATGAGAATAAAGGTTTCATGTCTTTTGTTATTTTTTAAACTAATCTCCAAGCCAGTTTGAATTGAATGAGTTTACAGTAGCATTTAACCTTCGTTTTTTTACGAGTCTTACAAAAGTTTGTTTACAGAAATAATCTACATGAGTGAAACAGCGGTTAAGAGATAGTACATAATATTATAATTATTCAAATTTAAAATTATAAACCAAGATGTATAGGAAATAGGATAAACGTGATAAGAAATTAGAGACAAATTAATCCAATCATATGAAGTCCACTAAAACGAAAATACCGGATTATACAGAAAGTAAGCGAAACACATCGAATGACTGACAGCAATTGGTTGTGGGAAAGTCAAATGTTTTGCATAGGCTTCTAATAAGGCACAATTCGCTGTATATAGTTGTTTTTAATTATTATGCTTATCATAATACTGTAATAATTGCAAAATTTTGTGTGTGTATGTATATCTCAATATTAAAATATACTAGTAAATACTCTCAACATTAGCCATCCCCTGCCAGTAGTAATCTACAGCAACTGTTATATAACTTATTTACTTTTAATAATATAAAAACGTGTGAAACCTTACAATGAAAGTAACCGAGATAGTACCATATGAGATCGATCAAAGTTAGCATTCTCATAGGAATATATGCAAATATTTATGTAAATTTTCAGCTCTTTGTTCTCTGAGGATATGATAATATAGCCTAAATGTTAAAGCATTAAAGAATCATATTAAAAATTTATATGAAATTCAAATGGTTTCTACATAAAAGAAAAGTTGTAGTATTTGTATAACACTCGTCTGAAACTTCTTGGAAAGTTGTACCCAACTAAGAAAGCAAACTATATACTCGTAGAACGGTTAAGTTATTTTTGAAGAAAAATAATAAAATATGGTTTGATAGAGGTAAGTTACATTATAAACAAGCATTTCCCGCGACTCCGCTCGCGTTTTAAAGAAACTACTCGTTTTTTTTTATGGGACAAAGGGGGCAAACGGGCAGGAGGCTCACCTGATGGTAAGTGATCACCTCCGCCCATAGACATCGGCAACACCACAGGGCTTGCAGATGTGTTAACGGCCTTTCAGGAAAGGGAGGGAGGGAGGAGGGAGAAGGACGGGAGTAGGGATGGGGAGTGGACCTCCCGGACTCTCACTTACCGGACGAAACGCGACAGCATAGCTGCCACTTCACGCCGGTCTCCTGTGAGAGAGTGGTACTATACGGGGCGTGCCGGCCCATTCGGCTGCTACCCGAAGGTAACAAGCATAGCACTACCACTTAGATTTCACATGTAACCGTGTGATGTTTTACAGTCAGTTTTTTAAGGTTAAATGAGATATTTTCCAGCAGTAAAAAGTATCCTATATTCTGACCCGGATAACTAGCTATCGTCGCACAAAATTTCATCAAATTATATGCAGTGGTTTCCTCGTGATGCGGTCACATACAAACAGACAGACTAAAATTCTAAAAACTATAGATTCGGCTTCTGTATCGATAATAATTACTATTCCAATAAGATTTTCCAAAAAATATTCAATGTACAGATTCGACAAAGTTACAATTTTATTATATGTATAGATTTAAAAATATTAAAGTAAGATCAAATTATCAAGGAATCAAATTTTTGTAGACTTGCCAAAGTTCTACATCGATCATTTCGTTTTTATTAATTTAAAGTACTTATTTCCAAAACACTCAAGTCACTTGTATTATAGCAACATAATGAAATAAAGTTAAAATATAGAAATGATCGCTACAATATATACATATTGAGTACGCTTAACGACATGTACATACTTTTACAAATTAACGACATAAGGTATACTTACAAGTACAAGTATATTACCTATACGTAATTAAATCGGTTATTTTTAAAAACCTAGTAAGCTTTCAAAAGACCTGTGAAGTCCGCCAACACGCACTAGGCCAGCGCGGTGGACTATCGCCTGATCCCCCTCGTACTGAAGGAGGCCCGTGCCCAGCAGTGGGTTAAAAAGGGCTGATAGCTTAGTTTTACTTCGTAATTTGAGTTCACATTTTTTATAGTACATGAAAATTTTGTCATAAAGTGCTCCTCGAAATGTAATATCCTTCTTGGCATTACCTAAACTTTAGGGAGTACTAGTAAGCAACTTTAAGTCGCTAAGTACACGGATTTATTTAGATTTTGTTGCCAACTTTTCGAATGCTTTACAACAATGAAGGTCAAATATTCGCGTATAAATCTAAGAAATTATTAAATAAATCGATACTAAAAAGCAAATCCCCAAGATTTTTAACACTTACTTAACTTAATCATTAAGGATTCGTTTTTATCTTTTTCTTTATCTACTCTATTAAACAAAATATTTTTTTAATGTACGTTTATTCAAAAAGCTTACGTATTCCAATTTAGCGTATTACATGATGTGATATCAAATATTGATGTCACATGTACGATATACGAGTACGTGGCTCAGTGACGTAGCAAATTTGATTTTGATAATTTGACGCTACCGTCTAAACCACAGAGGAGTTTAGGATCATTCTACGTCGTATTGTGCTTTCAAATTATTATCTCGTTTTGAGGCTTATGTAGGTACTGGCATTTTGTCTCCTCTTTTCTCATCTCTTAACTGTTTTTTGTATATATAACATAATATTATGTACTTCTCTTTATTGCACTTAAATATTATATATAAATTAAAACAAAATTATTTTGCAGTATTATAGTATTGTAGATTTTTTTATTAATTCGACTAAAACGTGTTCGTACTATTTAACTATCTATGTGGTGTAGTGACTAGTATGTACGGCAGTATATCCGGAGGTCCTGAGTTCAAGTCTGATATTTTGTTACTCAAAACTTTTGACGTTAGCTGTAAAATATATTTGTTGTAAAATATTTTTGGTGTACTCGTATCTTTTACACCTCATTCGAATTCCTCATTCTAAATTAAATGCTCATAGAAAATTAAATTAAAATCAATATTTCTAAATCATAATATTGTATTGTATAATCACAAAAAATGTTGAAACCGCATATTTGTATGGTAATAAGCAATTATTTTTACACTGCAAGTTGACACTCCATTCCATAATACCAAAAGGTTTAATGTGTAAAACAATTTATGTTAGCAAGCTTTAATGCAGAATCGTGATATTTCCCAAACACATCGGATTTATGTAAAACACCGATTACAATTTATTGGTTAAGTGAATCAGATAATAAGCCCGTGGACGTGTGAATCGCGGAAAGTGAGGCAGGAAATAATTATGCTGTAATTACTATATGCTAATTATCGTAGATAAACCTGATCGAAGGACCAATTTTTCATTTACCGTTTTAATTAAAAATACAAGTTGTATACAATATATGTGCGGAATGAATATATTTCTTTTTTTCTTTGCAAAAATAACTCTGATTTTCAAACTGAAACTAAGCCCCTTCTAGTCAGTCTAGAATCTTACTGTTGTCAAAAGTGTTAGAGGATTAAAGATGACTCAGCTTTAATAAATATTGATTTTTTTACAAAAAATATATTTATATGCCTATACATATATTCTAATTTAATTTTTAGCTATTTTGTTGTACATTCAATGATGAATTCCAATAAATTTTACTCTTCTAACTTTACTTTCTCTATATTGCTAAGCAATATCCCACAAGTAAGTATCCCGTGAAAAGTTATATCTGGCAGATGTCGATTATAACTAAATATCGTCAATTAGCCGTTCTGTGACTCCGAAAACTATCTGCAAACAATTTGGCGTAATTATAATAAATTGGGGACTTTGTAATATTGTGTAGTATAATCCATACTAATATTATAAATGCGAAAGTAACTCTGTCTGTCTGTCTGTCTGTCTGTCTGTCTGTTACCTTTTCACGCCTAAACCACCCAACCGATTTTGCTGAAATTTGGTATGTAGATAGTTTGCATTCATGAGAAGGAAATAGGCATATTATTTTTTGGAAATTCAACCCCTAAAAGGGTTAAAAGGGGTGGCAAAGTTTGTATGAGAAAAATATTTTTATTGCACATTTTTGCATGACACTTTGAATTAATGCTTTTTAGTACAAATGATGAAACACGTATTTCAGGGTTTTTCGAAATTCACCCCCATTGGGGGTTAAAGGGGGTGGCTAAGTTTGTATGGGAAATTTAATTCTATTGAAATATTTTGCGTGAAACTGAAATAATGCTCTGCAATACAAATTATGAGATACATATCTAAGCGTTTTTTGAAAATCAACCCCTATGGGGGTTAACGGGGGTGGCACAATTTGCGTAGGAGAAATATTTAACAGTAATTTTTACCATAAGTCCATAACAATAAACCACGTACATCAGTTTATCATTAACGAAAAACACACAAAGAAATTATGATACACATAGTAGCAAAATTGGTTAAAAATAGGAAATAAGTTTTAGAAAGCGCAGCAGTGGCGGCACGGCAGGATGCTACACAGTAGTTTTCAGAAAAGAGGGCCAGAACTTTAAATGGGGAATCAGTCCTTGGTACATTATAAGTAACAGTATATAAGCAAACATTTTCTATTTTATTCACTCTTAGCGCGAGCGAAGCCGCGGGCACCGCTAGTTGTATATAATATTACAAAATATATTTAATTAATAAAACCAATTTCGATCAAAGGCTCAATATTTGACAGCCAGCCATCACGAACCTAGATTCAAATTTTCAATTTAAATGACGTATATGTATTTCAATATTTCAGCTAAATTACTGAGCTCAATTGTTCGTGAATGATCATGTCACAAACGTGATGTGTGAAATTTGAGTGAATTGTCCATGTCATGTGACACTACTAGAGGAATTTGGTGATCAGTAGGAAATCATTTGATTATTTTGCCAATTAATGTTTGAATGTATGTTATTAATACGCAAACAGATTTAAGAGATTGGTTTTAGTTTCCGGCATTAAATCATATTTTATAAATTACCTTGACGCTATATTGTAGTAATTGAATTATTCTTATTTATCAACAACGAATATAGACATTAGATACAATTTAAATAAAAATAAAGAATTTTAAAAGTTAAATCTATTATTGGGAAGCTATTTTAAGCATGTTATTATTGTGATAACAGTAATAAATAACTATAACCATATTTGACAACACGTTTGGCTCAGTTTGTAGTAACCCTACTTTCTGCGTCAACGGTCGCGGGTTTGAGTCCCGCTGGAGGCATTCATTTTTTGAGCACGAATGTTTGTACTCCAGTCATGGGTGTATATATTTATTACATGTATGTATTTACAAAGTTATATATGTGTAGTGTATGAACTATCTGGTATTCGTAACACAAGCCTTGTAGCTTACCATGGAACTAGTTGGCGCTTTTGTAAAAATGCTCCAACAAAAATTTCTCAAATGTCCCAACATATTTTTTATTATACCCCTTGTAAAGAAGAAAGACAAAATACAAAAGGATTTTAAAAAGTACAAGAGACGCCTTTGTGTTTCTAACGTTAAAAATCATTTTATAAATTGGCTTTAATCAAACTGAAATGATAACAACAAATAATTTTTATGAATTAATTTAAATGAAACAAAAAAATCATGAATTCAAAGAAAATCGATGCTGGAATAACTATTTTTAAATTAGTTCTATAACAGTCGTATATGAAAGCAAAATTCAAATCGCATTCTCTGCAACGATCCAATATAGTTCGCATTCACCTTCTGACATTAGAGATGGGTAGCTATTTAACTAACTAGCTAAATAGCGGCTATTCTCAAAATAGCCACGGCTATGATATTCGTCAATACGATAGCTAGCTATTTAGCTAAATAGCCAAAGAGTATAGATAATATACTGATAAATACAAATAGCTATAGCGGACAGCTGCCACAGATTACATATAAGCACTACGTTATGCAGCCGTTCCATGCAGGCATAGCTGACTAGCTAGTAGCATAGATAACATAATACTATACTAGTCTAGTAGCTAGTAGCTATAGCTAGCGAGTAGCCGGTAGGTAGCCGTAGCGTCTCTATAGCCAACGCGACGGACGTAGCTAATAGCTATTTAGCCTAGCGAGTAGGGCTCACTGAAGTTGACCCAACTTGTTTTGATTTTCGGATTTTTTTTATTTTTAATTGTCTGTTCGTCGTTTGTTCGTCAATGTTCGAATGTAAAAATTGTTAGTTCGTCTTTTATTTACTTATAATTAATTAAACAAATGTTCACCCTTAAGTTGGACACCCTTACTAGATATCTTTATTTTTATCGCTCAGATTAATTAATTTTGATCAATCATCGTTTGTTCGACGACTATTGGTGATTGTTCGCTTATAAAAACAATTAAATTCCCAATTATTAATTACTTTTTTGTGTACCAAATACCAATGTAGTATGTACTCTGTGATGATATTCGAAATGGAGCACAGTTCACAGATTACTATTATATACTAGTCAAAAAGTGAGCTGCACAATTTTAGCACCCCATCGAAGGATTTTTGAAATCAAAATGACCTGAATCGATAGGTCTACGTTCGGTCTGTATAGGTCTCTTATCATTTTTGGTAGGTCACATGTGGTTTTTTAATAAATAATTTTTTAAATTTACTATTACTTTAAAAAAAATTTAGCACCTCATTGAAACGGAAACTGATTAATCTTTATATTTCTACATTCTTTATCGTTAGGTCAGTATCGGTCTCTATAGTTTTTGCTTTTATATTATCCATTTAATTTTTTTTATTAACAATTATAAATAATTGACATTGACAATGTCATAAGTCATTTGACATCTCATTTATGTTACCTTTTGAGCATTAGCTTCTTGTATTTAGGCTGTACATTTTTATGTCATATAATATGTATTGTATAGTCTATAGTTATTTAATATTATTATTATTTTTGATTTGTTTTTAATTTATTGTTTTGATTTTTGTGTTTTCTTTATTTATATGTATTATCATTATTTTTTTATGCCTTCATACTTTCTATTTTTGGATTTCTTTTGTGCATTGCTATTTTCTGACAAATATATAATAATATTACATTCTTTTCGTCTAAGATATTCTATAGAAACATGATTGAAATCAGCCTTATTTAATTATTATTATTGATTTGTTTTAATTTCATTGCGATATATGAAAAAGAATTTTCCACCCTCAAATATTCTGCTGACCCTTTTTTTATTATGACATTACCATTAATTTAATATAATAATAAATATATAAATATATTTATTTTTATTTATTGCCTTATTAGGCAAACAAATAAAAAAACATTGACACAAAGTATTTGTTTTTTTACGAACAGCGCCCTCTAGTATTATACACAGATTCTAAAATTTTATTTATATAATTTATTTATATATTTTTTATTATTATATTTAAAATTAATAGCAATATTGTAATAAAAAAAAGGGTCAGTAGAATATTTGAGGGTGGAATAATTATTTTTTGCGTCATTAGAAATAAAAAAATGAAGTAGCGCGACATCTATGGTTAAACTTTTAGTTTACTTGTACTGGTGTGTGTTGTTTAGGTCTGACGTTACCCATATATAATATAGATGGCGCTGTAGATTAAAGATATATTGATTTTAGATTGACAGTTTTTAATAAAATAATTTAATAATACGTATAATAGAAATTCATTTCTTTTCAAGGAAGTATAAAATAAAATAAAATAAAAAAATAAAAAACGATAATAATATGTTCCGTAGCGGGATTCGAACGTTGTCGCGGCTGCGTAGCTAACGTACTATCAGTCGGTTAGTGAGTTACCCAAATAGCCAAATAGCTGAATAGCTGGTTATATAGCTAGTTATTTAACCACAAATAACCGGCTAGCTAAGTTATTGAGATTTTGGCTAGTTACCCATCACTATCTGACATATTGACGTATCTCTTTTTAATAAAGCTTCTAGTTTGCTGGATTGTAGCTAGAATATTTTTTATCAAGTATGGCGATTTGTTATACTTATTTTCTGTAAAAAGGGCTTTTCAATCTCGTCATTTTTGCCAAAACATTTGAAAAATATATTTATGTCGCTTTATATTTTTGAATTTATTTAATAATTAATATTAATTGGTTTTCTCGTAATGCTGTCACAGACACATTCTAAAACTATAGATTAGACCTCTGGATCGATAGTAATTACTTTATCAATAACTTACAAAAAAATATTTAACGTACAGTTTTATTAGACCGAGTTAAAATTACATAACTTCGGCATACATTATCATTGCTTTGTTATTAACAATTAAATCATTGGTTGGATTAAGTCTAGCCCCCGCACTCATAGTCACTAAACAAACCATTACGCCGTTCTTTAGTAAGGAGTTTCTCGACTTAATGGTTTATTACGTGACTCTGAGTGGGGTGGTAAGTCACGTTAATTATTGACATAATACAGTTTAAATAAACACATTACCACTCCTTTGCGTCGCGCAGTCGGGTGAAAAGCTAGTAGACTATAGCCATTGAAATGCTTTGGATGTTTTGTAATGCTAATAATCTGAATGCCAACAATTCAAGTCTTATATTAAATATTATTTAGATCAGAGCCTATTCATGTAATACCTATTCTATTGAATAACCATTTGTCTCGTTATTTAAATTAGTTTCAACAACAATACATTTTCTATATTATAAAAAATTCGAGAAACGATTTCACAGAATTTTCAAAAACTTTTCAGGTATAGCAAAATATTTTTTAAAAATTATTCGAAAAATGATTTTTTTTACAAATACTAAGCATAGTATAAATCTACGCTATTTTTGCTTCTTTTCACTCGACGTAGTCTTCTATCGGGGAGGCGGGTGTCATTTCAGCGCATCCGCTTAGAGCAGATCCGCCTTCATACTTATCGCTTAGTTCGACACGTGCCAGTTTTAGTACCTGTCGGAAATTCTTCTTGGGTCAAATTTTCCGCCTCGCATTTTTGTTAAGACTTCAAATATTAAACTCGTGCTAGCTGGCACTGATTAATTCTACGAAAGTTGCTAGAAAGTTGATGACATTATATTAAATTTTTCATATTATAAGAGATTATTTTAAATTTGTAGTAACTAGCCCGGTATAAGCAATCCATAGAACGACACGTTTGGCTCAGTTGGTAGAGACTACTTTCTGTCGCGGGTTCGAGTCCAGCTGGGGACATTCATTTGTTGAGCACGAATGTTTGTACTCCAGTCATAGGTGTTTATATTTATAATATGTATGTATTTAAAATGTATATATCTGTAATATATCAAATATCTAGTATCCGTAACACAAGCCTCGTAGCTTACCACGGAACTAAATGGCGCTGTTGTAATAATGTCCCAACATATTTATTATTCATTTATTATAGCAATAAGGAATTCCTCACAATTTATTTTCTTGCTAAGTTTAATCTGCTAAGTAGTTCGGGCAATTACTCACTAACGTAGACTCGTTTAAAAGAAATGTATAGACTTATTTACAATTTCTGAAATAACTGGTATAAAGAGATAAGGTTTGTTTTGTTTTTTGTTCTATGATGCACATGGTATAGGAAAGTAATATTTTCTCTTAGCGTATATGGAAATTTGATAAGCTTTTGAAAGTTAAATTCTAAGTTACAAAATTAAAGTGTCAATTTCAAGTCTGAAATTTTAACTTTAAAACGATAATACGTTTATTAAATACTCTAAGTTTATTTAAAATGTTATGTTTTTTATCGGATTTTTAAAATTTTTGGCTTTCTACGTTAAGCTTTAAAGCGATCATAATCGGGAGAGACAAAGTCATTTAGTTATTACAGTTAGCACCTAACTAACAAGCTAACACACACAGTTTAAGTTGTGGAATATTTGCATAAATCTAAAAAAAATATTCAGTCAATAAAAGTAATAAAAGTGTAAAGCCCTCGAATGACCCATTTATTTTCAGTTCATCTCACATGTGTTAAATGTGGTATATTTTTATTATAAACGACCTGAACCCTTAAAAACGCTCGATTACCGCCGGCGTATCGTTTGGCAGCGGCTGGTTTTATAAATACATACATTATTCTTCATACATCCTTGAAGGTGAATAGAAATGTAACAATTAGGTAGGGGTTAGGTAAAATTAGATAATGCTTCAGAATAACCAATACAAATTCAGGAAGACTTTTTTATTTTGAAAAATTCTTGATTAAAAATCCTTGCTTATATAACTCTATTTAGATTATATATTGTGGAAGAAAAAAGTTATTTTTAATAATTTCATTTGTTTTAGCAAATACAATATGATTATTCGAAGCCAAAATTCTCGCATCAACTGTACTTGTACACAACTTAACTTAAGTGTGGGTCGGGACGATGGAAACAATGCACAGTGCACACGTAGAGCAGACATTCCAATAACAGTATTGGTACTCTAACATTGAATTGGTAACTGAACATTGAAATTAGTATGCAGCTATTCAAATAATAATTGTATAGAACTATGTTCGGTTTGTATTTACATGGATTTATATTTTGTTATTGATAATATATTTCTACACGGCATATTATATTAACAAAGTATTTATAAATATTTTCATCATCATCATCATCAGCCCTTTTTAACGTCCCACTGCTGGGCACGGGCCTCCCTCAGTACGAGGGGCCGTAGTCCACCGCACTGGCCTAGTGCGTGTTGGCGGACTTCACATGTCTTACGAAAACTTGCTAGGTTTTCTCAGACATGCAGGTTTCCTCATGATGTTTTCCTTCACCGTAAGACAAGTGGTAATCAGGATAGATATTTTATTCATCCCTTATTAACGACCCACTGTTGCACAGGCACAGGCACAGGCCTCTCTTTACTACGAGGGGGGCTGACCCCCCAGGCTACCATGCTGATCAAGTGCAGGTTGATGGACTATACATGTTTTTCGAAACCTTGCTAGGTTCTTTCAGGCATGCAAATTTCTTCACGATGTTTTCTTCACCGTAATCATTCATGTTAGAAATGATTCACACATGAAATTATCACAGGTGCGAGACCCGGAATTAATCCACTTCATTTGAAAATACTTATTCTATTGATTTAATAGCCTAATTTTTAATGTACATAAATAAGGTACGCAGGCGGAGCCATGTAATATCATATTCATCTAGTAATTCATAAAAGATTTTTCTATTAGCTAAAAAGTTTGCCCTTTTACTATATTGAGAGTACTGCTTGAATTATAAAGCGAGCTTTGATTAGCTTTAATTGAAAAAATATAAAGTAAGTGCAGTTGATTCCAATCAGATTAACGTAAAGGAAAAAGCTTTTGACTTTGAAACTCAACTTTCCTCTACACTACTCGTGTAGAAACATTTGTATTACGAGTATAAAGTACCCTTAGGTTATTTCGCTTTTCCATTTACATATTTATATACAATATAATTAGAAAAATATGAACTTCGTCTTATATACGACGCCAGTTCTTTCGCCAGTTCTTCTCAGGTCAGTGGTTTCTTCCTTCCGAGCTGGTAGTAGACTCTTGACGTTCAGTAAAAAATTGTAATAATTTCATGCTGAATAAAATATTTTGAATTTGAATTTGAATATACAACTTATTTGGTAAATAAAATACAGCTATGTTAGTAAAAAAAGTTATATCTGTGTATGAAACATAAAAGCTTTTGAAAAGGGTATGACTCAATAGCCTAAAGTAAAATAAGAACTTTTGCTGCTGTATCATTTCAAATATCCCACAAATGTATTATAAAATAATGAATTTTGAACTTTGAATCTTTTTGAATAATTTTATTGTAAGTATTGAAGTATTGGCAAGAAATAAAGTTATGTAACAAGAACTTGTAGGTTTGGCTGAGTTTATAGTACTACTTGATGTGCCAATGGTTGCAGGTTCCAGTCCTGCTTAGGATCATTCATTTGTGTCATGAATATGCATGTTTGTTCTCTAATCAAGGATGGATTTGTTTATAATATGAATGTATTATAGTCGTATAATATTATATTATGTGTAGTATATCAATTACCTGGTATCCGTAACACAAGCCTCGTAGTCGTAGCTTATCATAGAACTAAATGGTTCTGTGTATTAATTTCCCAACATATTTATTTATTTACACTTTATTAATATCGTGAATATTACTTTTTTTCAAGGTAATACGAGTATATATTAACTCGACAAACCCATGATGGTGTACCAACGAAATACAGTGATTTATCAAAATGTCGCTCAAAATCCTGTCTCTTTGAAATTGATTAAAATTTAATTACTTCTGTAAACCACAGCGCTGTAAGAGCCTGTCAAGTTGAGCGGTTTCGGGGAGTGTAGCAGCGTACACCTAATTCTAACATATCACTTTCCACAAAAACTTTAAACGACTTTTTACTTCGGGTTAATTAGAAAATATTTGAACCGACTAAGATTAAAAGATTTTAAGAGCTTACAAGATACTTTTTATAATAGGTACTTAGTTTCTCTTTATAAACTAACTTTCAAGGTTACTGAAAATTTTTAATGAGTAAAATTTTTAATAATTCTTAAGTCGATATACATCTTTCGCAAAAATTTATTATTTTTCTAAAACCGTACTATATTGTAGAAAACATCTTATCTAATACTCCAAGCAGTTGAGTGTTGGCGGTTTCTAAGTATTTTTCAGAAGATTTCGTAACAACTTAAATATTTCTAAGAATAATCGCTTGTGATTAAATTTTTGATACAAAAATGTGAATAAAATTGTGCTGCAATATTTAAATTGTTTGTATCTTTCTCGTAGATAAATATTATGAAAACTTAAAAGGCTTATAAAGGCTTTATCTTTCAGGGAAATTTACATTAAGAAGTCGATGTTTTTATTATATTAGACATTTCGACAGCAATACAGCGTTAATTCTTGCGTTACTTATTACGTTTAACGACATTTGCAAGTAAATTAGTATCATTACTTCATTTGAAATAGAAATTCTTGCCTCAAATTAATTCTTTATGAACAAACAGTAATTACGGTTTTCAGCTCGATATACGAGGAGGATCAGGCCCAGGATCAGGATAGTCCAACATGCAGGCTTATTGCGGTCGGACTTTACATGTCTTTAAAAAACTTGCTAGATTCTCCCAGACTTACAGTTTATCTCACAATGTTTTCCTGTAAAATAAGTGGTAATCATGTTGGAAATGATTCGCACATGGGAATATCAGAGGGAGACTCGGCAATTGGACCTCCTTCACTTGGTTTTCCAAGCGAGTACGTTACCACTGAGCTACAACTGCTTCTACTACTATAGTAGTTGGTTTTATATTAAGAAAACAAGTTATATTATATAAACCTAGGTATAATAAACAGTTTCTAATTTTATTTGTAAAAAAAAAAAATAAACTTTTATTAATGGAAAAAATAAGTAAATGATATTCATTTGTGAACATTCAGCTGAATGATGAAATTATTGATTGTAAGTAATACGAATTAATAAATCGTGTTAAGGTAAACTTACAATTACGATCGATAACAAACACTATGACACGAGATTTTTACTTTATTACCGATATTATCGATTTTTTTTAATATAACGGCTAAATAGAAATCAAAATTGAATGATGGCTGTTTTTTTAAACAGCCATCAGTTTTTGTAAACAGCGTATCGCGGGCAGCTTATACTTGTCTAATAACGAGTACGACGTGTCAAGTCCGCGTCACTTTCGTCACGTCGCAATGGAAAAGTTGGTGATTGATGACCACTGTCGTATTACTTAGAGTTTTCGGCACCTTTTTCATAACGAATGAATGTTCTTATTTAAAATATATATTTCTGTGCACCTTTCAATACCTTTTAAAAGACAAGGACTCAAAATTAGTTTTTGTTTGAGCGAAAAATTTCAGTAGTAGGTAGGTTATTAATATTCCACTTATAAAAGAACTTGTGGTACTTACGTACTAACGCCACCGCACTTTTGTTTTTCTATCTATTTTAGAAGCTTAATTCTGTTTCCAAAATAATTGTAGCCTAACTTTCTGTCAGCGAATGTTCTATCAAAATCTGTCCGGCCGATTCAGAGATTATATATAGGCAACAAACAGGCAACTGACAGACATACAACAATGCAAAAAAGCTGTTATTTTGATGTTAAAAACAAACAAAATTAGAGAATTTTGCTTATTTGTATTAGTTTCATCTGGCTGGTGGGCCCATATATTATTTAATTTTTATTTATTATATTATAATAAAGAGTAAAGTTAATAATAATAAATTGTATCAATTATAAAAGATTCCCAGAACAATATTTACCGACTAATAATAGAAAAGTAGATCTCAGGGTAATCTAGATATTACTTTTATCATCGCTATAATAAATTGTCTAACGTTACTGCTGAAGCGACCTGAAAACGAAGGACCGCCCTCGATCTCGGCTAGACCGGGTTAAGGGCGCTCGATAAACTCACTAGATTACTTGCCATATAATAAGTATACATTAATTGCAAAGATTCTCTCAAGACGTTTTCTTAGAGAATATAGTAATATACTATAACGAACTAGTGAAGTATGAGTGACCCAATACGATATACATGACCACACGTAGGCTTTACTTACTGTGACAGTGATCGCGGGTTCGGGTCCCGCTAAGGGCATTCACTTATGTGATGATTACAAATGTTTATACCTAGTTGTAGTCATGTTTGTTTATATTTATAATATGTAGTGTATCAACTACCTGGTATCCGTAACACGAGCCTCGTAGCTTATCATGGAACTACACGGTGGTTTTTGTTAATGTCCTGACATATTTATTTATTGTATATTTACTTTTTTATTATACTATTATTTATAAAGCTGAACAGTTTGTTTGTTTGAAAGCGCTAATCTCAGGAACTACTGTTCCGAATTGAAAAATTCTTTTAGTGTTGGATAGTTCGCTTATCGAGGCTATAGGCTATAGGCTATATTACATTGTGGTAAAACCATTCGGAGCGGAGCATCAATAAAAAATGTTGCACAAACGGGAGAAAAATATTCCTTTTGAGAGCTTCCGTTGCGTGCGCTGCGTAAACAATTAAAGTTATGCAAAAATCATGTATGACGGAATTGTTTCTCTTTGAAAGTTCTAAAAAGTAGTCCGCGATAGCATACGTCTATATTTTAAGATTGACTCGCTGTAACTTTTTTTGTGGTAATCAAATTTATTTTAAGAAAATGCATTATTTGTGAAGGTGTTTTTATGAACATGATATTAATCCTTACCTAAATAAATATGTTATTCATCACAAGTATTTAATTTTGAACAAAATTGCTCTTGGAATCATTTTATTTCAATGAATATCTTACGAGATATCATAGTTTCCAGTCCTTACATAATATTAATAAAAAAAAAACTATATTAGTAAGAGGTTAGCTAAATTAATGAGCTCACACCTCCTATTTGTGAAGCCGGTCAAATACTAAATAGTGCACGGAAATGACCTACCATGGTGACATAATGTGTCACGTGGTCTACTTTTGATATTCTATGAGCGATATCGATTGTAGATTGTCAATTTGCTAGGCTGTATAGTGTATACGTAAAGAGTTCGTAGCACAAAAAAGAATATAAATATCAATGTAAATTGTACCGTATTTTATAATACAGACGGTATATTTTACATTGTTATGGTTTTTAATATTAATGCGGTTATGATACGCCATACATGATAATTATGTATTTATCTATAATTTTTGTGATTTTTGTTCCAGAGTCTGCCACAGGGTGCTAATACAGTATAAGGTAAGATACATTGTATATTAAAAAAAAATGTATTTTCATTGAAATAAAACTAAATTTCCAAAAAAAAAAATTGTTCTTGAACGAACTAACACTTTTTTGTTTATATAGATATAGAAGCTTTTATGTCATTTAAGTTACTTTACTTTCAACCTATGTACAAATTATAAGAAGTATCGTTTCAGTTATTACCTTTCTTTTTGTTTCACAAACTATTTGGCTTTTGACGAAAAATACTATACAAATATTACTCTTGACATTGCAAATAGAAAGGCAATGTTGAGAATCACGTCTCTATGAAAGGTCGGGTTCCTACTAAATTGAACCGTCGTCAAATTGACAACGACTGACGTTTACAAGTTTTGTTTATTTACTTGAGCTTTTGATATGAAATGATCTTCAAACTGAAGATATCTAAAAGCAAGCAATCTATGCTAATGGCTACAGGTTTGATTCTCACCAAAAAACCCCAAACTATGAGGCTCAGTCGGGGAACATTGTAATTTTTTCAAAGTAAAACATTTATCTACAACATGATCTGAGGCCGACATATCGAATTTTTGCATTATTTATTATTTTATTTATGCGTAAATTTTATCCAAATCACACGTGTTTTTATTTAAATGGAGAGGTCATTAATCCGAATAAAAAGGAGCGAGAAAGGCGATTATAAATATTGAGCCGTTAGTTACATATGGTTTGCGAACTTTGGAGATAGCCACGGAAATATAACTTTTCAGGCACCCTGCACTAGCACCCTGATGATTTTAAAGACGTTTTCTTCCAAAAATTGTTAAATTATTTCAATAGTTATTAGGGGATTACCGTAATACCTTTTTTATTTAAGCTATGCGTCCATCATTGTGCCTTTTCGCATTAGTCTTCATCCTTTGTACTCAATTCTTTCATCCAGTGCTTTCGGAGAAAATTAGTTGACAGACGTACGTAAAATAGATAAATGAATACAATAAGAGGTAATAATTGTAAGTTATTTTTATATATCCTTTTTAAGATCGTATAAAAAGAAGGTTTGGATCTAGAGAATGGATATAATATAATGTACAAATAAACAACGTCATAGTACATTAGTTCCTGAAGACCTCTCGACTTTGGGGCCGGAGGGCGAACACTCACTAGATTAGTCTTGGTTTTAAGTGGTATTTATCACGTACGAGTACATCGAGGTTATGCGGATTATATTTCGTGTTACTTTGTTAGTTAGTTGATCCTAGAAGAGGTCAGCTTACATATATAGCAATACGTTCAAATTGAAATAAAATAATAATTTTCTTTTTACATAATATATATTCACAAAGCTGTTCTTATGTCTTAGATGTATGCTTCGTTATAAGGTTATATTTGACATGTACTGCTTTTACCTTGTATTACTATGAAGTGACAGCTGATCGACCTGACATTTTATATAGAGCTTGTTTTTAAGACCTTAAAATGGAGGTATTATCCAGGTAGATTTAGCCAACCTAAGGGAACCTAGGATCGTTTAAACGATAAAAGTTCTATGCTCATAAACTTACCGCAATATTTCTCATGGAAAACATCAAAACACACCGAAACGGTAAAACTTTCAGTAAAAGTCGTATATATATTGAAAAACCATCCAGATAAAACAAGTTGCGTCTTTGTGCTGTTGGCAGAGCGCCAGGCGGATGTTTGGCGACGTTCCAGTACATCGATCGTTATATACCGGGGTGAGGTTCGGGCGCCTTACAAGCGCAGTAATGTAACCGAAGGAACTCTATTTTAATACTTTCTTTTGAAGGATTCCTGTATTTTGTATTTCTTTGTTGAAAATATAACTGAGGTTTCCATTTTAAATGCGAAAATTGATTTGTTTGCATGGTTTTATGGTATTTCCACTGCGACGCTAATGGCCGCAGTGTAGAGCGCTGAGTGCTTAGATCTGGGCTTTAGCTCTTTTTTTGTTATTGTTGCACTACAGACTCTTTCAGATCATTTGAATAGCTTCAGTTTAAAATACAAAGTTTCTAAAAGTTTGTATCAAAATTAAAATAAAATTTACAAAATTTAAGAACGTAGATTCATCGATTTTTAGAGGTATCTTCAGTAAAGCTTCTTAGACTTTCAATCTATGAAACAGTAAAGAAGGGCTTGTGTGTTAGTATGGAAATCTGTCTCAGAGTTACTGTAAGAGAAAATGGAAATAATATTTCTGAGACATGATAACTGTTCTAATTCAAATTCCTCTGGCGATAAAAATAGTGGATGATTTGAAACTTAAAAGTGAAACAAAAAGCATAAGCAAACTACACAACAATATACACAATATATTCCAAGCAACTTTTTAACTAAATTATCTCATTATAGCTGTATTTCAATATAATAAAACAATAAAGTTAATTTTACTCTACTTAATAGTTACATTTCAGTTGTCATTTTGCCACCACAATTCATCTCGCGGTAAGCTTTTGTAGCGATTGGTTTTAATATAGAATTAATTTACTTTGTGTATATAACACCATTATAGTGACAATTAATTCATATATTAAAGCCATTCAGTGGATATTTTAGTTCAATATTATATAACCAGGTAACTAATTATGCGTTTAAGCTATTCAAATTTCATTTAAATCACGTTTGATACAAAGTTTTGTATTATAGTCGTTAATGTTAAATAACTTATCTCTTTTATGATATTCCGACTTTGTAATCACTAAATTTATTTAAAAAAAAGCATCATTTGAGTGCGATTTAAATATTTTTAATGCTTAAAACAATAATCTGCTTTTCGTAGGTAATATAACAATCAACCTCAGGAAAATCAGGAAATTAGAAAAAATTGCTTACTTTTGATTGTAAATATTTAAATTGAAATTTTCTAACGCAAGAGTTATGTTTTCGTCTAAAACAAAAGAAGACTATCACAATATTTAGATTTTGACCTTTCCCACTGATAAATTACTAGGAAACCCCGGTGTATTTACGTTGAGGTTATTATGAGATATGTTTGTGCGTTGAGGAGACCCTCCCCTGTGGGTCCCTTAAGACACGTTGCTTGTAGAGGTCCATTCTATTTGTTCTAGTGAACAACTTCTCAACAATAATCAGAATACATCGCTTCGGTGCTTGATCTTAATTACTTAGTACCTTCGTGAAAGATGAGGGATGCTGTAAGTTTGAAAGATGCCCTCCAATACATAAAAGCTTATACCTAGTATCTCTGCCTCAGTGTTCGTTAATGTATTTGTTTCGACGCTGTTAATTGATTGATCTTTATATTTTATTTTAACATTGGGCAATGCATTTTGGCATACCATCTGATGGTTATATAGGACTCTTCGGCTTAAAAAGTACCAGTACTACCCACTAAAGCTCCTTGTTTGGGGGATTTAGTTGATCTAATTTAATTGATATGTATTAGTATCTTAATATAGATGTTTGTCCTCATTTGATGATATTTTTCCTTCTATGTAAAATTAATAAATTAAAAAAAAATGAATAATTCTAAGTTTAGAAAAAAAGCAACTGTAAAGCTATCTGTTATACTTGTATACAGTAATTTTATTCCTTAACACGGATTGATTAGCATCGGAAATTAACGGCTCTTAATCCGTTTATCACGTGACGTAATATGTCTATACATTACTACAACGTGTGCACATTGGGATTTCCTATTGACAGTGACAATAGAAGCTTTAATATGGACTTTCATCATATTAATTATTATATAAAAAACGCTTTTTCAGAAAAAAAGCTCTTTTTAGTAGAATTGACTAAAATTTAATTTTTCGAACTTTTAATATAATGTTCATTTCGCTATGACTAGACCATCTATTAGTTAGTTAGTTAGTTGTATAGTTTTATCGAGTAGATTAATTAATTGCATTAATATGAATGTTTAAATTACCTGAAATTAACAAAATACAAGTCCTAATGTATTTGCACTTTTTCAGCAAAAAAGCTCTTTTGTCTTTGTTAAAGTAGGATTGACTAAAATTTAATTTTCTAAACTTTTAATTTTAAGTTCATTTCACTACGACTAGACCATCTGTTAGTTAGTTAGTTAGTTAGTTGTATAGTTTAATCGAGTACATTAATTAATTGCATTAAGATGAATGTTTATATTACCTGAAATTATAAAAATACAGGTCCTAATTAATTAGCACTTTCCTTTAAAGAAAACTTTTTTCCTTTACACAACAGAATCATAAAAGTTTAGCAACTAAACTGTAGTCAACTGCAATTAAATAGTAACGGCTCCTGAAAGCTCTGTATGGACAATTGAAAACGTGCGTGGAAATGGGCTTATTTGGAAAGTCGGCCAGTTTGTGACAACTTTTATACAGTTTTTACTAGCGCGTACGAACGTGACGGGAGGAGATTAGGCAATGTTGCCAGTGTACGTTTTACAGCCTCTAAGCTATATTATTTAGGTTAACGACTGTTGTTTTAAGGATCGCCAGTTCGATTCCTTGTAGATATTTTATATTTTTGCCTTTTAATATTTTTAAATGTTGCTCTTATATTGTAACAACATAATAAAATCCTAAATGTTACTCGTATATAAAATATAATCTACACTTGTATTTGTACATCAAAAGGGAAAAAGTTCTTTAATTAATAAGAATTTTTATTCCACTTAAAATATGTATAATGTCAGAAATCTTAATTATTTTAATGAAAGTTGAAATAAACTTACCCCACGGTCAGTTACTTTATCGTCTTCTTTAAGAACCTTCGCTTCGCTTAATCAACGCATAACTTCAGATTATTATGTACTAGCAATTCCCGCGGCTTCGCCCGCGTTCTAATCACTATTAAAAAATAGGGATTGGTGGTATAACTTTGAAAATTTAATAAGTATTTCATGATGCCAAATCAAAGCTATTAGCTAAACAGTAGTTAGCTAAGACGGTGCGGGTAGGGTCGGCGTTTGCATCAAGCGAAGCGGCGCTTGAAGCAGCGCTTGCATTTTATTCTCGCGTCCGTTTTTTTTTTTCCCGACATTTCCAAGCCAATGTATACAAATAAATTAAAATATTTGACAAATTATATCCTAAAACCTTTCTCGAGAACCACTCTATTCATTGGTCTTTTCATTGGTGAAAATCGGTGCAGTAGTTTTTGAGTTTTGCGCGACCAGACAGACAGATAGACAGACAGACGCGGCGAAGGACATTGATTATATAATATGTATAGAAGTTTTTAATATGTTGACCCACTAACCAGCTGTCATCATACTAAATTTAATCAAAATTTGTCTAATAGTTTTTTCGTGATGCGATTACAAACACACGTAAATTCTAAAAACTATAGATTCGGCCTTTGTATCGATAATAATGATTATTTGCAATAAGATTTATGAAAAATATTTTACATTTAATGTATAGACACGCCTTAGAATATTTCATTATACGTATAAATGGATCAAAAACAGGAACGTCAGTGGTGACGAGTAACGTCAGATGGGTATTTTCATGTAAAATTAGTTATAAAAGCTTATATACGAAGCCATGGCGGGTTACTTCTAGCGCATGTAATACGTTATACTTATTACATCTGAAAACGGGATGACTCGCATAAATCGCCACGTCCATCAATTGTGATGTGGGTCTCCATTAAAAACCGATGTGCTCATTTATAGCTGTATGAGCACGTCCGAATTTATTTTATATTGAAAATATACATAAGTTCAGTTGTAGGTATTGTCTGTAACTACAATATAATGACTCTAGATACGTAAAAGGCCTTAATGTGCATGCAAAGACGATTTTTGTAGTAAAATTTAAGCTTTTTAACCAAAAATCTACTTCTTTTTCTAAAATAAAAGTAGTTGTTACTCCTTATAATATCAACTATCTGCCAGTGAAAGTCCAGATGTTTTGGAGATAACCAAGACAGAAGACGCACAGACAGACACAATGTCAAACTTTTGTTTTTCTTATAAGTATCGTATATAATTCCATAACCTTTAGTAAAAAACTTATTTTAAAAGTACAAACTGACAATTCAATTTATATGTATAGATGAATAAATAACTTAAAATTGCAGGTTGTTTTAGTATGATTAATAAAAACTTATAAAATCTATAACACAACTATTTCCAAGTTCCCCAGTCCCAGGTATAAGCGTGTACAAACTAAGAAGTGGTATTCAAAGAAGATGATATCCTTTTAAGAGTATTTAAACAAGATCACTAAACTGTTAGTTTGAGTGGAAATCTTGCGGTAGTTTGTTGAAGGAAAAGTTCTGAGTTCATTTCGATGTTTTCCGCTAAATAGTCGACTTCAAAGTTTTGATGGAGCAAGAATCACGCGCCCATTCTAACTTATTATAGCTAAAGTCTTGCTTATAACAATACATATATAATAAAATTGAAGTGTCTGTTTGTAATTTCAAATTAACAGCTTTTCACTAAATGCATATGAAATAAAATATACGGTACTTACCTACATCAAAAAATCCGTTTTTAAAATGTTTCTCTGTTTGTTCCGACTTGTCTCTGAAACGACTGGACTGATTGAGACGGGACTTTCACACGCAGATAGCTAATGTTATAAAGAGTAACTTAGACTACTTTTATTTTATTTGAAAATTTAATTATTGTATGGTTTCAATAATAATTAAATGGCCAAAAAATAAATAAATAAAGTCCCACAAAAACAATCTTATTAACTCTATTTTTAACCGACCTTATATAAGGATATAAGGTTTATAAGGATCTTTCAAAAACAACGAAATTTATAGGTAATTTACATGTTAGAGAAGCCAAAACATTCGTATAAATGCACGCGGCCAACCTTTTTGTAGTGTAAGAATATAAATCCAATAGATGTTTTTACTCGAACAAACAGCAGCATCGCGTATGCAAATAGCCGGTCAGCTGCCAAACCTGACACAAATCCGGAATTAATTGAATATTCATTAATTCTACGGAAATAGAATGAATCTGGAAAAGGAATTCAATATATCCTGTAACTAGATTTCGGCACCCATTTTATTATTACAAAACATGTTCAATTCTGTCGTTTGTTTATCCTGGTTAATGTCCACAATAGTTGAATCGATTTTGACGCAAATTTCACTGATAGATAAATGATGTATTTTGATATTTGATTGGAACAAACAAAACAATATTAATACCGATGGACGAACGATGCGAGCGTGATGCTAGTTTAACTGATATAACATATTTTATTATTATTGTAATCGACACTCTGTTGTAGTTTAAAAGATAATTTTGGCCTTATAAAGATAATGAAATACTTATGAAGACTTTCTTAGATTTACGCGAATATTCGACATTATAAATGAAACTACCTTTTCGGATTTTGTCGCGGATTTATTTTGATTTTTAGTTCCCGACGTTTCGAATGCTTTACAGCAATCATGGATTGGAAAAAAGGATGCTAACAACATGTTTTGATATTTACAATTTTTATTTACGCACTAACTAATCTTTAGGACAGCTTAAGCCATTTTGACAAGGCCTTCTCGTACTATACTTTACGCAGATAATGTAGCCCTTTTCCCATAAGTATCATAATACTTTTATTTCGGAAAAAAGGATTCCCACGGGATCGAGGGCGGAAGAAAAATGGCTTTATCTATATTAACGAGATTCACTGGTTTGAAAATTCGTGTAAAAGTGAGCTATACATTACTTTTTACTTTGTAAGTTTTTTTGCAAAAATTTGTCATTTAAAATAAAACTACCCTATCGTATTTTGTCCCGGTTTTATTTTGATTTTTTTTTCTCTCGATATTTCGAGAGATAATAGGTTATTTAATGTCTTAAAAACAATAGTTAATACAGATGGCTTCATTCGATCAAAGTTCTTAAAAACTTAGAAACAAGTAAAAAACGGATCCGATTTTTGTATAAATTAATATTTTTTGGGTTGCTTTCATTACGATCTACCCATTAGGATGTAAATATAGTAATGCATGATGTAACAGATTAATTCTCAGGGCGACGATAAGTGAAACTAGTACACCTATCACGTAGTACCAATCAAACCAAGTTTTTATTCTATAGCGATCGAAAAAAAATATTCTCAAGAGATATCCTTAATGACTTATTTATAGT
This sequence comes from Boloria euphrosyne, assembly GCA_951802675.2. Lineage (NCBI taxonomy): Eukaryota > Metazoa > Arthropoda > Insecta > Lepidoptera > Nymphalidae > Boloria > Boloria euphrosyne. The sequence continues at coordinate 447,120 of OX637893.1, forward strand.
TTATCTATAATTACAAATCATGCGTGCGCGCAATCACACGCACATACCAATTTTCATTTCATTTCACTTATCTAATAGCCCGATAAATATTTACAATAGAAATAAAATTAAATAGAAGTATTTTCAGAAAAAAATAATCTGAAAATATAACGTATAGAACTCGGGTCATTTATCACACTTCGCGCGCAGATCTCTGCGGCCGACGCGAGACAACGCTGACCCTAATTATTTTACATGTCTCCTCTGTTTTCCTTCTTCCGAATCCATATTCAGAAACGTATTATATGACTAATTATTTCTTTTGTAAAGGACGACCTAAGCCAAAAATTTGTCATTTACCTATATATTAAAACACAGCAGTTCCGTGGTAAGCTACAAAGCTTGTGTTACGGATACCAAATAGTTGATACACTACACATATATAACTTTAAAATACATATAAATTATAAATACAAATTATATACCTACCCATGAACGCAGTACAAACACTAGTGCTCATCACACAAATGAATGCCTCCAGCGGGATTCAAACCCGCGACCGCGGTTACAGCAAGTAGGGCAACTACAATCTATAATAATCACATTCATGCCAGAAACACACTAAACATTAATTCTTAATCAGATCGACTTAATAATGATCCCAAAATATAATTTGTGTCTTGAAAATCCCTTGAAATTCCATTAGTGGTTTGTACGTGAGCGGGTTGTTAATAGTTAAATTAAAATTTGATATTAATAATATTAATACAGATATTTAATATTCAAGAAAGCTTCTCTAACTGAATGTTTATGTAGATTAAAGTAAAAGCTCCTATCTTAAGAAACTTTCTACATACGCGTATATCTTTTCTTTTTGAAATCAGTGATTAAACACGGAATAAAACAGTAATCACTCAAAATATGTGAAAAAGAACAAACGGTATACTGAGATGCTTCCAAAAAAAATATATTAGTGAAAATGATAATGTTATCTAAAATTTTTACTGCTATGTGGAAGCAATATTAGATTTATACGACAAAAATAAATACAGGCAGCTACGAAAAAATGTCTTCATGATTCTTATTTTACTCTTCTTACGCAAGAATTATTAAATCTCAATACCACATCGAAAGCAAGCTCAATCCTTATAATAAAAAGTCAATACTCATAAAAGTAAATAATCCTAGCACTCTGGTAAAAGCTCTCCGTCTAACAATAACCGTTACTTCGAGGCAAAGCTTCAGTTATAAGCTCAAAGGCAATTCGCTGATATTAAAATACGCCGAATTTTTTGGAATATGAATATTGTTTATTTATATTTTGTCGATTATCCGCACAAATGTGATAAAAATATAAAAGTGTTTTTTCATTACATTATTATATTATCAAGTCTACGAAAATCTGTGAAATGTACGATGTGAAATATATATAATATGTACTATTTTTCATCTACATATATATAAAGTTAAAGGTAAAAAGCATTTCCATAAAGTAATTTAATTTAGATTTTCTCGCTTTAAATACTCGTTAAGGCAGGACTCAAATCGAAGTCTTATGGCATCTAGACAAGACTAACCACTACGCTACACAGCGTAATATGTAGTCATATTGTAAGAGCAAAAATAATTGTTCCTCGGCTGTTTTATGTTATTTTAGAGCTAAAACGTATTTTAATATAAAACAATAATAACTGGCGTATACATTCATCCTCGTATAATATAGTCGTTAACTAAACAGTCCATGAGATGGTTGTAAAGATAGCAGTTCTCATTAAAGCAATTGTTTATGATATGTCTGTCGTGAACACGCGACAATTTAATTAAATGTAAACCTTTTTAAAAAAAATCTATATTTAAACCTAAGAATAATATGTTATCTATATAAATATAATATATGTAATGTACAATGTAAAATTTGAACTAACTCGAATCTGTATATGAAATATTATTTTGGAATATCTTATTAAAATAGACATATTATTATTAAGTATAGATTCTTCATATCGAAGGCTAAATCTAAAATTTTTGAAATTATTGTCTGTCCATCTATCTATTTGGAAAGGCATCACGAAAACTACTGAGTAAATTTTAATTTTTGATATAATGATAGCTGTTCATTTTATGCTCATATCATGCTGTATGCTGCATTCATATTATGCTGTTCTGCCGAGAAGAGCCGGCGAGAAACTCAGCAGTTGCTCTTTTCAAAAAAATATTTGATCACAATAATTATTGCATTACAATATTTATCTATTTATCCTACGTGAGACACAACAAGACATTAATCCCACACATTTACATCTTCTAAGTATTCCGTGATATATAGATATTCCGTATATTTGGTAGATCTGAGAACCTAGTAGGTCGTAGGCTATTTTTTTCCTCTAGGTGGTAAGGGTAGCCCCCTCCAGGGTTTTCTACATTTTATTTATAGACTAATTTTTTTTATTTGCTTATAATTTCTACCACTAATCCCTATTTTTTAATAGTGTTTAGAACGCGGGCGAAGCTGCGGGAATTGCTAGTATTAAATAAATGTTTTATAGAATTTCTATATATTAAAATTATTTATTTTGATATGTCTGATCGACATAAAATATTTTGTACTTTAGTAATTTTGGCACATTAAAACAATGTTGTCATACAAAATATTAAGAAATTTATATTATAAAAAAAATAATTTTACACTTTATGCAACATCTGGTTAGTAGTATTCGTATCTAATGGTAGCATCATCCATCAATAAAATTGATCTATAAAGGAAGGCGTGCGTGAGGTTGTTACGTTTCCGTCCGCCCTGATCGTAGCTTTGGGTGGGTCTTCCTTACCCGAGCTCTCTACTGGTACTAAATAATCATTTCCACGATATCTAAAAATAATCACTTAGCTGTGTGGAATATGAAATCTTATAGTTATTAAAAAAACGATTGTCAAAAAATAATCGTCTTCTCTTTATAACAATTCATTAAAATAGTAGTAACATAAGGAAAAGTGACTTAACTTCTGTTGATTTAGAAAAAACATAAAAAGGTAAAAATAAGTTTATTGGTAGCTTTCATTTACTATAAACAACTAATCAGATATTTTTCAGAGTCGATGCTAGAGAACTCCTCCTTTTTGAGTTGGTCAAATAAATGAAGTTTACAAAATGAATATTTCACGTCGCGTTTGACAAAGACCAAAACTATGGCATTATACCAAGTATCTAATCTAATTATGCAGTAATATTTAAAAAAAAGAAAAAAGAAAATATTTTGCAAGCATACGTCATGTACTCGTATAATATGTAAATTACCTTGGAGCATGGCAGTGCACTTTTTATAACAGCAGTGTATCGTAACATAATAAATAACTTTTAAGCGCTTTCAATTTTAATGGACAATTTAATAGCTTTGTATTCCATAAAATGTTTCAAAGCTTATATAATTCAATTAGTTTTATTTGATAAGCTATTTTTTATGGGATGTGATTAAGGTTATGGTTCTCGGATACTATAAAGCTTGGTTTAAACGTAAGTTCTAGGGTTGAAAGCTCGGTAAGGAAAAGGTACAAAGATAAACTGTATATATATACTTAAATATATATTTATTTGGTTACTTCATTTGGAATTTGAGGATTTTCTTAATAATACTACTTAATAATAGTTTGTTGTTTTGTATTTACTATGCGTATTTTCTACGAAAGTTATCACCAGTAAAGTTCAACAACGTTAAAAATAAATAAGTTTCACATGTTATGTTCTAAGTACTATTAAAACTCCGCTAAAAAGCTAAAATAGACAGAGTCCATTGAAAGCGTTAGTATTTCGTAGACAGCTACGCCGTAGCACCTGCTACAACGTAATTGCTTCTCGTAGCCTCGTTACCTATTTGCAATAATGCGAGGTACCAACTAATTAGGAACCTAGCGTATACACTTGCGCCGTGCTCTGTTATATTGGATTTTAATTTAGTCCTAGTTACAACTAATAAATAAATATGTTAGGACATTTACACACAGGACGATCTGGTTCCATAGTTAGCTTTGAGGCTTGTGTTATGGATATCAGATAGGTGATACTAAATATAAATAACTTTAAATACACAGACTTTTATTTCAAGTATAAACACCCATGACTAAAGTGGATTTCCGTGTTTATCCCACAAATAAGTGCGACCAGCGGTACTCGAATCAGCGACTGCTGACATAGGGTAATAAGCCTTAGCCTAACCTAGCTACTTTACTACAGATGAATAAAAGTTAACAGATAATAATTTTATTACAGTATATTAAAACTCCATTCTCAGAAAGGATAAAATTATGAAGAGCAAACGATGAAGTAGTTATTTGGGATTAATATTTATATATAATTAATATTGAAAATTTTGGTTACTGTTTAGGCTACGTCGATATCGTCATGTTATATTTAGACTAATAAGTATTAACTTTTAATTGTTCACTTCTCAATTTCTTTACAATACGATACCATCTGTTGAATGTCAATGACACGACATCAAAATGTGTATGAAATTTCATATGAATCAGTCAAACAGAAATTATATATTTTTGTGAAAACAAATAGTCGTACAATCATTTCCATATGTTGTGTTCCATATTTCTGTCAGTAATAATTATTAATAATAATCAACGCGTAATCGTTAACCGAATATTAAAACGACCCTCTTCAACTTGAATATAAACTAGCATTTACTAAATGAACCCATGTCACATTATTAATTAAATAACAACATAAATTATATTACTCAAACGCTATAATTTAGTTATACGCTAAAGATATTGTCGCGTAATGGAGAATATATACCGCCAATACAGCAGGTTTGAATCATGCTTTATACATTGTATGACAGTTCTCATGAAAATTAGAGGAGAAGAACGGTTAATTGCAAATTTTAATGCGTAGAAGCGATGCAAAATATTTTCGAATTTTCAGTTGTAGAATGTTGTTTATTAACGTATATAAAAAGACAGGTAGTATTTAGCCGGGTATTGATCCACTGTCTCTTTTTTATGAGAAGAAGACTAACTAACACTTCGCTGAGATGCATCCGTGAAAATAATTTCTTAGGGAATATTCTCATTTTCGAAGTAGTTCAAATACACATGCAATTTTTTGTCAATTGCAAATTGTAGATCGTTTACAAGTAAGTAGCCTAAAAATATAGTATGTTTAAGAATATGAAATATTCGCGTACATCTAAGAAAGTATTGGTTACAAAAAGTTTAACTTGTTTGAAAGGCCAATAAAATGGGAAGTTAATTTTTTTTTAACGATTCAATTTCAAAGTGGACAATTTGTACGGCGAACCGTGCTACTGGCGGGTCCAAGATTGTGTACATTGATTTCATTCTACTACGTTGACTTTGTATAGTCGATTTAATAGCGCAGATTCTGACGAAAGTATAAAATATCAGAGTTTTCTTAGCGATATTGGTGTTACGACGCCACGAAACTGCTAACAATGTAAAAAAGTTTGAAGCTTATTTTAAAGACGTCGTGAAACGAAACGTAAATAAAAATTATAGTAAGTATGCTATAAGAGTGCATGGTAGACCCGTTACTAAATTAGCATAGTATTTAAAGTTTCTGCATCTAAATGAGTACTAATCTTTTTTTATGTTTAATTGGATGTATTTTCTAATATCATTCAAAATTCCATCCAACTCTGTCCAGCCGTTTAAGCATCACAGGGTAACAAACAAGCGAACTCACACACACAAACGTTGATTTTAATTAAAATTAACTGTTTTAACTTAAACTCATTACATTACTTCAATAACGTTTAATTTATTAGAATTTCATATAAAAGACTGTTTTTGTAGCATTAAGAAAACGTAACTCGTAGATATCGATTTCCCATTTAGTTTTACGTTACGTTCCACTTTCTCTTTTCAGTATCTTTTACTGCACGTTTACACGCACTTATTACGACATAAGTAAAAACAAGACTCATTATTAATACGTTTTAAACAAATAAACAAGTAGTTTTTTTATATTTTTATAATATTTATTATGTAAGATTTTAAAATTTCTTTATATAATATAAATTTTCTTGACCAACTTCGGTCACGGCGGCCAATCTCATTGAGACTAGCCAACTGCGCAGAAGATATTGTAGTGCACAAGTGTACGCGCAGACACAACACTCTATTCTATATAAATGTTAAGGAAACATCAGCATCTAAACAAGATAAGTGTAAAGAGCAACAAAATCGTTTAAAACTTTATTCAATCGAAATGATCGCTCGATCGCACGGCGGTGACCAACAATACCGTCGAGATTGTACAATGCTCGCTCTGTTAGATAAACTGCAGCGTTCTACTTCTGTTTGCTATAGAATATAATATCAAGTAATGTTGAACAAGAAAAAGAGATAAGGCATATCGCTTCATACCCTACTTTGCAATGAATATGCATTATATTCTAGAAACTTACCCTCGTTTGCTCAGTTGTAACGATAGACACCTTTTGTATTTATATTACATATAGGTATATAGAAGATTTTTTTACTATTTGTTATCGGTTTGTTTATCTTTCAACTTGCTATAGCTTTCAGGAGTGGTTATAAACTTTTTCACTGCTTTTTATTCCGAAAAACTTTTATGCACTTCTGCATTTTTACACTTTAATATTTATGATATTATTATAATAAGGCAGTGGTATCCTAGTTGTAACCTGTTTGCAAGGAGGATAACCAGGTGAAGGGAGTTCCCGGGTCTCGCACCTGATATTTTCATGTGCGATGAGAAGATTTTATACCACTCGTCTTACGGTGAAGGTGAACTGTTCTTCTGATCTGTTCGATCTTGCTTGTCTGAGGTAACCTAGCAAGTTTTCGAAAGACATGCTCTCTGCTCAATCCACCCGCACTTGTCCAGCGCGGTGGACTATGGCCTGATCCCCCTCGTATTAAAGGGAAACCCACTCCGAGCAGTGCGACGATAAAAAAAGGCTGACTGCATTCTAGTTTAATTAAAGTATATATATGATATAAAGATATGTTCTCTATATAATGTTTGAACAAAAAACGATACAGCAAATAAATCCCCTTCAAAAGATTGCGCAATTTATTATACTTTCAAATTACGACATAAATTAATGATTCTCGTATGTGTATGAAGCTCTTCCCGCGCCAGGAAGCGGAGAGATATCGCAGCCGTGTTCTATTGACAGCTGTGATATATTATTCCAATGAAAAATGTACATATCAATTTTAATTTATTTAAATCGAATGTTGCACATTTTTTAAAAGAAGAACTACATAGGTACTATGTGAAGAAAAATTCACTCAAAAATCTCAAACCATGAAGGTTCTATGTCAATTCGAAGTACATATTACAATAAACCGGCAATTTCATACTTTAACCCCTGTTATAATTACGGAAATTCTCACTAACATTGTAAGTATAAGCTTAGAAGTTTTTATTCGATCACGTGAAAACGGCTGAAAAGATCTAGATGAAATTAGGCACAGATATAGATTATAGTCTGAAAAAGCACATAGACTACTCGTTATCCTGAAAAAACGGTCCACATGGGATAGATCTTTTTGTTTGGACGAATCCGAGCTAAGCGAGTGTGAGTAGCTAGAATGGGAATACTGTTTTAATAATCTCTATCAATAAATATGTAGAGTGAGGACAACTGTGAATAAAACAATTTATTGTATGCACAATTTATACAAAATTCTGCGTGCGAGTTCCAATTGTAAATTAAAAAAATCCGCTCCTTCTTAATTAGGCTTTACGGAATTTGATATTTTTTAGTCATATTATTTGAAAAAAAAAAACAAAATCGGTTAAGTTTTTATCATGCTTTCCTGCCGGTGTTCAAATAAATATATTTTTTCTATACAATGAATGCGCTTTCATTACCCTTGTTTAGATGCATGGATACTTATTGTACTTGTTTGTATGAAATTTTTAACCATTCTTAGTTTCACTTATCTTTGACGTTCACATGTGACTTGGTTTTAGCAGAAAACTCTAAGTTCAAATACATGTTACAGTTTAAATAGACTTTCATATTTAAAACTACTTATCGACTTAAAAATGAAACTTTAAGAGTATAAGGAGAAGGAGAAACTTCGGCAGCGCTTGTGTGTGTTTGAGATTACTGTAGCATTATATAGAATGGCAATAAGAAAAAAAAAAGAATAAAGTATGCGACAATATGAAGTGTTGGCAAGAAAATAAAATGCTGTAGTAATTAATAGCTATCAATAAGGATAAAGATCATTAAATCATAAAATGGACATGAAAAAAAAATGATCAACAATATCCACTTTATAAAAAATAATAATTTAAATTATAGGTATACCAGAATCTCATGGCAAATGGGGAAATAAAAATTTGTTGTGTGCAATACTCGGAAAATTGGATTAAACGATCTTGATACTGTTTAATTTTTATTTATTTTTTTAGTATTAACGAACATGAAGTACCTATAATAGGTATGTGTATGAAGAATTTTAGTATACGGGTTCTTAATATAGGAAAATATATTATGAACATAAATCAATCGTATATTTCTTTATGTACTAACTAGCGCGCTAGATTCTAAAATTAAAGTAGCCTGAGTTACTCCTTATAATATTAACTAACTGCGAGTGAAAGTCCCGTCGAAATCGGTTAAGCCGTTTCAGAGATTAGCCGGAACAAACAGACAGATAGGCAGAAATTAAAAAAAATTTTTTGATGTTAGTCCCGTATATACTTTCATATGCATTTAGTGAAAAGCTGTTAATTTGAAATTAAAAACAGACACCTCAATTTTATTTATATGTATAGATTTATTATATTTAACACCTTATTCAGAATTAGAAACTGATTCCAAGAACTCCACTTGCATTTCTTGTTCTTCATCAGATGATGAAGATAAAGAGGTATTTATTATAAATCGCTCTTCCAGCATTTCAATTATTTTATCTTGCTTGATGAAATCGTTTTCAATTTTCTTTACATGTTCGCAACATTTTCTCCATTCATCTACACCAATTTCTGAGAAAGCTTCTTCTGTTAATAGTTTAATATCACTTGCAGGCCTATTTACATTTTTATCAGCAACTTTTTGCTTCATTATACCCCAAATCATTTCTATGGGATTTAATGTACAATGATAAGGTGGGAGCCTTAAAACTTCGTGACCGTGCTTATTTTTTTTTTTTTATATCTATAATTTTATTGTAAAAATATTATTATCTGAATCTTTTGATGTATTAATTATATCGAATATCAAACAAAATTGTAGGATGTACCAAAAGTCCTTTTCAATAAACATAACTTAATAAAAGTACTTTGAAATCTGTAATAAAAATTCCATGTTTGAGAAAACCTAGCAAGTGATCGTAAGACATGTGAAGTCCGCCAACACGCACTGGGCCAGCGCGGTGGACTATGGTGGACTATGGTAAGACTATGACGAGTCCCTCCTCCCTTTGGATGATTGTACCAAAGTGAGGTACTACTATATGTTTAGCAGTGGGAGTGAGAAAGCGCCAAATAAAGCGCTATATTTTATATATTTTTCTCACTTAATATTATATTTTTTACTTTACATTTTTTTCGTAATCAAATTTGAAACATCTTAGATGAATAGGTCTTGTGTAAAGCTTGTAAACAAGAGTGAAATTATTTTTTCATGTGGCACAAATCGTGATTGATGACCTATTCACTGAATCTTTTAAGAGACTCCGAAATCTAACATTTAAAAAATGTACCAAGTATTCTATATCAATTTATTATACAAGTAATTTTTTCCCTCGTCTAAGTTTGTGTAGTTTATTCATGTTCAAATATATTTTCTGCATATTTGCTTAAGACACTTACTTTGTAATTTTAAAATGGTTTAGCCTACTATCGTTATCACCTATCACTCCTTCTGTTTTGATTTCCGTGAACAAATCAAATCAATCATATGATTATCATCATCAGCCCTTTTTAACGTCCCACTGCTGGGCACGGGCCTCCCTCAGTACGAGGGGGATCAGGCCATAGTCCACCGCGCTGACCTAGTGCGTGTTGGCGGAATGAGCATGTCTTACGAAAACTTGCTAGGTTTTCAGACATGCAGGTTTCCTCACGATGTTTTCCTTCACCGTAAGACAAGTGGTAATCATGATAGAAATGATTCGCACATGAAAATATCAGAGATGCGAGACCCGGATTTGAACCCGCATCACTCGGTTATACAAGCGACGCGTTACCGCTGGGCTACCACTGCCTGGGGCCAATCATATGATACATAGGTCTATTAAGTACTTTGTTGGTGGTCTAATAAAATAAATAACTGAAGTAGTTTTAGTAAAATAAAGATTACCGCATTCAAAAACTTAAAAAGACTAACTTTTCAGTGATATAATACTATATTATTGCAGTATTAGCCACTCCCGCGGCTTCGCCCGCGTCCTAATGACTATTGAAAATAGGGATTGGGGTTAGAAGGATGACAATTTAGGGTTACAAGAATTTTTGGTGCCAAATCATAAAAAAATAAAATTTTAGTCTAATAATAAAAAAAATGTAGGTGGCTAGGGAAATAAAAAAATAGCCTATAATTAATATACATAAAAAAAATCATAAAAATCCGTCAAACCGTTTCGGAGGAGTTCGATAACAAACACTGTGACACGTGATTTTTATATATTAGAGAAGGAAGTTTCATATAACTGAATAACATACTCGTATTTGTACACTTTCTTCAAAATATTCCTCACTTCGTCCGCGTATTGGACTAAAACTTAATCTATATCATTTTCCCCAATATGTTTTAGGGCTGTGCCTGGCAGAGGTATGTTGAATGACTTGAATTATTGTACAGTTGCTTCCTAAGGACTTACATACAGATTTATGAAATACTTTTCATTTTATAGGGAGTGTGCGGATCAATCTAGGGAACGGTTTCTGCTCCTAGATGAAGTTACGGAAGTGTACCTATCAGCAAATAACGTGAATGTCACAGCTGTAAGGTTAAAGTTTATTCTAATATATCATGCGGTGATCGCAATAAATCAGGACTCCGCAATGATTTAAAATAAAAAAATACACATATAAATTCATTATAGAAATGTAAAATTGATGATTCACGAGTGATTGCAGTTTGTATATTTTGATTCGACATCGTTTATTTTCGAACTATAGTTTTGTATATTCCCTATACACAGTTCCTTTGCAGCAAGCCACAGGAGATAATATGATTAAGCACACATCTGTATTCAAAGCACGTCCCACTCGGGCGACGCTGGAAAATTACGCAGAATGACCCTTCAGTCTCAAATCTACAACACAGATATTGCGTGTTTTCATATAAAGACTACACTATAGAAAAACATTTTCAACCTAAAAATTATAACAGATTTTAGATTGTCAGGATAATTATTATATTAAATATTTGCCCTTTAACCTTTGGAATCGGGCGTACTTTAATAGCTACAAAAATGATTATAATATATTTTTAAACCTCTCGAAATACTTTGGTGACATTTAGGTACTTTTATGTAAACGTAAATAATAATTATCTAACGGTTTAATTATTGTTCGTTAAATACTTTGCAAACATTTATAGTAAGGATTATTTCATAGTATAAATAAAATTTAAGTGTTTGTTTGTAATTTCAAATTAACAGCTTTTCACTAAATGCATATAAAAGTATATACGGTACTTACATCGAAAAATCAACTATAAAAAAACTGTTTGTCGGTTTGTTCCAGCCAATTTCTGAAACGGCTGGATCAATTTTAATGGGACTTGTAGTCGCAGATAGCTTACGTTAAAAGGAATAATTTAACCTCCTTTTTATTACAAAATTATAAAACTGTTTAATTTAATTCAATTTGCGCCCAATGAAGCGGCCAGGTTTGCTAGTATTATTATATAAACAATTATAAACTGTATACATAATAAAATACTTGAAAGCTAAAGAAATACAACATACTTTTGCCAAAATGTTATAAAATAAGCTCTCGTCGCTGCAATCAAGGCCCCGGTCACGACCGGCCGCAAATTAACGCTTAATCAACAGATGTGCAAAGTTACTAAGTATTTCGGTTCCGGAAATACGATAAGAAAAGTAATATCTGCTCCTTAATAACACAAAATATTTTCCGTCAGCTTACTTCTATATTTATTTACGTGAAACAAATATATTATGCTTTTTTGTTTCAACCATACATAATAATGTAATAAAGTTCTTACTTGTCGAATTTGTACATTATTTTTTTTAATCTTATTGATAGTCATTAGTCAGTATTATCTACCCAGAGGCCTAATTGATAGTTTTTAGAAATTTAATATGTGTTTTTGGCCGTGACCGTTTTACGAGAACACCAGGACATATTTTGATGAAACTTAATATGAGGTATGATAGCTGGTTATTCAGATTAACATAATATTAAGAATACTTTTTACAGCGGGAAAATATCACATCTCTGACAAATCTATGCCTTTGTCTTCAGCTCTTTTTAACATCCCACGGCTGGGCATGGGCCTCCCTCAGTACGAGAGGAAGCAGGCTATAGTCCACCGCGCTGGCCTAATGCGTGTTGGCGGACTTCACACGTCTTTTGAAAACTTGCTAGATTTTTCTCAGACATGCAGGTTTCTTGACGAAGTTTTCCTTCACCGTAATACAATTTGCAATCATGTTAGAAATTATTCACACATGAAAATATCAGAGGTGCGAGACCTGGGTTTGAACCCGCATCACTATCACTGCAAATCTATACTAACCGCTAAAACATACCTAGCTAGGGACGAACCCGAGCGGAATGAGTTGCTAGTATTGTAATATAACATACAGTATTGTAATATACATTCAACTACAACAACTTGTAACTTTTAATAAATGTAACATTTCATAAAGTAAACAATTTTTTTTCAAAACATTATAGCAAAAACATTATTCGAACTTAAATAAATAAATGTGAAGAAAAGATATTTTTATTTACTGTCCACGTCTCTTTCTGACTTTATCTTATTATATTCGGCGTAGCACTTTGTAGCACTCTGCTACGTGCAGAAGTTGATGCAGTATAAATAATATTTGACTAGATTTTTCAAATACCTATTGTTATAATTATACTATGTATTATATTGCGATGTATTTCATTAGTAGTTAATAATATTACCTATTAGATTTATTTATTTATCAATATTAACATTAATTATTTTAAAATTTAAAGTATATCTTTGTTTTAACATACTTCGATATAAATAAAAATAATAATTTATGAACAACAAGTTTAAGGCAAAAAGTAATTCATAAAAACGACAGAGATATTGTTTAAATTCAAAATTTAGAACTTCAAAATTTCACTCAGCTTATTACATAATTTTAATTTTATGATAAAATATGAAAAACCTTACTTAAAAATGTTTATTACGTTTCAAATAAGGTTTAATTTCCCATGAAATGGCCGGCGTAGCACTTCGTAGGCGCGTCACGTAGCCTCGTAGCCATGTGCTAATTGTCTCAGCTGGATATTGTGTCTATTTTGAGACTTTTAATGACTTACGTCTATATAGCTTACTATATAGTATGGAAGATTAACTAGTTTCATGGTCAACTAACTTTTCAGTTGTAGTTTCATGTGTAAAAATATTATGTGAGTACAAATATTTAGACTTCATTTGTACATATTTAAATCCGATTTAGTTAAAATATAAAAAAATTCTTGAATATATTGCTTTAGGTCGTTACATAAGTCATATAAATTTCGTGCTACTGCAATAACAGTTTATCGACCGCATTGCGACTATGCATTTCATTTCAGACAAAACCGTCTATTTGATATAGTAAATGGACACGAAATTTTAGAAATCACAGTAAGCAATTTCATATCAGGCTTTGATAGCCCTGTGAATGCCCAGGGGTTCAAATTCCGGATCTCTCTCTTTTGGTATTTCTTCTCTAGATATGCTGATTGCTGGCTTCAAAGCTAGTTGCAAGTTTTTGAAAAGAGGATGTCGAAAAAGAAAGAGAAGAAAGTTCGAAGACTTACTACTCAAGTGGTAGTGCCATGCTTGTTACCTCCGGGTAGCAGCCGAATGGGCCGGCACGCCCCGTATAGTACCACTCTCTCACAGGAGACCGGCGTGAAGTGGCAGCTATGCTGTCGCGTTTCGTCCGGTAAGTGAGAGTCCGGGAGGCCCACTCCCCATCCCTCCTCCCGTCCTTCTCCCTCCTCCCGTCCTTCTCCCTCCTCCCGTCCTTCTCCCTCCTCCCGTCCTTCTCCCTCCTCCCGTCCTTCTCCCTCCTCCCTCCCTCCCTCCTCCCGTCCTTCTCCCTCCTCCCTCCCTCCCTCCTCCCGACCTTCTCCCTCCTCCCTCCCTCCCTTTCCTGAAAGGCCGGCAACGCATCTGCAAGCCCTGTGGTGTTGCAGATGTCCATGGGCGGAGGTGATCACTTACCATCAGGTGAGCCTCCTGCCCGTTTGCCCCCTTTGTCCCATAAAAAAAAAAAAAAAAAAAAAGTTCGAAGGACGTGCGATTCACCAGTCCGCACTTGACCATCGTGGTGGACTATTCTGACTACCCTCGTATTGACGAGAGGCTCATGCCCAACATAGGAACGTTAAAAAATACTAAATAAATTACATACAACTTCATCTCAACGTAGCTTAAATATGAAATAAACTTATAATAATTTTGAATTTAAGCAATGAAAATATTTTTAGGACAAATGCGTCTTACATTGGTATAAATTAAATTAATTATATTCCTTTGTCCTTTTTATACGTTTATGTTTAAAATGTTTGCATTTGGCGTTGACTTTTCTCGCTACGTCCGTTACAGGTCTCTTAGGAGAAAATTTCTGTTTCTGGTCACGTGTTGAGGGACACATTTCTGTGTTTGTAGCAAATTCACTTGGAAATTGAGGTTAAGGATATTTTGGGGGAAAATATAAAAATATAAGCTTCATTGGGTTAAAATAGTATAACAACAAAGCTACTCGTAAACTTTCAGCTTTGATAAGAACTTTGCACTAAACATGCTCCCTGTATCTTGTCATTGCATATTGTTATGAGGATATAATTAGCTCTTTTTAAGTGCCTCGGTGGTATAGTGGCTGGCATGTACAGTCGCACTACGGGAGGTCATGGGTTCGAGTCCCGGGTTGGGCCAAGTTTAGTTATTGAGTCTTTCTGTTTCATAAGCCTCAGTAACAGCCCGCAGTTGGGAAGTTGGCGGTGTGTCACCCCCGTGCCTCGGAGAGCACGTAAAGCCGTCGGTCCTGCGCCTTAATTCTCACTGGTCGTAACGAGTAGTCGTCCCACCGGAATATGAGAATGATAAGGAACAAAGAGTGTACAAGTCGTAATGTTAGAAATGATTCGCACATGAAAATTTCAAAAGTCAAGTGTCGAATTTGAGCCCGCATCCATTACTCAAGTGAGCGCGTTACCACTGAGCTACTACTGACTTTATCATAAAACATTGCCATAACTATAAAAAATAAAAATCATTTTAATTTATAAGTAAAATATATTTGAAATTACAATCGCATCTTTATTAAAAGTAGAAAACACATTATACTCGTATTAATACAGTTTTAATCGTCGGTATTCGAAAATTACTTTGTGTTAAATAGTTAAATCGTAATTTGTTAATTAAAAATGATGGAGTTCATATATTTCAGTTCCATGAATCGAACAGGAATGTTTATCTCTGCGAGAAATTCAACTGAAATTCAGGCACGGACTAAAGTATCTTTACATTTTACAACAGTTTCATTTCAAACAATGCTTAAATTGAATGTGCTTAGCGAACTTTTTTCATTAGAACCCTTTCCAGTGTTTGCAATAAAATAGTTCAAGCTTTTGAATCAAAAATTTTGTGTAAACAAGGTGGATTTTAAAAACATTTGATCCTATTATGTATTATTATTAGTTTAGCACGATAATATTGTGAAGATAGTATGAGGTAATTGAGAAAGTTAAAAAAATACTATTTTATTAGCACGTCACAAATGCCAATACTATAGGTTTTTAGACTCTTTTTGTCTGTCTGCGACCTCTTTTTGATAAACAACATATATAATATTTTTTAGTATGAGAAAATATCACATCTCTTTCTCATTCAAACCGTCAAAACGTACCTTTACTTATTTTGAATTAATAAAAGCTGTTTTATGTCTAAGAAAACAATATAATATAAGAATTTTCATGACACTATCAAGTCTAGATGGTTCTATTTTTCAACTCTACCATTATCTAAATTCAATAGCGAGCTCGCGCTCTACATCAGACAGCCGAGTCACGTAGCTGCTTGATCAGACCGGAGCAAGACGGATCCGCACAATTGTTTGTTTATTTTGTGTTTGTTTTATACGACTTGCATCGAAATTTGACTTAAATTTGAATAAAAATGGTGCAGGGTAATGAAATGAAGTATATACATTCTGTCAGACATTTTTATTGTCCCACTGCTGGGCACTGGCCTTCCTCCAAATCGAATGCGAGTAAGTACAAGCTATACCTATATTGAATCAGGATTTTTCAGAAACTAAAAAGAATTACGTTGTTAACAAAATATTCCGAGTAAAAGTTTTACTTGTAGCCGTTGAAAATGTTCGCTATCCACCCTAGTTTCATCGCCAAATTAACTTAATGTTATCAAAGTATTGCAATTTCAACAACAATAATAAGTCAAAATAATATCCCAAGATACGATTACATAACAAGTACTAATAAAAAAAACGTAATATACTTTTCTGATCTTCTTCGTCGTAATAAGGAACCAATAAAACCACTGTCGCATTTATAGCGAAATAGTAAAAAATTAAAGACATTAAACTCATCCATTCTATAATGGATTTAAAAGATTTATTATTTATAAGTCATTTTACAATTAGGTATTTTATTTACGGAAGTGGATGAACATCCGGAAGGATATAAATTGTTTGTGTGAATTGAAATTGTGATAGCATTTTTTATAGAAATGGGTAGTAGTTGTCGTTAATCTCTTAGTAGTCTCTTTTAAGCTAGATAATGTAGGTTCGATATCTTTATGTGGTAAATTTATAAAATTCAATAAAGTATACAATTCTTTTCTTATCAATGATTTCTTGTATTTTTATATTCTTGAAGTATTTTTTTTATATTGAAAAAAGTAATTTATGGATCAAAAATAACACTCGACATGAACAAATATAACTTGAATTTTAAAGAAGGAATACTTCTATATCATTGATCAAGAACAATACTCACACATTAATTTTTACTAATTTTAAATCAAGATCAACAATAAATTCAATTATACATTATAATATCGCAAGGATGGTGACGGGTTCAATTCTATTGAATGAAGCATTCATCAAATCTGTAATTTATTTATTTAGATATAAATTTTACCAAATTTACATTCACATTTAGAGCTGTTTTCATTTCAAGTGCCTTGTAGATTGTGCCAAGATTTATCGCTGCTTTAAATAATGGTATTATTTGCTTTGACTGAGAGTGAGGGTGTCACGTGCGTCGATGTGTCGATAACGAGAGATTGGCTTGGTTAAGGTTGAGTTTACCTTTTCGGATTTCTTAAACGGTTTTTATATACGGTTTGCGTTGAACGAATCTGTATTTTAACCAGATGCCAGCAAAATAGTACATATGGTTTTGTTGTACTATATCGTAAAAATGTTACTTAATGGTTAACAAATACCTACTTTAATCTGTTAAGTTTAATTATAAAAACTGATATTCGTACTTATTGTCATTTTGTTTGATTACCTCATTTTATGCTTTTTTGCGACTAGCTTTTGTCCCAATGCATTTGAAGACCTAGACGTAGACCTAGACCCCCTAGACCTCCTAGTATTTGAATCACATCATACTTTACTCACTTTACAGTTTGTTTTTAAAAATGTTTTGGAATTCACTTAAACTCTGAATCTCAAGCCAATTGACATAATTATATTTAAATTAAATTCATTTAAACGTTATTTCATTCACTTTTCTTTGTTTTGACAAATTTACATCAATGAGATATGGATTATTTAATAAAAACAACTAGTTTCATTAAAAAATATAGCGGAAGGAAACAATTGGGCAGTCAATATATCTAAATTTCAGCTGCCAATTTATCATGTAAGTCCTATTAAAATAGGGTCATCCCTATATCGTTTAAGTAATAACGCCAGCCGTCGGGTCGGCGGAAAGAAAATGAAGTCACGCACGCCTTCAGTAGATCAATTCTCATGATCGATGGTGATTCTATAGTCTATACGATATTTTACAGATGCTTTAATAAAGTATCTATCGTGGCAATTAATTATACTAACAAATTGACTTATGTAATGTGATCCGCTTTGATTTATACTATGGAAAAGGTCGCAGGTTTAACCTTGTTTGTTTTGTTGAGGTAAAAGCTACGATAATCCAATTTTGAGCTAATTCTGTATTGTTAAGTATATTAACTAAAATATTGGCAAAATAATTAGGTTTAATTCATACTAGTGATTCACAATTGCTTTGCTCAGGTTTGTCCCCCGATCCCTTCGCAAGATCCCTTCACCCGTTCTGGTGTAATTGAACAAAAGAACATACATCCATCCAAATTTTTACATTTATATTGAATATAGGGATGTATGACTCGGTAACAATAAAATAATTACAGAAACTCAACCTTTCGGCTTTATACTTAATATATATTATAATAATATACATATAATTTTTTAGGCCCTAGAGTATCATTAAGAGATAATTTTAAAGAAATAAAAATATTGACTGTTGCTTCTCAATACGTGTACGAAAATGTTATGTATGTTCATAAAAATATACACTAATTTCCCAGGAACTGCGACATGCATAGTATTAACACTAGGAGTAAAAATAATCTTGTAATGCCTATGACTCGTTTACGCCGAGTCAGTAATTCTTTTTATGGACAATGTATACGCTTATACAACAGGATCCCAGAAAACGTTCAACAAGCTTCTATTGCCAAATTTAAAAACATTGTGAAAGAACGTTTGTGTACTAAAGGATATTATACGATTAACGATTTTTTAGAAGATAGTACGCCTTGGGAATGATGTGATCGCCACCAGGCTATTTCAACCTATAGAATTATTGTTAATTTCAATTTAATTAAAAAAAGAAAAAAATACTAAGACAAAAAAAACAAAAAAAAAATTAATTAGTCCCGCTGAGTTTCTTTCGCCAGTTCTTCTCAGGTCAGTGGTTTCTTCCTTCCGAACTGGTAGTCGACTCATGACGTTCAGTAAAAAATTGTAATAATTTCATGCTGAATAAAATTTGAATTTGAATATATAATTTATTTACTTTATGCTATAACAATATACTAAACATATTTTGTCATTAATTGCAGGTATGACCACACTACTCATTCTACATCAAAAATACTCGTATGTATGAAAATTTAAGGTAACGTTTATTTTCAAAGCTTTTCGAATTTTTCTGTACATTTATATACATTAATGTTTTCACGACATTGAGATAATCCGAAAAGGTATTTTTACGTAACACGTTATTAAAATAAACATACAAAAATGAAATATAAATGCAAATAGATTAAAGAATAATATTACAAAAAAGCACTTCACAAATGGGAAATACCTCGCGGTCGTAAAGTCGCTTATAGGGACTTATGGGTGGACGAGTCGGGAAGTACGTACTAATTATAATTTATAAAACATTTTTATACCATAAGGCAATTTCACTAAATGAGTAAACCAATTAAGTTTAATTATAATTACATAATGAATTTTAAAATGGTCGTAAGCGTTTCGGACACGCACAAGGTTTCATACAATTCCAACTTCACTTATCATAAATCAACAGAATATATAATTTATATGAAACGATTTTAGCATTTTTAAAACAAATTATACTATATTATTGCTGTAATGATATTGATTAAAATGAAAAAAATGTGTGTGTGTACTTATGTACACGCTTCTTTGGCGTAATAAGATAAAAATCTTTTCAAAGAATTTATGTTTCGGCTTATTCTAAGTTTGTAGAAAAAACGACACTAACAATAGAAAATAAATTTAAATGTGTTAAAAATAAAACTAACGGCTTGTATAAAAATATAAATAAACAAGAATTAAAGGATAATCATAAAGCATACTAAGTCGTAATTCACAAGCACTTTTAACATTAATAAATTAAAAAAGACACATTCCTTAAAAAACCAAAAAGTTAACTATAGCTAACTTCAGGGTGTCAGTTTTTCGTGACGGTGTGCGCGCGCATCGTAAAAATTTACTCTCATCATTTTTCTCTAACGCGCCAAAAGAAGTACAACTTTAAAAAAGCTTCCTAGACACAATATGGGTCTAAAGCACAAAAATCAAACATTCGGTCGGATATTTAGGTTATTCTGTTTCACACCTGAATATCAAATATGTTAGGTTCGAGATTCGCACCCATTTCACTCAGTTCCCTCGGCGAGCGTGTAATCGATCACTGCCTACATTGTACTAATTTAAAAAATATAATATATACAATTGTATTTTTATTTATTTATTTATTTATTTACAAATCCTTTATTACAGCAAAAAAGAAAACAAAAATACAGTAGCAATACATCTTACAAAGAAAGCGTTCTAGAGTGAGGGCGGCCTACAATCTTTATATATCTGATATTATAATAGAACTTTTTAATTAATATTCCCTCACTAATAGTTACTTTCTTTTTGATGTAGTGTGTGGACGTGGTGTGAAATATCTTTGGCCTTCAACTGTGATAAGGGCGGCCTCGCTTCATGCAAATGTAGCGTCGACTTAAGAATTCTTAAGTCTCTTGAAGCAGTCCGCTGGTTCACTTGTGCTTGTTCTTCTTGTTATTGTTTTCTTAATACCAGCGACTTACTTGCTTTAAGGGTAAGTTGTAAGTTCAATACGTTAACTAGTAGTGATTTAACCTGGCTTCACTCGGGTTCGTTCCTAGACAGGTTTTAACGGTTAATATATTTTTTACGATGAGATAATTTCTCGCAGTAAAAAGTATCCTATAATTTTAAATTTAAATTTTATATAATAATGTAAAAGTGACGATTCAAAAGTGCTTGTAAAAGTCTATTTGAATAAAGTATATTTTGATTTTGATTTTGACTATTTTCAACATACCTATAGGATATCTAGCTATTATCATACCAAATTTCATCAAAATTGGTCCAGTTGCGGTCACAGATAGTAAGACAGTAGAAATTCAAGAAACTAAGGATTCGGTCTGTTTCTATAATAATGGCTAATTCGATTAGATTCTCCAAAAAAATACTTCATGTACAAATTCGATACAGAATTGTATTAAATGTATGGATAATAATTGAACACGGTACCTAGTCATACTAATAAATGAAGTTAAAATGCAATTTAACGACATGACAAAACAAAAAGGGTGTCGGCCCCAGCGACCTGTCAATGGGTAGCGGAAATAAATTAAATCAGGCTGTATTTTAATTTCCCAGTGGAAGGAAGTGGAGGCGCTCGAGTTACATTGGAAACGAAAAATTTCAAATGATACAAGCGATACTTTGATAAAATTTATATTGTTTTTAAAGTGAAATTTTGTGACAATACATTTGTACTGAAACTTTTGTCTATGTCTTTTTTTGATTTAAGCATGTCTTCATTTTACAAAATGACGATTAACTGCAACTCAAGGTTTCCGTTGATATAAGTACGTTTTAATTTAAATATCTAGTTTAAACTATAACATAATCGAATCCGTGAAATACATGCGTTGTAAATACAACATTTTTTTTCGTTTAAATACGTCTTAATAGTTAGGTCTATAACTCTCTTTCTCTCTTCTTACATAGTCGATATAATCTTCAAAATTCATAGACACATAACACTGTGAATTATAAACCCAGTGTGTATTTCTCTCATTCTACATACAAATTGTGCTTACTACGGTAGTCATCAAAATATATATTTGTTCTAAGCCCATCTACGAGATTTATTACAAGGACACATGGTTATTATTATACAAAAAGGGTTTAACCACAAAAACTCAAATTCATCGTCTCATAAAACAATATTTCATACGACCTCTCTTTAAAAAAGCTAGAAAAAGCAAGGAAAAGTTGAGCTTTAAGTTTAAAATTAATAGCTGTAAGCTCAGCTCATGCAAATGTTACGCGAGCTCAAGAGCCACGAGTTTCTTTTAGCGGATTTTCGCTGAAGGCTTAACATGAGTCGTGGTTTTGAAGAAATTGTGCCTCATGTTTAAGTTGACGAAGTGTGAAAAAACGTTTTATTATAACAAGCTTTTAGAAGTTATAAATGAAACTAACTTTTCAGACTTTCAAAACAAACACAAAATCCGAAAAGGTACTTTCATTTATAATGTCGAATATTCGCGTAAACCTATGAAAGTATTAAGCTTGTTGAAGATTTAAATTACGAACATATTGTGTATTTACAATTTAAGAGTACTTTATTTAAAGGAAATTAGGTTTTTTCTAAATGTTTATAAAATAAGAGCTAATATAAAAACGGCGAATTTAGATAAAATTAAGTGTCCAGATAGAGTAACACTAGCAAATTTTATTTGTGGCGCATTAAAGATAATTGAAAGTAATTATTTCGTATAATTCTCTATATTAGTCATAACTCATAGCTTAGTCTTAGCTTTTGATTGCGTGAGAACTGTTCAAGAAATATTTTCAGTCAATAAAAGATCTATTGTTACATAAAATATTTGAGAAACTAACAAGTTTCCTTCAGATATGAGAAAATAACCAACGAAAGAACGGCGAAGTCCTAGGCGAAAAATATTTAAATATAAAATATTACAATATGGTCTACTTTGTCCCACTTGATTAATCTAACATACATTTTTATGACTTAACCCTTTCAGACTGTCATGAAAGTGAAAAATTAGGAAAAACCTAAGTGTACTTTATTACTTATAATGTGACTTTTAACTTAATTATGTAATTGTAGCGGGACTTACGCGTGAGTTCGTAATTGGCAAGATACCTTATACACGACATTCGACTGTTTCGTGCCAGCCGTGGTCAGTTAGTGGGCAGTCTGCGTATTTTTGACCTAACTTGATGGCTAGTATGCTATTTTTATTATGTAGCTTGGATATTTCATAAATATGGCAATATATCATATTATATTTGTATTCTTTTTATTTAAATGATTCGAATTAAAATAAATGACTTTATAAGATACTTTGATGCCTTTTTGAATTTTTTTGTAAATTGTGGGTAGGCACTATCTGTAACAATTATATAAACCTTTGAGACGTTAAACACCTTAGTCTCTCCCGTGACCATGACCGCTGTAATGCATTCGAAACGTCGGAAACCAAAAATCTAACAAAATCCGCGACAAAATCTGAAAAGATAATTTCATTTATAATGTCAAATATTCGCGTAAACCTGAGAAGTATAGTTAAGTTCGCCAGTACAAAAATAGCGCAGTTCTGTCTAGTTATAGATTACTTATAGATTAAGATCCCAGAGCGTTCTGACATAACTTATTTTCACATGGATGAAACCTTCACGACTTAGTAGCGTCTAGTATACTTTTAAATACCTGCCTACTTGTGAAGCTTGCCCTGTGACACCTGGGCAGGTACCAGGTGAGAAAGGTAACTAAAAATATGAGTTATCTTACTTAAATTTGTATGGCTGATTTTTATATATATTTTGTAGAATATTATTCTAAACTAGAATTATAAAGTGTCAGACACTTTTCATGGACCAGAGCTTTTCTCAGACGCTTTAAAGCTGGACAAAAAATTAATGAACTTTACTTATTTTTTCATGTCTGACTTTTAAATATGTTATTCAAGTAACTATTACAAAGTTATATTTCATCAGTCAGACAAATTCGAGTGACCAAACATCCCCTAAACACAAAATTATTCAGCCCGGAGTGCGAGCGCGAGAGCACTATGCGCATGGGTCTCAGAGTAAAAAATTGAAATGTATTGAAAATACTTAGGTACTAATTTCAATCCAAGATTTTTGCATCCTTATTTCAATAAGATCCCTTATAAAAAAAAAGATTTACAAAAGATTCAACCCATGCAAAATGTATATCTATATATTTATCAAGTTGAATCTTTTTTTCTTTAAAAAAAAATGTCAGTTTGACTGTGACTGTTTCACAAGAAAACCAATAGACACATTTTTATGAAATCGAGTATGGTCATAGGGGGTATCAGTACTGCAGGATTTGTTATTTCTGAGAAATCATATCAGTACTCAACAATTATTATGTAAAAAAATGTTCTAAAAACGCATTCTACACACCGGAAACCAAATTCTTAGATTGAAATTAAATATATGACTGGATACGTTATAACTCATAGTATATGTTTCTGACAACTGAGATATTTACCTGAAGTAACGAGAATCCTATATATTGACCCGAATAACCAACTAAGATTATACCAAATTTCATCATAACGTGTCCAGTGATTTTCTCGTCACAGACAGACAAACAGACAAAAATTCTAAAAACTATATATTTGGCCTCTGTATCGATAATAATGACTATTTATTTATTTATTTACTTGTTTATGTAATGGATAAAAGAATAATATAATAAGATTTTTAATTTAGATATTTAATGTACAGATTCGAATAAATTAGAATTTTATTATAATACTAGCAAATCATCAAAATCGGTCCAGCCATTTCAGATATATATATTCTTTTGACATTTAACACATCTAGATGTGAACTTAGATTACTATGTTAAAGCATAAATCTATAGGCGTGACTGTTTTTCAGTAAAGTGTACCACAAAACGCTCTGGTTGTGGGATAGTGTTTGTATAATAAATAAAAGATTGTATGATATAAATAAAAGATTGTATGTTTGTTCTTTATGCATTTCTAAACTATATATTCTATCTGATGAAATTTTGGTAAGGTCTTCTAAGGACGCCGGGGGTTATTGACCAAAAAAAATTAACTTTGTGTGTATCAAATAAATATAAGAATTTGCACAGGTTTTTTAATTTTTTAATTTTATTTTTAATTTACATGTAGTTATTTAATAGCATTGAGGGAATATGTTGGTAGGAATATAGTTTTATAGTAATAGTAACATAGGTGTTCATTTTAAGCTAAATTCTAACTTCCTATTCTCTAATCTACTATTGTTTCCGCTATATTTACACAATGCACATATCAGTAGGTGCTTTACTTTACGAATATTTTTATTAATTTATATTCTGTAGGTACTTCAGGTGTGTATATATTTTTGTGTTTAGGGGATGTTTGGTCACTCGAATTTGTCTGACTGATGAAATATAACTTTGTAATAGTTACTTGAATAACATATTTAAAAGTCAGACATGAAAAAATAAGTAAAGTTCATTAATTTTTTGTCCAGCTTTAAAGCGTCTGACAAAAGCTCTGGTCCATGAAAAGTGTCTGACACTTTATAATTCTAGTTTAGAATAATATTCTACAAAATATATATAAAAATCAGCCATACAAATTTAAGTAAGATAACTCATATTTTTAGTTACCTTTCTCACCTGGTACCTGCCCACGTGTCACAGGGCAAGCTTCACAAGTAGGCAGGTATTTAAAAGTATACTAGACGCTACTAAGTCGTGAAGGTTTCATCCATGTGAAAATAAGTTATGTCAGAACGCTCTGGGATCTTGGTATATTACACAAATGTTTCTCAACTGATCAATATTACCTATTATCGTTTCAAATTCTGTCCAAACAAAAACTCTAAAAACTATAGATTCTCTTTATCCATAATAATGACAATTTCTATTTCTAGAAAAAATATTTAATTTATAAATCCGGCTCTGAATTTTATTATATAAGTTTGCTATATTTTTTAACATAGTGGTCTATAATGTAAACATTTTTATATATTTTACAACCTCGCTCTAAGCGTTGTTAACAATGTCGGCTTTACATTCTTTTAAGAAGCGAAGCGACATTATGTTTTACGACACCCTTTGTCCAAGAATGTGAAAGCAAAATATGCTCTACTTTGTATAAATATAACTTTTATTTGTTTAGTCTAGCCTCACTTAGCTTAGACATAAGTGATATTAAAAAATAGTATCTTGCCATATTTTGTAATGAATTTATTTTAATAGCCTAGTGATTTTACTCGTACTAGGGTTGTAGCAGTGCTCTGTCACTTTTATAGAACATCGACTTAGTATAAATAAGAACAAGTAAAGTACCAACAAGCTCTGTAAAAATATTTGCATCACACACTAATACCACTTTAATTAATATTTTTGTTCTTATACTTTTAAAATATAGGGGGAAGCCAAAACGAGCAAATTACTTGTATTTTATAAAATGGTCTTTATTTAAGCAACTCGAAGAAAACCGCTTATAGCTAATACAACTGTCTTAATTTCTGTATTAAAAACATGCTAATTAAGTATTACTTGGATACGATTCAACACTCGGGCGATCTCTTTAGTCATAATTAGCAAACCTTTGATCTTAATTAAAGTACGAATCTTGGAAATACTCCTTTTATCTAATTTAAGCTACTGAATTATATAAATAAAAGCTCAATAATACTGAAATGTCTGTTTCTGAACACATTATGGTAGAGTTTAGATTGTTACTCACTAATTTTAACGCTGCATTATATTTAACTAAAAGCCGAGTTCAATTTTAGTTAAACTTGTAAAAGATTGGAATGGAATTCCACCTCCTATTTTGAAGTGGGTAAGTAGAACAGTAAGATATTATGGTAGATTACATGTATTAAATCTAATTAAGTTGAATCTATAAAAAAAATCAATTGCTATGCCATTAAAACTCAAAAAGGCTGGGCCGATTTGAATAATTCTTTTTTTGTTTAGTTGGGGTTGTGTCAGGGGTGACTTAAATATGAAATCCCAATAAAAAAAACTGATGGAAAATGGAAACGTTTAAAGCTGTTAATTTTGCTTGAGAACCGTTGAATCGTACTTAGGGATAACCGCAAACAAAGCAAGGGTGAGTCGTTAGTTTCTTATTAAAACAATTATATCAAGTTCAAAATAATAGAAAATTGTTATTCATAAAAAAATTAAGCCCAGCGCAATCTGTATTGTAGAGACGCTTGTAGACTTAAAAGATTACTCTTTCGTAATAACGCTCCTTAGATTGAGAATGTGATTATGAACATTTTCACCTAAACTAATCCAAAGTTGTCATTCTAATGTGACTTAAAAAGAACATTATATATAGTTTTAGATAGATATTCTTAAGCCTCGTAACTTACCAAAAACTAGGTAGCGCTGTATGTTAATGTCTCAACATATTTATATACTAGCGACTGACCTTCGCTTCGCTCGGGTTCGTCCCTAGGTTCTTTAGTATAAAATTTTTACAAACTTTGAATGTCTAATTTATTTATATCTAATGAAAAGCCTGAAAAATAAGTTTCAAGCTTCTAGCTTTAAAAATGACGTAATTTCCATACCAAATTTCATCCCCTATTTCAACCCCTTACAGCCCTTTTTTCTAAAGTAGCCTATGTCCTTTCTCATACTCTAGACTATCTGTGTACCAAATTTCATTTAAATCGATTCATAACCTAATCGGAGTCTATAACTTGTATTTAGTAAAACATTTCATGTTCGTATTTACCATTTTTGTAGTAAAGCATTTGAAAATTGAAACGTTTCTGTTAAAACATCTGAGGGCGTCGGTTGACAGCCGCCCGTGCAAGAGATTACTCTACAAACATAACCGTCCCTACAAAATCCGTCTGGCTCATAATGAAACTCTAATTTCGGTATTTTGTTGCGGACTTTCCTCAGCGATAGTAATAATTTGCTTCTTACTTCAGATCTTATTATGTTTTTTTATTTATACTTAAAATGATGTTTATTAGTTACGCTTTTAAAATAAAATGGATTGAAAGTTTTAAATAGTAGAAGGATTTAAGTTTAGGTTATAAAGTACTTTTTAAAATAGAAATAAAAAATTCGAAGAGGGCCACCTTAGCACCTAAGGTAATAAAAAATAGCCTACGACTTATTCTCAGACCTATCAAATATACACAAAAAAACAACTCGTGGTGGACTATGCCTTGATTGAAGGGAGCTCCGTGCCCAGCCGTAGGATGATAAACAGAGATAATACGCATAATATCTTAAACGCTTTTAACCACGTACTAATAGGCATGGACCTATACTAAACAAACCTCGCTGGTCAAGTGAGAGTTGGACTATACAAGTCAAAAAAAATGCTAGATACTGTCAGAAATGCAGGTTTCCTCTTAATGTTTTGCGTCACCGTAAGTCATCAGACAATCATGTTGAGCATAATTCACACATCAGAGGGGCGAGACCCGGGATTCGAACCCGCTTCACTCGATTTCTCAAGCGAGCGCGTTACCACTTTGTTACCACTTCTATATACTCAATACACTTGTGATAATAAAAAAAGTTGATTCTATAGAAGGGAAAATTAAATTACGAAGAAAATCCTAGCAAATTGATAATTTGTAACAATTTTATTTTTGGACGTATATACGTTCTGAAAGTGATTCGGGTTAATCCTGGCTTTAGGGTCGAACCTCTATTTGTATGGAAATCGCGCGACGTCTTGGTAGAACAGACTTCAGACGAGACATTACTTATAAAATTTTGTGATGTTTGAATAAGAGCCTCTTTTGGTAAAAGTGGGTAGGTTATAAATTTTATATTACATACGTATGATATTATGGTAAGGAAAAAGCGAGTTTTACTAAGCCTCCTTTATTATGTATGGAAGTAAATAATGTCAAAGTATAGATCTATAATAAAGCATTAATGTGCTCAAGATATTTTTAGAACAAAAAATGGATTCGTATACATTTACTGAGGGTCCCACGCTATATAATATATGGATATTATAATACATTTGTTGATTTAAAAGGTTATTAATCCAAAAAACAAGAACTGTTTCAATCTCTTTATAGATCTAGAGAGACGTTCGTTTATTAAGTCAAAAAATCCGTTAAATTTAAATCGAAAGCTGCAATATAAATTAATACACTATAATAGAAACCAATGGCCTTTAGATACCCTTTTAATAAAGAGCTAGGTTGGGTTCTTCATAAAATAACAAATAAACACGTAGAAAAGTAAACTTATTAGATATAGAATATCTTCTGATAATAAAATAATACACGAACGAAAAAAATGAGAACATTTATCTTACGTCCTATTGTATATAGAAAGTGCTGAATGTTTTTAGTCTCGTCTGCTGAAACATCGAACTAGACCGAGCCTTCAATTTTTAGAACCCTACTGTCCTGTCATAAGAATATAAATGGCTTATAAATAAATTTGCTTTACGCCGAGACACTTTGTTACTTGTCGCCTGAAAGATATCACCAACAAAACACATTTCAATATAACCCTACATTTTGTGTTTTTGTAGATGTAATACAATATTACATTTCATACTGGTATTATGAATGTGTTATAATATATGTTTTTATTTCTTTGTAGTAAGTATAATAGCTGTGCTGATTTTGATGAAATAAAAGAAAAAACTTGGAAAAGAGTTTGAAAAATGGTTGAAAAGAAAAAGTTTTTAACAAAAATAATATTTAAATATTAATAAAAGATTTTTTATGAGATACATGTGAATACCATACTCAGCTAATGGGACACTATGCCCAGCAGTGGGATGTTAAAAACGGTTGAATATATTAATACAACCTACATCAAGTTGAGTATGTTAGAATGCATAAGTAAGTGAATTCAAATATTGATAATTTAGATTCTACTAAAATTAATACGTAAAGGCCAAGGAATGAACTACATTTGACAAGATACGAAACACTAGACGGTACAAGCTACAGTTTTATTGAAATTCTTTCCCAAAAACGTTTCAATAAACTTTCATAAAAATGATTGAAAAAAGCTTCAATGTACTGAAAAAATTCAAAAGCTTTTTATATTTACAGCATTATACAATGTAAATATAAAGCAAAATACACTATAAGAGTACGCAGTAAAGTTCAAATTTCTATATCCCCAATATATGTAGGCTAGATCGATATTTATTACTATTTTCATACACTGGAGCCGATTCGAAACGTTTTAATTTTTTGGCGATATGAATTTCAAATCTATACACTTGTTTCTGTTCGATTTTTTTATTTACTGTAGAAATAACGCACAGTTTCAGTTTTTTTCTATTATTTGAAAATGAATTAGTTGAATTTCAGCAAATTCTAAGTTCAGTTTTCATATTAACGTTTATGGGGACTACTTGATTTGCCAACGGTCGCTGATTTGAGTTCCGCTGAGGTGTGATGAACTCGAATACTTGGTACTCTTCGTACTTCTACTCATTTGGGGTGTTTGTATTTA
Source organism: Boloria euphrosyne (assembly GCA_951802675.2). Taxonomy (NCBI): domain Eukaryota; kingdom Metazoa; phylum Arthropoda; class Insecta; order Lepidoptera; family Nymphalidae; genus Boloria; species Boloria euphrosyne. The sequence goes on from OX637893.1 coordinate 477,382, forward strand.
TAACATTCAAGTTGCATACTCGTATGTGTAGTGTATGAACTATCTGGAATCTGTAACACAAGCCTTACGAGCTTACCATGGAAGTTAATGATGTTGTGTTATATATTTAAGTATATTAACTAATATCAAAAACTGGAGAACACAAAACTTAATAAACTTGTCCATACTTTAAAAAAAGAAGATAGTTATATAATTTTCGTATTACAATTGATTTACGTACAACACTAACAGCACAACTCATGTCTCCCGGAGATTTACCGCATATTTTAATAAAGTGATTACCGCAATAATATAGACCCTTTAAGATGTAATCTTTACATCCTCTACACATTACACATTCTTTTCTTAAACATTTTCAACCTACTAGATAAGTGTATTACAAAACCATGCTTACTAGTCTTGGATTAAGATCGAAAATCGTTTGTAAGCATACGGTAATATGGTTATAATATTTTAGGGATTGCTTGCAAAATAAACCTTATTATTACAGGATTAAAGTTTATGTTTCGTTAAAAACATTGAAAACAAAAAGAAGGCTTTGATCAATGATATTGAAAAATAAGCGTTTGGGCTTTTTACTTTCATACACTTATTTCGTGATGACTCAAAGGGAAATGTAGAGAATGAGATAAGAGACTGTGTGTGAAGTTTTCAGCTCTGAAGTTACCAATAATACTATAAATAATAAAGATTTGCATTTTTTCGATCAAAATGAAGTAATAGTGGAAGGATTTCTACAAGAGTACGACATTGACGACATGTTTGGCTCATGTGGTAGTGACCCTGCGCCTTACTTTCTGACCCTATTTTCTGCGCCAGTGGTCGCGGTTTCGAGTTCCGCTGGGGGTATTCATTTGTTGATGATTAATTTTTTTACTCCAGTCATGGGTATATCAACTATCTGGTATTCGTAACACAAGCCTCCTAGCTTACCACAGAACTAGGTGGCGCTGTTGTAATAATGTCCCAACATATTTATTTATTATTTAGTATACAGAAAACCTACATCCTAACACATATTTATAGAATATAACTTTTATTGAGTTAATAACTCCTATGATCATGATTGCTGTAAGGCATTCGAAATACTGTGAATCAAATATCTAAATAAATCCTCGAAAAATTGTGGAAAGATACTTTTATTTAGATTATTATCAATATTTGTGTGAATCTTAAAATGTAGTAATTAAGTATATTATGTAGTTATTCTTCAAGCTTTTTTGAACAGCGCCATTGGTTGATTGCTGATAAATGTTGTGATAACTGAATTATACTAAATCTATATAATAACATTTTATGAATAGTAATTTATTAACAGATATGCGCTCTTCAAAATTTAAAAAGAAATATTTTTAGGCAAGACCAACCATATCTCAATCAATACATACCTGTAAGCTCTCTCGTAAAATGGACTACCGAACGCTACGTTATCTAAATAACTTTAGATTCCATCACATGAATACTACGTATTATACACTCCCTTATGTATTTTTACAAAAGCTCCGCGTTTGTATAATATTAACACGGCGCACTCATGTGTTATTTTTATCCTTACTTTTCTAAATAGAAAGCTTTTCGAGTTTACGTTATAGATTTGATCAGAATTAATTCAAATCAAATCAAACGTGTGAATTTTCTTAGGATCGAGAGAATAAGTTATAGTAAAAATCATCCGTTATAATCCATAAAGCCTTATATTTGTCGCGATATCAGTTAATGTAATATATTCATTTTCCCAACATAGACTACATATTTTTTTATACATTTTACGTTTCTACGAAATATTTCTTATAAAAATATGTTATAATGCTACACTACTTTCTTAAGAAAAGCTTTAAGCTCTTATCTACTTTAATATGAAGAGCTTTAATTCCTATCCTTCAATGAGCTTATTGTGATCTCAAGGAGTACTTTTGGCTATTAAATTAATTAAATCGGTACTAAATATTCAATTTAACGTATTACGATGCTATTGATTTTGCCGATCTCATTTGAATTATACACCAATTTGTCAGATTATTTAAAAAAATATTTTTATATTTCCCTATCTAAGCTTCATTTACAAATCAAATTAATGTGATAAAAAAAATATTTTTTTTCCTAAACTAAAACTTAAAACCTACCTAGTTTAATTAAGATATATTATATTCTTCATATATTTACATATTTATTAGATCATATTCTTTATATATTGAGCAAAGACCCCAAATAGAAAGTATAAATTAATTGAAACAACGCCCTATATCTCCATTATTCTGGGAAAACTGTACACAAACTTATGTGTTTAAGTTCCCTATTATTACTTATTAACCCGTCAACGCGAACATACGAGACACAATAGATTTTCAATTGTTATAAATCTATATTGACCGCGCGCCCGTTGATAGGTTAAAAAAGTACTTAAAAGATCCTATTTTTCAATATCATCACATCATGCGTAGAGCTATGATACAATGTATTGCATTTCCATCCAATTACAGGCCAACGAGAGAGGAATTTGCAATGTAAATGATATTGCAAGCGGCCATTTGCAGGCTAACTAAGGACCGCTAACTACATGCTTCGTATCTACGACTATCTAACGATCTACTTTTATAGACGGAACGTTATTTCTTTGTATCCAGCCCTTTTTAACGCCCCACTGCTACGAGGGGGATCAGGCCATAGTCCAACACCCTGGTCAAGTACGGGTTAGCAGACCTCATTCGAAAACTTGCTAGGTTCTCTCAGACATGCAGGTTTCCTCATGATGTTTTCCTTCACTGTAAGACAGGAGGTAATCATATTAGAAATGATTCGCACATGAAAGTAGCAGTGACACGAGACCCGGATTTGAACATGTATCAAATTATCCAAGCGAGCGCGTTACTACTGGACAACCACTGCTTTGTTTCTTTGAAATTGTTTTAAAAAGTCGATTGATTCATTTTTAACTAACAACTCAACCTTGCTTTGATTGGGTTTGACTCTCGGTACGTTTTAAGAAATTTAGGCTACTAAAGCTGGATTCTCGAAAATGATAGAAAAATAAAACTGCTTCGCAATTATTTCTTAATAATTGTGGTGTTCACCTCACAACACTAACTGTATATGTATATTACACTATAAATCACTGTATAAGGATAATGAAATAAAACTCAGTACTCTCAGCTTCACAATGTCGCACACGTCCGCTCTCTGCGGTGGTTGAAGCCTCAGTGTCAATGCTGACACTTTTCCCCACCACCTAAGGTCGGTGTGTGCAACTACCTTTATTATCAAATATAAATCATCACATCTCACCCTTTATTTATATTTGTTTTAATTTTAGTATTTTCATTGTTATTATAACTGCACAAACAACTCACACAATTAAATTTGTAAAAGTATTATTATTTTATTTCTACTCGTATTATTTATATTCTTCTTCCCTTCATTTCCATTTACTTATTGCCAAATCTTTGACAATTCATCATTATCACTAAGTCTCCACTGGCATTTTTCCTTTATGAATTTCTTTGAAACTCTTGTCCAGTCTCATATATTTTTAACATACCCTTGTCCTCAGATTCCTTTCCTATATTACATAGTATTACGTTCCTTTCTCTATTTTCACATTCTTTTCCCTTTTCCTTCATTATTTTATCATTATCTCTTAAGTATTTTTCCATCAGTGTCCTTGTGTTCTCTTGCCACCATATTAACATAATTAAGTCGGCAATCGCTTCTGCATTACCATCATGCCTTTAGTGCGCGAACTCAAGTAATCGTTTGCGTAATTTAAGGGATGTAAAAATTTTATTCCCTTTTAACATGGGTGTTAACATTACATACCCAAAGCTCCGTCGTGTTTCATGGTGTGATTAAACGTCTTCAATAATTTCAGTGTTTACTGCATTAAGTATGTAATCTAGAAAAAGAATCTGCAATGTTTGCTTACAAGGTTAATACACAACTTTTTGATATAAACTTGTAATCGAACGACGCATTCAATCCTGGCACAAGGTTTCAGACCAAATACTCCTAATGACGTGTGACGCCAATGTCTCTTTTTCTCTTCGACAATACTGTTTGCCACCCGTGTGAAACTCTTTATTTCAGTGAGCTATAAGCCGTGAGCAATATTAATCGTCAGATCGTTTTATTATTGGATCATAATATTGTAAGGTCTTAATTTCGTATACAATTTTATTCATATTTATACTTTAAGAACCGACTCCGCTTGTTCATATGTACTTCATTTACTTTTGCATTTTTACTGTCTTTAACAAAACGATAAAAAATTCCTAATCGGTTCCGATTTACAGACTAGTTATGCACTTTTTACACAAATGAGTAAATACATAGTTGATTATTCTGGTTCAGTAACCTTTGACTACTTTAATATATTTATCTAAATGCTTTTCTCTTTTACAGGAAAGCTTGTGATCTAAGAAATAGTTGTTACATTATATTCAACGCATTTTTCTAAATCTTTATAATCAAAATCATCAACTTCCAAAAGTTTAAAATGTCACCAATATTTTTACTCATAAGAATAGAACAATTTAATTTTCTCAGAGATTAATATTTATTAAAACTTAACTTCAAACTACTTCTTTTGAGTAAGTACATCGCAAGTTTACAGGCAAGACAAGTAACACGTAGAGACACTCCAATGCACCGCCGACATAATTATAGGTGATGGCCACTGGTGGTCGTGCCTTAAGCTCATCTCTTTTCTTGTCGAGCTCGTTGCGTCGCTCTATTTCAAATGTATTTACCTGGTTATATATGAGCTGGCGCCACTCAGGCCGCTGTGCTGCCTTTGCTTCCCACTGAGAGGGCTCTATTTTGCACCGTTTCATATGTCTTTTCAGAACATCTTTATATCTTAGGTACTGGCCACTACTTTTACGCTTACCGTACTGGAGTTCTGAAAAGAAGATGCGCTTTGCCAGCCTGTCACTCGACATACGAGACACGTGCCCACACCATCGAAGCTCATCGCCTCATTAGATAACCTTCAATACCTCCAACCTTTGCGCGTCTCAGAACATTTGTATTTCTGATTTGGTCTGACCATCGGATGTTCATGATGTCTCGGAGACATTTGAGGTGAAATCTGTCGAGTATACGTATATGCTTACGGTATAAGGTCCATGCCTCAGATGAGTACAAAAGGCTTGGCAGTACTATACTCATATAAACGTTTATTTTCGTGGAGAGCCTGAGATCATGCGAGTGAAATACTTTGGCTCGTAGTTTACCATAAGCCGCAGCAGCAGCATTTAATCTGTTGTTTATCTCAGAATCTAGGTCATATTTTGAAGTTATTGTGCTACCAAGATACCTAAACTTCTCCACGTGTTTCAATGTTTTAATGGTTTACAGAATAACGACATCTTTACACGGGATTAAATATGCTTAATTTTACGAAATATTAATAATATATATTGTCGCGGCTAACTCCATCTAGCTTGTACATAAGGCAACTGCCTATGAACCTCTAAGTAGTTGCCACCGTTATCCGTTGTGTGGCGCTGCGGCGATCGACCGGCGTCTATTCTCTTGTGTGTCATAGACGAGGCATAGACACTAATTAGATAGTGACAAGTGAAAATTTGAAATCATTCTTCTTGTTAAATCGTAACGCTCCGCACCTAATGTTTTTTTATATACTAAGAACCATTGTAAAACACGAAATATACGTAATTCGAGACAGTCTACGTTTTATTTGAAGACCTCCGTAGTTTTGGCTGATCGTTGCTGCCCCATATATTTTATATTTCACTATTTACTTATTTTAGATAACTTTTGTTTTATTTATTTTTTATTATATTTATATATTTATGTAATATGTAGTAAAAACCTTAACAATTTAAGATAATTAATTTTGTTTTATACAACTTATAAAAATATTATTCTGAATAATTTCTTCAAATATTACCATTGCTTCTTCATAATATTTAAAATATTTTATTCTACATTAAATTATTACACGATTATAATTTTTACTGAACGTTATGAGTCTACTACCAGTTCGGAAAGAAGAAGCCACAGACCTGAGAAGAACTGGCGAAAGAAACTCAGCGGGACTAATATTATTATGTTGTCTTAATCTGTGATTTTTTCCAAGTTAAATTAAATTTTGCAATAATTGCTACCAGTATCTTCATTAAGGTCCAATCATTCCAACTATCAACCTCCAATTACACATTCCAATGTTGTGTTATCATCCATGTATTTTGTATATATTATATGTATCATCGACATCGGTTCATTTGCTGGTTTAATCACCTTTTCGTTGATCTTCTTATCTTCCGCTTCTAAATATTAATTTTGCATAGTGGCCCACATTGGCCTATATAACCCATATAAATAAACCCTAACATGTATCACTGTCACTTATTACTTCCACATCGTCAATACTGCTTACTACTAAAGCATTAGTTTCTGCAATGATTTGATCACAAAATATTAAAATTCCAATTATTAGTATTTTTCCCTTAAATCATTTGTATTACTCCGTTTCTCAACAATTAATAAATTATTTCTCTTCTTTTCTGTCTTTCTCCATTCCTCCCACTCTCATGTTCTGGTGGGACGAGATTAACACGAACAGTGAAAGTTGATTCAAAATTTTATTAATTTATCGGAATCAACCGTGTACTCTGAGGCACGGGGTGAATATTTCCAACTCGGGGATATTCCCGAAGATCCTCCAGGTAGCTACTACTATAGTAACTACACCAATTTCAAATAAAATATAATTGTTTGTATTCAAGACATTATCACCATCAAACAGATTTTCATTCTCTCATTCATTTTCTGTCTCATTTGATTTTCCATATAATATCATGATTTCGTATTTAAACCATTTTTTCCTTTATCAACCAAGTATCTCAGTTTACCAATCGACTTATCAGACGATCTACTAATATTGTAGCATCAATCGACCTTTCAGACGATTTACTAATATTGTAGTTTTCGAGTTTTCACACGATCTACTAATTAAATATCATAGTACCAATCGACCTTTCAGACGATTTACTAATATCGTAGTACCGATCGACCTTTCGGACGATCTACTAATATTGTAGTACCGATCGAGTTTTCACACGATCTACTAATTAAATATCATAGTACAATCGACTTTTCAGACGATTTACTAATCTTGTAGCACCGATCGACCTTTCGGACGATCTGCTAATATTGTAGTACCGATCGAGTTTTCACACGATCTACTAATTAAATATCATAGTACAATCGACTTTTCAGACGATTTACTAATATTGTAGCACCGATCGACCTTTCGGACGATCTGCTAATATTGTAGTACCGATCGAGTTTTCACACGATCTACTAATTAAATATCATAGTACAATCGACTTTTCAGACGATTTACTAATCTTGTAGCACCGATCGACCTTTCGGACGATCTGCTAATATTGTAGTACCGATCGAGTTTTCACCCGATCTACTAATTAAATATCATAGTACAATCGACTTTTCAGACGATTTACTAATCTTGTAGCACCGATCGACCTTTCGGACGATCTGCTAATATTGTAGTACCGATCGAGTTTTCACACGATCTACTAATTAAATATCATAGTACAATCGACTTTTCAGACGATTTACTAATCTTGTAGCACCGATCGACCTTTCGGACGATCTGCTAATATTGTAGTACCGATCGAGTTTTCACACGATCTACTAATTAAATATCATAGTACAATCGACTTTTCAGACGATTTACTAATCTTGTAGCACCGATCGACCTTTCGGACGATCTGCTAATATTGTAGTACCGATCGAGTTTTCACACGATCTACTAATTAAATATCATAGTACAATCGACTTTTCAGACAATTTACTAATATTGTAGCACCGATCGACCTTTCGGACGATCTGCTAATATTGTAGTACCGATCGAGTTTTCACACGATCTACTAATTAAATATCATAGTACAATCGACTTTTCAGACGATTTACTAATATTGTAGTACCAATCGACTCTTCAGACGATTTACTAATTGAATTTTGTAGTACCAATCGACTCTTCAGACGATTTACTAATTGAATTTTGTAGTACCAATCGACTCTTCAGACGATTTACTAATTGAATTTTGTAGTACCAATCGACTCTTCAGACGATTTACTAATTGAATTTTGTAGTACCAATCGACTATTCAGACGATTTACTAATTGAATTTTGTAGTACCAATCGACTCTTCAGACGATTTACTAATTGAATTTTGTAGTACCAATTGATTATTAGAAACTATGCATTTTAGATTTATATTATAACAGCTGATCACGTGCCTTTTTTTAAAAATTAACATGTAAGATAGAAACACATTTAAACATAATTTTAACGATCACTGTTATGTTATAAACCATTTCCAAATAACTATAAACGAATAAAAGAAAATAATGTATTAAGCATTATTTTATCATCTTTTTTAATATATTAATTATATAATAACATTTCACTTTCCATATTTTTATATATATTATATGGAAACCACACAACTTAGCACGATTTTAACGATCACTTTATCAGTGCTTCTATTTAATATTATTTAATTTATTACAATTTTCTTTAACTTCACTATAAAGCACTGTATCTATTTAACTTTTCTCTTTATAATTGAGAGTACCAGCAAATAAAATAATGTTTTACGCGTTACAAAAGCTAAGTTGCCCTCTTTAACGGTTACCATTAGCTTTTATATCGATTAACCGAAAGTTAAATCTTAATTATTATTTTTTTTTATAAAACGTCTAAGGGATCAAATACAGTATTTTAATTTCAAGTTATTCAGTTTAATTTCTAACTCACTACAATAAATAAAATAATATTTTGGAATTATTGATCTAGTAATAAGCTTTAAAACTGTACTATTCTTATAAATTTATAAAATAATATTTCTAAACTATTATTCAGTAATAAGTAATAACTGCAAAATTGTTCCATTCATATACAATCATTATTTTCCAATGCAAGTAGAAAAATCCATAGACACTCAGTATTCATTAATTTGAAGTAATCAAATTACTTCCTATTATTTATCTTATAATATTGTTATATTTCTATGTATGGATATTATTTTATTACATGCAATTTTAAGACTATACGAAAGCTAGTTTAATGCTCAGTAATTAAAATACTCTTCTACATTAAAATGATTGTATTGAATAAAACGTCTGTAAAAAGTATTTTAAAAGCATTATGTTTTAAAATTATTATACGAATTTTTTATTTTACATATTTTTATTTTATAATAAATCGTTATTATTTCTATTTATGTATATTATTTTATTACATACAATTCCAAACCATACGGAAGCTAATTTAACACTCGGTAATTAAAATACACTTCTAGGTAAAATTGATTGTATTGAATAAACATCATCAATTACAATACGAATTAATTTGCATTTCATTACTTTAATATAACCAACAACAATTACAGCTAAAGAAATTATAATATTACATTATAGAAACCCTTTGTCGTATAAATGATATAATTTAAGCCATAGATCACTGGTATATTGTCCGTTTGTTTATTAGAACAAAAATTGAATAATTACTGTTATATTAACTTTGAATAATATTGTCATGAAAAAATACGTTAGACGAGATATTTGAAATCTAAAAGGCACTTTATATTACTGTGTATTTCATCGTTTATAGATTTATCTTATTACTTTTTTCTTTTTCAATAATATAAGTATGATTTCACTCACCTTAATCCTCGTCGCCATTTGTGGTGTTCACCTCACAACACTAACTGTATATGTATATTACACTATAAATCACTGTATAAGGATAATGAAATAAAACTCAGTACTCTCAGCTTCACAATGTCGCACACGTCCGCTCTCTGCGGTGGTTGAAGCCTCAGTGTCAATGCTGACACTTTTCCCCACCACCTAAGGTCGGTGTGTGCAACTACCTTTATTATCAAATATAAATCATCACAATAATAGATTCTTTTTAGATCAATAATTTATATAAAAAGATATATGTGAAATTATTAGTTTGTTGAGACATTATTACACACGGCGCCATCAAGTTCCGTGGTAAGCTACGAGGCTTGAATTACGGATACCAGATATTTGATACACTACACATATATATCTTGACTATAAATACATACATATTATAAATATAAACACCCATGACTGGAGTACAAACATTCGTGCTCAATAAATGACTGCCCCCAGCGTGACTCGAGCCCGCGACCGCTGGCACAGAAAGTAGGGTCACTACAAACTAAACCAAACATGTCGTTGAATTTTATATATACGATGTACATATTTATACCTATGTATATCTAATAAATAACAATTATATTTCTTGTTTTACTTTCAGGTAAATTAAATTTCGCCTTGGCCTGTTTCTGCAGTTGGTATCTGGATTTTGTAAGCTTATTATATTTTATAAATTTTAACGCAATGTCGATTTTCCAAATAAGTTTTCGCGTGGAAAGTTCAACATCGCATTATTATATCTGAAGAGCTTTATTTAAGCGCAAGTGGTTGTAGATTCCAGTCAAAATGATGACGTCAATACTTATTAATAATTTACATATTATAATATAAATATAATACAGACATAAGTTTTCTTTTTATTTATATAATGTATTTACTAGTTCTATGTGGAAAGTCACCGAACTCATTTCTAACCTGCAAATTTAGAGTTTAAAGCACATAATATGATGTCACTCTAAACAACGATATGCACATTTCATAATAAAGACTTCTATGGACTCCTCTAAATAAAGTATGAGAAAATAAATTACTTACTAAATATGTATACATAATATGAAGAAAAGGTTAGAAAATAATATGTCATTTTAGTTTTAGTGATAACTATTGACAGTATAACAATTCCATTTTACCGACCAATCTCCTCGTGTCATGTCTGTTCTGCGTGGTGTTAGCGATGTGAGCTGTGCTCTACTGGCACGTTTTGAAGCCATTAGTAACAAGAGAGTTAAATAAAAACGATAATCTAATATATAAAAATCTCGTGTTACAGTGTTTGTTATGAAACTCTTTCGAAACGGCTTAACCGATTTTTATGAAATTTTTCATACTATTGTGTAGGTGATAGGGTGGTCATCTTCAATTTTTTTGTATATTATTTTTACACAAAATTTTTATTTCTTATTTTTTTAGATTTGGCATCAAAATATACATATAACCCTAAATTTTCATCTTCCTACTACCAATCCCCTTTTTAATAGTGATAAACGCGGACGGAGCCGCGGGAATTGCTGAGACTGCTGAGTCTAGTCAGTACATCTAAGTTAGACGATTCTTGCCAGTTTAGGTTGGTTATCGCTCTCAAAGTTGTTACTTAATTTGGAGATTTATACATCATTTGTAATTCATAAAGTTCTAGTTCTAAGAAGGCGGTAACTTCGGGACTTTAAGCCCTTCGAATTCTAATTTAGTTGATTAAAACTGAATCGCATTTAAATGGCAGTAGTAAAATTTTATTGGACCGTTAGAGCTCTCATTACTTGGAAATAGGCTAATTACTTCGGGATATAGATTATAAAGATTTGTGTTTGGGCACTTCTGTCGCCATTTCATTACGGAAAGCATTGAGATTTTCCCAACTCCAATACAATAATTAGATTTCGTTCGAACTGGGAGTTGAACCCAGGACAGTCCAATATGTAGCTGGCAATACACCACTGAGTCTTTTAAGATACGTATATGCTTAATTAGCGATTCAGCTTAACTTCGCTTGTGTTTGTTCTTAGCTATTATTATGGAAAATTTATATAAGAATACATTACACACGTTGTCATGATGATCTTATTTCTCTTGAGGTGTTTCTTCGCATCTTCCTTCCTGAGTTTTATCGAAAACATTAAAAAACAGCCAAATTGCTCAAGCCGTTTTCGAGTTTTGCACTGATGAAAACTTTTGGTAATTCATAATTATTCATATTTGAATTCAATAAATATCACAACTAATGCATTGTCCAATAACCACTGTCAAAATTAGCTTCAATTTAGTTTAGCTTTGACCAATCAGCATGATTGATCAATCACTATCGGAAGTGGCGTATTTAGTTGCTAATTACTGACATCATTGAAATAATTCAAAAACAAATGACGGGCTCGAAAAAGAGTAATGCTCGGGTCTTTTAAGTCGACGTTGACGAAAAAGGGACGTTCAATTCGAGTTGATTTTTTATACAAAGAGCCACTTTACCCCACTTTAGAAGACTATGTAATTCTGTATAAATTTCATGGAAAATACTCTCTACAACATAATGTTCAAAAGTTTAAGACATTTTTATCAAGAAAGTGTTTAGGTGTAGACGTCAGATTGAGATAAATACATTTAATTCAGCAATTCAGCCCTTTTTTAACGTCCTAAATCGTTGGCTTACGCATCCCAGCATTACGAAGAGACCAGTCTAAGTGAGGGTTTGTGGACTTCACATGTCTTTAAAAAACTAGCTTGGCTCTCTTAGATCTAGGTCTAAGAAATAGAATCCCCAGAGATTTCCTCAAAACCGTTTCTTTACCCTAAAACTATTTAATTTTATCGTTGTTTTTATTAGAATATAATATATGAATGGGGCAAAAATATTGAAGTAAATAAATATTTAGTTTAAATTAATGTATAAGAAACTCAACAATTTACTAACACTAATTATATAAATCACAGTGTATTAAATCTAAGGATAAAGCAGCAAAACAAAATACAAAAACCTTGTACAAAATTCTTTCACGGACGATAAACTTTTGTTTCACAATCTCTTATTGTTAAAACCAATAAAACTAACTTCCCTCCATTACAATTTAAACCTAGAAGAAAGTGTTTGGGAAAGAAAGAAATCAAAGGACTACTCAGAGGGTAATTCATTACGGCGCAGCGCTAGAACTTGTAAACTACGAACGTGTTTTATCTGCGGAAAGATGTAGAGCTCTATTTTTACTTAATATACGATACCTTTAAGAATTAAAAGTTATAATTAAGTATCCTTCTTTTTTAGTTTGCCTGCGGCTTTGAATATAATAATAAATAATAATGAATATGTTGGAACATTATTACACACAGCGCCATCTTTTCTAGCTCATCAGCGCTCATCGTTCCGTGGTAAGCTACGAGGCTTGTGTTACGGATACCAGATAGTTGAGACACTACACATATCTAACAATAAAAAAAGACATGCAGATTATAAATATAAATATCCATGACTGAAGTACAAAGATTCGTACTAAACAAATTAATGCCCCGAGCGAGACTCGAACTCGCGACCGCTGGCACAGCAAAAAACACTACAAACTGAGCCAAACGTGTCGTCAATTTAGTGAATGTTTCGATATTACTACCGTCTTTTATAAAACAGTTTGTTTCAAGACAATTTTCTTTCTGATGTATACTGCCTTTATAAAGGCAAGATTATTACAGTCTTGCTTACTGAAGCGATAGAACGAATGAATTGTCTATTGGTACAAATAAAAGAAATGAAAGCGCTATCGCATTAAAGTGATATCCTTGTCACACGTTAGTAGTTCGTATAAACGAATATTACTACTTACCTAGTATAAAATTAAATGAAAATAATATTATTTAATTTCAAGTGCCTACTTATGTATATTTAATTTATTTTTGTTTATAATATACATTAAATTTATTTTTATATTTATATTACTGAGCCAATGTATGTTTGAGAGAATTAACAAGTTTTCGAAAGACTAGTCCACCAACCAGTACTTGACCAGCGCGGTGGACTTCATCACCCTCGTATTGAAAGGAGTCCTTTGCCTAGCAATGGAAACGTTAAGAAGAGGTGTGAATATTACAAAAATAAACGAATTCTAAGTGTATGTAATCTAATATATAAAAATTTCGTGTCACAGTGTTTGTTATCGAACTTCTCCGAAACGTATCGATCGATTTTTATGATTTTTTTGTGAATATTTGGTAGGTCTCAGAATAGGTCGTAGTCTATCTAGGTGATAAGAGTGACCCTCTCCAGATTTTTTATATTTTTTTCGACAAAATTTTTATTTCTTATTTGTTTATACTTGCCATCAAAAAATGCATAATATAACCCTATATTTTCATACTTCTGCCACCAATACCCTTTTATTAGTGATTAAAAACGCGGGCGGAGCCGCGGGAATTGCTAATTATATATAAGTATTTATTAATTTATCTGACATTTATAGAATTTAGACTTTTAATATTTAGTTTAATATATTTCTAAACTTGGTCACCCCTAGCCGATGAAGTAAATTCGGCAAATCCGTATCAGAGTTTCAAGCCGAGTTATTAATATTGATGGCCATCGCTTGGTTTACACTTTGGCTTCTCCCCGAATTTATTACTTTTTGTTAGATTAACTTCATCCTTGCTATTGCCGTTTTAGCGTTTATTCACCCTGTGGCCAGCCCAGCAGATTTTTAATAGACGAGGGAAATAAGTCAGGTAAATATCTCCCAACATAAAAATGTTCCTTTTTTGTGATAAACATTTTGTTTAAAACACGTAAGGTGTAGGCGCGTTCTGTAATTATGACTTTAGGAATGTCAAACACCTTAGACCTGTTGAGTATATTTGTTGTAAAGCATCGAAATGTCGAGAACGAAAAGAAGTAGTAAAATAAGTAAAATCCTTAGATTTACTCGTTGAATTAAAGAATTTTGCAAAATCTTAAAAGTCATCTTGGCTTAATCTAAATCTATACTTTGTAGAATTTTTGTCTGCGTGTCTGTCAGGGAACGTATTCTGAAAAAAACTGCTGGATAGATTTCGATGGAATTTGGTATGATGATAGTTGGTTATTTGAGTCAGTAAATAGGATACTTTTTAGTGCGAGAAATAATTCATCGCTAAGAAATCTATGCTAACGTACCAAACTAACCATTTAAACGTACCAAGGGAATACGAAGGGATAATACGAAGGGAAAGAATGAATCTGAACGGAGTCAGAGCGAGTCACTAGTATAGGTTAAATGAAAATAAAAATCACATAGATACGGCTAAAAATATTTTTATTATTTAAGTAAAAGAGGGTCTGTGCGTGAATGTGTCAATAGAATGTTAGGCCACTTGGAACAAAGAAAAGTTTTTACGGGCCATTAATTGCCAAGTCTTTTGTTATACAGACAGCTGCTTACCCTCATGTTGAAAATACCTACTACTGAGAAAAGTTAGGAAGTATTCGAAATTATAAAAAACACTGGAAAATTAAGAAATTCAAAATAATTGATAATGTTTTCAATATTATTATTAATAATCATGTCACATGAAAATGGAAATTCAACTGATACAATATTCTTAGAATAAGGCTTAAAACCGAAAATTAGTACACACAAATAAACTTTAAATGTTTGTTTGTAATTTCAAATTAACAGCTTTTCACTAAATGCATATGAAAGTATGTACGGTAACTATATCAAAAAAACAGTTTTTTTAATTTTTGTCTGCCTGTCTTTTTGTTTGTTCCGGCTGATCTCTGAAATGGCTGGACCGATTTTGACGAAACTTCTACTCGCAGCTTATATTATAGGGAGTATCTTAGGCCACTTTTATTTTATCATAAACTTGTAAAAACCGTTTATTTTAACTTATGCCAAGCGCAGCGCGCTGGGCTTGCTAGTTACCACTAGAACTTAAAAAAAAATCGCTGCTAATATACTAAATAAGTTGTATAAATCTTAAGGGATGCTCTAAAGAGGGTATAATCACGCACCCCATCTCTACCGCAATTCACTTTCATCCCCTGAAAAGATACCGCGATGTAATCTGACTTCCGCCGCAACGCTCATTGATTTACAATTTCGCCTTCGAAACTTGAAGTTAAGTGCGACAACTGCGAAGTAGCATCGCCAGTTCACTAAATTCCTTTGTAAATTGACTACAGCTTCTGCATTATGAATATTTTTTGTTTGACTAATCGTAGCAGTTTTGTATGTATCTCAGTGGGTAGTGACTCTACTTGCTACGCGAGAGGTTGCGGGTTTGATTCCCGCTTGGGGCATTCATTTGTTGAGTGACAAGAATGTTTGTACTAACTATTTTAAAAGTAATATAATATGTGTAGTTTACTAGCTATCTGGTATCCATAGCTCAAGCCTCGTAGCTTACTGTAAGAATGTCCGAACGTCTCCCAACAATTATTTTGTTAATTGCTTCAGAATGTGCTTAACGTTTTGACATTATTTAAATAACAGTTCTAACTTCTTTAAAATATAAAGTTACTTTCTTTTGATGAATGCAAAAGTAAGTGGTCACTTAAGTACTTTTTTACCTATGTTTGGTATAATAATTATAGCTGGCTATCCGATTTTATAAGATACTTTTTTCTGCGGGATTATATTACATCCCAAAGAAATCTATACTATGTACCTAGAGAATAAACTTTGCCTTAAAAAAAACCTGAACATATTTAGTCTTGTCTGGATATCGGGAACCAAAATTTAATATAAATCCTCAAAAAATTCGAAAAGATTGTTTAATTTATGTTGACACTTTAAATGCTCTCCTATCTTTAATGTTTTTGAATAAAACTGAAACCTATGTATGAGAATAATAATAAAGTATAAATTCAGCAATTGCCGAGTAAATAAATAAATGGAAAATGTATACCATTTGCATTCAAACTTTTAGGCCTTGACTTATGAAGAATTCTTAAAAAATCATTGTTTCTGTCGGTGACAAGAGAGTCGCGTTCTTGCTCAGTTTCATCCCACGCGCGCATGACTTGTATAATAATTATTTTAATGGTGCCTACATTTAAAACAAATTGCCTTTTTGTAGAGTTATTTTGACTTGGATTCTCGAAATTTCAAATACTTTACAGCAATCGTGATTTCTCGAGAATAGAGTGCTTAGTCTATCGCAAAGAGATAATTCGTTTATATTGTCAAATTCTCGCAAAAGTCTAATAAATTATGAAGTACTAATGACTCACCCTAAGACCTATTAAACGATGGAGTGATGACATTACAGCGGTAGCAGGAACAGACTGGATTAAACAAGCTAAAGACAGAGAAATCTGGTCCAAACTGGAGGAGGCCTATACCCAGATAGGGGTTCCTATCCAAGAAAATACATAAAAGAAATACAAGCAATAGTCAAATTTAAATTAAGGAAAAAAATTAACAAAAAAACAAAAACCGACTTCCAAACTTAATAAATCTAAACTAAAAAGTAGAAAATAATACTTTTAAGGACTTTGTTAATTTTGAAGTCGGTGCCAGCCAAAGCAAAATAACCCTAAATAGATACATATTTGATTAATCTATCAATTTGTAAACATAATCTGGCTGACACCGACTCCAAAATTAACAAAGTCCTTAAAAGTATTATTTTCTACTTTTTAGTTTAGATTTATTAAGTTTGGAAGTCGGTTTTTGTTTTTTTGTTAAAAATAATTTATTTTTAAATTTTTAGCGGAAAGTAGATACGTATTGTGTTAATGACTATAAAAATAAGTAAAAATTTACCTTCTATTATGAGGTAAACCTAATAGCCTGAAAGTATACAACCATCGGTCCATAATTGCGTATTATATTAAAAGAATTTTCTTTAAACTGCTAACCGTTGAGGAGTTGTACCTTCCATCATCAGTTACGGTACGTGACTCAAATGTCCATATAGCCTATAATAGATTCGGCCGAGCATCGTTAATTTGCTCCTAAAAATTGAAGAGTTCCGATACTTTGTCATGGATCCCATCATCAGAACCTTACCAAACTCTCATCAAACTACCCTTGAAGTATATCCTTTCCATTAAAAAAAGAATCATCGAAATCGGTTGGTTATATTGAGTTATTGGTGATATTGAGTTATTCGTCCATTTGTCGCGCAAATACTTAATGCAAATTTAAGACTTTTATGGTTTTCTCATGGATGCCATTGTCAGAACTGGAAAATATTAAAATGGGACCACATGGGAAGCACTACCTTTCAAATAAAAACGAATCATCAAAATCGGTTCACCCAGTTCAAAGTTATGAGCTAACAAACATTTAAAAAAAAACAGACGAATTGATAACCTCCTCCTTTTGGAAGTCGGTTGAAAATAGTGTCATAAGTATAGCTGAAATAAAATTGTAAAAAGTTTAAAGTCAAAAGTTAATAATATTTATGTATAAAGGACAAAAATGTAAAAACTTGGTGATGGGAAATAAAGAGGCTTATTATTATTATTATTATTATTAATGACTCACCCTCGTTTAGTTCGGCTCGTTCCCTAGATACGAATAAAGGGTTCGCATATTTGTCAGAGATGTGATATTTAAGATAAAAATTATCCTATATGGTGACCATAAGCAGCTACCATCATACCAAACTTCATTAAAATCTATCGAAATTTTTGTGATGCAGCCACAGACAAACAAAAATTCTAAATAAAAATTCTATATAGATTTGGCTCCTGTATCGATAGTAATGATTATTTTAATAGTAACATGAATATATTTATTTGTATCTTTCTTTCTATCGCCATTAAAACAGTTTTATCATATTTTGAAATCGTGGAGCTTTAATATAAGCGTATTGTACTTGTGGTCTACAGTTACACAGTTCAGCTGATTTTAATAAGCTGTTGCACTTGAATGCACGTTATTTTCTGCAACATTTCTCCCAACAAAATACACTTTCTTTCCACATTGCTTGTTTTTTCTTTCGATTTCACTCTCAAGTGTCAGAAATAAATATTGAGTTAGATCTTAATATTTAAAGTTCTACAGTTTGCGGTTGGTGGTAATCTGAAAAGTCAATTATTTGGCTTCTTGATTAGCTAAACCTGCTTACTCTTAAAATTATTTCAAAGTTGGTGTAGCTTTACAAAACAATCTCGAAACTCCTTTAAGTTATAAAGCAAAGATTTAAAATTAATTTTAGATAGTCTATCTACATTTAAGATGAAATATTGATTGATTTTACAACAAATCAAAGAAAACAATTATAATATTAGAAATTTTACATCGTACCAGAATAAAACCTATGTCGAGAAAAATATCAACGAGTATCACTATCTGTCTGTCTGTCTGTTTGCTAAAAAGAAGAAAAAACTACATCTTCATGCTGTTTTCACCAATGGATAGAGGGGTTCTCGAGGAAGGTTCAAGTGTATAATTTGTCAAGCTTTTTGTACACATACTAACGGAACCCGCGTCTTCACTCGCGCTTAATCTAGGGAAGAACCCAAGCGAAGCGAGGGTGAGTCACTAGTATTAGTATAAAGGTAAATTTTATAAGTTCACATGTGGGAAAAGTAAAACACAACAACCCATACGAACCCAAAAAAAGGCTTCATTTAGGACTTTCAGAATGACATTTCCATAACAAAGTCCACAAAAAAAACATGATTGATTCGCACAAAACCAAAGCAAATAGCTAGTATTGAAATATCTTTTTAATCAATAAATTCCGCGTGAGTTAAATTATTAAATGAAATATTTTCTGCGTTCCAATATTTCAATAACAAAATCGAGGTATTATTTAATTTAAAATCGCTGTTAATATCCGCAGACCGGCAGCTTTAATTAATCATTGTGGTCGGTTTTATTTCGATGAAATTGAGAATTTATTAAGTACTTTTAATTTTTCAATTTTGTGCTATTCACATTTCATATAAAATTGTGGTGAAAGTTTATTAACAAGCAATCTAACTAAATAAAGCTAAATATAAGCTTTTAATATTTCAAGCACATTGTTCTATTTAATATCCCTATTTGCTATATGTATATTCTATATTCATATGGATGAGTCCATAGTCCACCTCGCCGGTCAAGTGTGGGTTCGCGGACTGGGCATGTCTTTCGAAAATTTGCTAGGTTCTCTCAGTCATGCAAGACAAGTGGTAGCCATATTAAAAATGATTGTTACATCAAAATATCAGAGGTGCGTAACCCGAATTTGAACCAAGCAATCGCGTTACCACCGACTAGTTTATATATCTTTTTAATATGACCTTGAACATATAAGTTAGTACCTGCTTTACATACAAATTACTAGTAGCTTCGTCTCAATTAAGTTTCTCGTCGAACTTCTAAGACCCCGCCTTATATCGGACTCAAAATTCTAAAACAATAGCATTAGTTTCAATACCCTTAACTGCCCTCAATGTTTCACTTATTTGGAGGTCCTAAGCCCCAATCTATTAAAGAAATCTGGGTAACACAGGAATACTTCAGTTTTTTTAAAAGATATAGTTTTAATGGCATGACAAACATTTTCAGAAATACTAATTTATAACAAAAATCTAACCCAGACCTTTCTACAACTACAAATATTACCTTAAGTTGTATGTTTTACCATACAAATCAATTATAAGACAAACTTTTATTCTCTAATATAGGTACTGATTATAATTATACAGTTATCTATTGATCATAGAAACACAGAAAAATTGCCAGAAATCTTACATTAATGTATGTACTTATTTTTGACAAATTACCAAAATTGAAATTATATACCCTCTATTTGAATCTCTATTATTACCTAAATATCTCAAATGCTTAGATTTTGCAATAAGTAAACTAAATAATAGTATTGATACACATAAATACATTAGATAGCAGCTAAACTTATTATAAGATACATGAAACCCCACTAACATATACTCGTACTGAGGACGTGATATGACACTATCGTGTTTTGACATTAATTGTTGTAACAGAAGGCTAGCGTCAACCCTGTCATGTCGCAAGTAGGTAGGGTTGGCAGGGGAGAGTTTTAATAGGCTCATATTTTATATTATCGAAACCCGCTATTTAATCTGCGTTATATCGATATATTTTATGTATAAGTTTTGATTTGTTTGCTTATCCTCGTTCCCGCATGTTTTTTGTTTAGACTTCAGAGGTTAATTAACCTATGATATATATATATATATATATATATATATATATATATATATATATATATATATATATATATATATATATATATATATATATATATATATATATATATATATATATATATATATATATATATTATTATATTAGTGTCTTGATTGAACTAGCAGTAACCCATTTCGCTGCGTGTCCTACTTATGTAATTATAATTTCTTAGCCAGTTTCTTTTTTTAATTAACATTATCTTTCAATTTTTGGCACTTAGACCCCTTAGATGATTTTTTTTTTTAATATCACATTATCCTTTATTTGTATAGGTTCATAAAACGACAAAATTCTAATTAATTTTCAACCTTCTCTTCAACCCTACTGCTAGAATATTTACGCAAGAAAGGGTTATCTATTTATAGAAACAATCGATGGTGCAATGAAGTATTATAAACTATAGAACATATGTTTTGGTAATAAAGTTCAAAATAGTATGAGATTTCATGTCATTAAAATTTTAGCAATGTACGATACATTGCTGTGCGATGGGAGGCTATACGGATATACGGTATATAAATTAGTATTGAATACATATCAGATATCTATTCAATGCTGAATTTCTCTATAGATATATTCTACTAGTGTTAGTATTTATTCTATTCATTCGACGACACGTTCGGCTCAGTTTGTAGTTACTCTTATTTCATGGGTGTTTAATTTTTATGATATGTAATAACTTTCAAACTATCTAGTATCCGTACCACAAGCCTCGTAGCGAATCATAGAACTAGGTGTCGCTGTGTTTTGGTTTGTTTAAGCGATGGACTAGATATACCTACATCGAACCAACCCATGTAAATTATGACTACAATGGATAAGAAATGTTTGATGTAACTAGGGGACCTCGGCATCACACCCAATAAATACAATATGTTTAATACACTATAGTTATAAACATACCCTTAATTGCATAAAAGTTATGAAAAATTCTGTTCAATAAGTTAACCATTAGGCTTAGTTCGTAGTGACCCTACTACGCTTTGCCAGCGGTCGCGGATTCGAGTCCCGATGGGGCCATTCATTGTTTGTGATGAGCATGAATGTACTCCAGTCATTTTATAGTATGTATATATTTAAAGTTAGTTCTCTCTAGCCTCTTTGGTAAAAATAGAACTAAGTGGCGTTATGTGCTAATTCTCCAATATATAAAAGTAAATATATTATTTATAATTATTATAAAATATATTATTATTTCTTTAGTAAAGATGTTATTAATTTCAATTTCCAATTTTCTGTATTTTTAATTTATGATTTTTTTTATCGAAATCACGTCATTTTTTGCACGCCGCTATTTTTCCGGTCACTGCCTACATATGATAAGAGTACTCATGAAAGTACTATTTAAAGCCTCGACTTTTATACACGTCTGAAAAGAGGTCACGTGATAAAATGTAGAGAAAGTTTTTATTATATTTAATGAAATTTATTTTTAAACCTTCGCCTCATTTACTTGACGAGCTACGGATTGAAAGGCTTAACAGTCGCTTTTTTGGCTATTTATTAATGGATTGGATTTTATATACCTTTATTAGTAAAGCGGCATGTACTAAAAGAATTTTAAAAAGGAGATGTTATATATTTATATGTTAGATATTATAACTTTTTTATAATATTCTTTTTATAATATTCCAGAGGTGAGCTTTTTTTAAAGGAAACAAACTAAATAAATCTACTTTCATTTTATTTACCAAGCCTGAAAACAAAAGAACACAATAAAACTGATATTAAAAAAAAGCCAACAGAGTAACGACCTAAAAATGGTACCACGATAAGTGTCAAGACACAACTACCCCCCGATGCCGGTGAGACTTTGAATTTTATAGTTTTTCTTTACATCCAACATCCTCTTTCCTGTTCATCTTCCACAGTATATACATGAAAAGGAGAAACTATGAAATTAGAATGAAGGGTAAGTGTTGGTAGCTTACAGAGTCTAAAATTGTGAGTTTTTATCCTCGACCAAGATTTTTGCCCATATGATAAAAGTAAGTGATTACTTAAGTGTTGTTAAAAAATGGAGCCACCACTTTAAACTCTACTTTCGTTTACTCTATAAGAATAGTTATATGAAGCTATAAAAAATATAAAACCAAGACAAACAATTTAAATACAACTGTCCTTTAAATTTAAAAAAAATAATTTGTCTCTGACATCCGACATTTCGAAACTCTACAGCAGTATAATAAATAAAATAGTTTTTAATTTCTAATAATTTTTTTCTTAAATCAGGAATCGTTTGTACGTTCGAAGTATCTTATCAAGATCTAGGTACTCGTATAATGTAGAGTCGGTAGAGAAAGCCTCAGAAACGCCGATCTGTTCCGGTCACTTCACACTATTGTGATCCTCTTGACATGATAGTGTCGAGTTCGTTGGAAATACACTCCGATCGACTCACAAGTGGGTTAAAAATATATAGAATAACTAACCTATTTAGAAGTTATATATGGAAATATTTATTTTTAAGAAGATTAAATACATTCTATGAGACTTTTACAAGTAGTTTAATTATATTTTCTTAGGTTTACGCGAATATTTCATTATAAAAATGAAACTATTTTTTCGGATTTTGTCGAGGATTTATCACGGAAGAGAGACGTGATATACCTTCTAATATTATAAAGCTATTAGATAGGATATATAGGCCAATTATAACGAAAGACTGTATATGTGAAATTTGACAATTTAGTTTCCGGTCTTTAGAACGGGGGCCATGCCGAGGAAAAACCTAGTCACTAATATGAATCACTGATAAATTTAAAATTATTTTACTTACGTACATTTCGTTAACTCCGCAGAATATTTATCAAAGTAAGCCAGCGTTATGTAATCCTCCAGACAAGCGAATTGCGGGATGGTATCAAGGCGGGCGGTTTGTCACAATGCTCTGTGGGGCGGCGGTGACCGGAAACCGGGCACATTCAAATTCAATGTAATTGAACTTTCTATACTTAGATAACAAAATATACTAATACTTTAGTATATTTTGTTATCTACTCGATACTGTAATAATTTAAACAATACCAAAAGTGGTTAATAAAAAAATATAATGATTGCTTCAACATTATTATCAATATTTTCACCTTATTTTAATACGAAATGAGTAACGGATTTTGCGTTACTACTCGTTTAAAATGTAAATACTCGTTTTATAATGTAAATAAAAACTCTCATACAAACGGACATAATTCCGATGTTTCTTGCCTGATTTGGTCGCTACACCACTAAATAAAAAAGGTATTCAACTTCAAAATTACTGACAAGTAATTAGTCCAATCTTGAAGGTGGACTGTTAAGAATTTCACATTGGCCCACTCTTGAAGTCTATAGTCTATTAAAATTAATAAAGCTAGACCGTCTTTCCTAAAAATAAAACTGCAAACATTATAGACCATGTACAATGTGCACTTACAAAACTTTGATTAGAAATACTTTGTATTCGAAAATCGATAAAACTCCTATCTCTATAACGCTAGCTGTATATTCGGAGATTGCCCGCTTATTACGAAAAGCTATTGGAAAAAGTACGAGATATGATGCGCAAAACCAGGAGACTACTAATAATATAAATAATAGTGCTAATACAATTATTACAATCGGGCTTGCAAATGGGTTTTGTACGTTTTCATGTATGTTCTTTGCGCTGAAATGGCTGTACAGATTTGGATCACATTTTGTTCAATGATAAGCAAAAGGCCACGGAGACGGTCAAACGGTTTGAGTCAAACCTTACGTGTTTGATCAAACCGTTTGAGCTCGGTTTGAATGATATTTTGTCAAACGGCACTGCTCAGTTTGGTACGCGGTCGTAATTAGACTTGTGACGCAGGCAAGATAGGGCAGGCCCTCGAATAAGGATCGTGACTTCCTCATGTTTATATCATTAATGTCCGGCATTAAAAAAGGAGAAAAATAAGAAATGAAAAAGAATTTGGTCCAAAGAATAGTACATGAATGAATGGTACATGATCAGAATGACGTTCTGACGACGTCGCCGACGGCGTGCTTTCAATTTCAATACCTTCGTCCGATATCTTCATCACAAACAAGCTCACGCTACAAAATCCAAGGCATAACTAAGCCGAGTTTGTTTTAACGCGTCGGAACACGATCAAACGGCGCGTCAAACACAACAAAAATATGAATTTTCATCAAACGTGCTTCAAACCCGTAAATGTTTGATAAACCGTTCAAACCTCCTTTGTAAACGATCAAATTGGTTTGAGTAAACCAAAATCTACGTGTTTGAGTCAAACGTTTTGACCGTCTCCGGGGCCCTTAAGGGCTGGTGTAACACAAGCAAGTGGCAGTTGATTAGCATTCGTAAACAAAGCCGAGCGAAGTGTGGATCAGTCGCTAGTATTAAATATTTTTTGAAAGTAAATAATAAAATGTATGATTGGCGAAATATTTCGGTTTAAAATTAGCGCTCCCCATTCTTCCGGTCACTGGTTTCAAAAGGGTGGGTGTTATCTGATAGAAAATTCTCATCCATGTGGAAAAGTTTATTTTTAATAAACTCTTATTACTTCAAAGACGTTATGAAAGGTATTTATATAAAATTGAAAGGAAACTCAACTACAGAAGCTTATGATTTTTTTCGGATTTGTACGGCACATAATATTCGGCGTTTTTGTGTATATTTATTACAATATAATAATATATAGATTCGAGCTTCTCACGAATTGCCCAAACGACCCTAATGATATATTGTATTTTTTGCTAGCAATATACAATAGTATAATAGCGGCGTCTATCCCATCTGAACTGTATTATATGATAAGGTTACCTTGAACTGGAATTGAAATTGACGGGAAAATTGATACGGGAGACACTTCTAAAGAGTCAGTTTTAGTGTACGACACATATGTTTTTATAAACGCCTCTATTTTTCAAAATTACTCCATGGCACACGTTGATATATAACTTTCAAATTGCCAGCAGTTTCGATTTGCACGAAAATCCAGGATTAACCCGGATATTTTCACAGTGAAATTCCGATAAAATTACCATATCGGAAAATTTAAGTACGTATTTAAATCATGCACTTCATAATATGGATTATATAAATTAGCACAGAAACTATTCGACCTCGATTTTGTTTTTTACAATTCGAAGTTTTGAGTAGATACTGTAGTAATTACTGTGTTAATTAAAATATTTTTACAACTTTAAGACTCACAACTTCCTGAATTTAGATTAATATTTGTATCGAATAAGTAAATTTAAGTTAATACTATTTATTTGACGTGATTTTAAATTTATTTTAATCAAGTTATTCATTACTTTAAGGCAGTTGAATAATTTCTAACATAAATAATTATCTCTTGCTTTGACTTTGGTAGTTTAGTGGTAATAC
Organism: Boloria euphrosyne; assembly: GCA_951802675.2. NCBI lineage: Eukaryota > Metazoa > Arthropoda > Insecta > Lepidoptera > Nymphalidae > Boloria > Boloria euphrosyne. The sequence continues at coordinate 503,608 of OX637893.1, forward strand.
GCTTGCATAGGAAACCAACTCAAGCGGGTTCAAATTATCCATAGAGTCTGGTATTATTACATTAAGAACCGCGAGCAGCAATTGAACTTTAGGCTGCCACAGAATTAAAATCTTTCAATTACTTTTCTTTACAACGTTTTCCCAATCCATTTTTTTATTTTCTAAGAGTATATGTATACATGTAAGCTAGTCAGAGATAATTGGGCTTGAAGCGCTAGGATCCTACATAATATATTCAAGCTTATTCAATTTACACTATGGCAATTTAGAATTTCAATGCTTCAATTCTCTTCCAAAAACGTGTAACTTTGTGACAACTAACGAGCGCCATTATGTTAATACGAATGCTTTACGTTAATGTCATATGGCGACCTTTTTATGTGTTTTACCCCTTTTCACCCCCCTTTAGCCCCTTTTTACCACCCTTTACCCCCTTTTACCTCTTTTTACTCTCATGTTACAGAGGGTGACATTTTCGTTCAGACACATGTTCCGGAACTTCAAAACATGGGGAAAGAAAGTTTTGCTGCGGATTACGATTGGGGATGTTAAAGCGATTTGTTAGAAGTTTTTAAACAATGGCTTTACTAGATATAAATTACGTTAAAGTAATATTTTATACGTTATTTCAGTAAAATTTTGCTATTTCATTTGATTTTTTTAAATATAAGTTACAATTTTTCTATTTAATCATATTAGTTTAAAACTTTTTAAAATGCGAACATTTGACATTTATAATTAAAAAAAAATATGGTATTTGTAATAATATTTATTTATTAATAATTTGACTTTTCGAATGCTTTACAGACATGATCACAGGAGTGACTAAGGTTTTACGCATGTTTGTCTGTGATAACTATTAAAAAAACGTAAAAAAATATAAAAGATAGACAAAAGTAACATTTTTTACAGTACGTTAGTACACAAAGCTTCCCAGATGTGTGCTTTTTAGTTCTTTTAAGTTATAGCGTTAAAGTTTATCTTATTTGAAACCGTTTGTTACAAACAAGTTAGAAAGGGATTGTCAGTGAGCAGTCTGTGGGCTGCCACCGCTAGTTTTTAACTTATGTCTCGCCCCTGCAAACTTTAAACTTTTAAGAGAGTTTTTGGAGAAAATTAGCGTTACAAAATAGCTTTTCGAAAACTTTTTGAAATTAGTAATGTTTTCGTATATTATTGCTCCTATTCGCTGAAACGACTGCACGAAATTAGATGAAATTTGTTACACTTGGATACGTGGACTTGGAATAAATACATCATTTAGTATATATTTTTATATAATTTCTCAATATCTGAAAAATAAAATAAGGCAAAATATTTTAGTAGTATAAGAAAACATATTTTTATACAAAAAATAAGGAATAACCTTCATAAAAGCTCAATTCAATAAAATTAGCTAATGTAAATCGAGTTCTGCCGCGGCCGGGGAATTCATAAAAGGTTTTGGCAATTTACATAACACTAAGTACACAATCTTGGGTACTTTCCATCTTTCGATAAAGAGTCTATCCGCTGTTAGTATCAATTGAGTGATCAACAACATGTGGTTGAAGATATAAACGATACGCGATTTTATACAATTTAGACGAAATATTAGATATTTTTTTTTGGGAGAAAATATAGTTAATCCTACATTATGTTATTCTATTTTTTCCTTGTATCACACATACTAGGTGAGAAACGGTATAATTGATATTACATGTTATTTCTAGTTTATTTGAAATTTTTGAATTGATCTCGTATAATTGAATCATTGAAAATTGAATAAAATATGTAGTACAGAGCTTAAAATATTTATAAATAGTAAATAATAATTAAATTCGCGTTCACAACGTCCTTATTAAAGCTGGACCCTTTTACTCCGGAAGGGTTTCGGAAACATACCAAAGATAACAACATGCGCGCCCGAACTACGAAAATAACATGAATACCAAATGAAGGTCTTTGCTTTGGAAAATGACTGTATATGAAATATTGATTTTGAATCTGCATTCTTGAATGAAGAGAGATTTTTTCTGAACACTGATCTGATTTTAATGGATTACGGAATTATGGAGTCAAGAAGGGGATAGTGGCTTTCAGATTCGAAAATTTACTAAATATTTTATAATAAAAATATTATATAAGTATCTATATTATGTAATAATATTATTACATAATATAGATACTTATATAATACTTATATAATATTTAATTGTAATATAATTCCGAAAGCTTCTGTGTTTTTTTTTTGCTTTTTTCACTTTTTAAAGCTAAAATGGCTCGATTGATTTTGATGAAATTCAGTATATAAATAGATTATAACCTGGATTAACACATAGGCTCTTGCAAACTAAGAATGCTCCTGTAGGAAGCGAGGAATCTGCTTTTAAATAATATTGAATATATTAGAAAGAAAACAATTGCTTATGACTTAGACATCATTGCTGGGACGTGAGAGAGTGGGCGTCGGCGACGCGACGCCGCGGCGCCTTACATCGTGTTGTTGTCCCTCCCTGACCTAAGATTGCCTCATTTCATGTCCCATATAATAACGGCACGTTTCGTCACGTGGATACTCTTAATAGCTCTATGAAATATTTATTATATTGATAAACTAGTTATGCTGAAATTATGTTGCTGATAAGTTTTATTTACTGTAAAATATTACATAAATCGATATTATATTTGAATGAATATGTATTGGAGTTTAAACATTTGCATTTTTAGCTTTCGTTTCAGTAATAACTAACATAACACAATACTACATTATAAGAATATTTGTAACTATATACTATATATGTATGTATGGTACAAGTAAGTATAATAATGTTCTCCGACTGATTCGGCCACGGCGGCGTCGTCATTGAGACTAGCCAACTACGCAGGAGATATTATAGAGCAGCGTAGGTACGCGCAGGCACAAGTGCACTCTCTCACGACCAGTGAGAGTTAAGGCGCAGGACCGACTTTACGTGCTCTTCGAGGCACGGGGGTGCAACACCGCCAAGTTCTCTACTCCGGGCTGTTACTGAGACTTTAAGACTCAATAACTAAATTTGGTCCGACCCGGGACTCGAACCCAGGACCTCTCGATGTATGACCATACATGCTAGCCACTACACCACCGAGGCAGTATAATAAGCTACTTACAAAGCACAAAGGTTATATTAGTGTTTTATTATTCTCCTAGTATATTTTGATTAAATAATGATGTATAGGTAAAGTCTAGTTCAATTATTCTAAGACGAAGCGAAAGCTTGTAGAGCAGCATTAACTACCTCGTATTATCGTGTACTGAAGTGAAGATTAAGTGCTCCCATTATTGAATTATGTATCACAAGATGTTACAATGTAGCGCTAAGTACCTACTCTATGTTTTGTTATTAATTTATAGAACATGTGACATAGTGGTATAAGTATCTGTTTTAAGCAGACGGTCGTGAGTTTGATTCTCCGATGTTGAAAGATGTCTAATAAAATTCTAACAATGTGGATTTTCATTTAAATAAATAAATATGTTTGGACATTATTTCACTCAACGCCATCTAATTCTGTGGTAAGCTACGAGGCTTGTGTTACCAATACCAGATAGCTGTTACACTACACATATATAACTTTAAACAAATGTGGGACTTGAATCCGCGACCGCTGGCACAACAAGTAGGATCTCTACAAACTGAGTCAAACGAGTCGTCGTATAAATATTATATATGAACTAGGGGCTCACCCTCGCTTCGCTCGGGTTCGTCCCTAGGTACGTGTTGTATATACTTACTTCGCACCACCCGGTATATATTTGCTGATTTAATTACCATTACATGCACCATGGCAACGGTTATAACTGATACGTCAAACACCGTTAATTTTATAGAGTTTTTTTTAAATTTCCTAATTTTCCGCTCTATTGTCTTAATTTCTTCTTTCATTAGAACCTTCTCCTGACAATAACAAACACAACAAAAAAAGAATCAGCGAAATCGGTCCACCATTCACGCGTGATGTCGTGACCAAGGAAAATTGATATTCATTTTTATATGTATAGATAATGAAGTGATTTTATATCATATCTACCTTAGTTAAGAAATCCTCTGAGAACTGAGAAAGTGTACTTTAAAAAGTTTAATGTATCAAGTAGAAATATTTGTACAAAATTTTGTGTTTTTTGGTTAAAAGTAAAAATGTTACTTCGTTTTCCATGTCATTCCCACTAATATGCCGCGTGCGGTAAATACAGAAAAGTGCTTGCGCGGACTTCATTTGCATACTTTGAATTTTAGAGAACGTCATATTCAAATGACTTAAGTAACGTTTAATTAATATAATATACGGTTAAAATGTTCTAATCGAATTCCTCATGCGATATTAATACGTACATTTGTACATTGTTAGAATTTAAGTGCCAACGTGATGAGAATACGTAATGCTACGTAATATGAGGTTAGATTCAATTATACAGTACACACGCTTTTATGTATCGCTTTAGATTTCACTTTGAATTCATGAAATGGTTAAGTTTCAGCTTAATCGTGAATTAAAACTAGCTTCTGTTCCTGATTTTGCCTGTTACAAAAAAAAACTTTATTATAATTCTATCCTTTTCGGGTTTCGGGTTATGCACATATCGTGAGAACAGAGAGAGAGAGAGACAGAGAGAGATAGAGCGTATTCTTAGCTTAATATATTTTATTTTTTATTATAATACTACACGTTTGGCTCATTTGGTAGTGACCCTACTTTTAACGCCAGCGGTCGCGGATTCGAGTCCCGCTGGGGGCATTCATTTGTCGAGCACGAATGTTTGTACTCTAGTTATGGGTGTTAATATTTATAATATGTATGTATTATAAATGAAACTACCTTTTCTGATTTTGTCGCGGATTTATTTTGATTTTTAGTTCCCGACGTTTCGAATGCTTTACAGCAATCATGGTCACGGGAGAGACTAAGGTATTTGACGTCTCATAGGTTTATATACTTGTTACAGACAGTGCCTACCCACAATTTACAAAAATTTTGAAAATGGCATCAGAGTACCTTATAAAATTTTAATTCTAAACATTTATATTTAAATTTAAATAATTTAAAAATAATTTATAATTATGGCAATATTATTAACTTATTTTTAGCTAGTATTATTATAATTATTATAATTTTTATTTTAATATTAGTTATTCAAAAGTATTATGTAGTGTTGCTATTATAATAATATGTAAAAATTCATTCATTTTAAATCCGAAAAGGTAGTTTCATTTATAATGTCGAATATTCGCGTAAATCTAAGAAAGTATTAATATGTATGTATTTAAAATGTATATGTGTAGTATATCTACTATCTGTTATCCGTAACACAAGCACGTAACGTAGCTGACCACGGAACTAGATGGCGCTGTTGTAATGATGTCCCGACATATTTATTTATTTTAATTATATAACTTTGTTTAGCTTTTGAGATATTAATAATTTATTGTGTTTATAGTCGCTTTGGCTATCATTCTCATTACTGTAAATTCATTAATAATAATAATAATAATACTAAAAACTAAAGCACGAAATTTAACGCTACATTTAACTCTATTAGTTGAGTAACATTTGCGAATAATAGTTTAGTATAATTTACTTAATACATAAAATAATAACTTTATAATAATTCTAAAACGGAGTGCCTTTTTAGAATTAGGTAAAGAGGATTATTTAAAACTTTGAATTAGGTATTATTACATAGAAAATACTCAGATTCGATAAAACCTTACTTAGACTATAAATGCGAAAGTTACTGTATAGATAGATTTTTGCAACGAAAAATTCCTGAGCTCTCAGCCCTTTTTAACGTCCCACTGCTGGTGCTGGGCCTCAAAACTAGTGGGATCAGGACATAGTCCATCACGCGGGCTAAGTACGGCTCGGCGGACTTTACATGTTTCATAAACTTGCTAGGTTCTCTTAGACATGCAGGTTTCCTAATAATGTTATCCTTCATCGTAAGACAAGATGTAATGGCGTTAGAAATAATTATCACTTGACAATATCAGAGGTGCGAGACACGGATTCGAACCCGCATCACTCGGATATCTAAGCGAGCGTGTTACCACTCGTATATGTACAGTAAAGAGATTTTGAAGAAACTTTAAAGTAATATAGCTTATATAGATATAGTACGTATATACGTTATTGAATTTAAACGCCGACGAAGCTGCGTGAAACACGCAAGTTCTAAATAAACCTATGTTTATAGTATTATTTTTTCTATTGAAAACCTTTGTAAGTCTTCACGCATTTCTAAGGTTTCGTTACTCGATAATCGATATCGTACGTAGTTAAGAACTGTGTTAAATGAATGAATTCAGAATTTTAAGTATAATTTCTTATTTTATATTATTTCGAGTACAAATGTATATTTTTATCTATTTTATAATACTTATTTGCGTATCTTTCCAAGATTTTTAACTGCGCATATTGTACATCTAAGTTTGTTGTTGAAGTAAAAAGGATTTATGATAAATACCATATAGTAACTAACTAAAGTTTAAATTAAATGCAATTTAATATATTGTCAAAAATTTTTTAAAAAATTAAATGTTTTTCGTTATTTATGCTACTAAAACCCATAAAATTGATGGGAATCTAATGGAACTTCATTTCAGTGGCAGCTACAGGAAGGCTTTTATCGCCATAATACGTTTGCAAAATCGCGGGTAAAAGCTAGTATTATCATAAGATAATAAATCAATGTCACACGACACAGACAAGAAAGTGTTACAAATTTCCTATACGGCAAGAAACAGAAAAACCAATACAAATACTCAATATAAATAATATAATATACTTTATTCAAATAGACTCTTAGAAGCCCTTTTGAATTGTAATTTTTACAATATTAAATTAAATGTCAGTTTGTTAATCTGTGAGGAAGCTACCGCCGGCTCGGAAGGCTGTTCTGCTGAGAAAAGCCGGCGAGAAACTCAACAGTTGCTCTTTATGAATGAAAATGCGGCGAATTAAAACATCGTCATCAAACCTCTCGTCTGAGAGAACCTAAGTCTTCGAAAGACATGTTCACTGTTCAGTTCGCCAACACGCACTTGGCTATCGTGGTGCACTATGGCCTGATCACCCTTCATATTAGAGCACGTGCCCAGCAGTGGGACATTTAAAAAGGCTAATTACAATACAATAGGGTCTTATTACGTATTTAACTATTATTTAAATGAACACGAGTAAAACTTCAAACAGAAACATGTGTCAATTAACAGTTCTTACATTTAACATGGAAAACTAACTCGGACGGATTAATTGCTCCTGATCATAGTATTAAGCCAGAAACTTCCTAGTACAAGTTAATTTCTAATCTAGGAAGGACTTCGGACCAATTGGTGAAGTAATTATACGCTTTGCAGATTAACAGCTTTACAATTTAGAGGTATAGATAGAGGTAGACACTACGCTCACTTAATTACTGCGTGTTACACGCCATGAGAGTTCTTAGGATGGAAAATCGAAGACTTTGATAGTTTGGCTAGAGATATTATGATTTAGCTTTTTTTTTAATTTTATCTACACTTTTATTATTATGAACGAGCAGAGTTTGTTTAATTAAACGCGCTTGTCTCAGGAACTTATCCGACTCGAAAATTTACTGTCCGTTTAAACGTACCGGACCAGATTGAAACGAGATAAGTCTAGTATATTGTTAAAAAAACAGAAATCATTATTTCTTTTACATCCTATAATTGCAATCGGTCAATAGTTAAATTTTACAGAACAAGTACATACTGAAGTTAATATTAATAGAACATTGTTAATTATCCCAAGTTTTGGTACGCGATTTGGGTAAAAGTTTACTTACTAGAAAACCTTAAAAGAAAGGTCAAACTCGTACAAAAGCTGACTCCTGTATAAGTAATCCTTGCTCTTATAAGATGAAATTACTGTAATGTGTGACTTTCCTTCTAGTCTTTAATTACAAGGGAGAATTTACGTAAAGTTTCCGAAAGAAATTTATTCTTGACATTAGACTGATTACTCTCAAAATTGCATAAATCTAGATTGAAATGAATACGCGAAGAGAGCTAAGATATTCAAGGTATTGTCTGTCTGTGTGTTTGTCTTGCCTCAGTGGTGTAGTGGCTAGCATATACGGTAATACATCGAGAGGTCCTGGGTTCAAGTCCCGGGTCGGGCCAAGTTTAATTTTTGAGTCTTTCTGTTTAGTAAGCCTCAGTAGCAGCCCGGAATTAGAAAGTTGGCGGGGTGTCACCCCCGTGCCTAGGAGAACACATAAAGGTGTCGGTCCTGCGCCTTAGCTCTCACTGGTCGTTTCAGAACAGAGAGTGCACTTGTGTCTGCGTGTACACTTGTGCACTATAATACCTCCTGCGCAGTTAGCTAGTCTCAACGAGATTAGCCGCCATGTCCGGAATCGGTCGGAGAACATTATTATTAGTGTTACTGTACATAACTGTTAAAATATAAAACCTCCTTAACTAATCAATAAATTAGAAGATATATTATATTTTTAAAAATAGGTATATATTACTAACAATAATTACTCACATTTTTCACAAATATCACAAATGATGTAAAATATATAGTAGAAAATATTATCTGATAATATATATTTTTCTTATAATATATACATAATATTACTTAATCTTAAAATTTTAGTTAAATGTTTTATTAAGAATGCTTTAAACTAATAAAAATAATTATTTTTTAGTGATGAAACAGACAAACAAACAAAAATTTTATAAACTATATAGATTTGGCCTCTGAATTACTATTTCTATAGTAATATAGTCTGGATAGATTTAACAGTATCACCCTTTTGTTTTAAAGCTACATTTTTAAACTGAACGTTTACATCCATTTGAAACAAAGAATATTTTTCAATATGAATTCTAGGAACACAACAAGTAAATCATTTTTCAATTTCATTCCAAGTAAAAATCACAGAGCAAATATCTGTGAGTTACAGCCTCGCTCAGAGCAGTGAATTGGAACTGTATATAAAGCCAGTGGCACACTGCGCTCTTTTATTTTATTAAAATATATATACAAATATTTAAACATGTACGTGTTTTCATATTATTTTACGCTTAAAAAGCTGAACGAATTTGGGTAAAGCTTAGTTTACAGATAGACTACGAAAAGGAATAACTCTTAAATACTTATATAGTAAGTTAGATAGCTAGAGATATACCCGAGTGACGCGAAAGAGAGTCACTATTACATTAATAATTATTCAAAATAATTTTTTCAATACTTTTTACTTCATCAAAATAAATAATATTTCATTGATATTTGTAGTTTTTTCATTTTGAGTTCTATGACACTCTATTAATATCATACTTTAATGTGAATACTCAAGTAAAAGTCAAAGTAGGTATAGTTACTAAATTTCATTTGTTAAGCGCAGTGTGCCCAAAACTCAGCATCAATATTTCAAACCAACGAGAATTTAATAGCTTCGGTCGTGACATGCTTACATTTAAAACATTTTACAGCTTACGCGGGAAACTCAGTATTTTAATAAAATGGATATTTCATGTATTTTTAAATATTCTTTCGATTTAAATATTTTAAGTGCTGAAATAATTTTAAAAGTGTTCTTAACTTTTAAGATAATATACAGTTATTTTTTACATTAAATATTCTTTTCTTCCGACATATTTTAAAATAAAAAAAATATAGCTCTCATATTTCTCTGTGCATAATATGACTTTGCAGACCAGCTAAGTACATACATTAAAGAAAATATAACAATTAGTGCCAGACAAGTATCTAATACCTTTAAACGAGCAATTTTTGTATATATTATATAATCGGAATCTCGGAAACGGCTCCAACAATTTTCATGAAATTTAGCATGCAGGGGGTTTCGGGGGCGATAAATCGATCTAGCTAGATTTTATTTCTAGAAAACGTTATTTTATCAATATTTTCAGGCAATGGAAAAAAAAGCTACAATACCATTAGAATACGAAGGTAAATTTCGCTGTCATCCACAAGATTATAATAGCTCAGATTGACTGACCGCGGAAAACCGGGCGGTCTCTAACCAGAAGTCTGAGAGAGAACTCGGTTCGAATCCAGGTGTTTCCAGTCCGAATATTTTTTTTTATTTTTTTATTTTTTTCCAAAAAAAACCCGAGCGAAGCTCGGTCGCTTGATATTATATATAAAACAGATTATTTGACACAAGTGCACTCTCAATTATTCCTGTCACTGTCATACTCCGGTGGGACGACTACTCGACACGACGGCTCTACGCGCTCTCGGAGGCACTAGGGGGGGAAACACCGCCAACCTTCCAAACCTTCCAACTCCTGGCTGTTACGGAGGCTTAAGAGAAAGACTCAGTAACAAAACTTGGCTCAACCCCGACTCGAACCCAGGACCTTTGGATATCCAACCTAATATGCTAGCTACAATACCAGCGACGCAGAGATCTTGAAATACGATGTTATTTTCATACATTTTTAACCAAGTGTAAGATAGGATTTGAAATATGAGAATGAAATTTCGTTGTACATTTATGCTAAGTCATTACTTTGCCGATTGCAAATAAATTTCAATGGCATATAAAATAGATTATGCCATACGAAATAAAGAATAGAAATAAAGATGTACTTCAAGAATGAAGTATATCTAGAATTTTATTAAGACTAACATGATATACGACATTTTCTTCAAATAAGTTTGAAAATTGGTGCTTATCTGTTTTTTTTTTATTTCTATTTCCGTGCTTATTTAATGAAAAAGGCCAAGACATTATTAGTTAATCGCCCATAAATATAAATTTAAAATGTATAAAATTAATAGAAACTTTAAATCTAATTCTATGTAATCTGTGGTCTTAGATCTAAATGTAAAAAATATAAAATACGGAAGGCACGACACGAAACAACAATATCTAGGAACTTTATAAGACAAGTGCAGAAGTCGTGTTAAAAATCTCTAATGCTATGCCTGAACTAGAACTGTCTACAAAGTTTGGAACAACAAAGCTCAAGATTTAACTTTATAGAATAAAGTAAGAAAGCTTCTGTGCTGAAAATAATAAAACTATCACGGTATTTGTTCAGTGAACATATCATAACATTAATATGTGTTCCTAATCTTATAAATATTTTCTTATTAACTATAATAATATGTCAATCAATAACCTTAAACATAAGTTACTTTAAGGTCGATATTTTATATACTTCTAACTAAGCAAACCGAAAAGAACAAAAAAGTAAAATAGAAAAGTATGACGAAAATGGATTCATTATACGAGTAAATTGTATCTGTAATCCTTCCCTACTAAAGGTCTTAAAAACGACTCTAACGGTTTCGATAAAGTTTGCAACATGGACATATGCGTGGGTGAAAAACCTCGAAATAACTAGGTCTCATATGTGGGGAAAAAAATTACCCATACTATGTGTTAAAGTGGAAAGCTAAAAGCTAAAAGTTACTCTTTATATTCTTTTAATATAAAAATGTATGCAATTCATGTATATTTTTAAGTTAATTAAACTCATTTCGTAATATATATTACGTGCGAGTATTTCGGAAAAAAAAACAAAAAAAAGAAAGCCAAACGAAGTAAGATATTTACAGACAACAATGTAATTACTATTAGTATTTCATTAGAGATAATAAGTATCCACTGACACCATAAGGTATATAAACATGCGCGTCATGTCATGGAACTCCCATAAAACTGCCAAACAAAAACTAACTAATATCCGTTTAATCTAAGTAAATGTGTTTGAATTTCCTGGTAAAAATATTATCAAAAATCTATAAAATATTCGCTTATCTGTACGTTCATAATTCAATTATTAATAAATAGGGCTGAGAGTGTTCTGAATACATAGTTTGTTTTAGTCAATTGTCTTTAAAAGCAGATTTTTTGGAATAAAACTTAAGGGACCGAGAGATCAGTCAATACAAAAAAATGAGTGTCGCGGAAATGAAAGCCAAATTATTTACATTACAATAAATAAAACTGAAATGTCTGCTTGTAACATCAACATATACTATCTTTTTACTGAATGCATATGTTTAAAATATTATCCACGAAAATCCATGCATAAAAATATTGCATTTTTGTCAATCTGTTTGTTTTTTTCTTCCGGTTAACTGTTGGGCAGATTTTGAGGGTATTTTCGATGTAATAGCAGATGTTATTAGGAGTAACTTAGCCTACTCCGACCACCTAAAAAGGTTTAACCACAATAAATAAATATGTTGGGACATTATTACACACAGCATCATCTAGTTCCGTGGTAAGCTACGAGGCTTGCCTTACAGATACCAGATAGTTGATAAACAACACATATAACTTCAAATACATTCATATTAAAAACAAAAATACTTTTTGCACGTGTTGTATGATAAATTTTAGCTAAACACAAGTTTAAATGAGAATTTCTTAGTACGAATATAATATACATATTTTTACATATTAAGATTATGCTTAATCGAAACCAGTTCGTATCAAGGTATTAAAAGTGCTGACTCCTTGTGTTAGTTAAATTTGGATTCTGCAACCTAAGCTTGACTTCATTATAGAGAAGCTCAAATAGCTAATGTAAAGTGCTGGATCAGTTAGTATTAAGTTACAATAAACTTGAATAAATGTTATAAATCTTTACTTATCTAACTAACTCTAACTTGCATTTGCTCACCTGAAAATGAATGGACAGATTTGACCTTTAGAAAAGCTTTCTGCTAAGAAACTAGAAACAGAGCCGAGCAAAGCAAGGGTAAGTAACTTGTTAAGTTATATTCTTCAGTCAACTTGAGTTTGTCGAAGAATAATATTTGACGATACGTTTGAGTCAGTTTATAGTGACCTTACTTGTTGAGCCAGTCGTCATGGGTTCTAGTCCCGCTGGTCATTCATTTGTTGAGCACGAATGTGCGTACTCTAGTCATTGGTGTTTACTTTTTATATTTATAATATGCATGTATTTAAATTCATGTATGTGTAGTGTATTAACTATCTGGTAACCGTTACACGAGCCTCGTAGCTTACTGCGGAACTATATTAATAATAATGTCTCAACATAATTATTTATAACACCTTGCCGAATCTAAAGTTTGTATAAAAATGACGGACTTTTATACAAGCTTGTGGGAGCCCTTGGACCTCCTTAATCCGGCCCTGTTGCATGATCCTTTCTTAGCAAACGTCTACTAACTATAAATTACGTACCTCCCTGTCAAATTTCATCTTTATACATCAAGCAATTTTGTATATTTCGTTTTGAGTGAGTGGCCTTTCGTTCTTATATATTTATATAAAAAGCTGAGGTCACTCATCTTTAATATTCACTCCTTTAATAACACCTCATGTGATAAAGCCACATGACAAGGACATACTCGTAAAGTGCATTAAATTGAACTTGTGCTATCAAAAGTTACCTAGAGCTTTCGCTATTAAGCGAGCCAGCGAGAGCGTCTCCGGCTAATGGAGTTGTAACTTGCCAGTGATTATGACGTCGTAGATCAAGTTTTACATACGTGAGCTTTTGTGCTCATGTTGTTACGTTAAATACAATGCTGTAGAAAAGCTATACGCTTAAAGCTATTTTTGGGGTAATTTTCAAAATTGCAAGCTTTTAATAGCTTCAGCTATAGTGTTGTATTTTTTCATGTAAGACATAAGAAAGAAATAAGCGTGAATAAATGAAAATGATACGATTTTTGATAAGTTTATATAAAACTCGAAAATTGAATCGTTCTTAATAGATTCTTTTTAATAATTTAGAACATTTCAATTTAGAAAATTTCATAATCTATAGACAAGACACGTATGGACACGTTCATAATATGCGTAAAATAGAAAAAATACCTGAGCGAGACTCGAACCTTTGTCCTATGGAGTAGAGACACAAGAACATATAGATCCACTACGAAAGAGGATGATTCAACGAAATATATAAGACTGATATATTATAATGTAACTTATACACCATAAAGTACATTGTACATTTCCACCGACTCGTTCTGCGCGGCGTCCTGCTCCTTGTAATTACAGCAATTTTACAGCCTGCTTCATACAAAGACGTTAATTTTCTTTAATTCTCACCCCATTCTGTTTAAGTGGCGAAAGCTCTGTAATTATTGTAACAACCTATTTCAAAAGTAGTTAAAATATAATTCGATTTTTATTTACTGTACAATTTGTTCACGGTTAAGACTGTATTCAACTTTGACGACATGGCTTTTTAATAAGTCCTTATCGGACCTTTTTAACAACCCACTGCTGGGCCTGGGCCTTCCTTAAACTCAAATTAAAATTCAAAATATTTTATTCAGCATAAAATTATTACACTTTTTTACTAAACGTCATGAGTCTACTAGCAGACTTGAGAAGAACTTATGTATGAGAATTGTCTTTCGAGAATTTGGTAGGTTATATAGCCATGCAGGTTACCTCACGATGTTTTCCTTCACTGTAAGGCAAGTGGTAGCCATGTAAGAAAAGTTCGCACGTAAAAATGTAATAGATGCGAGCTCCGAATTTGAACTCGCTTCACTCTGTTAGGACTTGGCTATCACGTCCTTTGGACCAGACTTCTATATTAAACAACAATTCAACAATATTCTCAAACACAGCAGTCATATAAAAAGTTTAGGAGAAGTTGCAGCAATATTACCCTCTGCAAATCAAGCGCGGGCAACTCAAATAGACAATACACGAGTAGATGCTTTTTACTGCATCAACTCTCCTCCGTGTGTGGACTGCGAGGAAATTGTAAATAGTGTTATTAAATAACTTGTTTCAGTTGGAGTTTTAACCGCCTTTAATAAAGAGTTGTTATGTATTTTGTTCAGACGTTATGAAATATAGCTGGCAGTTATGAATCGATTTTAATAACTATTTTAAATTAAGTATGTATAATGTATGTATCCAGCCCTTATTAAGGTGCAAATCGAAGAGGATCAGGCCAAAGGCCAATAAAAGATTGGCAAACTCACATATTATCTTTCGAAAATTTAATCGGTTTTCTAAAATGTGCATTTTTAAATACGACATTTCTTCCACCAAAATACAAGTACCTAATAACTATATTGAAATATATATTTTAAGGAAACGAAGCCAAAATTAAAACCTCCTTTTTAGCAAATCGGTTTAAAAGTTTTCTTTTATATTATCTTCAGTTTAATCTAATCTATTAAAGGTATACATTTTACTTTGAAACCAAAAAATAAGGACTAGTTTCCATATTACATACGACTCAAAAGAAAAAAAAACTACTTTCGATTCGAAGAATACAATCTATCGCCTTTATTCCGCGCACACAATGTAATTTGTCAAGAAACGTCCACCCTTTGTTGCTTTCTTGAATCGCAATGGAAATATTTACTTAGTCTGTGTTTTTTATTACAAGAACACAATTCAAAGTGTATATTTTTAGTATAAAAAAGTTTAATTTAATAGATTAGTATTATTATATACTGTAACTGGTAATATGCATAGGGTTATTTTTCTTTTTCTATTCAGAATTAGTGCTTGACTACGTTCTACTACGCTTGACCTGATGGTAAGTGGTAACGCAGTCGTGGATGGTAAGTCGCACTAATTCAGTAGCCACCTATTCATTCTTGCCTTGAAGACACCCATATTGTAATCGGATGAAAACACTGACGCAGGCAGGCTGTTCCAATCCTTAAATATAATATTAAATATCTTCAGACCTTTTTTAACATTCCACTGCTGGGCATGGGCCTCCCACAGTACGAATGGAATCAGGCCATAGGCCACCTCGCTGGCCAAGTGTGTGTAGGCAGGTTTCACATGTCTTTCGAAAACGTGGTAGATTTTTCTAAGACATGCAGGTTTCCTCACGATGTTTTCCTTCACCATAATAAGGCCCAGAGGTATTATATTTTCTCGCTGTCAAATCCTTTGACTTTATAATCCGCTAGGTATATTTTATGTACAGATTCATTTCGAATTTTATTATAATATATCAATTTAAAGTACAGTAATTTACTGTCCATATGGCTTAGTTTATAGTGACCCTATGAGAATCTCGCGGGTTCAAGTCCCGCCGTTGACATTCATTTGTTGAGCACGAATGTTTCTACTCCAGTCATGGGTGGCTTATATATTTTATTTTTATGTATACTAGCAATTCCCGCGGCTCCGACCGCGTTCTAAGCGCTATTGAAAATAGGGATGGGTGTTAGGAAAATGAAAATGTACAGTTATAAGTATTTTGATAGCAAATCTAGATAAGGCCACCTTTCTCACCTAGGTTAACTAAAAATAGCCTACGACCTAAATATGCACAAAAAAATCATAAAAATCGGTCAAGCCGTTTCGGAGTTTCTTTGTTATGGATGTTATACAAAAATATCGTGTCACAGTGTTTGTTATCGAACTCTGAACTATGATTTTTTTATGTTTATTTGGCAGGTCTGAGAATAGTTCGTAAGCTAATATCTTATCCCCTCGCTTAGGTGATAAGGGCGGCCCTCTCCAGATATTTTATTTTTATTTCTAGACCAAATTATTAATTTTCACTTTTTTTTTAAATTTCGGGCGTGGACGGAGCCGCGGGAATCGCTTGTTTATAAATATTAATTTAAAGTTCAATCAGTTACTGTATTTACTATTTTGATTAGGCCAATTCTCATTATTGTGGGTTTTGAATCCGAATGAGTACACAATTATTGGCTATCCAGTAATATTCGTTAATATCTCAATAGGAATACTAATTCTAATGTTCTAATTAGCTCTCTCTCTCTAAAATCAACAAATAATAATATATACTAATATTGTATGTGTGGAAGTAAATCTGTTCGTCTATTATCTATCACACTTTATCCGCTGAACCGATTTAGATGTATAGGATAGTTTTTTATCCTGGATCATCCCTTAAGAAAGTGAGAAGGGGGATGGAAACCTGTTTGGGAAACCAACCATTTGTCAAGTAAGAAATATAAAACACAACATACTAGATATACTATATTTTATACAAAGGGAAAATCGCTAGCAATTAACATAATATTAGCCACTTAAAAACTTCTTTTAAATTTAATTCTGTGCAGTAAAAGCAGATCTATCCCACGGGAACAGAACACAAAAAACAGGTAATCTATGAAAATTCCAGATTATAATCTATATCTGAGACGAGTTTCATCCAGATCCGTTCAGCCTTTCTCAAATAGTAACTTCTTCACAAACTTTTACATTGATAATATTAAGTAAAGTAATAATAAAGTCAAATAGAATTCCACAACCCACATATAGTACTTACGTAAGTTTATAATAAGGATGCCACATACCAAATTTCTACACTTTGCGTAGAATTTCAAGCTGGAACTTTGCGAGGAATCCGACAAGTTTCATACACCTTCGGAAACTCCTGCGGTGGGAGTGTCACTATACAATTACTGAAATTTAGACCCAAGCTTACCACGCGACAGTAGTTTGATTCAAAAACTTTTGCTAACTGTTTTTTGAACAAAATAAGTGGGCGCTTAAAAGTATTTTTATAATTTTTTACCTAGGTTGGAATTAAGGTGCATCGCAGAGTCACTTTAGTACTTTAACTAACGACTCTCTTTTGTTAATGCTTACTATGAATGTCTTATAAATTCGATATTTGCACATAATAAAAAATATATATATTATATATGTTAACCCGGACTCACCTATCATTATACCAAATTTCATTAAAATCTGTCCAGTAGCTTTCTCGTGATGTGGTCACAAGCAGACAGAGAGGCAAAAATTCTCCAAATCCAAATCTGTTTAAAATATAAGTTTGTATAACTTTCAAATAAATAGTTATTGTAGTGTAACACAATACTATAGTGACACAGATAAAGCATGTTATAATGCAATATATTCAAAAGGAAAACATTTAAAAAATGATCTAAAGAAGGAAGGGCCTCAAACATCCAGCGGTCACTCTGTAAAACACGTAGCTGCGGTCAGAATTTATGAGGAATTTATGTAAAAGAGGATAACGATGCTTATCTTTATTTCTACAGCTGTATTTCTTTCTCTTTTCGGGGTTTTATATCTTAAGAATTTACGTATTAATCTATCATTTCTGTCGTACTTTTCTCTGTTAAAATAATTGTACTAGCCTTTTACGGTTACTATGGTAATTTCTAACCAACTTAAAAATACAAAATACTTTTATATTTTGTTTGTTTGTCCTTCTAACGTCGAAACAGAGTGATGGAATGGCGCAATTTTTGTTGGAAATTTGGAAGGCTGGGTAATGGTATAGGCTACTTTTTAATATGGGAAATTATTTCATTCCTACACTGAAAAAACATTCTCGTATAGATAACCAGAATATGGTTTCTCGTACAATACTGTTTTGTTCTATATGTGACGACAAAACACTTTGTTAATATTACCAGGCCATTCTCGTTAAATTTTTAATGTAAATATGAAGAAGCGTATTGTAATAGCTACACGATTCGGAATGTTTATCTTACGATTTCATTATTACGATCTACTATGTATATTGTTAAAAATAACACGTATCAGGGAAGCATATATACAAGTCATTTACTAGTGCTTACAAGCCTTTAGTAATCTACACTTTATGGTTCTTGTATGAAGTACTATTTAAAAAGTTATCTATACAGTAAATGCATTGTTATTATTGCAGTAATATTGTTTAATAGTGCTGATTAATATATTTCACCTAACAGTGCATAAATGCAATGATTGCAGTGTAGTTCTTGTAATGGGGACTGTATTCTATTGTAACACTTGTCACCTTTTATAGGCGTTAAAATTAGTTCCCTTGGTGCGTTTTCGTTGCAAATGGATAATATTATTCTCACTCATTTGTTACGTGAGCGAGCTATGTTACAAAGTAGCAAATATTTATAAAATGCACTTCTACTTGAATTAAAATTCACCCTTAAGTCATCTGGTCTTAAAAATTATAAATAAAATGTCATTAAAATATAATTTCTTAACTAAGTATAATATTAGTCTATTTTTATGTTATGTATGGCTACATATAAAAGAAAACAAGTTGAAAAGATTATATTCATGACCACCAAAGCACAGAGAACAAACTTCAACCGGCTGATGAACTTAGTAACAAAAGTTACAAAATTAGATAAGTAAAATATATTACTTATGCCAAGGGCAATATTTACACTTTAAAAAAATAACTGCCTCTAGTGGGATAATAAATTAGCATTATTGTGAATTCAAAAAATAAAATTTTTAGTTTTCAAATCATTTATTAGAACATAATTGTGACATTTATTTTTTAATCAACAATCCAACAACTTTTCATCATCAAAATCAGCCGCAAGAGGTTTTGCATTATATCAATTACACTTCGTAATCATATATCTCTGAACATATTATTTATAAGTAGCAATTATTGAAGAAAGAAAAAAGAAACAATTTAAATTAGAAAATGTTTAAATAATTTGGTTCCTATTTTCATTTGTGTAAAATGAATATACAATATTTTTAAATTAGTACCACAGAATTTGACCTTTTTATAATTACTGTACTGACTCACATAACATGAAAAACCAAACCGATTTCAGTAGTTTAAAACTACCTTTCTTTTAATTTCGTGCGAGGAACTAAAACCTATTTAATTATTAAAATTTCTTATCCTCCAAAGTATGCTTAGGATTTAATAGTAAAAATCACTTTAAGGGGCTTACAGTAGCCAACTAGGGCGACCAATTGATTTAACTTTTTAAGTTCTAAAGCAGACCAATGTTTAATAACATAGATAAAAGAAAAGAGATTTACATCTAAAATATCTGTAATATTTATTGAAAGAACGTTTACTACTTATAAAATAAAAATGACTAGTTGTGACAATTGTACTTGCAAATAACTCTACGTAGCCTTCTAAATGCCACGCCTCCAATAGTGCTTTTATATCTTCCTCCATTATGCATATATTACACCGCAATCAATAATATAAAAAATCACCACCCGGCCCAATTCTTTTATTTATTAAACCACTCACTAGCCGGCAACTGCACGTGCACTACCGATAGTCGATACAAAATATAATATGACGCAATAATAATTAATAACGCGCTTACGCACGCCCGCACGCGTCTCTTTCACCTCCCCGAGATACCTTATTTTCGACTTCTGCGCAGGAACCGTTAGCGCTCGTGCCGCTACCTTGACCTTGTACCGCATTTTGTCTATTTGTCAGGTACAGATTACAATGTATATTTTCACCGTTACAGATGCATTATAATTTTTACAAAACTATTTGTATTATTTATGTTTCGTGGTTAATCAAAACGATTTAACAGTAATTGTTACAATATCATATTTAACTAGAATCCTATGACAATGTTTACAAGTCACTTATTTCATGATACGATATTTTTATTTATCTGAACCCGTTTTTCGTAGATACAACAGGTTTTTTTTTTACCAAACGTTCTTGTAGTATTGTAGAAAATCTTTTTTTTCAGTGTACGCGAAAATACATTACAAGACAGCAACTGATCATACTTAATAAAGGTACAGGGTTTCAAAATTCAAGGCATCAACTGCAAATCAAATTCAATCTATAAAGCCGTATATATGCTTTGAAAAACGTATAAGAAAAAAGTCACATAATATTAAATCAATACTTCTTTCTATATTAAACTCTTCACAGATTTTTTTTTGTTTTTAATAAATATGTTGGGACGTTATTACAACAGCGCCATCTAGTTCCGTGCTAAGCTACGAAGCTTGTGTTACGGATACCAGATAGTTGATATACTACACAAATAATTTTTAAATACATACATATTATAAATATAAACACCCATGACTGGAGTACAAACATTTGTGTTCAACAAATGCATGCCCCCAGCGGGACTCGAACCCGCGACCGCTGGCGCAGAAAGTAGGGTCACTAGTCACTACCAACTGAGCAAAACGTGTATTAATAACTAGCAATTCCCGCGGCTACGCCCGCGACTCACTTACAAAAAGAAGGTAGAAGTTAGAAAATTTAGGATATTTTGTATTTTTTGATGTCAAATTATATAAAAATAAAAATAAAAAATCTTGAGAGGGCCACCCCTGTCACCTAGGGAAATAAAAAATAGCCTGCGACCTATTCTCAGAACTACTAAATATACATTAAAAAAATTATGAAAATCGGTCAAGCAGTTTCGGAGGATTTCAATACACTGTGACGCGAGATTCTTATATATTAGATAATACTTAGAAAAAAATCCGAAAAGATAGTATGATAGCTCATATATTAAATAATCATAGCACAGCTTAATTATAATATTATATAACATGTTTTATGAGAGGGAAAATTTGTGAAAAACTCTAAGTTAGAAAGTGATTTTAATCAGTGACTTACAAAAAAATCTCAGAACGCCAAGTCGGAGTCACGTAATGCTAATATTGCACGGCGGCGGGACCGACGTGATGGAAATTAAAAATACCTATTGACATTGGACCCTACCTCGGAATAAAAATGCTTTACAATAAAAAAAGAATGTTGCTGAAAATGGCACTTTTATTGCAAGAATGAATTCAAATGTAAAGAAAAAAATAATTTCATTTTCATCCAGATCTGTTGAAAGAATAACTTGTAATATTAAAACCATAATATATATAATAATAATAAATGCAAAAGTTTTTATCCATCTCCTTCAAAATTATACACTACTAGCGACTCACCCACGCTTTGCTCAGGTTCGTCTTACCAGGTTAGGTTGCCAAACAAAGTATGTAGCACAAAAAATAATAAAGCACTCTTATATAAAACTTTCGAGAACCTTTGGCCCTCCTTAATACGGCCCTGTCATAAAATCCGTTCTTAGCGGAGGTCTACTACTAACTATAAACTACCCCCTTGCCAAATTTTATCTTTATACGTCAAGCGGTTGATATTTCAGCAATCAGTCTCTCCCGTGACCATGATTGCTGTACAGCATTGGAAACGTCGGGAACCAAAAATCTAAATAAGTACGCGACAAAATCCGATAAGATAGTTCCATATATAATGAGTGAATGATCTTTCGCTTTTATATATTTAAATTAAAAAGTAAACAATATTTAAGTGGTCATACACATTAAATTCAGTGTGAGGACTGGTTTTAATTGTCAGACTTACCTGCATAACTGTGTAGATAAGTCCCACCGTGTGAAGCCACCATTAAGATATTATCTCAACGCCTCAGACGCAAACAGCAAGTAGACGCACAATGACTGTCTGCCGGCAAAGCTGTATTGTTCATTCTAATCAGACAACTCTACAGCTTCACTGGAAATTTCATCTCTTCAATGTATTTTGCTTATGTTAAATAAGAATTTATATTCCCTATGGCATTAAAAACATATAACATAGAATCATATAACATAGGAAGAAATTATAAATGATGTCTGTCTGTCTTTTCGGATTTTGTCGCGGATTTATTTTGATTTTTGGTTCCTGACGTTTCGAATGCTTTACAGCGCACATGGTCACGGGATGTGACTGATGATTGCTGTAAAATGTCGGGAACCAAAAATAAAAATAAATACGCGACAAAATCCAAGATAGTTTTAAAATGTCAAATATTCGCGTAAACCTATGAAAGTATTACAGAAGCGAAACTTAAACTCGTATGAAAAGCTTTGTGAAGGCAATAATTGGGTGCTGTAGACTTACCATGTTCTCACATGTAGTAGGTATTTCAACAATTTATACGTATTTATTTTGTTTCTTTGTAAAAAGGTTTCGTATTCGAATATAGCTAATCCTATTTTATACTCAAACACAAAATAATATATATTATGTGGACTGAAAAGTATATATAGACAGTGGTAGCCCAATGAAAACGCGCTTGCTATAACCGAAGGAAGCGGGTTCAAATTCGGGTCTCGCACTTCTGACATTTTCGTGTGCGAATCATTTCTTACACAATTACTACTTTTCTTACGGTGAAGGAAAACATCTTGAACAAACCTGCATATCTGAGAGTACCTAGCAAGTTTTCGAAAGACATGTGAAATCCGCCAAACCGCACTAAACGAGCGCGGTGGACTATGGCCCGACTGATGCTCGTATTGAACGGGCCCCAGCAGTAATACGTTAAAAAGGGCTGAGTGAGAGTTTGATATATCTCAAAATACACTGCCAATCTTAATTTGTTTAGTTCAAGTTTAAAAATTTCTCCCACATTTTTGCTCAAAACTTGCTTACTTTTTTTAAATGAAAATTATCTAACATCTATCTGTGTGTACTTAATCTAATCATAATTCGTCCATTCGTTTTATCATCAAGGAGTAAAAAACATGTATTAGTAAAAAATTTAAAAAGAATTATAACAAAGTGCGATCAATACTTCTCTCTAGACCATAATTACGGTAAAGCATTGAATATTTTTTATCATAGACCTATTTATATATACAATTACGTAAATATTGGATCATATATTTCAGCTTAAAAATATTTTCCTTGATGTATATTTAATACGAATATTAAAACAAATAGCATTCAATCGACTCGGCACCAGGTGTAGGCAACAACGTCCGAATAACTGCATATTTTATTACATACTTTTTATAGCCTTTGAAACTGCGATTGCTTCTTTAAAATTCGAGTTCAAGCGAGATATGAGATGCAAACTTTACGTTTACATTATAAATATCATAATATGTTGGGACATTATCATTATGGTAAGCTACAAGGCTTGTGTTGAGAATCCCAGATAGTTGATACAATCTATACAGTACATATATGTATATTAAAATTGAAGTGTCTGTTTTTAATTTCAAGGTAACAGCTTTTCACTAAATGCATATGAAAGTATATATGATTCTAACAACAAAAACCAATTTTTAAAATATTTGTCTGTCTGTCTGTTTGTTCCAGCTAATCTCTGAAACGGCTGGACCGATTTTGACGGGGCTTTCGCTCGCAGATAGCAAAAGTTATAAGGAGTAACTTAGGCTACTTTTATATTAATAGAAAATTATAAAAGCCGTTTACTTTATTTTAACTTACGCACAACGAAGCGCTATATAAATAAATATAAATATGATTCTCATGTAAAGTTGGGACAGTTTTGCACCTAAGTGTAGGTATATATTAATCTTCCTAGTAGTAAATTTCTCCTCTTAGAAAAAACACGTGTTCGATACAACTGGTTTCATGTTAGAAAAGAAATGAATAGGTAGTGCATAATATGCCGTTATCGCCAAAACCAATGCAGTGAAGTTAAGCCCAAAGCATTAGTTACATACGCTTCATTAGAGTGCGGGAAAGACTCACCAGTAACAAGATAACCATTAGTTAAAATGATATATCACAGTGCTGTGTAATGGGAAACCCGGGTTGGGAGGCTGGATGAACACTGGTAGCGAGTAAAATCTTTTAAAAGAGTGTTAAAATACAGCTACATTAAAACAAATTAACTAAATAGAATATTATAGTATGTTAATTTTTATAATATTAATTTTGATTACACAAGATGAAGCAGGTGAAGCAAAAATCGCGAGAACCTGGACGTTAGGAAGAACTGAATTATAATTTAGTGAAGATTGTATTCTTAACTTGTTTAGTGGTAAAATTAAATGAAAGCCACATTAAATAATAAATGGCAGAATAAAAAAATAGGCGCGTGTAACGTTTACGCGCGGTTGAAGTAAAACTTCTTTGGCATTTTAGGCATATTACAATCACATATTTATTGAATATCATGTATGGAAAGAATATAATATTATGTACTTGTCAGATAATAACAACGGTTGCCATGGCAACATGGGAATGTATTCTATCTCATTCTCTCGTCGATTTAATCCTATAAATGTATGTATTTCTTTCTTTATCGTGACGCATTTTCATTTCATCGAGTTTCAAATCACAACGATTCTATAGAAGTTTCACTTCAAAAAATTTCAACATAACTAAAGTCAAAAATAAAGTAATTAAGTAACATGTGAAAATCAAAAATTTTCCATTAATATAACATCCATCAAAATTACACCATTTTAAAAAAAAACGAAAGCTAGCAATATCTTTCAACCGTTAATGGAGCGCAGTCTTAACTCTGCCGTTTATAAGCGAATTCTACCATTACCCGGCTCCAGAGGGCTGACCCACTTGCAAGGAATACGACCAATTAGAAACGTCCCCACGGACCCGCTCAGTCGGAACAAGAGAAGGCCAATTTATTTTGGTCACATTACATTTATTTTAGTTAAATGATTTCATTTTAAATAAACTTTTCTTTAAACCATTTAAAGTATGTAGAATTCAAAATATTTTTTTGTTTCTTGCCATAGTGTATAAACTATGTTTTAAAATATTGATTTAAGTATGATGTAAAAGCTTCTTATTTAATTATCTATTAGATTTTTTAATGTATAATATAGTAAATTTACTTTTATAATGCTTATGCAATCTAATTTTAAAAATTGTAACAATATCCAAAAGTTGCGACTCATCCTCGTTACGTTTTTTTTTATGTGACAAAGGGGGCAAACGGCCAGGAGGCTCACCTGATGGGAAGTGATCACATCCGCTCATGGACATCTGCAAGACTGCAGGTCTTGCAGTTTTGCAGATGCGTTGCCGGCCTTTTAGGAAAGGGAGGGAGGGAGGAGGGAGGAGGGAAAAGGGCGGGAGGAGGGATGGAGAGTGGGCCTCCCGGACTCTCACTTACCGAACGAAACGCGACAGC
Source organism: Boloria euphrosyne (assembly GCA_951802675.2). NCBI lineage: Eukaryota > Metazoa > Arthropoda > Insecta > Lepidoptera > Nymphalidae > Boloria > Boloria euphrosyne. Next base: position 529,240 of record OX637893.1, read on the forward strand.
GTAGCTGCCACTTCACGCCGGTCTTCTGTGAGAGAGTGGTACTGTAAGGGGCGTGCCGGCCCATTCGGCTGCTACCCGAAGGTATCAAGCATGGCACTACCACTTTGAAACGTCCCGTTTGTCCCAAAAAACGTTACAATTAGTATGGATTTCTCTGAAATGAGATATTTACCCGCAGCTTAAAGTTATCTTTTATACTGACCCAGATAAAGAGCTATCATCATAACAAAGCTTATCAAAATCTGCCCAGTGATTTTCTTATTATGTGGTCTCAAACAGACAGGCACAAAGATAATAATTCTAAAAACTATAGATTTGGCCTCTGTATCGATAATAATAATTATTTCAATCAGATTTTTGGGAAATATTCATTATACAGATTATATGTATAGTTTAAGAAAATAATAACAAGAAGAGAATAAATTATCTTTTTATTTTTGAAGTGAAACTTCTTTAGAATCGTTTTGAAACTCGATAAAACGAAAATGCGTCACGATAAAGAAAGAAATACATAAAAGTATAGGATTAAGTCGGAGAGAATGAGATAGAATACATTCCCATGTTGCCATGGTAACCGTTGTTTATTTTTTGACATTTCTTTTTTCAATGTGAATATTTTAATCACTAATTACTGAAGTTTCACTTCTATCGTGTGTGAATCGCACACACACCTTTTTTCACCACTTAGCTCTCCACTTCCTTGCCATTTCTCTCGAGAACCCTAAAAATTATCACTCACCAAACATCTCAGCGTAATTCCTTTCCAAACGCGGCATTCCAGACTTGAGGGGCTTGAAACGAACCAATTTCCAAATAAAAATCTCAAGACGGCCCAGAAGAGATAAATGTATTGACTTAAAAAAAATACTCAACTTTGTACTCTATTTAAATGTCTCAGAGTACAAATTGCTTTAATAGGTGTTTCGTTACAATAAAATTTCAATTGTGGGCAGATGGTCTTGAGGCTGTACTTTTTTCTTCTTATTTAACCTTTAAATATATAAAAAATGTTAAAGTATTTGCTTAAAAGAAGTCGATTTCGACTTAAACATTCCGGAGTAAAGTGACTGAAGGTTGTTTATTACCCGACTTTAATAAAGGAGGTTCTTGAAATTGTGATATTTTTTAAGTGGGTTGTGTAACTAATGTTAATAAAATAAGCAAATACAAATTTTTATAGTATTTTTTATTAAGATTATGAATATGTTTGCCCAAAATTTGATACAATACAATTATTAATTCTAAATCGGTAACTATCAATCAAGAAATTTGTACTATTGTCCGGCCGCTCAGAGAATGCGTTTCTGACAGATCGTGATCGACTGGGCGATGTAACTTGGAACTGGCGTACAATTTACGGCAAATTTTTAAATATCTTTTATTTACCTTATTAACGAGTGATAAGTACTAGTACTCAGTACTTAAGTAATAATTCGAATAATTATGCCGACTTACAATAAATGTATTAATTTTGGGCCAAAATTATTACAATTACTTAATTAAAAAATATAAAAATAATAGCTTTTAAAAGTCAAACCACGTCAAACGACGTTGTTTCAAGGTTATGTCAACTGTTTGTTTTTGTAGTGATGTGACAAAATAACGAGGCAATTGTATTCGAATATTTCTGTAATCTTAATATAATCTGTCGGTATGATATAAATAATATAATATTTAATGTACTTAGGTACATTCCGTCTATTACAAATTCTAATGTGTCAGAGAGAGACAAAGCATTGTCTTTCTCGACAATGGATTCGAAATTACTAGAAACATTTTGAATTTTCGATACTAGAATGTTCTAATATTTACACATATAAAAAGGCCTGCAGTGTGTCGAGAGTTCAGTAGACATTCGAAGTTGAATGAAGATAAGAAGCGATACAAAATAGTGGAAAAGTGAAGAGTTGGTTAAAGTATTAGTGAAGAAGTATTAAGAAGAGAAATACAGTGTTCAGAGACTAGTGTTGTGTACAAACTGTGCGTGTATTCATAGTAAAATAAAACATCCTTAGTGCAAGTGCAACGATTATAATCCTAACCCGTAGAACGTAACAATACATTTTCCAATAAATAAAGCATATTTTTTTCCCTTCGTTACATTCAGAATTTACGATTCAATTCAAGTAATTGATTCATTAAAAATGTATTTACATTGTGAATATTTATTGAACTATAATTCCTATAAAAATAACAACATATAAATTAAATTGAATAAATATGCATAATGAACGCAATAAATAACGTTACTAAATTATTGTACATCACTAGTCATGAAGAATTGACAGGTGTCAGAAACGCATTCTTTGAGCGGCCGAACTGTAGTTCTAAGTATGCATATTAAAAGTTTAAATTGACAAAATAGCCTGTATAGTATTATATATAGCGTTACTTTAAACATTAATCACACAAGATTTACCAAGTAAGTAGGTACTTTCTACGTGGCATTAAAATATACAAACTTAGAAAAGTTAATTAAATCGTTCATCAAGATCATCATATTTATAGTTATTTTATTATGATATTTGTCTTGTCTTCACCACTTTTTAACGTACCACTGCTTCGCACGGGCCTCCCTCAGTACGAGGGGGATCAGGCCATAGTCCACCGCGCTGGCCTAGTGCGGGTTAGCGGACTTCACATGTCTTTCGAAAACTTGCTAGGTTCTCTCAGACATGCAGGTTTCCTCATGGTGTTTTCCTTTACCGTAAGGCAAGAGGTAATCATGATAAAAATGATGAAAATAGGTAAAGAGGTGCGAGATTTCAATCCGCATCACTCGTTATCCAAGCGAGCGCGTTACCACTGAGCTACCACTGTCTTATATTATGTTAATATCAGTAACAATATAACCTAGACTGCTTTAGTTTCTAGCATCTTATTACTAAGGAAATGTAAGACAAAAAACTAGTTAACTGCAACAGAGAAGTAAAAATATTAACTCAGTACAAAAAGGTTAACTAAAATAATTTTAAAACGAGAAAAGCTCACAAAAGCTATGATACATGCCACAGCGGAGCTTACAAAGTCTTCATATAACTTTCATAACATTCTTTTATATCAAATGAAAAGAAACACAAACAAAGCATCTTGAATCTCGCATTTCCTAGTTTTTTCCTCTACTTAACTATTGTTGTGCGACTCGCTTAAACAAATTTGTGCTTATAAAGAAATATTGTATTATAAGAATAACGATCTTTGTGATGCAAATATTTAAGGCCTTAATACGAAACTATTATAAAAAATATAATTTGTATGTTTGTTTGTTGTCAATTATTTCAGTAAATAAGCCTATTTGCTGTTTTTCAGTAATAAGGCTATGTATTGAGATATCATGGACGGTAATGAAACTTAGTATTATCCCCCGAACGAATAAGAGATGTTACAAGCAGTAAGCTCAAAGTGAAAATCGATGTGTGTATACTGTATATTGGCTTATAGTGTCTAAAGGGATGAACCAATTTTAATAGAATTTTTGTGTTTGACATGTAACTTAATCGATAATGATTTTAGCTATAAATTTAGAAAGTTCCTTCAAAATCAGTACAGCTATTTCGGAGATTAACCAGAATAACCATAAACCATATGCACGCTGCATATGCAGTAAGAAAAAGTTGTTATTATAACATTACACACAAACATTTCCATCGTATTTCCAGTAAAGAAGATTAAAATCATAGAATAATCAACATCGACATTTTAAATTCTTCATCATTGCGACATTTCATAGTTTGAAATATAGGAACGTACCAACATATTGAGTAATGCACATTAATTTGATTTTTATTTTGCTTCTAAAGTTCGATACAATTATTTTAATTAACAACGTCGTTTGAGAGAAACATAACAAATACAATCTTAATAAATTTTATATCTGTGACTATTTCTAGATCACGATAAATAACAATAATATTATTAATATTTTAATTAATTTAAAGTCATAGCTGTCTGCGAAAAGTATGGACCATACTCCACCACGCTGGAGGACAAATGTGGGTTGGCGGGCATATGTCCCTTCTTTCCTTTTTTCTACTTTCCATAGATGAGATTTTCCATATTAGTTGTTTATTAAATCATGTTGAAAATTTATACGTGGGAAATTCAAAGGTGCTAGACCCGAGATTTGAACCCACACACTTCACTTGCTTTTCCACTCGACGGAGCATATATTCATTTCAATAATCCCGTGAAACATTCATATCTAAGAGTGTGTAATTATAACATCTGACTTTATTTAGCTTTATTAATATAGATGTAGGTCGTTTCTCTGACTGCTATAATAAAGACGACTACTTAGACTTATAATATATCTCTCGTATTCGCAATCTTCTTTCCATTTGATGTAAGTAAAGGGAATTTATTACTTCAATATAACTGAGATGACCGTGAAGCCCAATGGTGTTGTAGATGGTTTGTTAACTTTATATTGGGTTGTGTTCGAATAACTTTTAGGGCTTCTGTCCCCAAATTCTACCTTTTTTAATGCTGCGAAATTATCCCGAGCAATCTAACTACAATAGTCCATCCTTTCTTGAAAGAGCTTTACATCTAAAAATGACAAGCTTTGAGTCTTTAATTCTCGTCATCTTCACAATTTGATTATAATCATTGTGATAATATTATTATAATTGCGAAAGTTTGTACATCATCATATAAAAAAACTGTTTATTCAGAAATTCAGCACACATGATTGCCGATATACTTTACTGTTACTTACCTAGCGAGACACTCGAGCGAAGCGAGAGTAAGACGTTTGACGAACACAATTACGAGTATGCATAAAATACCCACTTGTAGCTCATTAAAAGATTGGTGTATTTTTTTGAATAATATAGAATTACATAATGTCTTCGCGAATACAAACTTTGTACTTTAACACTAACATAATTTTTTTTTACTTTCAGGTAAACCAGCTCCCTTATTGAGAAACTAATGTACTACTCGGTAAATATGTAGTTCTTAGCGTTTTACAAAAGATTATATAACTCGCGTTATTTAAAGACTTAAGACTTTTAATATAGGCATATGTAGGTACAAAATTTACGTTTTCATTGCGTTGATTTGATGGCGTTCCTTCTGTGATAAATATTTAGAGAAAACCAATACAACCCCAACTCTTGAAATGTAGTATAAGAAACCCTCGGTAATAGTTACCTGTCTTGATCCAAGATTCCAGGTATTTAACATCAACATCAGTATTACATGCGGTGTCATATCTTCCAATATATAAAAATCTCGTATCAGTGTTTGTTATCGAACGCCACCGAAACGGTTTGACCGATTTTTATGAACTTTTGTATACATTTGGTAGGTCTGAAAATAGGTCGTAGGCTGGCCCTCTCCAGATTTTTTTATTTTGTGGCTTTTCATTTTTTTATAATTTGGCATAAAAAAAATTATAACCCTTAATTTTCAACTTTCTACCACCATGATGCGGCACGGGCAAAGCCGCGTGAACTGCTAGTAATATCTATATTATTCAAATATATATGCAAAGTTTAAACATAGAAATATGATAGACAAATAGAGCTTAGTAGTTGCAGAGATTGACGTTAAAATGTACCAAGGGATGAACACGAGCGAAGCTAGGGTGATTCACTAGTCTACTCATATTATCATTAACTAAAGATTCGTCTACCAAAACAAAGTATATCTATACATACACTATACCTTTCGTTCACATTTCAGATCCCTATAGTTAATAAGAAGCATTTCATTCGAGAGAGGATTCTAATTAACCCTTGTAATTGTCGGTTTGTAGGCTTTTATATACGTACGTGAAATGTAGAGTTAGGGGTGTGTGGCGACTAAAAGATTAAAGTCGATACGTTCTGTTCTCAATAAAAATATTCTAAGACTCCTTATCTAATAATATTAATATCTATATAATTTGACGACACGCGTCGTACTAGCTGTGCCAACGGTCACGGGTTCGAGTCCCGTTGCGGACACTGATTTGTATGATGAGCACTAATGTTTGTACTACTATAGTTATACTACAGTCATAAGTTTTTATATTTATAATAAGTAGGTATATATTTATTTAAAGTTATTTATGTGTAGTAGATCAACTATCTGGTATCCGTAACATAAGCTTACTACTAGATAGTGTTGTTATTAATGTTCCAATGTATTTATTTTTTGGTTAAATAAACGGTAACACAGTAGTAATTTGAGGTTATGTCGGAACTGCGGCGTGGAATTTTAAGACAGTAATTACCTTACCGCGTTTAATTCTTTAATTGCGACAAAAAAACTTTACTTGATTATACAGCCATTTGTATTTTTTTATTATTATCTATTATTTCAATTAAATTTAATTTAAAATTAAAGTTTCTTTGTTGTGTTTTTTCTTGTTAGGAACAAAAATCCTTACATTTTGTCAAATATGGTTTTAAGATAGCATTTGTCTTACTTTACTTTAACACTATTATAATAGTAACAGTTGATACCAAATCATTAATCTCGCAGAGAACAGCGTGAACCCATCACTATGACAAACTGACTAAATTACGACACGATATACGATTTTTTGTAGACACTACTCGTGAATGTACTCAATTAATAAAAATGGCCAATAAGTTAATCTTTACTTCTAACTAACCACTCGACATTAGACGCCAATTTCACATTATTAATTAGACCTAGAATTGTATATTACAATAGAGAACTGACTCTTCTTAATGTCATTTAATCTAGGTCCACCCTCAAAACATGGGTACACAGATTTCAGTCAAAACACCCCTGTACAATGTCGGAGGACGGCTATAATAGCATCGATCGTCGCCGTGCAATTAATCTGTCCGCAGCAACCGTTACCTGAGTGTGTGTGACGTGATTTATGATGTAGCTATACTCAAAGTTGGCGAGTTTGTTTGTTGATAAAGAAAATCTTTGTAGATATAGAGGGCTCTTACATGTTATATGAATTAGAATATTATTTTCACTGTTTGGACTTTAAATGCTAAAATTGGTGTGTTTGTTAACCCTTTACGGCAGAACAGATTTAGGTAAAATTTTGTAATTAGATAGGCTATGGCCTGGAGTAAAAATTGGCCTTAAACTTTAATATAACAGCTTATTTACTAAATATATAATTTTTAACACGTCTGTCATCTGTCTGCTTATTCCCGCTGATCAATGAAATGGCTAGAAAGACTTGGACGAGACTCTCACTGGTAGGTAGCTGATGCTGAAGGAGTAACTTAACTGAGTTAAGCGAGAATAAGCCGCTGGTAAAAAATATTTAATAAATGTCGTTTTCCTCTATAAGTGAAGTGATATAAAAATATAATACAAAAGAAAAAGTAATTCCGTTCACAATAAAACGTAATTATCTCGACAAGTAGAAACAAAGCTCTCAATCAGTGACGCTATTTAAATGTTCAAATTAATGAGGCGTCGCGAAATAATGAAGGTCCGAACAATAGAAGTGGTCGTATATACTTTAATTGTTTATCGTCCCCGAACTTGCTGATCTAATTGCGAAAAGAAAAGATTGGTGATCCTATGGTCTAGGGTTCATGGATCTTCACTTTGTCTTGGTCACGTTAGGCTTATAGCAGTTGAGTGTGAAAATGATCCTGCAACATCCTTCTTCTTCTTTAAATAATTTTTACTTTCTTGTTAATCATTGTGAAAAGTCACAGTGAACTGAACTTTACATCACTGTCACACTGCGGGTTATTACTGAGACTTTATTTACAGAAAAACTCAGTAACTAAACATTGTTCCAAATAATTTAAACCAAGGACACGGTAGCCACTCGATAAATGAGGGCATAAATATAAAATATTATTGAAGTTATACTTCTTTTGGCGCGTTAGGGAAAAATTATGAAAGTAAATTTTTACGATGCGCGCGCACACCGACATGACAAACCAACATCCTGAAGTTAGCTATAGTCAACACCCTGAAGTTAGCTGTATCAGTTATAACCGTTGCCATGGTGCGTGCAATGGTAATTAAATCAGCAAATATATACCGGGTGGTGCGAAGTAAATATATACAACACGTACCTATAATATGTTATAAAATAATATTATAATAATTTACTGTGATTATAAGTGATCAAAATTTTTGAAAAGATTTTTGTTTTGCTACGCCAAAGAAGTATAACTTTGTACACACACACTTTTATGAAATTAAAGTATACATTTATAATACAACCACGTATGTTAATAAACCATGTAAGCTATGACAAAATGTCAGGGTTTCTACACGTTTTTACGAATACGTATCTATTTAAACATTAAAAAGGACGGAAATTTGCCGAAAAACAAGACGGTCTTTATGGTTTCTCGTAAGAACGCATAAAAGGCAATAACAAACCGCCAGCTGTTGGTAGAAGATTAGGGTATGAAAATGGGGTTTCCTTATGGGACTTGTCTAGCTCTTAAGGCGATATTTTAATAAGGAACTTGACTTATACTCATTACAATAATATTATAATTTGTGCGGGAACGAGTGAATGAATGCAAATTTTATGCCTTTTCAGTTTTCACACTGTTACGGATCAGTATTTTTGGGTTTCCTATATTTAATAAACATAGCTTATGTTTCTGTTTTACACTAGTTATTAAGGCGAAACCAAAAAAAAGGATTTTTGAATTGATTTTGTATTTCTCAAAATTTATTTAAAAATTTTTTTCTTGGTCCGTGTCATTGTTGAGTTATTATTATTTTTTTATTACAACCGAATAGAAATTATTTACAACTATACTTTTTAGTATTTTCTTTTATTTTTATTAATTAATAATTCACTGAAAGTATTAAAAATAACTGCTGTTTGCCCACATTTTTTTTAATTCAGGTGAAAATTATTTTTATTGATGTTAACGACAAATACATGGGATAAAGGGTTGTAACGTTATATCAAGAGCTAGTACTTTATAAATTTAACGTAATTTACCCCTATTTATACCCCAGAATAATTAGCCCAATTTTTTGCACCTTCCCAGGCCGAAATAAATCGCCCATAAAGCACTTAACGAATGAAAACCTTCATTTAGAACGTATGTTTGCCAAAAACCAGCGCACATCAGCGTAAATCCTCCAAAAGAACCCTTTCTTTGTGATAAAATTTACTGTCCTGTTTACGATTTTCATGAGTCGAAATACGAAAATTTTATGGGAAAAATGTTAAATAATGTACGCCATCCGTCATATGAAAAATAGATTACGAGATTTTTCACGTGGCTTTGCTCGAAGTAAGCCATAACATAGCATCTGTTTGGCAGAATTTTTGTTGGAGCCAAATTTAATTTTGTATCACCTGAATTTTATATGTAACGGATTGACATACCCTACGAGAGCTTGACAAAAATCAAAAATAAATTCCTTTATTCAATGTGGATACACTCAAAGAAATTACATAAATTTCAATTCAGAACATATTTCAGGCACAATCTTGGAAAATTGAGGTTATTTTTGAGACTCTTGATCTTTTTCTTTCAAAATAATATAATAATCTACTTACATTTCAAGATGTATATTAACAAATTGGACAGTATGGTGATATATTTTGTGTCTGTTTATACGCTGACAAAATATTTTTCCAAATCCAAAGCTCTATTAAACGAGTAGTGGGTTTTAACTTTAGTTCCGTCAGAAAGCTGTGTTTTTGACGTTACGAGCACTCAGCACTGTAACTAACTAGTGTTTGCTACAAACAAAAATTGCTAACAGTTGCTTACAAAGCGCGGTACAACCATTTCATTGTGTACACGAAAAAACAGATTTCTCTACAAAACTTTTAAAACAAAAAAGAAATTAATTATTTTATACAATATATCTACCTCTAATAAATAAAAATCTCCTGTTTGTTATCGAACTTCTCCGAAACGGCTTGACCGATTATTATGAATTATTTCGAGTATATTTGGTAGTTCTGAGAATAAGTCGTAGGTTATTTTATGTTCTCTTAGGTGATAAGGGTAGCCCAAGCTTTAGGCGACGAATTTTTCAACAATAGAAGCCGAACACATGAATATAAAACATAATTTCCCTAAACGTGAATTGAACGCTATTTGAAACCTCTTTGGTTATGATAGTAACACACCTACGAATATATAAGGATAGTATAACCAAACTTTTTAAGTAAGTTTAATTTACTAAAAATATAAAATCACTAGTATAGTCTATAGGCAAAAAGAAAGGCATCTACGGTCTAGATGCCTTTTCTTGGTCTGCATATATTTATCAGAGGTGGAATATTACTTGCAGTAAAAAATATCTTAAATATTGACCCGGATAACGAGTGAACAACATCATTTCTAAATTTCATAAAAATCTTTCTCGTGATAACGTTACAAAGAGACAGAGAGGAAAATTCTAAAAACTATAATTGACCTCTGTTTTGATAATAAAAAATGTGCAATGTACAGTATCGACTAAGAAAGCATTTTGAGAATCGGCTAAGTTAGAAGTTAATTTTATTATGTTGGTTTTTATTTTAAGAGAAATTTGAAAAAACAGTATTTATAAATTACCTCACGATTAAAGGATAAAATCAGCGTGCCGATTAAAAGCACACAGTAAATCAGTAGTCACCGCCGCACTCGAAACTCATGACGGCTTTGAGTAATGCTTTTAATTAATCAAAAACAAGATGAGAATTTTTTGTACAAAATATGGAATGTACAGAAAATTTGATGATAAAAGGATTTTTTACTAAAATTACGGATTCATAATTTTTTCTTAAGCTTTATTAGGTGTCATAATTTCTAAAAAAAATATTCTAAAATGTGCTGTATATCTATGAGGCTAAGATAATTTTAAAATATGTTTTTTTTATTAATCTATACATATAGTAAAATTGAAACTGAATCTGTACATTATATATTTTTTGGAAAATCTAATTGAAAAAGACATTACTATCGATACTGAGTTCAAAACTATTATTTTTAGAATTTTTGTCTGTCTGTCTGTCTGAGACCGCATCACGAGAAAACCACTGGACGGATTTGGATGAAATTTGATATGATGATAGCTGGTCGCCCGGTCAATATATAGGATACTTTTAATTGGAGGAAAATAATTCATTTCTAAGAAAAAAATAAACAAAGGCATTTACTTCTTTAGAACGCGAGCAGAGCCGCGGGTATCGCTAGTATTTATAATATATTTAATCAGCGACTTACCGTCGCTCCGTTTGATTTCGTCCATAGAAACGTTGTTACGATTAGTATGGATTTTTCATTTTCATTATACATATTATTTTCATTTAGATCTCCTATCTATTTACACTAGCTATGTAGCAATATTTTTAAAAATACCTTATAATATAGTATTCTTTAAATTAAAAATTATTATCATATATTCAATTATTACTCATGCGTTCTTACCCACAGAATTACACATACATCTAATACTTTTAATTTTACAAAAGCTTTGCATCACAAAGGACGGGTATTTTAGAGTCCAAGTACTTTTCGGCTTCATTGAAAAATATTTCACAAAACGCGCTGCATAAGTTTTGTTTGTCTGCGGATAAAATGTTACTATGGAAGCTTTTATCTTTTGGAAGGATAATGCGATATTAAATGAACGATTTGTATACGAATGCATAAATATTATGGATGGATACAAACTTAAATACAAGTTAAATGGTATTGAATTTATATACATAAAAGAAAATATTTATTTGATTGTAAACTTTTACTACAATATACAACTGCCAACGAAGTTTAAAATAACACTAAGTTCAAAAAACTTCACTTCTACTACTATAAACTTTATTTGTTAGCTTTTCAAGAGAAGCACACATTCAATAATTATATTTTTAAGCATCACTTCATATTATAAAACAAAGTCTTTTGCTGCGTCTGTCTGTCTGCTCACGATAAACTCAAAAATAATGTACCGATTTTTATGTTTTTTTAACCAACAGAGTGGTTTTCGAGGAAGTTAGTATAAAGCTTGTCAAGTTTTTGTATACATTTACTAGCGGAACCCGCGACTTCGCTCGCGCTCATTCTATCGATTCAATCTCCCGAGCAAAGCGAGGACGAGTTGTTAGTATTAAAATAATTCTAAAAACAATTAAGCTTTTACAGATAACCTTAACATAGAAAAAGCTTGTCACCACAATACGATGTATTCAAACTTAGAATATAACATAAAAATATATTGTATATTTACATTTCGTACATAGAATATTAAACGTAAGAAATAGTTTTACACAGTACATTTAAAGCAATAATACTTCTACATCAACGATATTCAGCTAATATTACTTATTCTAAGAGAGCTATTTCGTAGAGCAACCAAAAGCGTTCGCTACAGTAAAGTTTTACAACTCCAGTTCAACTCCACTAGTTTTTGTTTAAATTTCCATTTATATTTACTTAAATATATATATTTCATGTCATATAGAATAGTACGTTTTATAAAATCAACAATGAACAGTAAATATTCTTTTATTAATAATTTGGATATTATTTAATTGTATGCTTTTTTTTAATTTAAACTGAATTTACTACACTAATGTGTTTGTGATACAATGTATAAAATTACACTGTGTTTCTATGATCGTGTATAGAACGGAAATAATTAATACATGTCCTATTTATAGAATCTAGTGTGAACGTCAAATAAATTTCGAAAAAAATTATTCTTTAGATTTCTTTAATGACTATTATATTAACAAAACAAAATATATTTTTGGCATATTTTTTTCCAGGAGCATAAGTGATTTTGGCATTCAAAAAATATGAAATCAAATTACTTAAAAAATGAAAAAATGGCATGTAAAAATTAATGATCAAATACATAGAACTTGCAAACACAACGTGCAAGATACTTTAAAATTTCAAATAGAAATAACTACCAGTACCCGCGTTAACACTTCCGATCATTATAGTCTTCAGCCCTTTTAATGTCCCACTGCTGGGCCCGGGCCTCCCTCAGTACGAGGGGGATCCGGTCATAATCCACCGCGCTGGCTTAGTGCGTGTTGGCGGACTTGTTGTCTTTCGAAAACTTGCTAGCTTTTCTCAGACATGAAATAAAAAACAAAATTAATCATTATAAACATCATCATATAACTTGCTTCGTTGATCTGTAGATTGCCTAAAAATTCAAATAAAATTCGATTGCTACCACACTTTACTGGCTGGACTGATCTGTAGATCTCCTGAACATTTCAACAAAATCGCTCCAGTCATTTTAGAGTCCATACAAGACATACACACGTCGACTTTCATATTATATTTACATATAATATCTGAGTAAAACCTCCTTCTCTTCCAAAAACGTGAATTACTGAAGCGATATTTTACATATTAAAATATTTTAGCCGTTTTATCAAGTAATGCCTTACGTATATATCAAAAGACGGCCTCGTCTAATGAAGTGTCTACAAAGCCTTTGTGTCGGAAGTCGGGATTTCTTAATATCCTGTGGTGTAGAGCTGGTGGAATGTTAATATTCAGATTACAAAAAGTATGTAAAACATAAATCATATCTAACTTTATCATATTTTGTATATTTTAGCTTAATGACAACACGTTGTCTAGTGGTAGTGACTCTACTTGCTGTGCAGGACGCGGATTCGAGTCCCGCTGGCGGCAATCACTTGCTGAGCACGAATGTTTGTGATCTAGTCATGGGTGATTATGTATATTGGTTAATGTCCCAACGTATAAAAAAAAATATTAAAAAGTAAAACTTCTCCTGAATTAACACGTATGTATCCCTCAGTGCCTTTTGTTCTTATAATTTACATGTAGCTCCAACTTTTGGCATACTTTATTACTTAGAGTAGGAAGTAAGGTTAAATCTGCCCAGCTGTTTCACTGTAAAACAGTAACAAACTTATACCCATATACGAATTAGTTCTAGTTGGATTAGTTATTTTTTTTATGGGACAAAGGGGGCAAACGGGCAGGAGGCTCACCTGATGGTAAGTGATCACCTCCGTCCATGGACATCTGCAACAGGGCCACAGGGCCTGCAGATGCGTTGCCGGCCTTTTAGGAATGGGAGGGAGGGAGGAGGGAGAAGAACGGGAGGAGGGATGGGGAGTGGGCCTCCCGGACTCTCACTTACCGGATGAAACGCGACAGCAAAGCTGCCACTTCACGCCGGTCTCCTGTGAGAGAGTGGTACTATACGGGGCGTGCCGGCCCATTTGCCTGCTACCCGAAGGTAACAAGCATGGCACTACCACTTGAAAATAAATGCAAAATAAACTCGTAAATATGCTATATAAATACTAGTAGCATACCCCATACAGCGTAAGGAAGCAATTGTATAAAGTAGGCTAATTAATGATTAAATTAAATTGAAATGACAAACGAAAGCATTAAAATCATAACATGCAATTCATAAGTCAGTATTGATTAATATTCGTAAGCTATTGTAGAATACTATTTTCATAGTCTTTTTTCATACATAAATTCAAATTCAAATTCAAATTCAAAAACATAATAACTATCATTCAATTTTGAACATAGTTTATTAAAAATAGCAGTTCACCTCGTTTCGCTCAGGTTCCTTCCTTAAAAATCTGTTTTAAGACTTATCTTTAAGTTAAAAAACATTTTTCCAGATAAAATACAAAATATACATAATTATATATGAAATTATATTGTCATAAGAGCTTAAAAAACGATTTCTCATTCACTCGATATAGACATTTACAATTCATTAAAAAAGTTATTAAAAATATAAAACGAGGCCACGATTAATGTATGTATTCATACAGTATATCCCTTAAACGTTAGATTTTATAGCGTCGTAATGAAGGTTTATGCGTCATAGCGCTTTATAACGGGTATAGAAATGATATGTAAATACGACAGGTTGTTTGCTGAACTCTACCTACTCTATGTATTTAGATCATAAATATTTACGGCTTTAGCTCCGCTCGAGTGTAAAATCACCCATGTAGACACGTTGTACACCGTATGCTGTACATGGGTATTGTATGGGACGGGTATGGGTATACTACCTAAATTCCATACTTCACTCACGCTCGTGTACCTACAACCTACAAATTTCAAGATATTACATTGTGTTTCTATATTACAAAACTTTCTTGGCCGTTTATTACGTTGTAGTAAAAAACTGGTTTTACTAATAAGAAAAAATAGACTCGATAGACATTTTTCTTTTTTACCTAAGTCAAGATTGACCGCGACATATCAGTATACTACGATTACTTTCTTGCTATCTATGGGAGTAAAAAGGAACGGAACTTTGTAACAGAAAACTTTAGAAACACGCACTTTTCATTTTAAATTCGAATAAATATTTCAATATGTAGCTTTTACTGTTAAGTTCTGTTGCTCTCCATTGATATATTTAATGTAACGTTTGATCACACGTTGAACTCAGTTTGAAGTGACTTTACTTGCTGTGCCAACGGTCGCAGGTTCATGTCCCGCTGGGGGCATTTATCTGTGTGAAGTTTGAGAGATGGATGTTTACATTTATTATGAACGTGTTTAAAGTTACATGTATGTGATCAATTCTCTGGTACCCATAACAGAAGCCTCCTTACTTACCATGGAACTAGATGGTGTTTTGTATTAGTGCCCCAATATATTTATTATTAATTATTGTAAGCCATGCTCATTTTTTTAAGAAACATGCTTTTCTTTGCTATCATTATTACTATATCAGTAAGCAAAACATCGTTTATTAAATGTAAAATATTATCTGTAATATTATGTACCTGCTGCGAATTATCGTTGAAGGTTCAATGGCTTGGAACGGTTCAATTGAGTGGAAAATGTATAAACATCCATAGACACAGAATTTACATAATCATTCGACCAAAGGAGTAAAACGAGTACCACTGCGTATGGTGTCTTAAGTTTGATTCCTGCCTGAAGTTACATTTACGAGTATGTAGTAGTAGCTTGCTTATAATTTACTTATCTATTTACTATATTTATATTTTAAAATTCTTACTGATTTGACTCTACGTCGTACGAGAATATTTAAGTTTTTTTTTTAAATCTTACTTAAATCAAAACAGAGGCCGAATCTATAGTTTTTAGAATTTCTATGTTTTCCAGTCTAGTGAAAAGTCTTTGCGAGAGACCATTAAATATTTTTTCATAAAATTTGGTTTGAGGATAGTTGGGTACACGGATGTGTAAACTATAAAATTCTTTTATCTCATCTCTAAAAAAATTTCTAAAAAGTTTTTTAATAATATAATCTATTCTTTTTTAAAACTTATTCGGGCACAATCGAAAAACAACCAATACTTTATTTTTACAATATATACAAATATAAGCAGATACTTCAGCCCCATATTTTGTCTAACTTAAAATTTTTATAGCTCCCACATGAGCATAAAAGCCCCTTCATTTATAATTTTATAACAATACTACAGCAATGTTTCAAAATATAGCACTGCTTATTGCAATTTCATATTTTGCGTGCATATTACGGTTTCGTTAAGTCCGTTGCCGAATGGTCAAAGAATTTTAGTTCTGATTACTTCGATCTCCTTTGCTTTTGATGCTTTTGATGTACTTAAGCATTAATTTTTCTTTAGTGAACTTTAAAAAGACTACTGTAAATTATATACTTTTATAATATAATAGTATTTGCTCGGAGTTCTGCTCGCGTAGTTTAAAAATAACGGAATTTCATCTCCAAACCATTCTAGCTCCTTTTAAGTAAAATTTTACCCTCACAAATGAAATGCTATACCTTACAATATACTCGTATTCAAAAGTAAAACTAAATTGAACTTCTTTACCACAACTTTATATAAACTACGTACATTAGATTCTAAATACGAACTTTGTACCTGTACATGAAGTTTTCGCAATCGCTATATAACCAGTTCTCAATTGTTCTAATTTGAAAGTTTGTATCGAAACCAGTGGAGAGTAATAATTAATTAACTTCATTATTAATTACACTCGTGTTTTAAGGCGATAGTTCGACAAAATAGAGGTTGTGAGTTCGATTCCCGTAAATGCCAAACTTTATACCTATGTGTATTTTTATTTATGATAAGAATAGCAAAGGTATCGAAAGTACTGTCGAGTTTCTATCTTTAGAACTTAACATCGAAAATAATGATTTAGCCTTTTCAATGTCTTTGAAATGAGATGCATAACTCTACGGGTAAATGCAAGATGGCGGATTATGAAAATTTACGAAAAAATATGCAGGTTTTACGGTAATTTCCTCGACCTTTAGCAAGTGTAAAAAAAATGTAGATGTGATCAATGTGATTTTTTTATTTAAATCCCAATGATTTCAATGTGAGGGAACAAGAAACAAGCACGTATACAATACTTGTACATGTACGTTCATATAAAGGCAAACCTTTTTTATTCTAGACTTTTATATTATTTTCCTTTTGCGAAATCTATAAATATACGTATTCTATATCTAGAATAAAGGATAATCCGGGACATGAGCTACCTAAATCAATAAGCTCACCCAAAGAACACAACTGAAGCAAACAAGCTCTTACACGAAAAATATTGACAGAGCCTATTTACGCTTCAACTACTTACTAGTGACATGGTTACTTTTTGTAATTTGATACAAAGATAATTTAACTATGCATTTAGCTATTTTAACGTCCCACTGCTGGGCACGGGCCTCTCTTCAATACGAGCGTGGTGGGTTATGACATGATCCCCCTCGTATTGAATGGAGGCCCGTGCCCGGGCTGAATGCATACAGGTTTATTTTATTTAGCCAATGACAAGTTTCGAAGACAAGTCGGGCTCAGTTTGTAGTGACTCTACATTCTGTGCCAGCAGTCGTGGGTTCGAGGCCCACTGGCGGCATGACAGTTTGTAACATTTATTAAAATAATCTCACAATTTTTGTCTAAATTTATTACTAACTGTTGCCTTTGTGTTATTCACGGTTGTAATCTATCCTTGCACTATATTTCATCCAAATCAGTCAAGTTAAACCAGCGTGTAATTTATAAAAATAGTGGGATAGTGTACAGCTCCTGAATCTCATCTCAAAGGTGATATCTTGAGTCATATCAAAAAGATAGTATTATATAACAACAAAATTTTATGTTTTTCGTAACTACAGAAAGCACTCTATAAAATATTCACTTGTTACTGCCGATTTTGTGAGTTTGCGTGCAGATAGCAGTTTATTGGTATTTTATATTGCGATTGTCATTTTATTGCTGTCGTCTTCTGTATTATACTTGTATAAAACTAGAGTTTTGTCTCTATTCCTTTCGCATTCATAATTAGAAAAATATAAATGAATATTTTATGAACTTTTATGGTTTATATTTATAAATTATATAAAGTAAACCTACAAGAAAAAAAGTGAAACGTGTATATCTGATAGAGCCTAGCTTTCGACATGTGGATCGTCCAGCAGGCACTTGGCTAACTTGGTGGACTATGGCCTTGCAATGTAAAGCATGTGACCAATTTAACATTAAAACCTGCATTCTCTCAAAAATAGACCTTATTAGCATTGATTTAAAAATCTATATGTACACTCTTTTCCTTATATTTTTGGGGGTAGAATTAGCATAGCCGTTTCCCAGGTTCTCACTTCGAAATCCCTCTCCAGATGTGAAAATCAATAATTTTTCTAGTGTAAATAGAAAAACGAGGATTAAACATTAAACATATTTTAGAAAGTCCTTAACATCCATTTCATTTATATTTTTTAGTTTATATTTTTGTGAACTCATTTTCATCTATCGTTAAGCAAACTTAGCAATATTAGTTGCATCTCAGTTCATTTCTAAAATGAATAGTCAACAGTCTGGAATATTAACATATCTAGGTCGAAATATCACAATTTCCATTTCAAATCGCAATATTCAAAGCTGTCTAACTAAACATTTTGGTTGATAATTTGTATAAGATTCCAACAGAGATTAGAAGCTGTAAGCTGTAGCTGAGATGAGAATCTGGATTGCAATGTTATATATAAAGAGAGAAGTATATGTTTAGTTATAAATAAAGTTAAATAAATATGTTGCGACATTAAAACGCACTGCGCCATCTAGTGGTAAGCTACGAGGCTTGTGTCACGGATACCAGATAGATAGATTTAAATATAACCAATGAATGGAATACAAACATTCGTGCTTAACAAATGAATGCCCCCAACAGGACTCGAGCCCGCGGCCGCTGGCGCAGCAAGTTGGGTCACTACGAACTGACCCATGTCCATTACAACTTATAGATTCCGCACGAAGTTGGGTAGTAATGCTTCGTTATCGTATTACACGTTCTTATAATAACTGCGTAAAGCGCATGGCATCTTTGGACATTGGTTGTGACGGGCTCTTGCAATTCATGAAAAAATGCGCGTGTTTAATATAAAATTGTACCTACAGTATTTTTTTAGTCAAAAATTAGTTAACGTGTGTAATTGTTATGTTTAATTTAATCGTTGTTAAAGTTATTAGTCTTGTTACTTTTTAATTTTAATCGTCTGAATAGTAATATATTTATAGTATTTAGTCAGTAGTTTTAATCATTTTAATACATTGTTTTTTTTTTGTATATTATATATCGATTAATGTGTTCTCCTGTAATTGGTTATACATATATAAAAAATTGTTGGATTTAAGAAAATTCTTAATGTAAAATAGGTATACTGTTGGAGATCCGTATAAATAAATAAATAAATAAACTAACGATGTGCCCGGGCTTCAATTAATTATAATTATGATTTAGACTTCTTTGTGATATACTAACAAAATTCAAAGTAAAATGGCACTAAGGGTCTTAATTACAATCTCACTTCATATAATTAATGAGAGAATTTTTAAAATTGTTCGATTCTGGTATCAATAGGCTTAACTTTAATTAATAAGAAAAATTGAAGACTTAACTAGTAATTGATATTTTGTCTAATGTTAATTATTACACAAAAACTTGTTTAAAGTATTAAAAAATACACTATTTTACACAATAATATATTAGTATATATTATAAATAATCTATGTACGGTTCCGAGTCGAAACAAACAGAAAGACGCATCACCCTTTGCTATTACAGCTGTCAATATATCAAAATAACAACTTCTATAATATACATATATTTAAATCATATCCGACCGACAAATATTTATAACGACACCCCTGCGTCGTATCTGACATATCGCGGTCCGGATTAAACCGCTCGAAACCGGTTATCACCGACCCATACCGGATATTCCGTGTTCCCTTTCACTACGCTTCATAATGGTCTTTATCCAACCGTAATAACGTAACCATTCGGTTGTTGGCAATAAATCAAAGCTATTATTTAACCAAACGAGTTTTTCAGATAGGTTTTAACCGGTTAATGTTGTGGTGAAATATTGCTCGAGCTTTATGTTTGAGCTTTAAGCGCTTGGATATTTTGGTAAACTATTTTAGTAATGATGATTGAAATATTCAACATATTTATTATGGTTAACGTAAAACAAAACTACAGAATAATATTATAGAAATTGTGATTTCTCTAATTCTATTCTTTTAATATAAGTTAGATGGATAAGTGCATATTAGGTAATAGTTAGCAGATATGTAATAGAGTTCATTTTAAAAGTCTACAGATGTCATTTTGTAAACATTGTTGTGATGTTGGTAACACAGTGTCCTACGTGGACGACTCAACGCGAACGCGATTGCGAAACGATCCGATGCGAATTTAATGTGGTGCGAAGCGATGCGGCTACTCTGTCCTACGTGCGCGCGAACCGTCCCTTCCGCGCCCTCCGCCGCCGTTCACTTCAGTTAACATTAAACATTTGTCATGGGCGGACGGAAGCTAATGTTGTTGGAAAATTCATATCTATTACATATAATAAATCTGTAGAAGGGTCAATTCTGTAGATTGAAAATATTGAAAAAATAAATAGCAGGGGGTGTTTCTGGATCGATACCAAACCCAAATATGCGATTAAAAAATTTTTTGTCTGTCTGTCTGTATGTTCAGGCATCACGTGAAAACTAACGGTTCGATTTCGATGAAACTTGGTATAATTATACTTTATTATCCTGGGCATAAAATGGGATACTTTTTATCCTGGAAAAATACGTAGAAAAAACAAATCTTAATTTTTATCATACTTTGATTTTATCCTGTAGTCCACGCGATCGAAGTCGCGGGCACAGCTAGTCTTAAATATGAGATATTGAAGAAGTGTATACTTTTATTCCTTTTGTCCCAGAATGTAGGACGTTCTTGGATAGCATTAATAAGAAGTTCTACTTCCGACATTAATTCAACAACAATTTTTGCTTGAAAAAAATATGGCCGACGCGTCCACTTCGCGCGAAAATATCAAGCCAACTGATCGCGTTCGCGTCATTTCGCGCCGCTCCGCACCGCACCCCACGTGCGTTTGGTCACATAGGCCACTTCAATAGGTTTCGAATGTTTGTTCTTTTCGCGCCGTGCCGCGCCGCTTCGCGTTCGCGTCTAGATCGCTCACGCAGGACGTCGCGTAACAGATAGTCAATTTGATCGGGTCGGAATTTATTACGAGTGATTTTTCATTACGCCAAAAAGTAATTTGTTAGTTTTTTTTTTCTCGAACTATTTTAGTTTCTTGAAGTTACACTCTTGTCTCGTCCTTGTCTCGTCACATATGTGTCTTTGTTTCACTAAAAATCTCGATTCTAAAGTAAAAATTATTGAATCAAATCATTTATTCAATTAAATATTTAGCATTAAAATAATTATTATTCAATGAATACTTTGAATAGACGAGTGAGACTTGTGATAATAAAATCTGTTTGCGCCTACGAATTGTTCTCTCAATTGAAAACGGGTACCGTTCAAATTGTTTTGTATTACTCGTCTAAGAATTTCTGATCTTAGAACTTAGAAAATTTCGATAAATTATATCTAATAAACTAAACATTTGTTTATTCGTAAGTTAGATTAAATTGGATTTAACTTCAATTTCGAATAAAACAAAGGATTCAAAAAACTTAGTGTTTTAGTTAACTCGTTTCATTTCTACTGGATCTTTTGTAACAGATTGACATGAATAAGTTTTATTTTCTTATAAACAGCAACAGCGGCACAAACTTATCACTACATAGTTTTTTTTCTGATATCAGGTTAATATCATTCATCGACACCAATAAGGTATAAAACTGGATTTTTTTTACCTTGTAATCAGCCCTTTTACGTCCCACTGCTAGGCCTTCCTTCAATACGAATCAGGATATAGTCAACCGCGCTGGCCAAGTGCGGGTTGGTGGACTTCACATGTCTTTCGAAAACTTGCTAGGTTCTCTCAGACATGCAGGTTTCCTCACGATGTTTTCCTTCACCGTAAGACTAGTGGTAATCATGTTAGAAAAGATTCGCGCATGAAACTATCAGAGGTGAGACCCGGATTTGAACCCTCATCACTCGGTTATCCAAGCGAGCGCGTTACCACTAGGCTACCACTGTTTTATAACTTACAGAAGTATAATAGTTGTGGTTGTATCAAGTCTTAAAAAATATTGAATCATTTATTTCATAAAATAACTAATGTCCAAATTGGCTCTTCGTGAGATTTTACAATTACTATGAAATATTCGACTTGATGACATTCGAGACTTGGCAATCTTTTTACTTTGTAAGTTTTTAGCCGAATTATTTCTTTATAACAAATCTTAGGCACTGTTCAAAATACTTTATACTAGAAAACTAATGTCGCCTATAAAAATTAAATAAATTACACTAATTTAGATGCTTAGTAATAACACAGCGACAACTTTCAATTTTCAGAACGATCTAACATTTACATATGCAAATGCTATGCTAAGTCGGCGATAACACGCGTGCATGTATTTTGAATAATTCTCCCGTACCAGTGCCGTCTCACTGCGAGTAAACCCGCTTTATCGCACTAAACAAGATATTAGCATTGTAATCTCAATTTAATAACTACATCTGATATGTTATTACCATCTCTTGGTTTTGAGATAAATAACATAAGGTTCTAAATGTTTTCTTTCTTCGGAGTTATATGAAACACCATTATCGTTGCTACGTACCTTTTTTCATATCTATATAAAATTTTAACTGAGGTTAATCTGTACATAAATATTTTTTGGAAAATCTTATTAAAATAGTCATTTTTATCGATACAGACGCCGAGTCTATAATATATATTTTTTATTTTTGTCGGTCTGTATTACACTTCTCACAAAGCATATTGCAAGATGCTAATAAACCGCTAAAGTGAACATGGGCGAAATAGGTCCTTAGACACAACTTACATGAAAAATATCTGCTAGATTCCGATATTAGTGCATACAATAAAATAAACTTTTTTGAACGTACAGGTACTGGTAGCGCAATGGTAACAAGCTTGTTTGGGACCGAGCGAAGTGGCTTCGAATTTCGCATTTCTGATATTTTCATGTGCGATTTATTTCCAATAATTAGGTGCTACTTGACTTACGGTGAAGGAAAACATCGTATGAAAGGTTAACTGTCTGAGAGAACCTAGCAAATTTACGAAAGACATGATGTGGAGTACGATTTGCCTTACTTACGCCAGCGTCAAACCTGGTGGCCCATGCCCAGCAGCAGTGCCACTTTAAAATTGACTGAATACACACAGATAACAAAAATAAATTCTGGGGCAGTATATTATATTAGTAGTTTTTATAATAAAATATGCAAAAGAGGATATACGTTTTAATATAATTCCTCCCTCATATTCCAAAAGACAGTGCACATTTTCCGCATACTTGTATCAAAGTTTTATAATTTAAAAAATTTTTACATGTTTCAAAAAACATTTTCCATACAAGTTTTTAATTAATGTACGCTTTCCGAGGCTTAATGAATGCGAGCGGTGTATTTGTACATTTAGAGATGGCCTCCAGTGCACTCTACAATTATTTTAAATGCAAAATTTAATATGTTACAATATGAAATTCTATCTTCCAAATAAAAAAAAACTTGATCATGTTTTAAAGTTAAAGTAAAAAAGTTTTAAAAGTAACAGTATGTTAACTGTATTATTATTAATAATAATAATAATAAATATGTTGGCACATTATTACGCCTTCTAGTTCCGTGGTAAGCTACGAGGCTTGTGTTACGGATACCAGATAGCTGATACTACACATAAATTTTAAATACATACATATTATAAATATTAACACCCATGACTGGAGTACAAGCATTCGTGCTTAACAAATGAATTTCCCCAGCGGGACTCGAACCCGCGACCGCTGGCGCAGAAAGTGTGGTCACTACCAACTGAGTCAAACGTGTCGCCATTCTACGAAATTTTCGGTAAACATGGCCAAAATAATTAATTTATATTTATATACATAGGTACGGCGTTTGTAAAAATTCTTTGGATGCTCAATTGGGGGTGAATTGCTACTGATTACATAAAACCTTAATGTTTCACGTCTCCTCCTAAGCATCAGTCACGTATCAGCCCATTCAACAATAACCTATATAAGTTTAATATATCGACATATAAACAAAAAATATAGATCATACCAACTTTTCTAGTCTTTTTTGAAATTCCCTTAATAACTACGCTACCTTCCCGTAAACTGAAATATCCATGAAAACTTCTAACATATCATCATCATCATCAGCCCTTTTTAACGTCCCACTGCTGGGCACGGGCCTCCCTCAGTACGAGGGGGATCAGGCCGTAGTCCACCGCGCTGGCCCAGTGCGTGTTGGCTTTCTAACATATATTTAATGTAAAATACGTTGTATTATTTATTACAAAGATAAACCCTCATATTTGAACGTTTTACTCTTATAAATAGTAATTTGTAAGCGTCGTAGAACTCGCGCTGCTTAATTTATCACTTATGCATTCACTTGCATAAGTTATGGCTCGAGATATACTTTGTAATTTGTAGAATATTAAGAAAGTTTATGTCGCAGCGAGGTGTATGGAAAGCTCTATTTAGTATTAGTTCTGGGAATAACTTTGTTTTTGACGAACTTTATTAAGAGTGGTTAAGTTCGTGTAATTTGTTGTGTAACTTAGGTAAGTTTGTTTGTGTTGCGCTTCCGTAAATGTATTATAAGTAGCTTAAAAAGTAAGACGTCATAAATCAGCTTTAGACTTGCCATAATCAAATTCAGTTCAGCAATTAATTGTGAATCGATAACGATCAGATAAATAGTGTTACTTTTACATTTATAATATTAGTAATTCTTTAAACTTTGCTTCTATTCTCTGAGGAGTTGAGTTCGAAAAATACAAAAATCATATATTTCATTGTTACGTGAAGCATTAAAAACAATGTTCAGACAAAAATATCTATTTTATATTTTCACTACCTTAGGGATGGATCTTTTAACAATCGTGTAAGGAATTTGCCCTAATTTCAATTCTTATTGACACATTAGACATACAAAAGTTTGTGTAATAGTTTATCTATTTCAAATGAGTGTGTGTATGTATGTGTGAGTAGATAAAAGAGAGAGAAATTGACAGAGAAAGATATTTTATAATACGTAGTATGATTACTTTAGTACTAGTAATTATAATGTAATTTTATTCTATTCAATTCCTCTTCAAAGAGGAATTATCTTAACACAGTGTTGTTCTTAGCAGGTGTTGAGAACTAAAGCTTAATGCTAACAATACACATAAAGCTCCTGCTTTACTTGCACATTAGTTTCAGTACATCATGGTGTCAAAAGCTTCTTCATCTAATGCATTTTTAATGTGACTGTAAACACGTTCAGCTAAGCTCGAGTTGCAGCTTTAGACTTCATCTGCTATTAGAATCTAGCCTTTATGATATAACTAGACTTTCATTCAGACCTAGATCCTATAAAAGTTTAAAGGTAGTTAAGTACCACTACTAATACTCTTTACAATTCAAAGTGCTTAAGATATTTTAATGCTAAAATGTCATTAAAATTACTATCGCGGGTTCAGTCCCACTGTGGACATTCAATTGTGTGATAATCATGACTTGATATTTTAAATACACTTGTATTTATATGTGTAGTGTACCAACTATCTGGTATCCGTAACACAAGCCTCGTAGCTTACCACGGAACTAGACGGCGTTGTCTGTTAATTTCCCAACATGTTCATTTATTCATATTCATTTATATTATTTACTGCAACTTTTGCGTATTCTCGAACTTTATATAACTTTTTTTTCAAACAAATAGCAACATTTAAGCATAAAATATAAAGCAAGTACCTTTACAAAATTATACAAAAACTCTGCGTTCAAAGAAACCAATCTCACGATGAAAGATTAAAACGAAGTATTGTTTGGTAAAAAATTTCATATTCTATTCAGAGGCGAGGGCGGGAATTATTTAAAAATATTCTTTGGCAAATTGGTGACAGAGATACAAAGTGAGGGTTGGTACTGAAGTTTTATTCATGATTTTTTTGAACGGTACGTTCCATTCCTGTACGCGGCATATTATTACTTTAACAATAAACATTTTATAGAACCATATACGAGTAGGTTTTAAAATTTAGTAGGAATTGCTTTCTCAGAGGTGAAATATTTTTCCGCAATAAAATTATTGTTTTATATTGGCTTGGATAACCAGCTATCGTTTTAAATTAAATTCCGTCCATTGGTTTGGTCGTAATGCTATCACAGATAGACGTATAGGCCCATTCTCCATCCCTCTTCCCGTCCTTCTCTCTCCTCCCGTCCTTTTCCCTCCTCTCTCCCTCCCTTTCCTAAAAGGCCGGCAACGCATCTGCAAGACTGCACGCATCTGCAAGCCCTGTGATGTTGCAGATGTCCATGGGCGGAGGTGATCACTTCCCATCAGGTGAGCCTCCTGTCCGTTTGCCCCCTTTGTCACATAAAATAAAATACAAAATTAAAAACCTATAGATTCGGCTTTCCCATAAAATATGTAGTGTAAAGTTTTACCAAAACTAGGATTTTATCATACGTATGGAAAAAAATCTTTTTTACGATTACAATTAAAATTACACTGTCTGACTAATTCTACTCACTCTCTGTCAATTGTTTAAGCAAACATTCCATCTTCATCGCGTATCAGAAGGTTTCATAATGTGCTTTCCCATTGCAATTTAATACATTTTATACGTTATTAATAATGCAATAGAGTGTATTTTCCAACCCAGTAGCTATTCTTCAGCCTTATCTTTCAGGCGTTCGAGGAAATGGGCGTAGGAAGCGGTAAGGGATAGACATTCGTTATTTATCTCTTTTGATGGGTAAAGTGAAGAATGTCAGGATTTCCCAAACATAATACCCATGTGAATGGCAGAACCCATAAATAATCATGGCGTAGCAATTAACCAAAGTATCAGGTTACAAATTCGATGCTTGCTCTGAATAAATATTTGTTTAGGACATATTATGCATAATTACTATCGGTATTAAGTCCACTGGAGGTGGGCCTCTCTTCAATATGAGGGAGAACAGCCTATAGTCCGTCAGGCTGGCCAAGTACGGCTTATTGGACTTCACATGTCATTTGTAAACTTACTAAGTTCTCTCAGACATGTAGTTTTCCTCACGATGTTTTCCTTCGCCGTAAGAAAGTGGTTATCATACACACATTTGTTATAAGTTTTACCAGTCGAAAATGGCGCTAAGATCTTTCTATGAAAAACAAGATACCTATCTACATATGAAAAACCTAAAAATACAAGAAGGCGGAGCTAAAAGCGATAAAATTTTACACAATTCTTTGAAATGCTTGTCTTTTATAACTGTTCCGACATCACAACAAAAATTGCAGAACGACATTTCTCGCTGAGTATTCATGCTATAATTTTTAATTCTGCATAATTATTTTTTCATTTGAAATTCTTAGAGAGCGTACCTTTTGACCTTTTCACCGTTTGAATTGTTTAGTAAGACCTTTGGATTTCTATAAACATGTACATTGTACATACCGTACATAAATGTACGTATGTATATATGCCACAGACTAAAGAAATATAACGACAGACCCGGCAAAATATGTCATGCTACTATTCTTGATTTCACAACGCTGGCCAAGTGCGATTTTGCGAACTTCACATACCCTTTGTTAACTCGCTAGGTTCTCTAAGACATGCAGGTTTCCTCATGATATTTTCCTCCACCATTAAGCAAGTGATAAAATGTTTAAAATGATACGCACATGAAAATATCAAAGTGCAAGACCCGGGATTTAAACCCGCTTCTCTTTGTTTCCGAAAGAAACACGTTATTGCTGGATAACATTCTCACTTCTAACTTTAATAAGAGAAATTCTTAGTTGACCAGTGGTTCATATCATTTAAGGACCGATTTACATAATATTTTTAATATTATTAGTAAAAACTCTCCCCTTATGTTGAAATAATTATATTTCAACTTTCAAGTGCTTTAGATTTGATATATATGATAATTATTTGGAACAATCGACTGCTGCTATCAGTATAAAACATAAGCCAATATTTAAGTTTTTGTAGATACATTAGCATATTGTACGCAAGAAGTTTCACTCGCGGCCGCAAAAGGGGTACATTTGCATTTAAACAAGATTGTACCTATTGCTGAACTGTAGTTTTTGGATCGTAAAAGATAAGTGGAATTCCCATTTCATTTAATAATGTCAAGTGGCAAAACAGCATATTAAATAAAACCTTTTTCGGATATATTCGCTAATTTGTTTGGATTTTTGGTACATGTGTTTTGAATTATTTACAGCAATCACGGAATTAAGAGCAAGTTTTTGAATGACATGTGAAGCTCGCTAACCCGCACTAGGCCAGCGCGGTGGACTATGGGTTGATCCCCCTCGTATTGAAAGGAGGCCCTTGCCCAGTGAGACGTTAAAAAGAGCAGAACAATGTTATAGTCCGTTATAGTCCGTCACAATGGTGACGGTCCATAACGGGAGGATTTATAAATTATTAATTATTATGGGTTACTCCTGTTATTCTCTAAAAGCTGAGTGGACCGTTGAAACAGTGCCGTGGCTCTCGTGGTCTGCTTCGGTAGACTTACCGGGCCGTTGTGGTTGAATGCTTAAGCGATCCTGCGTCGCTTAATTGAGAGAGTCTGTTGGTAGTAGTGTCTGTGGGTAGTACTGACTTTTTAGGCACATAAAAAACATACCTATACTATATGTTATTGCTATTTTGATCTTATTCTGATGTACCCATGACCATATAGTACTCGATTTTCAAGATAATTTAAGTTTTCGCTTATGTTTGAGAAATAAACATCTTATTTTTTAAAGTAAAATCACGCAATTAACATTTTAGTAACAAAAATTTTTGTTACTCGTTGTGAAAATAGTAGGTTTAGTTTATGTCAAACACTTAAATTGATATAACGATGAAAATATACTGGGAAATATAAAAGCTAGATTTATATTGAGCTTATATAAGCTTCGAAAAGTTATTACGAACCAGGAAAGTAAAACCAAATAAAAAACACTCGTTTCTAAAATTTGAGGCCAACCCAATACGAATTGCTCAATTCTAAGTATTTATTTTAATTATAAATTAAACTACCTTTTCGGATTTTGTCGCGGATTTATTTTGATTTTTAGTTCCCGACGTTTCGAATGCTTTACAGCAATCATGGTCACGGGAGAGACTAAGGTATTTGACGTCTCATAGGTTTATATACTTGTTACAGACAGTGCCTAACCACAATTTACAAAAATTTTGAAAATGGCATCAGAGTACCTTATAAAATTTTTTATTCTAAACATTTATATTTAAATTTAAATAATTTAAAAATAATTTATAATTATGGCAATATTATTAACTTATTTTTAGCTAGTATTGTTATAATTATTATAATTTTTATTTTTAATATTAGTTATTCAAAAGTATTATGTAGTGTTGCTATTATAATAATACATATGTATATTTTCTTACCTATAAATTGTTTATGCTAAGTTGCATTTTATTATTTAAATTAATTTGATATAAGAAAATTAAGTTAAAATTGCTAAAAATATAAATTGAATTTTGATTATTTTAAAGTATTAAGCAACACTACTGCAAATTAAAAATAATGTAATCAAATCAAAATATGCTTAGATTTGACAGATTCTTTTGAATTATAATTTTTTAATTTTTTTAGAATTTAGATTGAAAGAAAGCTACTGCACGGTTCGGAAGGCAGTTTGTGCAGAGAAGAACCGGCAACCGGCAACTCTGCACAAACTGCCTTCCGAACCGTGCAGTAGCTTTCTTTCAATCTAAATTCTAAAAAATTTAAAAAATTATAATTCAAAAGAATCTGTCAAATCTAAGCATATTTTGATTTGATTACATTATTTTTAATTTGCAGTAGTGTTGCTTAATACTTTAAAATAATCAAAATTCAATTTATATTTTTAGCAATTTTAACTTAATTTTCTTATATCAAATTAATTTAAATAATAAAATGCAACTTAGCATAAACAATTTATAGGTAAGAAAATATACATATGTATTATTATAATAGCAACACTACATAATACTTTTGAATAACTAATATTAAAAATAAAAATTATAATAATTATAACAATACTAGCTAAAAATAAGTTAATAATATTGCCATAATTATAAATTATTTTTAAATTATTTAAATTTAAATATAAATGTTTAGAATAAAAAATTTTATAAGGTACTCTGATGCCATTTTCAAAATTTTTGTAAATTGTGGGTAGGCACTGTCTGTAACAAGTATATAAACCTATGAGACGTCAAATACCTTAGTCTCTCCCGTGACCATGATTGCTGTAAAGCATTCGAAACGTCGGGAACTAAAAATCAAAATAAATCCGCGACAAAATCCGAAAAGGTAGTTTCATTTATAATGTCGAATATTCGCGTAAATCTAAGAAAGTATTATTTATTTTAATCTTTAGTACCTATCCGAAGCTTCCAGCGCGAAGCTTCACAAAAGTTGTTTCAGAGAAATCGTCATGTGTAAGTGCTTGTTGTTAAGGGTTACAAAAGTTATGTAAACACAAAATTGTCTGCAGAATAAAGAAAGCAATTTTAACTTTCCCCAACAAAATACGTAAAAACGGGCCAAAGCCATTGATAAGGCGATAAGGCTAACGAATTCCACGTCATTTCCGACCGACCCATTTTGATGAAATCTATAGTATACAAAGCACAGTGGCTTTCAAAGTTTTTTCAAGGTTGAAAACATTTAAGGTTGTTTAGTAGCGGTACAAGGTCAACATTTATAAGGGAGTTTACCAATAATATTGTATTATGATGTAATTATATGATTATTTATTGAAAATTTTGTTATAATTTTATGTTTGTAGAAATAAGAAACCATTATACGAAAACATAGTGAACTATCTATACAAATAAATTAGAAAACATAATTTTGAAGTTTGTTGTCTATTTGTTAAGGCTAATCCTAAAAGAGCTAGATCAATTTTCACGGGACTTTCAGTGGCACATAGATGATTTTATAAGAAGTAATTTAAGCTTCATCTTTTTTTTATTAATTAGGGTTCCGCTTAAACAAATTAAGACGCTACCTATACATAATATTAAATTTTGTAATAACTTGCACATAAGCTGTTATAACAATAAATTACTTTGATTTCTCAAAGTATTTTTAATCTGTATTTATAAATGTATTTAAAAATCAGTACTTGAAGAACAAATAAAAAAACTAAAGAAACACTTTGAGAGTCACTGGCTAACCGTCCTTAAAGCCTTTAGAAACGTTATTCACGCACGGAAAGGAAATGTTCCGATTCCTTTTGTGAAGTTTTACGATATATTTTGTAAGAAATACTTATTACTTTGAAATATAAATATTTAATTGTTCATAGTATTAAATTATGTTTAACCTTAACATGCGTTAAGACCGCATACTTTCTCAATAACAAAACGAGGTAACTATTTTGCATGAAAAGTCTGGAAAGTGAAAAATAACACATTAATTTGTTACCCTTAGCTGTATGTACGACCAACCATGTCGATATGGTACTGAACAAATCCAGACGTAAACACAAATGAAGTCTCTATTGTACAATTATTACAAGAGGTAATACAAATACTACACTACTCGCGAAGATTATCGAAGTGGGACTTCACTTCGCCATGGGCGACTTCCTATCATTGCCGGTTTTTGCGCCCGAGTCAAAGGACTCGAAGCGTACAAAAGGCGTTTCACTTCACTATTCGCAGAGTATAATAATAATAATAATAATTTCTTTATTCAAAAAAGTTGTTACAATCTGTTACATGTAATCCCTGTTTCTCGAACTAGCGTTAACCGTGTGTCGAGAAACAGTGACTTCCCATAATCGTGTGTAACTTATAAATTACAACGTTTGAATAAAGTTAGTATTAAATTTAAATTTTAAAGTGACAAAACTTATATTGTTCTATACTGTAAATGTTTCAATGTTAAGTTTGTGTGTGTGTTAAGATTAAGATGCGTGCTTGTGTGAGTTTGTGTGTGTGTGTTGTGTGTGTATGTGTGCAGGTGAATGTATGTATGCACGCCTTAAGCTATTGGTGTTTAGTGTTATGTGTAGTGTACTTGTGTATGTGTGTGTGTATATCTGCTAATAAATTCTTATAATATTCTCTATATCGTCATAACTTAAGTGTTCTAACCATAATTTTATTTTTGATTTAATTTGATAGTTTGATAAGCTCCTTACGCTCCGAACATGGGCGCAGCTCATTTTGTTATATAGATAAGGTGCCATTACGTCATAGTGTTGTTGCGCAAATTTGCTGCGAACTCTTGGTACTGGGCAACGGTCGAATCTTCTATTGGAAATTGGTAATAGTGGCACAGTTTGACGGTGATATTTTCTTAGGCATTGATAAATAAATAGTTTACGCACCGACAGAACTTTCGCCGATTCATAAACAAGATGAGTTGGGTGTCTGTAAGGCAAAGATAAGGATACTTTAAGTAGTGCTCTCTGGGCTCTCTCAAGTTCTAGCATATGCGACTTCGCAGCGGTACCCCAGGAGCAGATACAATAATTAATTATACATTCTGCTAAAGCTTTATATGTTTGTATAACAAGGGAACTGTCCGCAACGTGCCGCAGCTCTTTGAAAATATATATTAACTTCCTTATCCTATGTGATATGATTGATATGTGACTGTGCCAGTTTAGTCTGTTATCAATTTGGATACCAAGGTATTTAATTTCTGTTTCTCTTATTAGCAAGGGACAGGAACATTGAGGCTTAGGCTTAGAAGATGTCCGATTGCAAGGATATTCGTGTATTTGAAGTGAGAAAAGTTTTGGTGAGGTAGCATTTGTTTTACTGAAACAAATATATTTTGTTTTGCTGGGGTTTAGGGTGAGGAGATTGTCTTCAAGCCAGCTCGTCACGGTGCACAGCCCCTCATTAGCCAAATCATTTACTTTCTGCCATGTTTTCCCATGAAACAGGATGACTGTATCATCCGCAAACATTTGGATATTTGCACCCGGAATAATTTTGTTGCAGAGATCGTTTATATATACTATAAATAGGGTAGGGCCGAGCGTACTGCCCTGAGGAATGCCGAACGAGTTGCTCATAAACTTACTACATTGATTATCGATTCTCACACATTGTTCTCTGTTCCTTAAATAGTCCTGAAACCAGCGAAGTACATTTCCTCTGATTCCATTATTTTCAAGCCGTGCTAATAAAATTGGAATCGATACTGTATCAAAGGCCTTCTGAAGGTCCAGAAAAACGCCCAGACATCTTTCATCGCTATCCAGATAATGTGTTATGTTGGTAACAAGTCGCTGTACGGCTTCATCTGTAGATTTTTTGACACGAAACCCAAATTGGTTATCACTAAGCAGCTTATGGCCTTCCAAATATTTAATTAGTCGTGAATTTGCAACTTTTTCAAAAATTTTTGAAACCGTGCTTAATAAAGAGATGGGCCTATAGTTTGTCGGAAGGTTTTTGTCACCTGTTTTAAAAATTGGGCACACAATAGCCTTTTTAAGACTAGATGGAAACGATCCTGTTTCAAAACTTAAGTTGATAAGATGAGTTATGGGTTTCACTAAGTAACTACGACATTTTTTTAATAGATTTGAGGATATGTTGTCGAATCCGGGGGCGCTACTTGCTTTGAGGCCACATATTACACGTTCTACTTCTAATTCGTCCGTATAAAAGAAGGTCATCGACTTCATAGGAGTGTGCACAGATTTAACCTTTTTGGCCAAATTAATTTGATTCGAATTTAGTTTTATTAGAGTTCGATTAGCGAGCTCGGAACCTACTTTGGTAAAAAAAGAATTAACTTCATTTAGAGAATGCTGTGGATTTGATTTATTTTTAATTAGATTAGCAGACGATATTTTACTTTTGTTTAGATTGCATATTTCTTTTATTGTATCCCATGTATCTTTCATGTTGCCTTTATTCTTTTCTAGTTGTATTTTATAATAATTACTTTTTAATGCTTTGATAACTTTTTTAAGTATATTCCTGTAGTTTATATAGGTGTCTCTGAGATCAGTATCCGTAGTGTGTTTTTTTACTTTTTTATGCATCTTATCTCTTTTCCTTATTGATTTTATAACACTATTTGTTATCCATGGTTTTATTGGTAACCTACGTTTTGAAATGGTTTTACATGAGGTATGTTCCTTTATTAAATCACTTAGTCTAGATATGAAGAGATCAGTAGCAGCATTTATGTCCTGAATTGAATATAAATCATTCCATGATACGTTGGAAAGGTTATTGTAAATGCTATTTATGTCTGTTATAGTTTTATTGACTGTATTATGGTATTGGTTATTTGTGACTGGCCCATATATATTCAGAAGAATAGGAGAATGGTCTGTTAATTCATCAAAAACGAATGTTTCAGATTTGTAAGCCGTTTTAACCATAAAATGATCAATACATGTTTTATTTCGTGTTTGTGTAGATACACCCTGCCTTAGACCATGTGTTGCCAAAAGGTTTAGATAAAGTAAGGCATTTGAGTTAAGATTACTTGATGTGATATCGATGTTGATATCTCCTGTCAAAATAATATTCTTGTGATTACAATTTTTAAGTATAGTATCTATCGAGTTAAAATAATTATTAGGATTTTTGAAACAGGGTGGTCTGTAGCTACAGACAATGGAGTATTGATGGTCAATGTTTAACACTAGACAATTACCCTCCGAGCATAGAGGCTCATACGTTGTAATAGGAAGAGTATCCTTTACATAAGCAATTACACCGTCATTTTTGTTATGACTAATTTTAGTATAAAACATTGTGTAATTATTTAAATTTGGCGGTGTAAACTTCTCGCTTGTCCAACATTCAGTAAGAACAATTATATCAATTAATGTCTGAAATTTTGATATGTATACTGTAAAGAGGTCAAAGTTAGCGTTAATACTACGAATATTAAGGGTCAGTATTGATAATGATATGCTGCTTTCAATGTAATTATTCAAAAGTGTATTATAATCACAAGGATCGCTTATTTTTGTACATGGGATGTCTCCTGATTCGTCAATATTTTTCATCATATGTTCATTTCCATTAATCATTATAAATAGCCAAAGAATTCAATGTACAATTTACAAGAACAGATTTGAAAGCAGTACTCCGTGTATTGGTATATGTTCGTATTATAATTATTCATGGTATGCTCATTGAATATATCAATCAAAGCAACGTTGCAATATTGAAAATGTATTAATAATACTATTTTTATATAAGCCATTTTTTTGTAAGTAAAATAATAAATATAGGAATATTTTTTGTTTGTGAGGTAGACGTATAATATTTTGATTACATTTTGTTGGGCTACCGCTTTTGATGACATTATTAGTATTATAAAAAGTTGTGCGGGTAATACGACGTTATATGTATTTAAATCATTTAATTTAGTACGGCAACACATGCAAAATGTAAACACGGCAATTAGAACATGTTTATATAATATTAGTCGGTTAATTTGAGTTATGCGTTTTAAAAGATTATTAAGGTATGAAAAGTGTATTGTTGTAAGTGTGTAGTGTAGGAAACTAGAACCTAAAAAACATATTTTTGTTACATTATCTGAAGAATACAATACTTTGAACAAAAATAGATTCTTGCTAAATAGTCACGTAGAAGTTTTGATTTTGTTAATGTCCTCTTCACACATTATACGGATCGCTGCATCTCCATCTTTTTTTCTTATATATATGTTTCCAAAGCTTGTCCAACAATACTTGTAATCTTTGATACGCACTGCGTCTCTGGCTAAATAATATAACCGTCTAGTTTTTGGCGTTAAGTTTTCGGATATATAAAACGGAGTAGGATTACATGACATAATTTTAAGGTCTTGAGTTGTTAATTGTTTTTTGTTGGCTTTTTTGTATTTCTTAACCGAATTTATTACTTCATTCTTTTTAAATGTAGAAGAGTATTCGTATAGTCACGTTCTTCGGACTTCGGTCAACTTCGACCAGAACTTTGTGGAAGCAACTTCAGTAGTGTATAGGAGGCTTCATAGCTCTATAGCAGCTTACGAATGGAGATTAGACCAAAATTAAGAAAGGCCAGTTTACAGATTATTGTACAGATGTCACGTAGAATCCCTATTTTATTAGATTCTCTTAAATACCGATGGGGTGATAATAATTCAATACAACCGTAGAAAAATCAGACACGGACTTGACTTAACGTGCTTAAAAATAGGAGAGATTGAGTAACAAACATTCTAAACTTTCATATTTATTTATAATAATGAGTTAAATGCATGTCTATATAATTTATCATACACCATATTTGTTGTAAATCTGCAGTGTACTTTCTTTGTCACAATCTCGTAAATTCAAATGTCACGCGAACAAAGACTACGTTAAAAGTTATAAATAAAAACTATAGAACCTGAGTTTAAAAAAAATTTCCTCTGGTTCATAACAGTTTGCATTCCATCTTGAAAGTTTGATTCTAGCATATTTCAATCCGTAAAGAAATTTTCTTTCACATTAAAATGAAGGAAACGGAATATTTTTCGCTAACTTCTTATTTAGTTAGACTTTGATTTAGTGCAGACAAATATATCTTGTTTCAAAGAAAAATTATAATATTACTTAAAGTATGTAAGTATTTATCCAGTCAAAGGATTTTAAAGCCGAGCTCGTTTCATTGAAGCGGTCTTTTAAAAATATAAACAGTTTTTTATTTCTTTTTTTAAAGTTTCTTAGATTAACGCGAATTCTTGACATTTTAAATAAACTGTCTTTTCCCATTAATTCGGTGCTTTCTTTTGATTTTTGATTTCCAACGGTTCGAATGATTTATACTTTACAGTGATTACGGTTACGAGAGAGAATTGATTCCTTTAAAAATCTAGTTTATAAAAATGAAGAAAATTGTCCATTTTTATTATTATTCTCCAATTGCAGTTAAGTTCGAAGTTGTATAGTTAAATTTCAGACGTTTGTAGACGTATAATATATTTTAGTTTTAGATTATTTAAAATACAAAATGAATCTCTACAGTCTACACATTACATCAATTAAAACTACTATACTACTTAGTAATAACCTCTCTAATAATAATGAATATAAAAATTTATAGTTTTTAGAATTGTAGTCCATTTGTATGTCTGTAATCACATAAACCACTAGATAGATTTTGGCGAAATTTGGTATAATAATAGCTGGTTATCCGGGTCGACAAACAATATGCTTTTTACCGCTAGAAAATATCACGTCTTACTAACTGTTTAAATGGAATCAGGTAACGAATCCGGGCGGAGCGAGGATAAGTCACTAGTAAAGGCTATAAAATGTAAAATTTAAATCAAACAATTTAAATCTAAAATTTAAAACATTGTTGATTAAAGCTTATTACACGATAACAGAATACTTTGAAGATATAAATGTATGGGATTAATGTCTGGTTGAGTCTCACGTAGGATAAATACTTAGATGATTATTGTATTGCAATATTGTATCCAATTTTATTTTAAAATAGCAACTGTTAAGTTTCTCGCCGGACCGCAGAACTCTCTTCCGAGCCCGTGATAGCTTCTTCACAGATTTACAGACTGACATTTAATTTAAATTCTATATTATAATGTAAAAGTGACGATTCAAAAGTGCTTGTAAAAATTTATTTGAATAAAGTATATTTTCATTTTATTCTAAAATGTAATATCTGGACTGGATAGGACTGGACAGGGCTGGAATGGACTGGACTGGACTGTATACCTTAAAAATACTATATAACGAAACACTTCAGCTTTATAATAATAATGTTCTCCGACCGATTCCGGCCATGGCGGCCAATCTCATTGAGACTGGTCAAGTACGCAGGAGATATTATAGTACACAAGTGTACGCGCAGACACACGTGCACTCTCTATTCCTATCACTCTCATACTCCGGTGGGACGACTACTCGACACGACCAGTGAGAGATAAGGCGCAGGACCGACGGCTTTACGTGCTCTCCGAGGCACGGGGGTGAACTACCACCAACTTCCCAACTCCGGGCTGTTACTGAGGCTAACGAAACAGAAAGATTCAGTAACTAAACTTGGCCCGACCCGGGACTCGAACCCAGGACCTCTCGGTGTGTGACCGTACATGCTAGCCACTACACCACCGAGGCAGCTTTATAATATTAGAATAGATAAGTAAAACCATTGAGTTATAAAAGACTAGAGTAGCAATGTCTAACAAAAATATTGCAAAAAAACGTGTCAACTTACGAGTTTAAAGTCGTAGCTTTGAAACTGATACATAAATATGTCAATACGATCAAATAATGTATGCTTGTCTCATTTTTTTCTAACGTCAAGCTATTACATTGGAAAGAGACAAGACATTGTCATTGACAAACGGTTAGATGTTGTCATTAATCAACATAATTTCCCCAGAATGAATGAAGGTTTGATTTTTTTTCTTGCTGCACAAGGCTTGAATTAATTACTATGAAATATTGTTTGATGGATCTTTCAATAGATTTAAAGAATTAGAAAAGTTAATAAGGATGACTAGGTAGATTAGGATGATTAAAAAATGCGTCAATGTATATTATATTTATATTATGTATTTCAAAACTGTAAAATCAAGGTGAAATAAGTAATAACTATTGTTACGTACTACGGGTTCGGGATCCGAAATTATAAGTGTTTTTGCAACAAAGCTGTTTTAATATTATTGTTTTATATTATAAAAAAATTATATTATAAACATTTATATAATATTATTATAAAAATTTATTTATATTATAAAAATATATCTGTCTATATTAAGGTAAAGTAAACTGTGAACGTGAGTGTGTGTTTTTCGTTCAATGAGTGAGTATGATACTACAGTGCGTTTAACACAACAGACTTTAATAATAAATTTACACTTACACTAACATACATTCGAGTACATACGTTATTCACTAAACTCCCAACAATCCGGGAAATTCAAAATCGAATATTCTGGTCACATTAATGTGTCATCAATGACAAAACGATGTTTGAAAAATTTATTTCGTCTTATAATGTTTTTATGGATAATCTGAAGAAAAGTTAACAAACTTACTTGTGAAAAGTAACACCACTTGCTTTATTTATCTTTTCAGACCGTGATTGGAACATTTTAACAACACATTTCACCATTTTGTATTTTTTTGTTGCCAAGCAATCACTCTTATGACATCATGCTGTCAACTGAGGTCTAATATGTCGGCGGACATATTAGACTTTGTCAAGTACCGACGCCGTACATTGCGTATCTAGTCCTGTATAACATCATTGAGTAAAACTATACCTAATAAGCGGTACATACATAAATTCTGTAATTCAACCGCAACACAGGTAATTTGAAGTGACATTCAAATTATGTGGCCGTTCCAGGTTAGACCGCTGACTTGTGCCAAAATATGTCCATGGAAGTGACACAGTCTCATTCACTCATGTCTCATTGAATGTACGATTATTTTAGATATTGTAGTTAACCGCCACACTCAGAGTCAGTTAATGAACCATTAAGTCGAGAATCTCTATACTAAAGAACGACTTAATGGTTCATTAAGTGACTCTGAGTGCGGCGGTTAGGCATGTTTTTTTTTCATATTAGCACAATTTATTAATTTACTCAATGAAAATATTATTCAAATTAACATTATACATGGTTTATGCTAATTAGTAACTTTTTGCTTCTTTGGATAAAAGACATTTTTTTTTATATGCCAAAATTTTTTGTAAGAAAGAGCTATGTGACATACGCAGCGCTGACTAGAGTAACTGAGAGAAGCGGGTTCAAATCTCGGGTTTATCCCGATACTTTCACGTGCGATTGGCTTGCAACATGACCTGGAACTTATCTTACGGTGTAAAGAAGACATAGCGAGGTGCACGTCTGAGAGAATTTAACAATTTTGTTGAAATTAAAAAAATAAAGTCTTCTAAAACTGAAAAAATAGTAATTTTAAATTATTAGTTGCAAAATATTTACTTGAGATTATCACTATTATATATAAATAATTAAAAGTATATTATAAATAAAGTTCAATTCATTTTATCATACGTTGTAAAAGCTACGAGAAATGCTGCACAGGACTCTTCTTGGTTGCCATGGTAACGGTGTTTAAGAAACAGCGCCATCTTCTTAAGATGTCGGAACTACATCGTCTCTTTAGTATCACAGTGCAATCATGTGACGATAGATGGCGTTGAACAATAAGAAAAATATTGTAAAATTTATATTTCTTTTCTTGTAAATGATTAAATTACTTAATCTAACTACAGAATACAAATAAAACTTAAAAATGGAAATCAGATTACATATAATACAAATTCTAAATATTTCTAATTTTTTCCATTATGTACAAGTGATATCTACCAATGCGGGCGCTCTTCAAAGCCAAAAAGGAAATCATTTTTTCAATTCAACGCAATTCATTATAAAAATAAGTCACTCGAATACCTCAAATTATGCATAAGTTATATTTTAAACTTCCTGAAATAAGTTCTTTTTATCATTCCTGAGTGTACAACTTTCAAAAATGTTCGAAAGTTTCACCGCAATACTGAATTATAAGGGAAATAAAAACTTTTCAACGCCTGTCTTTTGCCAAGACCAAGCTGTAAATACTTATAAATAATTTTGACTGACTTCATAAAGAAATATGTATAAGAATGCCTATTATTCGGTCGTTATATTCTGTTCTTCCCATTGATATATTTTTGTAATTATGTTACGTTCTTCATATTGAAAATCTAATTTTATTATACTTATAGCCTATAGGTTATTATTTAACCCTTTCCTAGCGAATATACCAAAAATAATAAAAAGTAAAGTTTTTATGATTCTATATGGATAAGGGGCAGTAAATTAATTTAATATATTTTTTCCAGATTTTTTTATTATATCTAGGTACTATTTATAAAACCTAGACTTACAAGTACCGTCAGGAACCTTGTGTTACAAAATGACTAATAAAATACGAACATGAAGTACTTCTTTTTGGCTCGATAAAATTAAAAGTAATTAATCATTAGCATCGTGGTATTCTGCAAAACAATTCTTTTTTTAATTTATGCATAAAAATATATTATTGGACTGTGAACATTTTGTATGAGGCTTTGATTGCACTTGCTTCATGCGGCGTAATTCATATCTACCTCCATTTGGCACAAACGGAGGCGAATGTACGCGTATGTTCTAATCGAACGTCTTTCAACGTTGATAAGCCAGTTTTGTGCCTCTTATATGGCACAGGTCTAGGCACAGAGTCTCTTGATAGCCTATTGTTATCTTTGATGTCCTTCATAGACATCAACCCTTGCGCAATGGATCTCTTAAAGTCTTTTACAGGTATCTTTTCCATTATGTGTCCATGAATAATATTATATACATTTGTAATATCGATAATAGCCCAAAACAACCTGTCCCACCATTTTTGGGACTTCCAGTCTACCCAGTATTCTCAATCTGTCTGCTGTATCTCTCTATATATACTGCTGTATCGCTCCCATGTAAGAGTTTTAGTCTTTGATAACCTTTGGACAGGTGATTGTAGATCAAGACTCATTTTTTCTTTGCGTGATACTGTAGCTTCATCATTGTGTTGCATATAAGTTACTTTGATACACAATATTATCCATCACATCTCTAATCAAGACCAAAAAATATCAGTTGGCGTAGTGCATTCAACAAAATATTTGTCAACTACCCCCGTGTTTGCAGAATATTCTGGTAAATACGTTTCTACATCATGTTTATTCCATTTACGATTAGAATCAAGAGTTTTTTTTACTGTGCATGTGTTGATATTATAACAGTTTCCTCAGCCTGCAAATTATCTGGAACAGTTTTGGGAATAGAATATACAATTACTTCTTGGTCTATTTCCGAACTAGGATCTACTGACTCATGTCCTGTATTACGTTCAGCTTGGCTCAGCATATATTCTTCTAATGTTGTCTCAAAATTTTTATGAAAATTGCTGGTTGAGGGTAGTTGTTCTTCGGAAATGTTTTCTTCGTCAGACAATTCCACATCTGAAGTTTTGGAACAATCTAAAAGCTCTTCCATAAGTAATGCTTCTATCAAAGCCGTATTCTTTGAAATATTCATTATAAATATCTGTATTATAAAATAAAAAAATATCATAATATATTCGATCTAATTAACAAAACATCAACCAAAAGTCACTGACGGTACTCATAAGTCCTTGTACATTTTTATCGTTATTTTCG
This sequence comes from Boloria euphrosyne, assembly GCA_951802675.2. Classification (NCBI taxonomy): domain Eukaryota; kingdom Metazoa; phylum Arthropoda; class Insecta; order Lepidoptera; family Nymphalidae; genus Boloria; species Boloria euphrosyne. The sequence continues at coordinate 571,801 of OX637893.1, forward strand.
CACTAAAATTTAAAATTATAATCTAAAACTATAATAATTGTATAGTTAAGACTACTAGCTAATATCAAAACATAAAACAATAAATCTTACCCCGTTTATTCTATTTTTAAATATTTTCTAAAACAAAAGCAATCCGCAGTTCTCAAAACCGAAACAGTTCGAAACTTGAAAGTGTTTATAGCTGGCGGTAAATAGGCAAAATCGGAATAAATCACTGTGATTGGCTAGCGTAGTAGTACTCGAAAGGATCCTCAGTGTCAAATATGTAACGCGCGTTCGTACTGTCGAAATAATAGACAGGGAATCATCCAGTACAAATTGGTACCCTCAGTTAGGAAAGGGTTAAGGTTGGGGTAAATAATTCATTATTATTGAAGACAACATACTACCTATATAAAAGAATTTTCTGTATTTACCGAAAAAGAAAACAACATGGTTCTAGAACTACTATAAAAAATAAAACTGAGGTAAAAAAATTAATAAATATACGTTGGGGTATTATTGCTTGTGCTTCACCATACAAGTACTAATCGTGTTGTCGGGACCCAGATTTGATCCCGCTTCATTCGGTTTCTCAAGCAAGCGCGTTACCACTGAGCTACCACATACAAGAAATATATTTAATAATAATTTTCAAATATTTTTTTGAAGTTAAAGCCTGTAAGTATACAAAACTTTTTTGTTTAAAGTATAAAATATTTTATCTACGAATACAAAAGTCCACCTATTATTATTTTTTCATTTCTCTAATCTTAACGACTATTAGTAAATACAATCTTGATATACTTTTACTTCTAACGTTTTCATACCGTTATCGTAACACACAACTTATAGTTTTTCCTCATTCGATTTATATGCAAATGCTCAAGCTGTATCAAGAAATTTATAACACCGGTTAAAGTTAAATTTAGCTGTTTTATTTCACATCCCTTACTTCCAACCTTCCCATATATATAAAATCTCGCTTACTATTAAAGACCTTTAAGGAAATACAATGAATAAAAATTTGTGTTTGTTACTGAACTTCTCCAAAACGTCTTGACCGATTTTTATGAAAATTTTATTCCCCTAAGTTGGCTCTCTCCATTTTTTTTTTTTATGATTTGGCATCAAAATATTCTTATAACCCTATATTTTCATCCCTTTTTAATAGTTAATTAACATTTCAATAAGAATTACCAAAAATTATTTAAGAATAGATGTTTAGAAAATAAAATATCATGAATTTATAGGTCGATCTAAGATCCTCTTAATTTTCAATAATAAAACTTCCATCAGGGAGTCGTTCTTAGCGAGTGGCCCGACTGATAGCTTTTTAATTCGACCAATTAATTTTTTGCCCTCGGAATGGGTATTAGGGTTATCCTTTGAACGTAAAATATGTTGAAGAAAAATGTATAGAAATATCGTAAAATGAAAACGCTTTTTGAAAAAGCATTTTATTATGCTAATTGAATGAATTTAAATATCTATTCAAAAAATATTATTATATATGTATAAATACGTTGGGATATTAACACAGCATCATCTAGTTCCGTGGTAAGCAACGAGGCTTGTGTTACGGTTACCAGATAGTTAATACACTACACATAATAATATATTACTTTAATGTATACACTATAAACAACATGATAAATAATTGAAGAATTTCAGCAATGATTTTTTTCAAAACTAGGCACGTACTTAAGTTCCTAAATAATAACAACTGCGTGTGTATTGACGTCATACATAAGTTTTAAAAAGAAATACAGATCTGAGAAGACTGGTAGAAACAACTCTACGGACTACCGACCATCGATTAATAGTTTAAATGTAACTTTTTTCTTTCTTTTGCTCCAGATCTAACCAGTAGACGCACTTAAGTCAAGATGGCAGCCTTCGTAGCCAAGCAAATGGTTGGAAACAAGCTTAGCGCTGTTAAAGGTAAGTTCTTTCACTTTTTTACACTTAACCAACTTTTAAAAATGCTGATTAAAGCACAACTTATACTGTGCAGTCTCAAGCTATGCTCTTGAGCACATAACAATTTAGGGATGTTTAGTAAAAAAAATAAAATGGTTAAAAAAATTAAATGAATTACTTACAAGAAAAGCTTGAATTAAATTCTCTGTTTCTCGCGTAAACGAAAATGTTATCTTTTCGAGGCTCTTGTGAGGCCGGGGCCCTAGGCACGTGTCCCATGACGTGCCCTCGTTATCATAAGACGGAACTGCTTAAATATATGTATCTATTAATTAGGACCACTAAGAACTAAACTACATAGTATAAAATATACAAATATTTTGTGTACTTTGCTTTAAATTTCCAAAAAAAATCAAAGCCTCGTAAAAATACTAAAAAAATATTATTTTTTTATTGTTTAACAATAAATGTACATTATCGTATGAAAATAATGTAAATTTGTTGTATATTTGTATGTATGAAATCAATATATGAATGATCTCAAAATCGAATAACTAAAAAATAACTTAATATTGGCTATTTTCTGTCAACGAACATCACACAATCATAGCCGGGGACTAAAATTAAGAAATTCTGAACAGATATATAAGTTACAGATACGATATTCTCCAAATATTCTAGTATTATATTATATTCAATTTACAATTCAATTTTATTCCTTAGTGCGAATATAGCAGAATCCAAAACATCTATAACAAGGCGCGTGCTGCGAGAATATTGTGCCAATAAAACCAACTATCTGTTACGTGTCGTACATTTTTCTATTCTCAGTTATTTGTAGCGGATGTGCTTTCTTTCTTAATTACTAAAGAAGATTCTAGCGTTAATGAATTACCGAAATGTCACGTATAACTAAATCGCTTGTAGGAGAAAATTATTACAATAATATTCCTCGGATACTGTAACTTTGTAGTATTTTTGAAAATTCCTTATATAATAGATTGATTAACTCTATAGCCAAATCGTTGAAGTCAGTTTTAACATATTTGTTACAGTCGTTACGATTCAAAATTTTCCAAGCACATTATACCTTTTAAATTATATAACTTCATTTTTGATTTTTTTTTCGCGAAAATATCAAAAAATAACGTCATGTTCACATGAAACGCGTTTACACGAAATTGCCGAACGTTATTAGTATTTGTATTTATTTAGATCATTTTCACATTTATCGCAGTTTAAACTATATCTAAAGATTGTAATAATAATACCTTAATTCTAGTTACAATTGAAAAAAGGTTCATCTCCCATCGTTATAATAGGCCAGTAAAAATCGACGTTTTTTTTGGGTCAACTTTGCACTAAATTTCCGATCCAAATAAATAAATCGTAAACGGTAAGTTTTACAAAATAGTTTACTAAAAACAAAAGATGCAAAATTATATTCTCTATAATAATGGTCTCCATGACTTTTGCCCTAAAGTGCATAGTTTCCGAGATATTGGCCGAAAACGTTTTTTAATGATGGCGATTGTGGCGTCACCTGGATCTGTCAGTATTTTGTGATTTTATGCTCAGTAAGTGATCCTAAACCTTATAAAAAAAATTGGATCGGAAATTTAGTGCAAAGTTAAATTCTATTTTTACTGGCCTATAAGTCTAAGAATGTCAAAAAATGCAAAGAAAAAAACTTTTGTGAAAACGAAGTCGCACGCAGAAGCTAGTAAGCCATAAAGCTTTTAAAATAAGCTCTTTATTGAGTACAAAGAGTTTACAATACTGACACAATAGCCACTGTGGGTTTGAAGAAAAGTTGGTCTTGTGGGAAATCGTCTAATCGCTTCGATCATTAAGCTCCCTATTACTGTCTTTTCCTGGGGGACTTCTGATAGACTGCTTTAAATATCAAAGGCTGTACTTTATTTCATGCGCACTTATATAGCGTCTAAAATCTACTCGTAAATCATTATATGAATGATAATTTAACAAAAATAAAGAAAAACTGGTGGTGGTAGCCCAGCGGTAACGCGCTCGCTTGTATAACCAATTGATGCGGGTTCAAATCCGGGTCTCGCACCTCTGACATTTTCATGTGCGAATCATTTCTATCATGATTACCACTTGTCTTACGGTGAAGGAAAACATCGTGAGAAAACCTGCAAGTCTGAGAAAACCTAGCAAGTTTTCGAGACATGCGAAGTTCGCCAACACGCACTAGGCCAGCGCGGTGGACTACGGCCTGATTCCCCTCGTACTGAGGGAGGCCCGTGCCCAGCAGTGGGACGTTAAAAAGGGCTGATGATGATGATGATGAAAGAAAAACTTTTGACTACGTAAATGCGAATTAAAAATAAGAAAACAAGTTGAAAAAAGCACATAGTATTACTTACTTACACACAGCTACTAAAGAATATAATACTTGACAAAACATCAGACTGATATTATATTTTTTTAAATGATGGGATTTAGGAATTAGAAAAAAGTGCTTAAAAACAATTATTTGTTTCCGCCACAAAGGGAAAAATCAAAAACTAAAAGATAAAGAGAAACACCTTAAAACAGAAGAAAAAGAATATAACATTAGAATATAGCATTATACTGTCGGAAACATATTATCTATACATATTATAAAACAAAGTCCTCCGCCGCGTCTGTCTGTCTGTCTGTCTGTCTGTCTGTTCGCGATAAACTCAAATCTACTGCACCAATTTTCATGCAGTTTTCACCAATGGATAGAATGGTTCTCTAGGAAGGTTTTAAGTTTTTGTATAAATTGGCTAAAATACAATGATATCTGTTGGTGAGGTGTCTATAAGTTCTGTTATGTACTTATACGTCGCCAATCAAGAAGCACTGAAACGAAACGAAAGACGACACATATATTTTAGGGCAGTGTTCCGCAAAGTGTGTACCGCGGCACACTGGTATACCGTGGTTATTAATTGGTGTGCCTCGGAAAAATAGGGTTATCTAGTATCTAATATAAACTTATTTCTAGTAAGTCAGTCAGGGTAAAAAAATATTACACATACTAATATGTAAATCAATCAATAATACTTTTATGTAAATCAAGGGACCTCACGAGCGAAGCGTTTTGTTTCGTTCATCTAATTGCGTGGTTTCGTTTGGCGCGGGCCAATATTCGTTTGGATTTATAATAAATGTTGATTAATATTACTTAAAAACTAGTTTATAATATTTTGTCGTGTACCTCCAAAAGTTTTCGTTTTCCTAGATGTACCTTGAACACAAAAAGTTTGCGGAACACTGTTTTAGGGGATGTAAAATTGAAATAATATAGATTACATAAAATTTATTTTTCATTGAATTCATCAAAAAACTATTCTTTTTATACTTTAATACATTTTATACCTATTTCTAGACTTACAACTATAAATTACTTTAACAGTCTTATTGTATTGGAAGACAATATCGTACTACCATTTTACGATAATATTAGGTATACTCGTATATAAAATCAAGAAATAAAAATTATAAAAAAAATATTAATGTTTCATAGAATCCTAATCTTAATCTTAAAATCTAGTAAATGCATGCAACACCTAATTTGTGTTTTATTTTCCACAGTACATAGTACTTTTTTTGTTAAAGTTTATTGAAGCTTTCAAGATATTTTTTTTCTACAACGTAGATTTCTATTCTATACAATTAGTTTTTTGTTAGTGTAGCAATAACTAACATTATAATTTTTTTAAAGCAGTTGCCTTTATACACGTTTTGTAACCAAAACAGGCCAAATTACGGTAATTTGGCTATTGTGATATTCGCGGTATAAACTAATGGATACCGATGGTTTAAATTTTCTATTCCAATAAAAAGATAATATTTTAGAAAAATCTTCCTTCAATATTTTTGAAGGAACGCAGGCGAAGCCATGAGTAAAACTTGTATACAATATAATTTATATAATAAAAAGTATATTTGATCAATTTAGACTATTTTTCTCCTGTAAATACCGTTTGCTTTAGAGCCCATTATTCGCCGATATCCATACAATACTCTTTGTTATGAAACAGACTTATCAACACTCTCTTTCTCATTCCCCCGTATACATCTGGACTATATCCGTCTAGTTCTTTTATATAGGCCGTTTCTACATTGTCTTCTGAATCGGGTATTAGCATTGCTTTTCTTTTTCTTCTTCTCGATCGTTCTGTCTTTGTTTGTGGTCTTTCTGGGCTTTGGGGTGACATGGGCGAGTGGAACAGCTTCTTGGTGATAGGTCGTAGGTTCGATGGCTTCCTCATGGGTGAATCTGTCTCCATCTGCAATAAACACAAGATTTTTTCATTACAGCAGTCGCTTTGTTTAAAATCTACATTACGTATTTTAAAATTAGATATAATTGTTAATTATACCGTTATTAAAATACGTAAAAATACACATCATACAACAGTACATCCTTTCTCGAACCATAAAATGATTTCGGATTCTATACACTATGATTTTCTTATATTTATTACTTTCACAAGCATATGGCAACAAATGATAGTACATCAATCGATTCGATCATGGAGGCATAGAGTATATTGCTACATATATAAACATGGAGGTGACAAGTACCTGCACTAATATTATGTTAGTGTGACTAACTGTCTCTTAAAAATTTGGATGAAATTTATAACTCGGATAGATTATGATGCAGTAGGTTACACTACCCACTGTTGGTATTAAAATCTGTCAAAAGTAAAAAAGAAAGCCACTAAGAAGGAGGGAAGCAAGAAATCTAAGTATCCCTAGAGACGACATACTTATCCTAGTAAAAAAAAAAACTCGACATCGAAATAAATTCTTATAGTTAAATTAACCATTCCCACAGATTGTTGAATAACAGAATAGTGCATACAATAATCCTTCCTTTGTTAGAGACGCCTTTAGTGAAATTCCACAGGTATAATTACAAAGGCAGGTTCTAACCGCCATGTTTTAGCAACCTGCTTTCATATTTTATTATTTTACTGCCTTAAAAGTCTCATCTATTTTAGTACTTCTATAAAGCTTACAGAGTTACGTATTTATTTAATACTTTTGGTTTAGCAATTTTTAAAATGAATCCTATCAAACTGAGTTCTTTCTTCGTTTTGCAGAGAGAGAGAGAGAATACGCAGGTATAAAATGATTTGGGGATGAGTTTTAGGAAATTTCTTCTTGGGTTGTCGAACTATACGTATCCTCTACGTCTAGTATCTAAAATTATAGATCTAGTTTAAAGGTTTTTTATAACGAATGGAGAATGGAGAATGTAGATGAGAAACACAATACATTGTTTTTATCCTCGGAAAGAAAAAATGATCCCGCCGACTACAGGATAGAATAACGAAAAAAGAACAAATTAAAGATTAATAGGAAGCAAACATCTTTTATCATATTTCATGACTTAAACTACCTTTTATCCTAGGAAAAGGAAATGACTACAATTAAAAAAACCTATAAATATGTTGAAATATTGACCCATCTAGTATTATAGTAAGCTACGTTTACAAATTTTAGTATTATGGATACCAGATAGTTGATACACTACAGCGTACACATCTATGATCGAAATAAAATCATTTCATTAATCAAATTAATGCCATCAGCGGAAGTCAAGTAAACAAAAGACGGCGTCTGCCGTCCACCGTTTAAGTTGGTTTATTATGGCCTTAAACACTAGTTAGAAATATAATATAAAAATCATTCCATTTCAATTATATGTAATTTAATAATAAATTTATTTATTTATAGGTAATTACATAAAAAGCTCGAGCTTAAATAAAAGCCAAAATATGAAAAACATATTATAATAAAAAAAAATGCGTATTACAAAATACGCTTAAATGAACGCGCAATTTCTATTATAGGTGTATATTTTTTTGTGATTTTTTAACAAAAATGTTTTGTTTCAATTTTAACAAAAAAAATCGCATCAAAATTAAACACACGAAAATCAAGATTTTCTTTAAATAATGACTACATATAAAACTTACATGTTGTTATTAAACTTTAAACTTAAATATGTTCGGTACAAACTAACTTAATTACACATTAAGGCTATGTTATTAAAAAAATGTTGTAACTTACCACATCTGTGTCTGACGAGAACTCGACAGAATTATTTAAAACATTGTTCCTTATTAGCACCACTAAGTTATCTCTAGACAGTGTGTTTACTGGAGTCGATGTATGCGCCATGATTTACAATTCAAATTTCAAAATATCTCCATGAACGACCGGAAAGCAAATGGACAGTACGACTAACAATGTCGAATAATGTTAATATTGTTGTAAATTTGAAATTAAATTAGGTATATTCTATAAAAAAATATAAAAAGGATGTTAAATTTTGTTTAAAAAGTGGTGGTTTAAGTATTTTTTTTCCGGATTTCTATAAATAGCAAAACCGGGATAACCAACACACGCCCGTGCGCTGTGACACGGCCGAACGTCAACTGAACAGATAATACAAAGAGTATAGATAATATACTGGGAAGATAATATAATTTTAAATTTAATGCTGTCTACAGTCACACTCTACAGCATGGAGGTTAGATACAGGAGAACCATCGCTTCATACTAAAGCATTACCCGCCTGTCTCTGAAAATTTGTAGAATTTATAGCGCGCTGCCGTCAATAAGTAGTATCTGTGAAGTTAGCTATTTATGAATACTGTCACTATTGTGACAACGTGAAGTTAGGCATTGAGACAACATAGCGATCGCAGCCCCTCCTTGGTTTGACAATATTTCTGAGACACTACATTCTAGGGCCTTGGTTCTCCTGGTCTCTAATCTCCATGCTCTACAGTCTAGAACTCACAGATTATAAATTCACTATTTTCGACCTTTGCGATTTGCCTATTAAAGCTCATATTTGAAATAGAATAAAAATATCTAATGAAAAAGACAATTTGTTTTATATTCTAATTTAAAGTATGTATGTATCTATATCTTTTAATACGTACTAAAAATATGTTGTTCACACATTCAAAACTTGTAATAATAATATTAAAAATTATAAGCAACAACGTTTAATATTACTTAACTTTTTTGTGGTAATTTTAAAAGTTTATATGCAATAAATTACTACAGTTTTTAACTGCCTTTTATGTAATAAGTAAATGTAATATACAAATACTAATTATGAGTTATATAATATTTTGTATTGTTCTAAAACAAAGGGAGAAGTGTAAAACAATAAAAAGTTCTGCGGAAAGTTTAAAGTTCGTCAAAGACGGGCTTTTTGGGATTTAAAGTCTTTATAATGTGGATTGTTTCGAAGTATTCATCATTTAAATAACATTTCGAAATTGTGCCCTTGTTTTGTTATTTATATATTTTCGTAGCGGTCCAACTTTGGAAAGCCCTTGCATTCAATAAGTACGCAGAAAAAGAAATTATCACTTCCTCATGTAATGTTATAGTCAGTGTAGGTAGTTTAGCCGTTTTAGCGGTAAGCAGACTCAAGAGTAACAAACATACGTACATACACAATATTTCATGATTATAATGGCTTCGGTCGATTCTGGCCACGGCGCGGCGGCCTGTTTCATCGAGCCTAGTCGCAGGAAATGTAAGTTTATTCTCTCTCTCTCTCTCTCTCTCTCTCTATTCCCGTCACTTTCATACTCCGGTGGGACGACTGCTCGACACGACTAAAGTCTGGGACTTAGGTACTAAACAGAAAGATTCAAGAACTAAACTTGGCTGACCCGGGACTCGAACCGAGGACCTCCAGATTATGATTCTTACATAAGCTCGGTACACTAAAGCGGATAAAATTGAAGTAAATCTTATAAGCTTAGCGCGCTAACTAAAAATTCCCTACAAATTATATGGAACTCTTTCGTTTTTTGCTAATATGGATAAAAAAGCACGACACTGCTAGTCTACTTCTGTCTGTAATAATTACTATGTTAGTGGAATTTATTTTAAAATAAATTACTTTGGTTCAAAGACTTTAAATTTTTTTCATGCAAAAGTTATTCATGGCAGTGTGATAGAAGGATACTAAAAACACATTTAAATTTCATAATAATAATTTTAATTATTGTATTACCCATAGTATAAATTTTACTGTTTCTTTTTGTTTTTTTTTAAAATCATTTATTATTATTATTATTACTAATCTATTCAATATAAAATACATGATGTAATTTTTATTTTCTATTATAGATTGAAAATCAAATTCTTAATTCTTATATTTAAAGTAAAAGTTATTAATATTTAAAAATTATATTATCTGTTCACTCATAGTCCTATTAAAGTAAAAGATTATTTCTCTCTCTAAAAAAAAACATATATTTCAAATTATTTTAAAATTAAAATTAGGATATGGTCAAATATATCTAAAGTTAAACAATTTATAAATATCCATTTAGCAAAATTATCCGTAATTAATGAATAATTGTTATCATTAACAAGTTTGCTTTAAACTGGATTCTTTAATTAGACTAACATTGTCTAAATACTTCCACTACATTTGTAGATCCATATATCTAAATATTAAATTTCTTAAACGATAAATACCATATTAATTAGCTAATTCAACTAAAATTATATATTAAAACTTAAAAGCGATAAAAAACGGATGTTTCGTGATACCGCTAAGTCACAGATTATAAATTTAAATAACAGATTTCTTAGTCGATATTTGAATGAACTAATACTAAAAATGTATCCATAATATTCATTGCCAAAATTAAAAATATGTGTAGTTCTTCCTAACGGGAGTGCTACAAGCGGCTGCCAACTTGGCTGACACGTAAGTGACTGCGGTCTCGTTCGAAACTTTAAAATATTTAAAAAATGAATCTACTCCGTTACGATTACTTGTAATTATCCGAGATTTCTTTTGCTTATCGATATAACAGAAGTTCTGCAAGATGATGGGTTCCTTGATCAATTTCGATTCGGCTTTAGAAGCTTCCATCCAAGCTTCGATGTCAGGATGTACAGATTCCTTTTCTGGTGAAGAATTAGTACTGCTATCATTTTTCGGGCTGTCCCATTTTGGTTTTGGTAAAGAAGATGCAGGGGGGGCAATACTATCATTTTTATCAGCTTCTTCTAATTCTTCATCATGGTCTTTGTTATTTTCTTTAATTGGTATGAGGATACCCTCATCAGTTTCTTTTTCTTCTTTCTTCTTATCAGAAGTATTTCCGTTTACGAGTTTATTTTCTATTTTTCTTTTATCTTTAATACACGAACATTTTAAGTGTAGACAAATTGTGCAAAGACTCTTTTCGAAATATTCTAACATCGCTATCAATTCTTTTCGTATGTTGTGAAGGTTTAGCTCCTGAAATGTGAAATTAATAATATTAATTAAATTCCTCACAAAAAAATTATATGTAAATACTTAAAAAGTCTACAAAAAAATTATACAAAGTTCTCTTTCGCTTTTAATCAACTAAATAACATTTCTGTTAATTGCTGCGAGATATTAAAGTTAAGAATGCAATAGAAATGTTTTATAATGAACATTCGTTTAATCACCTATTAGTTAAATTGTTAAATACATAATAAATAATATATTATGTTGGGACATTATTGCACACATAACTATCTAGTTCCGTGGTAAGCTACGAGGCTTCTGTTACGGATACCATAAGTTGATACACTATACTTATATAACTTTAAATACATACATATTATTGGGTCTTTATATATAAACACACATGACTGGAGTACAAACATTAATGTTCAACAAACGAATGCCCAATCGGGACTCGAACCCGCGACCGCTGGCGCAGCAAGTAGTGTTACTACAAACTGAGCCAAACGTGTCGTCAAACATATTATAAAGTAAATACGATAATACATAAATAAATTACATAACAAGTAGCTATATGTATTAATATGCCTTATAATTAAAAGGAGTAACTCAGCTTTAGTTTCACTGAAACTCCTATTACATTAATGAATTCACACATTTTGATCGGGTTATAAGAAAGCTACGTACTCATAAGTGTAGAACTATCTATAAATAAAACTAGCGACTCACCCTCGCTTCGCTCGGGTTCGTTCCCATACTCTTTTATATAGTTTAAAAATGACGTAATTTCCATATATAATGGCGTAAGAAACGCTTTCATTCGACCGTTTTTTCTCCGATTCACTTTGCAAAACGGACTACCACGTAAAAGCCTTTTTATTTTTCGATTTTTTATATAACCTATGACACTCAGCAATAATGTGACTTTCTATTGGTGAAAGAATTTTTAAATTCGGTTCAGTAGATCCCGAGATTACCCCTTACAATTTAACAAATATACAAACACACAAACTTTACTTCTTTATAATATTAGTAGGTATATATACTCAATTACTCAATATTCATGCTCAAGCGTACCAGTATATAAGTGTATAATCTATGCTCAAGCGGCTGGACGGATTTGGAGGAAATTTAGTAAGTAAATAGACTAATATGAAAAATAACTTATTGTCACACTATAGTGTCACTGTTATGCATCTAAGGATGTACTTGAGTTAGTGGAAATTAAAACAAACTGACGAATACCTACATTTTTTGCACATATTTAAACAACGATTTCATTAGGAAATATTATTTTAATTTTTAAATCACATTAATTTAAATTTGAATACAAAAAAAATATACGTGAATTAGCAATAACATCAATAATAATTAGTATTAAGTTAAATATGAAAAATAACTAGACTTTGCAACTTTATCATGTTACATACTAATTTATCCATAAAATCTCCAAAAATACTCACAAGCTGGTAATTTTCATCTAAATAACAGTCCGCTTCACACATTTTTGTAAACTAATTTAAAAACTATAGTAATTTATATCATTTTCAATCCACCACCGACCTCAGTACACCAACGGACAAGAGTAAATGTTTTTGTTAATACCTCCCATTTGTTAATTATGTACCAAATTACCTGCTTACGTACATACGATAAACGCCTTTACAACAATAAATTTAAAGGGTATTTTTCAATGATCTTCTCAATTACTAGCATAGTACTACCCCACTCCATTGTAATATTTTTTTAAATAATATACTTGTTTTAGATAAGGCTTGCTATTGTACTGACTTTTATAATATTTGAGCTAACTTTTCGTTTCAAAAATACCATTCTAATCGGTTTTATGCAACTAAAATTGGATTTCTATGATTGATGAAACTTATTACGATAATTATAACTTTAAAATACGTAGGTATCTGTGATAAGTAAAATCACGCTTTCGAAAACTTTTGGTAGGCTTTATTATATAAATAGTATTTACTTGCCCTTTGAACTTAGTTAATATTGTTGTTATCGATACATAATATGATAAAATTTCTACTTAGTTGAATCTGTTATATTTAATATTTTTGGGAAATTTACTGGAAATGCCTACTCATTATTATCGATTCAGTTGCTAAATCTATAGTTTGTAGAATGTTTGTCAGAAAACTGCTAATACATATAAATAAAATTGAAGTCTCTGTTTTTAATTTCGAATTAACAGCTTTTCGCTAAATGCATAATATTAAAGTATGTATATACATATTTACTTACATCAAAAAATCAATGCTTAAAATTTTTATTTATTTATTTATTTATTAGGTTTACCAGCGAGTTTACATTAGAAATTCCTATACTTACAATAATTACATTACATGCCCAGCTAATGTAAAATCATTTAAAGGTAAACATTACCTGCTAAATTCTCTTATTACTTGCTAAATTAATATTAAATGTGAATAACAAAACCAAAACATTTTGTAGTAGTTGGATTAATGCATCAACTAAAACTATATGTAAATTAAAACTATGAATTTAGGTTAACAACTATTTATCTATCTGTCTGTCTGTTTGTTCCGGCAAATCTCTGAAACAGATGGATCGATTTTGACGGGACTTTCACTCGCAAATAGCTAATGTTATAAGGAGTAACTTAGGCTACTTTTATTTTAGAAATTTATTTTATTTTAACTAGTGAAACCCGCGGCTTCGCCTAACCTAGGGACATACCCGAGCGAAGCGAGGGTGAGTCGCTAATTTAAAATAAAACTATTCTGTTCAGATTTTTAAGCGGGCTGAAATATTATTATAAAAGCTTACATTTTTACAAGGAGAAAGCCGGTTTCCAACGGTTAATGTGAGTAATAATGTATCCAAACTAAAGTTGTTTAAATAAAAATAATAACCAAATAATATCTACGGAATGATCTTAAATTACTGGATTAGGTTCATTGTTAAATATTGTTATTGTTCTAAGAACAACTCTTTTGTTGTACTTCTTAAGAGAGCATTTCAAGGCAGTAAAGTTTTTGGAAAGTAAGAAACTTTGTATTACTTTAAAGTAAATAAGTTTATACGAGTAGCTCCGTTATCCACCATCTGTGTACCACACCTCTAGGCACTATTATACACTACTCTGTGGTATTGTGCTTAAAATAATAACTGAGGTATTGTGTATTTGGAACTAGATGAGAAAATTGCTTACTCTTGGTACCGCGTATAGCTTAGATTAAACATCACTTTTCAGCGGTTAGGTAGGTAGGTAGATCGTAGATACCAACTTTATAATATCATTTTTACACAGATTTCATAAATGAAGATATTTTCATATTGACATATAAATATACTAGCGACTCACCTTTGCTTCCCTTAGGATCATCCTCCTCCTTTTTCAATCCCTTAAAGGATGATTTCCAGTTTAAAACTATCTTAAATGTTTCTTAGGCTCTAAAATTATTATCATACCAAATTTCACCAATATTGTTTCAGCGGATTTTTAAATTAGGTATACATTCCAAAAACACGTACAAACTTTGCCTTTTCATAATATTAAATAATATATTGGTACGTGTATGTATCTAGATCTACATTATTTGGTACTGTGAAATTAATATATTTCTTTAGCCGGTGTAGTTGCGGAAATTTCGTTCATAAATTCAAAACCCATCGATAAAATTTTTGGAATACATGAATAAATATTCTATGCTTTCTATTTACTAAATGAATGCCATCTAACAATTTCTTGCTGAACTATTTCGGCACTGACGATTAGTAGTGTGGTGCCATACTATATTATGGTATCGATATAAAGGTAATTTATGCATGATCTTATGTATCTTTTATACTTCCTTAAGAGAAATAAAAAATATTATTTAAGCACAAAAAATCTTTTATATAATTATAAAATATTTATGTTGTAAAACTAACAATTACTTATTTTTATTTGTTTCAGGTAATTGTCTAAGAATTTCACAAATATTACAAAAGTATAAATGAGGTAAGCAAGGAAGTTAAAAGCACAAAACGATTTTTATAACTTAACATTTTTACCACTCAGCTGAAACCAAGATGGAAATTATCCTCAATTTCTTTAAAACTGAGCAATCAAAGCACTTAAGGATCATAAAAATCAATGAACTACTCGCGAAATTGCCGTCATCTAAAATAACGTCGAAAAGGCATTCGTTTAAAATCGAAGGGCAACCTACTTCTGTCCATTATATTCCCCTACTTTATTGTTCTATCAATACTATGCGAGGAAGAATGCGGCGCTTAATATGCGGTGGCGACGACAAATATTGGAGGCAAGGCAGATCAAAATGCCTGGAATGTACGACGCTTTTAAGGCACCCTCGGCTAGGGACGTGCACATTGCAATATCGACAACTCTTTCAATTATTATGAAGCACGCAATTCTGTTCCAGGCTGTAGTTTAAATGATATTTCGTCAGTTCGTTTATAGTTTAAAAACTAAAATAATACTATTTCATCAACATCTTTGATATTCAGATATGCTTGTATATTACTTTTCTCATATTATATTGAAAGACAAAGACATAATAACTAGTATGGCCTTGGTTATTAAAAAAATATTTTATTCACATTTTCATGAATAAATTTAAGAACATAATAATTAAACTATTTTGCATAATTAAATCGTAAATTCTAAACTGTAATATTTGCATCATATAATATACTTTCTGTTAAAATATAATTTCTGAACACAGCGATATAAACGGAGTTATAATACATTATTAGTATCTGAATTACAATTCCAGTCCTAATAATTACAAAATAAAACTAATAAAATACACAATAAAAATTTTCATTTTATAACATCATGTTATTAATATTATGATTATGTTGTCTGTATTTAGTACATTGTAATCTAGCGTATGTCTTTAGCCCGCTCGGTATTCTCTTGTTCTCCGACTTTATGAGGCACATTGCGGCACGTCTCGACGCCCAATAGTTATGCAAAGGGTTATCATGTTTAATGGATATCCGATAGAGTTAATTGAATTGTTTGTATGATATTTTTTATTTGTTTTGAGAACTTTTTTGTATAATCAAAATAGTTTTACGATTTTATTTTCTAGAGAAATTTATACCATAGCGGCTTTCTTTATGAAAAAAAAATATTTGAAAATTTATGATACAATAAAAGTGTGAACACAGAATTCTGTCTATCAAAGCAAATAATCTATTTATTACCTTATGTACCAATTCTCGAACAATTTAAATTTGGAATGAAAATTCTAAATAAAGTTACAGTACAACAATTATAGATTTGCTCGTTATATTAAGAAATATATAACGTGAAAATATATAATTATTATTAAAAGATTCAGTTCACGTTCTTCTTGATCATGTGTACGACATTACGAGACATATCGGCACGTATCGAAGTATGGTAAGGCTTTTACACTCTAATAGATATCTAATAAAGACTTTATTCCAAACTTATGAAAACGTGTTATACGTTGAAAACATATATATATATATATATATATATATATATATATATATATATATATATATATATATATATATATATATATATATATATATATATATATATATATATATATATATATATATATATATATATATATATATATATATATATATATATTGATATTAAAAAGCAGTATAAAGATAAATTGTATCTTGTATACAAGAAAAAAAGGTTCATTTTAATAAAGCAATCATTTCATTGTAATTGAAAAAATAACCAAACTAAAGTAAAATGGTCAGTGGTAGAATACCTTTATAGTACATTCTGGAAAATTATTAGAATAAACGTTATAAGCAAGTTTGCTATTATCAAATTATAAATGACATGTAAGTCGAGGATGGATGTGTTAACTTTTGGAACACAAACCGAAATTGAATTACCGCGGGCTAAACTGTCCAAACAACACTTCTATGCGCCTTTGTTCCACATAATTAATGGTCTATTAGGAAAACTTACGTTATTAAATGAAAATAACAGCTTTTTAAATATCAAACTTCGGCATCAAAGTCTTCATTTAATATATTATACATCATCATTATTTATTTACTACAGTTACTAATATTTAGAATTTCAAACTTTCTAAAATTATAATTATCTATACATTTTCATATTACTTCTCTACTTTATATTAACATTTGAAAATACGAGTTTTTATAAACCACAATACGTAGAATGTTAGTTTATTTTACTGCCAATATTTCTCATTTTGAAAGTTTTGGGAGATAAAACCAAAACGAATTTAATATATTGTATTTATATATTAATTTGGTCTACTTGACCTTTTACGAGTATATACTAGTTTTAGCCCCCAAGTTGTTCACATGGGAAATTAAGTCCAATAGAATTCCACAACATTTATTCAAATTGAAAATATTTTATTCAGCATGAAATTATTACAATTTTTTATTGAACGTCATGAGTCTACTACCAGTTCGGAAGGAAGAAACCACTGACCTGAGAAGAACTGGCGAAAGAGAATGAGAGAAGAGAGAATTTACAAATGACATATATAATATACCTTATTAATTAATTTCATCAAAATCTGAGCTTTATGAAAAATAAACACAAAACGTTCCTTGATAATTTCCAATTATAAGTTTTATCATTTGCTATATTTAATTCACTTGCATTTGTAAATAAATATACATATATAACTTAGAAATGACTTTGTTAATTTGTCACAATACTTTTATTTTTCTCATAATATTTTCGTATCAAAATTCATATTAAAAGTATTTCGGTATAAGGAAATACCTGAATAATGAATTCTGTATATTTTAAGCGTAGAAATTGGAACTGAAAGCGAACTGAAGAATTTTACAAATTATAAGTACGGACGACGGCCTACGTTTTGTAAGAATAATTTTAACAATATTTCATTTCAAATATAAATCTTTATAAATCATCTAAATGGAAAAGTAGGTCTTTTATAGTGATAATTTTTTAATTAGACATCAAAAGTATTTAATCGATTTAGTTATTAAAAATATGTTCTTATCAAAGAACACGGGCTTTAAACTAGTAGCTTACTTCGACATTTATCAAAACTAAAGATAAAATAATGAACAATTATCAAACCATTAATTTAAAAATCTTACGATAAATGTGATAAAAATGTAAAATGTTGTTTTAGTTTAATTCGTATCGAAAAAGAAAAAGAAATGTATATAATATTATAATTATTTTATATTCCATATTAAACAGGTCAGTTTTCTTTTGTTTTTTTTTTAGTGTTCATTTGAATACATTATCATATCTAAAAAATACTATTAGGTATGCCCTTTAAAACTATTAGATGTTAATAAATAACGCATTGAAGCGATTATAAAAAAAAAGAAACATGTTTGGAAATGAAATTAAAATAATATTTTAGCGAAAATAATCAAAAAAATAAAAATATTTGATATATTCGTTTTTAAGGGCACGTCCCTACAAGGCGACGCGCGTGTCGTTGGCATAGCGACGTCGGAGTCGTAACGCATAATGGCGTATTTGATCCTTTATTCCTTTTATTTTATTGGACGTTCAAATCATATTACTATTGATATTGGTTTTAAAAAGTATTTAAATAAAGGCGTCTTTAGCGAAATAAAAAACATAATATTTATTCCGATATATTATATCTCAATAACACACATGTTAGCGTCAGTATGTATCGATACAAAGGCATTAGTTTTTAGATTTTTGAAGTGAAACTTCTTTAGAATCGTTGTGATTTGAAACTCGATGAAACGAAAATGCGTCACGATAAAGAAAGAAATACATAAAAGTATAGGATTAAGTCGGAGAGACTGAGATAGAATACATTCCCATGTTGCCATGGTAACCGTTGTTATTGCTGACATAGTTTTTCCATATATAATGATATTTTTTATATGTGATTGTAATATGCCTTATTTAATTATTGATTTGTTTTAATTTAACTGCGATATTTGCCAAAAAAGTTGCACTTCAACCGCGCGTAAAGGTTACACGCACACATTTTTTCTGTCTATCTCTCTGTCTGTAACCGCTTTACGAGAAAACTAGACAGATTTTGATGAAATTTATAAATTTAGTATGAAGAAAGAAAATTATCCGGGTCAACTTAAAGATGCTCATTAACTAATAAACTAATTTTAAAAACACATATTTTGACAATCCCATGTAAGGAAAACTGTGGGAAAACTCTTATAATTAATATTTTTTATAACATTTTGGTCTCCCGTTGAAGCACATCTGATTGTACGCGCTATATAATACGCCTGCGGGAGGGAGATAGCTCGCTCTGCTGACCCGCGACACATGCACTGTGTACTGCAGATAAATTATATTTTATTTTGTGATATATAAGTTTAATTTTATACTACTTTAACATACTAAAATATAGCTTTGTAAAATTTTCATCGAAATTAATAGAGCTTCATTTTGTCAACTTTTGGACTATAAGTAATTTGGATTTATGGAACCGATTTTTATAATTTTTTTTGAAGTGAGTACTCTCTGAATGAACTCATTTCAACATTCAGGATATCTTTTATTGGAGTAAAATCCTTTATTTTCATGGAAAATCACAATAACTGATTCTATCGCTTCATATCTATTTAAAATAACCTAGGTACGCACCCGAGTAAAACTAGGGCAAGATACTAGTAAATAAATATGTTGGGACATTATTACAACAGCGCCATCTAGTTCCGCAGTAAGCTACGTTACGTGCTTGTGTTGCGGATACCAGATAGTTGATATACTACACATATAAAGTTTTAAATATATACATATTATAAATACACGTTCTTGCTCAATAAATGATTGCCCCAGTGGGACTCGAACCCGCGACCGCTGTCGCAGAAAGTAGGGTCACTACAAGCTGAGCCAAATGTTTATTCAATAAAGATATTTAACTTACAAACGACAGTAAATAGCACCGCTTAAATTGTTTCGTCGTCTAGAAAAACGTATGTACGGGGATCGGTCGCGATATAAAAATTTATATCCTCAATCCCGCGGGATGAACAGGGCTTACGCGTAAGTCACGCTGGGCGATATTCGTCCGCTGGTGCCATGGAAATTTGTGTCCTCCTATTAAAGCTACATAATATTTTCTTGTTTATATAAAACTTTGATAGATTTCCTTTAAAAATAGTTAAAATTATAAATTTTACATAGTATTGTCTTAGATTTAGGCGAATATTTTTTCTTGGACTCAACTTCATACTTTCTATTTTGATATGGCTGTTTTAAACTAAGCCTTTCCCCTGACTATGGTTGCTGTAAGGCATTAAAAACACCGGAGAGCAAAAATCAAGTTAATATTTAATAATCTTCAAAACTATTTGAGTTTGTTACTAACATTTATAGAAGTTATGAGTATTTGCATAGCTTTATACATATAGAATCGTTTGTTTTAAAGTTACGTACCTACTTATTTACATGTGAGGATAGAAATATTTCATTGTACTCGTATATTACAAAAACGGCAACCAAATTTATTTTACTCGATGAAGTAGGTAGGTGTATAAAAAGACATTCTTACATACTTAAAAAATAAACTTACAACAATAATCAATATTGTATAAAACCATCCGAGTTCACTCCAAGCCTAAGAATCGTATAAATAAAAGAAGACTTTAATATCAGTCGCCCTCGTTCCAGGCCCGAGCTACTTGAACTATAAATATCGTCTATATTGTCTATATAAAGCTAAATAAAAATAACCTAAAGCACTTCTGGCGGAACTTTTTAGAACAAAACAGCTTTATACTAGGGCCAAAAGTGTCAGTGGTCACATCTATATTAATACTATGAAGTAAACTTTGTGTGTTTGTATATTTGTTTAATTGTAAGGGGTAATCTCGGGATCTACTGAACCGATTATAAAAATTCTTTCACCAATAGAAAGCCACATTATTGCTGAGTGTCATAGGTTATATAAAAAACCGAAAAATAAAAAGGCTTTTACGTGGTAGTACGTTTTGCAAAGTGAATCAGAGAAAAAGCGGTCGAATGAAAGCGTTTCTTACGCGATTATATATGGAAATTACGTCATTTTAAAACTATACTAAAGAGGTTACACCTGGGGATGAACCCGAGCGAAGCGATGGTGAGTCGCTAGTCAAGAGCAACAAAAACCTTTAGACTTAATGCAATTTATAAAGCTAAAACTAAAATGTAATATTTGTTTAATAATAATCTTTACTGTCGTATATTTTTTATACTTATATGGGCTTCTGAAGAAAAATATTAACAATAAAAAATATATTTCCTGAAAATCTAATACCGGTTGTAGACCGACTGGTCTTTTAAAGTTAAAGTTTAATTAAAGTTAAAGTTTAACCTATCTAAGTACAAAACAAATGGTACTTCATCATTGATCGGTCAATATTAATGAGTATTTAAAAAGGAAATTATTTACTAAAATAACCATATTTATCAAAATATGATATAGATACGTATATATGTCATCGCTATATCTTTTCAATTTTCCATCACCTACATACGAGTATATCTATTATAGAACATTATCTAGTTTGATAAAAGCTATCTAATGTACAAAGCTCAGTAAGCTACGACGGACACTCGAAAAGCTCCCAATTACATGCATAAAACAAAATATAGAGCAAAGATGAGCACAAACGAGCCGTCACAAACACGCGCGGAAATTGCGATCTCACATCCAAATTATACTGGAGTGGGTATTGATCATTTAATATACGGATAGCCTTTGTTGAGTGGTAATGAGATGTAATTCAGTTTCACACAGCTCTATGTAGGACTACTGTTTTTTGCGCTCAGACGTTTTTAACGTGTTGGTTAACTTTAATAGTAAAATAACTTGAGAATTCAATTTTTGGAATATCAAAAGTGCCTACTATTTTACTTAAGTTCAATCAAAAAATGTTAAATAATCACTTTAACACAGTCCACAGACTGTTTTGAGTGAGTAAAGCACAATACATTAATTTGTGTCTTTTTTAAATAGTTTTTTTTTTTATTTTTAAAAATTGATTTTTTAATGTTAGTCCCATAAATAGGTACTTTCATATGCATTTAGTGAAAACTGTTAATTTGAAATTAAAAACAGACACTTCAATTTTATTTATATGAACTGATAAAAGAAGAAAATTTGTTAAACTTTATTAATATGCCTATATTTTTATTTCGCAGCTTTAAGAGAGAGATGAATATTTTAATTAAACTGTTATTAGGTTTATTGTTATGTATTTATTATTTGGAATCTTATAGTTTTAATAAATATTTTTTTATACTTTTTATTTAAGGTTTACTATAATTATTGTTTTCAATGTATTTGCTGGATGAATTCAGGGATAAAAAAATTTAATTCACTTTTAATTAATTATTATTTTCTGTCGATGAATTGTTGTTTTTTATATTTACATTTTATAATTAATAGTAATGTCGTTATAGTCTTATTTTATTCCAATGGATTCTAAAATAATGTTGTATTACCAAAATGTACGTGGACTACGTTCGAAAACGTCTTCATTTTTTTCTAACTTATTGAATGTTGAATACGATATTATTTGTCTAACAGAAACATGGTTGTTGCCTGGTATTTACGATTCTGAACTCTTCGACTATAGATACTCCGTCTACCGATGCGATCGTGATTATGACTCTCGGAATGATAATCTAGGTGGTGGCGTTCTGATTGCTGTTCGAAATGGTTTAACTGTGAGAGAAGTAGCAGTTCAACCCTCCACTAATACTTGCTCATTTGATGTAATTACTATCTGTATAAACATTAAGTCAAACAACAATCTTACCAACTTTCGAATATATTGCGGTTACTTTCCCCAATGTGCGTTGCAACTTGATGATCAAATTAAATTTTACGAACAGGTGTCCGAAGCAATTATTTTACATCCTAAAGACACATTTTTATTAGTTGGAGATTTCAATATTCCGGCCGCTAATTGGTCTCGAGTTGATGATACTAACGTCACTAAACTTTTACATACACCCAGTGGTTCAAATTCTCAAGTTAGCCTATTATCTACTTTTCTACGAATAAATAATTTAAACCAGTTTAACGGCATACCTAATAGTAATAATCGGTATTTGGATCTGGTGATTAGCAATTCTAATTGTATTAGTGTAAAACACAGTGAAATACCTTTAGTTAAAAAAGATTCACATCACCCTGCTTTAGACATTGAATTTACCAATTTACTATGTAACTTCCTCAGGAATATTCCACGAGTCGTTAAACTTTTCCGGAAAGCGAATTATCATGAAATAAATAAAAGGTTGTTTGAAATTGATTGGCAAGAGCGTTTTAAATCTTTAGATATTGAGCATGCAGTCGAGGTATTTTACGAAATTATTAATGGTGTTATTGACTCTCTTGTACCCACTAAAACTGTTCATGGTAATAACAAATATCCCATTTGGTATACCTCTGCATTAAAAAAAATTAACAAAGAAAAAATTAAAGTCCATAAAAAATGGAAAATTTATGCAAATTATAGTGACTATTGTACTTTTCGTATGCTAAGGAAGAGACAAAAAGTTGTTGATAACGAATGTTATTATAACTATCTGAAATACGCTGAAAATACAATTGCTAAAGACTCTAAATAATTTTGGACGTTTGTAAAATCTAAAAAGCAAAGTGCTGACTTACCCGATATGTTTTACCTAAATAATTTTTCTACAAACAATGGACAAGAGATTAGTGATCTTTTCAACAACTACTTTTACTCTTCTTTTGAACAGACTCCCATTAAGTATACCAATAATATTAATGTAGACGTTCTTAATTGCAATAATACCTTAAATCTTTCTTCTGTTAATATTTCAGTGTTGACTGTTGATAAATACTTGAAATCATTAGACATAAACAAGGGCTGTGGTCCAGATGGGGTACCTGCTATATTTTTGAAGAGATGTAATGAGAGCCTTAGATTGCCCTTGTTTATTATTTTTAATCTATCTTTGCGGACGTGCACTATGCCTTCTCAATGGAAAAGGTCTTATGTAGTACCTATCTTTAAAAGCGGTGACAAGCATGATATAAAAAATTACCGACCTATTTCGAAATTAAGTTGTATCCCGAAGATGTTTGAAAAGATGGTTTAAGATACAATGTTTCCCGTTATTAGACCTATAATTATTGAGCAGCAGCATGGTTTTATTGGCAGGAAATCTACGGAAACTAATCTTTGCGAATTTACAGATTTTGATACGTGAGCAATGGATAATGGGTATCAGGTGGACGCCGTGTACACAGATTTTTCTAAGGCATTTGATAAAATATCTCACCTTATTCTTCTGGAAAAATTAAGATACATTGGTGTACACGGCGACCTTCTACGTTGGATCGAATCGTACCTAAGCAAACGTAGTCAAGCAGTAACTATAAAAGGTTACTGTTCATCTTTTATTCCAGTCCCGTCCGGGGTACCACAAGGATCGCATCTAGGTCCCTTATTTTTTAATTTATATTTAAATGATATTAACATAGTCTTCGAACACTCCAAATTTTTATTATATGCTGATGATAATAAAATATTTAAAATTATTAGGGGTATAAATGATTGCGTTGATTTCCAGAATGATTTAGATCGATTTAGTAATTACTGTTCTATGAATTCCTTGTTTTTGAACATTAAAAAGTGCAATGTTATCACCTTTTCTCGAAAGCGTTCAACTATTAATTACCAATATAAATTAAATAAAGAAACTATTCCCAGAACTAGAGTGGTGAAAGATCTTGGAGTTATAATCGACTCCAAGTTACTCTTTGATGAGCACGTCGCTTATATCGCTAACAAAGCATATCGTATGCTGGGTTTCGTACTGAGGATATCCAAGGAGTTTAAGCAACCGTCAACACGCATCATTTTGTACAACACCTTTGTTAGGTCCATCTTAGAGTATGCTTCTTCTGTTTGGAATCCTCAGTATAAGAATCATATTTGTAGAATCGAACGTATACATGATCGATTTATTAAGAACCTCCCAGTTAATTTTTCTATTAACAATAAGAAATTCTCCACACTTATGTTAGCGGTTGATCGACGTGCTCAGCGAGATCAAGTCCTTCTTTATAAGATCTTGAATCACGAAATCGATTCACCTTATTTACTGTCTAAATTACATTTTAAATGTCCACGTAATACTATTCCCAGACAAAAATCCACTTTTTATGTCCCTGCTACCAGAACTAAATTTGCAAAAAATTCATTCATCATTAGAAGTTGTGATCAGTATAATAAACTTTTTATTAGTAATGACATATTTCATCTCTCTCTTAATAAATTTAAAATTTGTATTATGCACAATTTGATTAATGTAAGCTGTTATTGATTTTATTAATTTAAATTTTTACATTGTTAATTTTTAAATATGTATTTTATTTAATGAATTTATATTTTGAAGATTTTATAATGTAATTGTAATGATTAATTATTGTGTCTCTGTCTCTCTTATTAATTTGTTAGTCTGTTTTTATTGTTATTTTTAATATATTTGGCATCTGTAACTATTCCTTTGCTATAAGTGTATTTTAATAATGGAAACTTTTATTGGTTCTGTGCTATTAATTGTTTGTTATGCCATAACTGTTATGTTACACCGTTTGTTTCCTAAATAAATAAATAAATAAATAAAAGGAAGATAGTAAGTAAGAGTCACTGGTTAACTTGATGGTGTTACTTCCGCTTGCTGACTTAATTTCCCAGGGACTTTATCGCTTCATCGTTTCTGTGAGAGATTTTTTAAACTATAGTCAATGATTTTTTGACTAAAGTCATTTTTAAACTATAGTTTATGATAACCTTGAGTGTTGTTCCGAGCATCTACTGGTTATATCTGTCTATGGCGTCTTCTGATATTACAAGTGAAAGGAAATAGGCAGTGCATTTATGGTGGTATACTTCTGGGCTGCCATATCTCCTGTGCTGTAGCTAGTCTCGGTTGTATTATTCTGTTGAATATTATCAGGATTATATTACGAGTATTATTATTATCGACTTATTAGCTTACCGCCACACTCAGAGTCACTTAATGAACCTGTAAGTCGTTCTTTAGTATGAAGATTCTCGACATAATGGTTCATTAAGTGACTATGAGTGCGGCGGTAAGTAGCTATCATTTACGGCTGTAAATCCTAAGTCATTAAGAAAGAATTTTAATAAAATTCTAAATAATAGCACGGAGATAGGTATATCAACTGAAAATGTTAACTTTTCTTCGTAGTTAGCCATAGTTAAAATATCGGAGTTATCTAGCTTGTTTTTTTAATTTTATTTATATTTACACATAAATATAATTATCGCTGCATGAATGTGAAAGAAGGGCACACAATTTCCGCGCGTGCACTTGACGTCCGACATCTTCTATTTCGTTTGTGCATTTAATTGTGTTCGAGTGCCTTTGTGTAGTGCGAGAACATGTCTGCGCGATGGAGAACATGATTGCCTGATTTTCTTGAGAGGAAACTGATGATATAATGTTTTTTTTCAATATTTACATAAAATATGTTTATATTTGGGAAGTACAAACTTCCTAAAGAAATCGCTATCAGTGATACCGTCTTTTCTTTGTGCTTTTTGTTCATTTTTTCTTTTTTGTTTGTAATAAAATATATTATTATTGTTATAACGCTTTATTACCTTCTTTCAAATATTTTGTTATTTTGTCATTTATTAGTGGGCTTACACTTGTTATAATAATAATAAAGTTCTAACCTCTGAGGTTTCCATATGCGCCTTTATGCATAACAGAACCCAACTAGTCTTAAAAAAAATATTTTTTAAATATCTTTAAAAATAACATTTGTTTTTATCCAAGTGCATCTTTTTTGTTGTAATTTTCTTAAACACATAAGTAATTCAAACATTTAATATGAACAAAGTAATACAATGAACATCAAATTTTTTTCACAAAAGATGTTTTCGCTGGGAGGGTGCCAGTTCCGCCAACCTTGACTCGTAGAGAAGCACTTTTGTCGAAAGTACATTCAGAGCTCCTAAGCTATTTTTGCTTCAGTATTTAAATATTTTTGTCCCTTATACTTTCTTATGTTTACGCGAATATTTGACATTATAAAATGATTTTTTTTAGGGTTTTGTCACGGATTTATATTGATTTTTGGTTCCCGACGTTTCGAGTGCTTTAAAGCAATCATGGTCATGGGAGAGACTTCATCTACGACAAATCCTAAAAGATAGTTTTATTATTAGCCCTTTTTAACGTCCCACTGCTAGGCAGGGTCCTCTCTTCAATACGTATGGGATCAGACCATAGTCTACCGCGCTGGCCTAGTGCGTGTTGGCGGACTTCACATGTCTTTCGAAAACTTGCTAGGTTTTCTCAGACATGCAGGTTTCCTCACGATGTTTTCCTTCACCGTAAGACGTGCGGTAATCATGTTAGAAAAGATTCGCACATGAAAATATCAGAGGTGCGAGACCCCGATTTGAACCCGCATCACTTGGTTATCTGAGCGAGCGCGTTACCATTGCGCTACCACTGGAGTGGTCTCCAAAGATAATTTTAGTTACAATATTTCAACACTATTTGGATAGAGTTAAAATGGATAAAATCTACTAAGATCGCTTTTTATACATCATCTTCTTCTTCGTTCTTCTGGTTCTTATCCCAACTTATTTGGGATTCAGCCTACATAGTACTTCTGCCCCACCACCTTCCTCGCCTCACCTAATTTCTTATTCTGTTGCTCGCTATTATGGCTTTTCTTTATTTATTTTAGCCAGGTGGAGATAGCTATTGGTGGTTGTTCATGGCGTCTTCTTCATATTCTATATTTATGAATCGTTCAGTCATCTGGTCTTCCACTCGCCTTATCACTTGTCCGTAGCGTAAGCGGTTTTCACAAACTTTCACGATTTTCACTAAGTTTTTGATAAATTTATACTCTTTATTTGGAGTAGCAAGTGAGGTGATGATGATTGATTTAAGAAAACGCCATATTAATCATTAACATACTTTTAATAACTTGTTCACATTAATCACATTTTACAACAATTTGCCACACCATAGACACACAGATAAGACAAGAGTAGTTTTATGCCACAGATACAATAATACAC
The DNA here is from genome assembly GCA_951802675.2 of Boloria euphrosyne. Classification (NCBI taxonomy): domain Eukaryota; kingdom Metazoa; phylum Arthropoda; class Insecta; order Lepidoptera; family Nymphalidae; genus Boloria; species Boloria euphrosyne. The sequence goes on from OX637893.1 coordinate 600,041, forward strand.
AGTAAAGTAGTAAACTTAATATTTAACACTCCCCTTCAATGACCAATTTGATTCATATTCATTAATTTGTAATTAAACTGGTCATTGCTACACATACCTCTTACATGACATTTAAATTATTAGTAAAATAAGCATGTTTCACTTTACATAAAGGCTTTGTTAACACATCAGATATATTTTTATCAGTTGGTATATAATTAACATTAATATTATAATTTTTCACAGACTCTTTAATAAAATGAAATTTTATATCAATATGTTTAGTTCTTTTACTATTCTCATTACAATTTATCATCTTGATTGCACTCTGATTATCAATAAGCAAATTAGTTTTTATTTCCATACTATAAAAATTAGTTAAAATACCTTTTAAATATATAAGTTCAGCTGTAGTCATGGATGCAGCAACATACTCTGCTTCAGCTGATGAGAGAGAAACAGTAGGTTGTTTCTTTGAAAACCATGAGATTAAATTATTACAATAAAATATAGCGCATCCACTTACACTTTTTCGGTCTTCTTTGTTGCTTGCCCAATCTGCATCACAATATGCTTTAAGTTCTTTAGTTTCATCACATTTAGTATAAGTTAGAGCTTTATGTTTTGTTTCTTTTAAGTATCTGAGTATACGTTTACCAGCTTTCCAATGATGTATAGTTGGCTTATCCAAATATTTACTCAAGTACGAAGTTGCAAAAGTTATATCTGGTCTTGACACTGTTGATAGATATGTTAGACTACCTATTAGCTCTCTAAAGGGTACATTTGTAATTACATCTTCTTTTTCGGTTGTAGATATCATGTCTTTCTCCATTGGTGTTTGGGCTCCTTTACAATCTTTCATACCAAAGTTATTTAATATTTTCATTATTAATTTTTCCTGTTTAATCTTAAGTGTATTTCCTTCTCTATGTATTTCCATTCCTAAATATTCTTTCACTTCTCCCAAATATTTTGTATTAAATTCCTTTTTCAATTTCTCTATTATATTTTCTCCAGAACCTAATATCAATATGTCATCCACAAAAATGAGTATCCAAGTGTTTTCATTATAATACAGACAAAAATCATATTTAGATTGTTTAAAATCATTATCTAGGAAGAATTTATGTATCTTTTCATTCCAGCAACGTGGTGATTCTTTAAGACCATATAATGCTTTTCTTAATCTTAAAACTTTTCCTTTTTCAGCTTTAATTCCTTCAGGATATTTTATATATATTTCATTATCAAGTTCTCCATTTAAGAATGCAGTAGGTACATCTAATTGTTTTAATGGTTTATTTTCTTGTACTGATAAACTTAATAAAAGCCTAACGGTTGCTAGTCTAGCAACTGGCGCATAAACATTATGAACATTTTTTTCTTGAAATCCTTTAGCTACTATTCTAGCTTTCTTTGTTCCATCTGTTTTACTTCTAAAAACCCATCTTGTGTCTATTGTCTTATGGCCTTTTGGTAGATCAGCTGTTTCCCATGTACTTAACTTTTCATGTGCCTTAATTTCTTTTTCTATTGCATCTTTCCATTCTTCATTTTGCACAGCATCAGTGTAACTGATTGGGTCTGTTCCAAGTATAGTATTTAGACAATATGCAATATTACTTTCCATATTTTCAAAATTTACTACATAATCATTGAGGTAAGCAGGTTTCTTTATATTCCTTTTTGGTCTTGTATTTGTATCTTCAGTCACGGTATCATCTATTTCATCTGTATTTTCTTTTTCCTTTCCTTCTTCCTCTTTTTCTTCTTGTCTATTACATTCATTTATTCCATGCTCATCATGTAAGTACAAATATTTATTTTCTTCTGTTTCTTTTTGCGTTGATTTGTATACTATATCCATCTCATTAAATTTAACATCACGTGATACTATTATTTCATTAGTTGTAGAATCCCATAGACGGTATCCATTTTGAGCATAACCTACCATACGTGTCTCTCTAGATCTTTCATCAAATTTACCTCGTCTAGGAAGTATAACTGCCCAACTTTTAGATCCAAAACATTTTAATTTACTTAAGTCAGTTTTACCTCTGAAAATTTCCTCTGGTGTTTTAAAATGTATACTTGAAGATGGACATCTATTTAATTGATATGCTGAACACAAGACTGCTTCCGTCCACAAATGTCTAGGTAACTGGGTTTCAATAAGTTGGGTACGAGCTTTGTTATATAAAGTCCTGTTCATTCTTTCTGCCACTCCATTACTTTGAGGTGAATATGGTGCTGTATATTCTATTTGTATACCTTTGTTATTACAAAATGCTTCGAATTTCTTATTTTTAAGTTCACTTCCATTATCACATCTTATTCTTTTAACTTTAACTTCTTTTTCATTTTCCAATCTTTTTATGTAATTGACTAACTTTTCAGTAGCTTCACTCTTGCATCTTAAAAGATTAACAACTAAAAAATGAGAATAATCATCAATAATTACCTGATAATACAGTTCACCGTTTAATCCCTCGACTCTAGCTGGTCCTGAGATGTCAGTATGGAGCAACTCACCTATGTAATGCGACCTTGGATGTTGAACAGATTTAAATTGATTTCTAGTAGCCTTACCTGACATACATGGCTCACATACTTTTTTGCTAACTGGTAGTTTTAAAATGTTTAGGCTATGTCTATTTACATGTCCTAATCTCCTATGCCATAAATTTTCTGAGATGCAATCAGTGGTACATTGTAATGATTTATTTTTAAAATTTACATCTGTGTTTAAAATAAAAAGATTACCTTTCCTATATCCCATTACATAAGATTTTGAATTATTTTCACTTATTTTTACACTGTTATTACAAAAGTTTACTGTATTATTAATTAACATTTTTTGTACGGACAACAAATTGAATGCTAAGTTTTTAACAATAAGTGCTTCTAACGTTATAGTAATCCCATTACATAACAAATCAATAGAACCTTTTTTATATGTAGTTACAAAATCTCCATTTGCCACAAATATTTTAATTTCTTTATCTAATGTTATAATATTATTCACAAAGTTACTATATTTTTCTTGTATAAGATGCTCCGTGCATCCAGAATCAATTATCCACTCAATTTTACAACCATTATTATTAGAAGTTTCACATACCATATTATAGTCCTTATTTTCAATACCCGCATAAAATATATTATTATCATTTAATGAATTTGATACATTCATACTCGCTCCTGAAAAATTTTGAGTTCCCCGTCCTCTTCTTAGGGGTCTTCTTGACATATACCCTCGTTGACCTCTGTTGGAACGTTGTGACCGTCCCTGTCCATATCCTTGACCATAACCTTGACCATATTTACAATTTATTGCTTTGTGACCTTTATTATGACACTTGAAGCATACAATAAAGGCATTTTCTTCATTATTTTCATTATTTTTAGAAGTCATTTTTAATTCCTCGTCCAGAAGCCTTGCTGTCACATTTTCAAACCTTAAATCATCTTTGTTGAGTGTTTCTATTGCAGTAATTACAGTCTCATACTTTTGTGGTAACCCAATTAATAAATAGCAAATTTTATCCAATTCATGTAACTTTTCATTGTTGTTCTCTAGATCCTCTATAATACTGTTAAATTTTTGAAAATATAGTTCCAATTTTTCGTTTTCCATACATTTCAAACTTAAAAGTTGACGTCTTAAGTAAAGTTTCGAAACTACTGACTTTCGTTGAAAAGTATTTTTTAATTTTTCAATCATTAACTTGCTTGTGGTACATTCCTTTATTATTCCCAAATGAGTATCGCTGAGACATGAAATAATAATATTTTTGGCTATTGCGTCATCTTTAATGAACTTGCTTTCTTTTGTTTCAGAGTTCAAATTCTCGATACAGTATAATACTCCTTTTTCGTCAAGCACTGCTCTCAGTCGAAATAACCAATTATTAAAGTTATCGGACTTCAAATTATTTATTGCTATTGAATATGAGCTGCACGACGCCATATTGCGCAACATTACTTTTCAGTTTTGTTACTATATTTCGAATTCTCTCTTTATTCATTTACGAAATACAAAATTTTCTTCACTCACCTCGATAGGCCCATAACCTGATAAATTTATACTCTTTATTTGGAGTAGCAAGTGAGGTGATGATGATTGATTTAAGAAAACGCCATATTAATCATTAACATACTTTTAATAACTTGTTCACATTAATCACATTTTACAACAATTTGCCACACCATAGACACACAGATAAGACAAGAGTAGTTTTATGCCACAGATACAATAATACACAGTAAAGTAGTAAACTTAATATTTAACAGTTTTTCGTGTATCTTGGCGACTTTAAAAGCACTTTAGATATATCCATGTCTTTTTTTACCAATTTTGAAACTCCAGACCATCGAAGACTCTTTATAATAACCAGATCAATATATTAAACAGATTCAATATTTTTAATATTAACTTTATTTCATAAACTCAATAAAGTGAGGAATAATATCAAGAGGTTATTCATGAAGTCGAACAAATAAAACCAGACAGACACTCATCCAATCTGATTACTTGTTCTTTGAATCAAATGCGCCCTTAAGACGTCGTCTAATTTCATTACGAGAGCCGTTTCGTAAAGGACAGTATCTATAGTAAGTGTCAGTTGTGTATAGCAAATGGTGCAAACAAAATTGATTTTTTACTAAGGTTTGTTCAAACTATTTTCAATATGATTTTGAAGTTGTTTCTTGAATTTTTAAAATCTTGAATTGACATTGTTGGGGAATTAAATATGTTGGGACATTATTACACACAGCGCCATCTAGTTCCATGGTAAGCTACGAGGCTTGTGTTACGGACACCAGATAGCGAATACACTACTCATATATGACCTCTTACACATTAAAGGTTTTTATTAAAGACAATATAGATATATACTTATTTTAAATATACATGGCTTAAAATACATTATCATTATTTGCTAGCAATGATAAGACTACGTGTTCGTGTTCAAATCCTAAGCTCTCTGATATCGAACCTCTGATTTTCTCACAGGTATGCTAAATAGTTTTGACATGATTATTACTAGTCTCATGGTGAAGGAAAATATCGTGAGGAAACCTGCATATATGACTGAACTTATAAATTTATCAAAAGACATGTGAGTGCGCTAGTCCGCACTAGACCAGCGTGGTGGACTCTGACCCGATCCCCCTCGTTTTGAAGGGAAATAAAAATGGCTGAATACAATGAATACAATACCTTTGTCGCACTACAAAGTGTTCAATCACATTTTTGTGCTCACCGAATATTTCAATTGGGCACTCTGACTCAAATACGTATATAATTGAGTTATAAACTCGGTGTCGAGACCCGCTCGCGCCGAGAGAGTGTCGCTTGCTAACGATTTAATCAAATAGTCTTAACGCAAATACTAGCTAATATTTGATATGTTGAGTTAATTTTGTGCGATTTAAGTACGTTGGTTGTTGGTTCGATCCCCGGTATAATTATTTTCTGTTAAAGTTATTATAGTATAGGAAGATACTTCAACACAAACATTACTTGTATGGTTCCTCACATTACTATAAAAACTAAATTTTATCTGAAAAATTATCTTACTGTGACAGAACTTTCAATTTTTTATATGTTTAGTGTTCGACAAACAAATATTATTTAATATCACATTTACGGAAAATCCATGGCATGAATCTTATATTGCCTATCTTGAAGAAACATGGTAAAAAGTATATTTCCGGCGATCTTTCGGTAGAACTATTTTGTAGTTTATTTTCGATGAAAATATACATTATACATCAATCAGTTCCACCCAAAGCGAACATGCTGTAGATAGCTAATATAAACTTTTGTATTATACGGAAAAGAAAATAAATATTATATGATGCGTATATGATATGTATCTTCAATAAGATGTCTCGCGTAAATGAATAAGTGATATTGAAATATCTGTATCGCAAAAGTGTGCAATAAAGTTATCTTTCAGTTATACATTTTATACTACACTAGCAATTCCCTCGGCTCCGCCCGCGCCCGAGGGAGGAAAAGAGGAGGGATGAAAATTATATATATATAAAAGTTATAAGTTTTTTTTTTGAAGTCAAATCGTAAAAAAATAAAAAATAAAAATTTGGTCTTAAAATTAAAAAAAATCTGGAGAGGACCACCCTTATCATCTAAGGAAATACAAAAATAACCTATTAAATATTCTCATGCTTACCAAATATACACAAAAAAGTTCGATGACAAACACTGACACAAGATTTTTATATATTAGACTAGCGACTCACATTTGCTTCGTTTGGGGTCGTTCCTAAATTTAGCGCGAGCAAAACCGCGGACTCCGCTAAATGTATTCAAAAAATTGACAAGTAATATACTAAAACCTTCCTCGAGAACTACTCTATCCATGGATGGAAACGTCATGAAAAGAAAATATCATGAGGGAAGCTACATGTCTAAAATATCTATAGCTACATGTCTAAATAATTTGACCTCCTCATATTTAAAGGAAGTCTTTGCCCAGCAGTGGGAATCTAAAAGATTGAATTAGTGTACTGTTTTAATATATTTATAACACCAGCTTTCTATATATTCAGCGAACAAAATCAGAAGTAAAGTAACTTGAGCGACGACAGTTCAAAGGGTATCCAGCTTCCTGATTAATTTAGTTACTGTAAACATTTTATTTTGCAAGCGCCGCGCTAAATGTTCCCAATTCGGGACAAAAGCCATAGATTATTAAATTAATAAAGGCAAGGGTTGCAAACGACAGCTTTGATTCACAATAATAGAAATGTAACAGAAACGTTTCTTCGAGTTATATGCCTTGCTTTTGTGAGAAGGTTTGGTTCAATTGATTATGAATTCGAAAGTCAGTAATAAAATGATAATTTTAATAGATTTTTTAAAAAAAAATAACTTTTCACCTTTATATGTCAAATATTTCACTTTCAAGTTTTTGAAACACATGTTAATCAGCTAAACCGCTTTTAACTGGATAAAGGACTTAATATCGCGTTAGTGCGATAAAAACGCGAATTCAACGAGTTCATTGCTGTATAGGTTCAATAATATTTATTACATAAAATAACCCAATTTTAAGTGCTAATTTTTAACTTTTAAATACTTTTAAATTGCAAATATTCGCGTTACTACTAATAATTCATGCAATTATAGATCAGCGAAATAGAGTACGAAAGACCCTGTATAATAAAATAATATATCATGAAGTACACCTACACTCACAAATACGCAAAAAATCTCAACTTCTTCATAAAAATCGACAACTAAAACTTTCACAACCGCTACGTGTCTTAAGAAATAATATTCCAGCTAAAGTACATAGTTTTTATAATAAATTGTCACTTGTTCAGGATTTGCGGAGATGTCACGTGCGATCTACCCTTTTAGAGTGCATTACGCTTAGTGTCACCAGCGCGTGGTGCGAATGACAAGAGTTAGCGGGCAGGAACTGCGATACGTCTACTTCATGTCTAGATACCAACGCGCTATTTAGTATTTTCAATTAGTTATCGTGAACTTATATTTATCAATCCTTATTTATTAAATTATAATTATTTTGTCAATTTAGAACTTCATGAAGGTATGGTTATTAGTCTTTCTTATAGATCTTTGAGTTTAGGCTCTTTTGATTCACCGCGATCAACATATAATATACCTACTACTAAGTCTATCAATAGTATACCGGCTTTAATAAGGTGTCCGTTTTATTATAAAACGCATCTATTGACTCTAATCGATTTGATTTTCTATACAACTATAAATTTTCTAAAACAATTGCACATTTACACGTCCATAATATATTTTATTCCCGCTACATCTTATAACTTGGCAAGGAACAATAGCAGATGTTAAAGCAATAAGTCAGAATTTTCCTAATAGTGCTCGAGACCCGAGCCAGCGAAGAATTCAAGTGGAAAGAAAATGGCTACAGATCAGCTAGCGCTTGGCTTTTTTAGTGAAATGTACGTAAGAGTGGGTCAACTCGTCTATCGTTATTTCCACGAGAACTACCAATTTTATTGAATGTTTCATAAAAAATAATAGTTTGGAAGTTGGTGAAGCAAAATTATAATATAAATGCTAAAATATATGTAATATAATTGCTAATATAACGTTTACAGAATGTATCAACATACTATCATTATTATTTATAGTTTCGTTTTTATGAGGCTTATATCTCCTGCGAGGTTTATACCTCTCTCAATAATATGAAACCTATCAGTAAGTTCGTTCGGTCTGGTTAGTTCTTGTGTCGAGAAAACCACTGGTTTAATTATAATTTATGATAAAATTGGCATAATATAGCTGGTGGTCCTTGAAAACGGACAATATCTACAAAATTTATACTTGAATATCGACGCAAACGTTCACTCTGCATTAATGACTTACAATGCTCTGTATTTTGAATAATAATTTATAATGTATTATATTTCACAATACTTCTTTGCCTAAAATATATTTTTATTGAAGTGAAACTTCTTTAGAATCGTTGTGATTTGAAACTCGATGAAACGAAAATGCGTCACGATAAAGAAAGAATTACATAAAAGTACCGGATTAAGTCGGAGAGAATGAGATAGAATACATTCCCATGTTGCTATGGTAACCGTTGTTTAGTTTTTGACATTTCTTTTTTTATATATATTCGTCTCATTCTTTTGTCGATTTACTGAAGTTTCACTTCTATCGTGTGTGAATCGCACACACACCTTTTTTTTATTCACTATAAAAAACACGCTGTACCTAATTTAGTTGTGCTTGAATTTTGAATACCAACTATCCATTAGTTCGCAAAATTGCTTATCCATCGCTTACAGCCAATCATAATAAAGTGTCTTTTAATTTGCCATAAGGGCGACCCGAAGGGGACTCCCCCAAGATTGATCTAAATACATCATAATGGTGTCACTGCAAACGTAATAAACTATATACTCGTATTGTTAAAGGATTCTCAACGAAGTATGATTACGTTATACCTTTATACATCATAATATTACAAGTATCTAATATTATGTTACAATGTGTCTGTGTCCTTTTTATATTAAACGTAGAAAAGATTCTAAAAAAATATTGCAGATGAATTTTCGCGTCTGGTTACGTTTCGTACAATACCATATTAGTTGACTCAGAAAGTACGGGTTATTTTAAAAAATTATCTATTATTATTTTTTGAAAAATCAAAAATAGTTTTAAAGCAATTTTTCAGTGGGCGTATGTAGCTTAGTAAAAAAATAAATGTTTTATTATATTTCTATACATTATTCTAATTCCTCGATAGTATAAAAAATAATTTAATTTACTTATCCACTTTAGCATATTTGATAGTAAGACGTATGGTAGAACGTCCCACTGAGCTGCATATTACTGCAACGCGAGCCATATTATTATAAAATATCTAACAAACTGAATCGGTCTATATACTTTATGATAAATTCCTAATAATGTTCAAACAAACTATTTTATACATGGTGATCTTTTCATGAAAACTATTAGGCGTATATTAATAAAAAGTTGTAAGCTTTTACTGACTTCAACAAAAATAACTTCACATGCTTTGTATAATTAAGTATGAAACACACTCTATGGTATCTGTTTTTAAAATAAAGCGCTCTGAAATCAAGAAAAAATCAATTTAATTTTAGCTAAGTTACCTATTTTCATTTAAAGTTCTTTGTAAGCTCTATTTAATATACTAGAATTTCTAAATATTCTTTAGCAAAGCTTGATGCACTCTAACTTAATTTAAGAAGCTGTCTTAAAAATTTGAAGTTCAAAAGACAAGCCTCGAGCGAATTAATAATGGCGGTCAAGTTCCGGAAATTGTCGGGCGCCATCTTGGAACCGGAAGAGGACCGACACCTAGGGCATTTGGAGAGATTCGGTGATTCTGTCCAACCAATAAATATAGATGAAATTCAATGGTTAGGCCATTTGGGGTTTATTGGGAATGCCCAACGCCTTTTAGGTCAGCGCTCGTCGGACTGCTCTACTGATTTAATTTCGCATTTCTTCTTAAATTTTCACATAAGAAACTATTTGTAGTAATCTTTTACGATACGAGGAAGTTTTCTCGGAATGTTTTTTATTATTTTTATTTACTGTTACGGAGAAAATAAAACTTGTGCGGTCTAAATACTTTTATATCTCGACAATATTATAACTGATTATTTTTGTCTAAGTATAACACGAAAAAGGAAACCTTAAATACGCTTAATTAAACTAAAGAAAAAATGTCTGAACTACAAATTTCCACATATGCGAAATAGAAAGAAGTTAAATTATTGACATTATAATGTATTCTACTATCTCTGTAGCTCATACTTCAATGAAATAAAGAAATATGAATTCAGAAAATAAGTTGACTTCTTCATACGAGTATTAACATATTAATATCAAAGTCAAAATGGCTTGAATATATGTGTAATCTATATATTATACTCGAACGAACTATTATAAAGGCGACAGTTACCTTGTCTATCTGTCTGTTCAGTTTTCACGCTTAAACTACTGGACTAGTTTTGATAAATTTAATAGCGAGATAATAAATAGATGATAAACAATATATGGGAGCAAATCATTTTTCAAATTAAGTACAAAAATTAATTATATACTATAATTTGTATAAGAAATAAAGAATATTTAAAGATTTTTTTTTAATTTAAAGTAATTACCTACTTTGTAACGCGTATGTAAAAATTTTATCGAATACTAACTTTTAAAACATACCACACACTTTTTATATATATTTCTTTCGAATCTTTTCTTTTGACAATTATAGAAATAATTTTAGCCTAACTAAAAGCCAAGTAGTGTCGGAAAAGGATCGGGTAATCGTTGATTTTGATGGATTGTATATGGCAAATAGTAAAATACGCTTCAGGATACATAGGTTCTACAATAAAAATAATTTCTTCGGTCCTCGTTCATCCATAAACATTATGAGTAAGTGAAACGCTGTTGCTCTACATAATGTATGAGACTTAGAATTAATATGGATCTAGTACTTACTGGATTGACCTCTAAGAGATTGTGATGTGACAGCTTAAGTAATTACCACTATTGTTAAAGTTTGACCGCCGTAGTCATAGTCACTTAATGAACCATTAAGTCGAGAATTTCCATACTAAAGAATGACTAAATGGTTCATTAAGTGACTATGAGTCCGGGCGTGAGTCCTTAATTTAGTTAAATAGACTTTAAAATATTCGTATTTATAGAAAATTTATAATGTTAAGGTTTTATCAGAAAATAAGACGGTTTTTAAAATATTAAGAAATCACCTCTCTGTTCTAAGAGCTTCAAGTTAGGATATATAATTTTTTTTGTCTTTTCAGTCTAGTTGTATTTAAATTTAGATTTTGAAGAGTCGAAACTTTTTCAGTTTGAAGAGTCTAAGAACTGAATTCTACTGATTATCTCTCGAAGATAAATTGTGTGAAATATCTATAGTGTAAAAAGTGAATGTAATTAATAAAATTAGTTTAAATTAAAAAAAGAAAAACTTATTCCCATACTTTGTCCTAACTTAAAGATATTAAAAGTACACAAATTTAAAAATCGCTATATTAACTTTATACAATAAGATCTTTTATATGCATTTTTCCATTCGCATATTATAAAGTTTTGAATTATTTTTAACGCATTTTACTTCATAATTTCAGTGTACAAAGGTAAAAAATTCTAAAGATATAAAAAATCTAACGTTAAATACAGTTCTATATCAGTTAAGAATACAATTTTAATATCTTATAAAATGTTTTTGAGAGTTTAAACTTTTAACAAGCGCAGTTCAAGGGTTCATCTTTCCCTAAATTTAAAATGCCTTCGTTTTCTTCAGCGGTTGCGAACTTCACAACTTTTGCTTTCGAATGAAATGAACTTGGAAAAAGTTTAGTTTCATTTGTATCAAAAATTTTACTAAATTTTATCTTTTGTAGTATTTTATATTCAGAAAATATATTTAAGATTAAATAAATCCTATTATTTAATCTTAAATATTAAAAATTTAATTGAATGTCACGTATATACTCTTAGTTATGTAAAAAAATGGTGTTGTCTTTGGTGTTCATATTTATAAAATGTATGTATTTAAAGTTATATATGTGTAGTCTATCAACTACCTGGTATCCCTAACAAGCTTCTTGGTTAGTTTTTCTGGTGCTGTGTCAATGAACTTATTGACATAACAATAGATTAGCATTATATTTTATTGTTTTATGGATACTTTTATTTCTTCTGACAATATTTTTTAATCCAATACAAATCACTATATTGTATAACGCACATATTTTCAAAAGATCAACAAAGATTTTTTAGTTGTAAATAAAAAATATTCTTTAAATAAAAATTCGCTAGTGCGACTCGCCTTAGCTTCGCTTCACTCGGGTTCGTCCCTAAATTTAGCGCGTGCGAAACCGATGGTTCCGCTAGTACATATCCGTTGGTGAAAACAGCATTAAAATCGGTGGAGTAGTTTTTGAGTTTATCGCGAACAGACAAACAGACAGACGCGGTGGAGGACTTTGTTTTATAATATGTAGTAATTTCTCTACCAAAATTCGTATCCAATACGAAGTTCTCGCCTTAAGACAATAAAATACAAACAATAATACAAGTACTTACACACATATGTTTATACGTATTGCAATACAAGAACAACCCTTTATAATAAATATGTATAGGGGTTGATAAGACCCCGAAATCTTAATGACCGCAGTGATGTAATGGTACTCACTCAATCAGCGCTATGACGGACCATTCATTATGAGTGCGGTCAGAAAATGTGAATAGAAATAATATATTTATAATTTATATAATATACTTCTAGGAGTATAAAGAAGCCTTGTGGCACAGTGTTTATTTTTCTGGCTTTTTCTGCTATACCGCAAGTCATAGGTTGTCTATGGTTAATACTTTCTTAGGTTTACGCAAATATTCAACATTATAAATGAAACTATCTTTACGGATTTTGTTGTAGATTTATTTTGATTTTTGGTTCCCGACGTTTTGAATGCCTTACTATTAATAGTTTCATTTATAGATAAAATGTTGTTATAAAATATGTTGTTATAAAAATTAACTCTAAGCTAATTCTAGAAGCAGTTTGAACTTAAAATTGATTTTTATCACTCTTTTTAGGGAGAAAGAGAGTACGAAGGAACTAAAAATAGTGTGTTGAAAGTAATTATTCTTAACGTCACTTTTTTATTATAGACTAACGGCTCACCCCCGCTTCGCTCGGGTTCGTCCCTGAATAGTTAAAATAAATAAAATTTCTAAAATAAAAGTAGCCTAAGCCTTAGTTTAAGTTTAGTAAAAAGCCTAAGTTGCTCCATATAACATTAGCTATCTGCGAATGAACGTCCTGTAAAAATCGGTCCAGCCGTTTCAGAGATTAGCCGGAACAAACAGACAGACAGACAAACAAAAATTAGAAAAAATAATTTTTCATGTTAGTGCCTTTTATACTCTCATATGCATTTAGTGAAAATCTCAATTTTATTTATATGTATGTAGAGATAAACAATGTGGTTACGTTTTTTTTTGTATTTTACGATAATCGAATCTATTACTTCTAAAAGTGTTGATGGTGGATCACATTGTCCGATACCAAAATCAATGTAAATGTTAACTTACCATAAATTTAGCTAAAGGAATCTGTATCGGGAAGTATAACAGAGATTTATAGTGGGGATCACTGCGACCGTTCCGTCCCGTTGAACTGCGAGGATGACGCTAAACTTTAGTTATATGGTTTTAAAAGAATGGTATCGAATAGCCTAGATATTATAGATTATTTTGTTAGAAAATCCTACGAAAATTTATATTATTTATATTATTAATATATTAATGCATGACATACGCGTTTGGACGAATGTTTGTTACTCAATCACACAAGAATGGCTGTACCAATCTGAATGAAATTTGGCATCCAGATAGATTACAGTCTGGAATAGCATTCAGGTTACTTTTTATACCGGATAGACTCGTTTTTGTTTTTCCCTAGAGACGATCTCAAAGCAAAGCAAGGTTGACTAGCTTTTTTTAATATACTAGTAATTACCACATTACAATACGGCACTTCTGTAAAATGAAATTTAGAATATACTTAGAATATAAAATACATACATTGCTTCAGTACAACAAATGTAAGCCGATACTTCCTTACAAAAATTCAAATGGCCGCAATACTTCAAACGCATTACGCAAGCATAATGAATTCGCATCTTGAATCAGGGCTGGTATAAATCAACCTGACAGCAACTGTCAGTCAGGCGAGGAGATGGACTGACCATGTAAATATCCACTGAAAATATGTATGAACTTGATAGAGAGGGGGTCGGTTTCCGTTATTTTAATACGTGCTTGTTTTATTCTCTTCTAGGGTCCTACTCTTGGTTTCCTTGAAATTTCACTGAACGTTATACGAGTTTTATTTAGATTTTTCCGTATGCTAGTAATAATTCGAACTACGAGGAATAGTAAACTGAACACTTAACATAATTTATTCGAATATTTTGTACAAGCTTTCGCATTGTCTACTTTTAAAATTAAATTAATCTTGAGTATTCTGTTAAGCTTTGCCGATAAGAATCTCTAGAAGCACCTTAATTTATAATTATTTTTGTTTACATTATTCTAATATACCGTAATATCAAATTTGCACTTCTGCAAAAACATTAAACAGGATTAATTCCATACATTTATACTTGCTACAAGCACCTCCTTTCATACAAACTATTTTTAATCTTAGACTAAAGTTACTAGGATTTATAGCTAAAGCTTTATGCTTTTTCTCCAAACACTTTAGATAAAATAGACTGAATACACTTTAGACAAAATCTAGAAAGTTAGGCACCTTTTAATGACCTAGATTGAAGAAAGTCTTAGTGGCTATCAATATGAATTAAGCTTCGTAAGTCCATCTAAAGCTACATTCAAACCTACACATTGTTTCTACATATCGAATGAATCGACTAACGACGCTTGACGTTAAGAACATGACTCGCATTTTCTTTCATTAACATTATTAATTACATCTAAAGAAATTAATATTTACTGCGTCATTTGACTTAATTAATTATCATACATTAAATAACCTACAGTACACTGTTACGAGAATATTGTACGAATAAAATACGATTTGTCAGTATTGAGTGAAGAAAAAATATGATATATTGATGATTTTTATATGTAATAGAACGACGGCAAAGTTATCTTAAAATACAAGTTATTTTTAAATAAATAACATTTTATATTCTTTCGTAAGATAATAGGCAAAGTCTTTCAAGTCTGGGATAAAAACTTATTTTATAGAAATCTATGTAATAAACATGTATTACGAATAGCCTAAAAAAATGCATTAAATTGTTTTATTAAGCAATATAGTATTAACTGTGTTTAGTAAATTTAATTAAAAATTTTGGGCATTATTTTAAAGTCTTAGAGGTAAAGGAAAGAGACAGGAACTCCTATAGTACCCGAAATATAAGTTTAAAGCCCTTAATACGCTTGGTAAAGCATTGATTATTATTCAATTTTCTACTTTAATACCTAATTTAAATTCAGTAAAAGCTGTCATACATATTTTACCTCTAATAAAAACTGTTCACTTTACTTTTAACTAAACATGAATTTCTCTATATTTAAAATACGAGGTTAACCTGCTACCGACCTAAAATATGTATTAAATCTCACTGACATTTACGGGCAAACGTCAGTTAGTGAAAACAAAACGATATATCGCTTAAGCACAATATATGTACTGTACAGGCGAGTAACCGATCCAAATTCGTTTAATAAATAAACCAGTGAACGCTTTCAGGGCGTTGTGTCGATGAATTAGCTGGAAGTACGACTAAGATTGGATGGATGCGGTATAAGTTATAAGATTAGGGCGTTTAAAATGATCTTTGTTTATAATACTTATGGCAGCCCAGCGGTAACGCGGTCGCTTGGATAACCGAGTGATGCGGGTTCAAATCCGGGTACCTCATCTCTGATATTTACATGTGCAAATTATTTTTCTATCATAATTATCACTTGTCTTACGGTGAAGAAAAACATCGTGAGGAAACCTGCATGTCTGAGAAAAATGTAAAAGGTTTTCTAAAGACATGTTAAGTTCTCCAAAACGCACTAGGCGAACGCGGCCATGGCCTGATCCTCGTCGTATTGAGGGAAGCCCGTGTCCAGCAGTGGGACGTTAAAGAAAGGGCTGAGGATGATGATTATATTGTATACTAGCAACTTACTCTCATTTCACTTGGTTTTGTTCCTAGGTTCTAACCTTCAGGGACACTAAACCTAGACTTGATTTAAAAATTTTATTATTTTCGTCACTCGCTCGTAACCTTATATGAATGCTCTCATACAAGTGTTTATTTCTGCGGAAAATGATAAACTTCTAAAGTAGTTGACTGAAGCGAGATCGACAATTTTATTGCAATGTTTTCATACATAAATGTGTTTATAAAGAACAACTTTATTACACAACAACTGTAACAGATTGACGTTATTTTAATAAAAATACTTTATGAGTCATATGGTATACGGTTCATACACTGCTTCTTATTCCAATATAAAATATTAATATATTAATGTGCTTTTCCTAGTACTACCTAATACGTATTGCTAAAACTATATATATATATATATATATATATATATATATATATATATATATATATATATATATATATATATATATATATACTAGTAAACATAATACTTTCTTAGTTTTACGCGAATATTTGACATTATATAATCAAACTATCTCTTCAGATTACGTCGCGGATTTATGAAGATTTTTGGTTCCCGACGTTTCGAATGCTTTACAGCAATCATGGTCATGAGAGAGACGGGTTTCAAACAGTTAGTTTCATTTATAATTACTAGTATACAGTTAATTTATTATGTATACTATAATATATTAAAACTTATTTTAATCAAGTATTCAAAACGCTTCCACTAGTTACTTGTACTATATTTGTTAGTCGAGAAAATGGCCACTCGTAGCGATACTGTTGTGCGATTGAAAGGTTTGAAATTGAATGTTAATTCCACGTTAAATATAAGTCACTCAATTATTTCTTTTGTTTACCACAATGTATTATCTCCGACTTTTTTTGCATAGAAATTAAATTAAATATATTTTTAGCAAAAACCTTTTAGTATTTCTAAAAAATGATTTTATGAGTTCTGGAAATGCCTGAAAAGATAGATTTTTTTGATCATTCTAAAGAAATGATTGTCACTACATAAATGCAAAGTGCTACACAGTTCCTCCACTTGTTACGGCTACGAAACAACAGATTAATGTGATTTTCAACAGACTTGAGAGACAATAGCGAGATTTTTGAAAAGAACTCCTACATTATAAATATATCCATAAAAGTTTTTGAAATTACTTGGTTTTTAATGCTTATTTTCATCACTTCTTTAGTATCTTAATTTATTTAAGACCAATTTAAATGAATTATTGTTTTATTTTGAAAAAAAAAGTATAAACAAATATTATTTTTCTCTTAATTAAACTAGCAGCAGCAAGTCGCTGGCACTCGCAGATCGCCTCTCAATGAATACTATTGAATGAACGCTAATTCGATGTCAAGATGCTCTGCCTTTTAGACGGAGTGCACTTCTGTTGGGAATGCACTTATTTGTTAACGGCGCCACCCCAGTTTAAGTTTGTGGAGGATATTTAGTTATGCGTTAGGTAAAACAAAAGAATTTCCAACCAAGGAAACGGATACCAAGTAAAGTGGGTTCAAGTTCTTAATCTAGAAACTGATATTTTCATTTGCGAGTCATTTTCCTCATTAAAATAGCTAACAAAGAGGAAGGAAAGATGAGATGAACATTGTTGAATCTGAATATCTGACAAAATCTGACTAAACGAAACGGCTTATAAAAAATAACACTTGTGCGTTAATAAAAAATAATCTTAACATTTTTATAAGATAGAATCACTTAAATTAAAATATTATTTTCCTAACAGTCAAGAATTCTCTTAATTTATTATAACGCATAAATATTACTCCAGCAGACGTATTTATATATAAAACCTCTTTAATCTATTTAAAAATCTAATTGAATTTATAAAATACTATTAATTTAATATAAGTGTAGTAAAGTATTACAAGCTAACTGTTTTAGTAAAGAAATTTCATCCCCTCTTAGATTTTCTTAAGGGAAGAAATCGAGAAAAATACAAAGTTAATTCGTGAATTAGAAATCCAAACAAACCATTATCACGTATGGGGGGGATCAGACCGATACGTAAACACTTGCAACCTTATACCTTGTAGGGTTGCCACTACAAACAAAATGTAACGTATATTGGCTCATTGAAAAAAATATATTTCTGATAACAGTGGGTATTTTTATAAATTTTATCACTATCAAGTCTAGCTGCTGTGCGGTCGCGGGTACGATTCTCGCTGGGGGCATTTCTTGTTGAGCTAAGTTTGTACTCCAGTCGTGAGTGTTTATATTTATAATATCTTTGTATTTAAAGTTATGTGTGTAGTGTATCATACACGGATACAGATAACATAAGGATAACTATCTGGTATCCGTAACACAAGCCTCGTAAATTATCGCGGAACTAGATAGTACTGTAAGTAACTATGTTCCTACATATTCCATATATTTATTTATTCAAGAAATAGTCCTCTTAACTGGCTAAAAATAATTAATTAAAATTGCCAATGACCTAAAGAGGGAACTACTTTTTTTCCTGATCATGTTCCTTGCTTATTTTAAGGAAATAATATATAGAAAGTATGTATAATTATTACAGTATATGATAAGAAATTTATTCTAAAAATTTAATAAAGCTAAAATATTAAACTACAAGTACCAACCCTGCGCTCCGTCACAGGCCTCTAAGCACACGAAATGAATTGTAAATGAAATAACCGGCGAGTGCCTGCCTCGTTTATACCTTTTTTACAACAGATATATGTATGTATGTACAGTTCCTTCTCGCTGGTTGAATCTACATTCCAAACCATACAATTTGTAAATTGATTTAAAAATAGCTTTATAATAATACAATATAATACTACTACATAGGAATTCTAAGATTTTTTTTTCATTGAGTAAAGAGAACTTAGTATAAATTGTTAGACTTTCAGGATAATTCATTATTATTCTACATTTTACTAAGCAATAGTATTAAATGTTTACCGTGTTTTTTTTCTATTTTAGTACATATCAAACTGGAAAAAATATATCATTGTATTAAACGAGTATCTAGATATTATATTTACTATGCCAAGGATGAAAAGGCAATTTCTGATGTAATAGACAGTGTCTGCCCGATTCAATATTAATAATATTTCTTGACATTTTAATACACGACTACTACTATTCTTCGTAGAAGTGCTACGAATTTCGTAGCAGGGCTACAGATTGCAAGGCTTCTTTGTATTTCTATATTAATAGATTATATACTTCTTTATATTATTTTTTGCCAATTTTCAATAATTAATTATATACTTTTCTTTAAATTTCAGGTAAATTAACCATCATTCCAAGCTAACCTACTTTGAAACACAGGGTAATGTACGCAATAGAGCTAAAAATAATAGAATAAGTTAAATGCTCGGTTAATTTAATATTTGATAAACTAATGGCAACAATATCTTAAAAGTTATATATTATACTTAATCATCCAAGTTTTATAAGTAGTTATCCTTTTTACATAATATCAGTAAGAGAAAGAAGTAAAAGATATGTATCTCAACCGTATCGTTCAGAGCCCCGTTGGGAACCTTGTGTGAGGACGAGAATAATACTTTGTGAAGAATCTTTTATATGGTTTTATGAACATTACATTCTCGTATATTTTTATGTATAATATAATGTCTCGAAGACTATTAAAATATTAATCTTATTGATTAATTAATTATACTCCGCCAACCACGCACTTGTTCAAAATGGCGGAATTTAGCCCAGCTATCACTATGAGGATGTTAAAAATGTCGGAATACATTTTTAAAATTCAATTATAATTTTCCTAATAACTTCAATACTTAAGATATCATATGAAAAACTTTTTCTTATAAATGAAAAAACCATAAAAAACGTTCTATTACACGATTTATTTATATTGCTTATAAAAATATCGAAGTATTTACCTCCAAATTGTCCTAAGGTATCGAACCCGCGATATAATTCATACGACTCGACCTACGAGTATAAACGTATGTAATTTTAATCACACCCAATATTAAGATTCCGTCCGCATTTCAACTATCCCTATTTACACAATTTGAATATTATATTAAAAGCCGGCGTCATTACACTCTTTGATTATTGCATTCCGCACTTATTGCCGCTTTGAGAATGCATTTAAATATATGAATATTTCCCTACTGGCTCAGTAGTGATGAGTTTGATCGGAGATATCGTAGTAGTTTGATTTTGACTTATTCTCTGGTCGAGAGTTTTCATGAAACATTATTAGAAATATAAAAATATTCTTAACTAACGAATCAACTTGCTTTGCTCGAATGCTTCCCATAACGGTTAATGAATCCCATACGAAATAAATAGTTCTAGATTTTTCGATTTTTTAAGCTGATTTTTTGCGTTTTACTTCATTTTTAGTATCTTTAAACTACCCCTGACATACCAGCAGGAAAATAGAAAAAGAATAATGAAAATTGATCCAACCGTTTTTAAGTTTTAGCGATATTAATGAACAGCAATATAAAATAGATTGGCAGAAAAAAAATATTTATATAATTTTAAATTTCAAAATTATTTGAAACCTATACGTTAAAGTACATAAATCGAGATAAGTATGGTGAAATAAATATCGAAGGACTTTGTCCACGTTTTTAAGCTTTACTCGTATGTATAAAAATTACGAAACCACATAATTTCTTTACGGTCTTCATAAAAATATCTAACTTGATGTGACCAGAATTTAATCGGCACTTATATGTAGATGCTCTAAAATTTTATTTAACCAATGATTATGGATTCATCAAAACTCACCATAAACATATTTATATGCGTGTTCTAATACTTCTTGACAATAACCTGACTAACCGCAGCACTCAGAGTCACTTAATGAACCCTTAAGTCGCTCTTTAGTATGGAGAACCTCGACTTAATTGTTTATTAAGTGACTCTGAGTGCGGCGGTGAAATAAGATATTATAAAGATAGAAAACACTTACCTTATAAAAATTAACGAAAATACAGTTTTTTATAAAGCCTCTCAAATTATATTCGTATTTTAATAAACTTAAGTTATTTCATGAGATGAATACCTAACAACTACTGATACAATTTTCAATTTCATATTTAAAGTTCACCAATTTTATCCATCTATAAGTACGAGTACTTATACTTTTCTTAAATTATAGATAATAATTTAAAATTACTTTTCAGCCATTACTGCCTACAAAAAATCCATTTACATAATACAGAGATGAAAAACTGTAGAGCTATAAGATATATTTTAAAACCAAGCTCTCACAATAAAGTCTTCTGGGACCGAATAGTCTTCGATACTAAAGACTGTAAGCTTATTTGAAGTTTATGAAAAAAAAATCTTTTTAAGTTACTCGTACTTTCAATATCGTCTCTAGTATATAAGAATCGGATATCTTATAAAATATTGGAAGTAAAATAGTGATACGTAGAGCATTATACGTATTGTTTTATATTTTTTGGCAATATTGTATTGTTGCTTTTCATATTGTATTATTAATTAATAGGTGCATTTGTAAAATTATTTTTGTTTTATTAAAAGAACAGGTTTATTTTTGTTTACTAAAGATTCTGTTTTTTTTAATCAAGAGCTTTTTAATTAATCTCACCGAAGCACAGTCTTTAATACCATTCTTTTTTATTATATTTTATTTTCTTTTGGAGGCTATGGTTGATTTTTCTTCAGTACATTTTATCATGAATTTATTCTAAAACACAAAATAAAAAAAGTATAACAAATGACTGTACAAACCTATTTCATTATTTAAAAAGCTTTTAATCTTAAAACATGGCCATTGGCAATTGATTCGCCATTTTGTAATAAATTATTTAAAATGGCCGAAACGTTCAAAGATAAGCTAAATCTTAAACTAGACCCACTATGTTGTGTCAAATGCAATACATTATAGTAAATTACTTAATGCATCGACCTATAAAAGATTTAACGCACTCACACACGCAGCAAGCCACGCCCTTCGCCCCTTTGTTCTTACGCACACATGCGCAAACCGCGTCTGTGAGAGTAAAAGGCAATGAAATATACAGCCAATTTTTCTTACTTTCCCGTTTTATTTATTTTCTATTGGTCCAAGATCTTTTTTATGGTTAACTAGTTTAAGAATCTGACTTTTCTTGCTTTATCTTCTATAAAACCTCATTTTAAAAAGTATCGTTAAATGAATATATAATTTATATATATTTAAAATATATAAGTACTTTAAGCATATTTAATATGCATTTAAATATCTGTGTCAAGCTCCAGCCATTACTAAAGAATTGACGATTTTAGAGTACAAAGAGATCGGCAATTACAATTATTACAAATTGACGGGAACCAACTTTTCCTTTCCCATTACAGATTGACAATAGCTCCTCCATTTCCTTTCCACTTAGGGGTGGGAGAAGGGGTGGCTCACCCCCTACGGAGCCGCATAAATAGCGGTACGGGCCTTTGATGCCAGCATTCGCCTCTCGCCTCTCGCGACGCTCGGTCGTGTTGCCTTCAATATGTAATTTCTCGCTTTTCCATCCTTCTAGTTAGTTAACGATACGTATCATGTATTTTGTATAGAGATATTTGGTGCTCAAAAAAGAATATTTTTATATGAAAACTTTAGAATAGGGTAGTCAATTGGTGATCTTCAAGATGAACTTCATAGGTAAGTGATTTTTGCTTAACTAAACTTTAAAGCTAGACTTTAAGACAATTATTTAGTTCTTCACGAAACTTAAACCTAACATATTGCGTCATTTTATATTTTTTATTTTTTATTCTTAACGTAACTAAGACAGTTTCGTACATTTCTTTTATTAAGTCGGCTCTTAGAAGCAGTTGTATACGGCCAACGATGTATTTCTACGGATTTTTACATTATATAATTTCGTTCTACCTACCTTTAACCTATTATTTATAGTTTTTTTTTAAATTGATAAAAAATAATCCATGCCGATTTTACAACTCTACATCGTAAAATTATTTTATACTATTTTAAAGATTCGTAATATAAAAAAGTATCTCAATTTTTAAAAAAGTGAAAGAACTACCATTTCTATAGCTTTTCTTTATTGATAAAATATTCGCCATTTATACGTAAATCCTAACATCCGAGCACATTTATTTAATAGCTCTGCATTGCAGCGTTATAAAGGCATGTTTAAAGTAAAATATTTTACGTGGTCGGCACGAAATTTTAAAATGTCTTTTCAAAGTTGTACCCATTCTCATCTAACTAAGCGAGAACCTAACGATACCCGAGTTCACAGTACCGACTTAACAATAGAGTCTTCTGTTATTTGGTAACTGACTAGGAAAATCTATGCTTAATTTTAATTATTATATTACAATCAAGTAAAACTTTCGTTTTGTTCATATTTTTTGTATATTTAATTTAATAATAGATAAAGATATCCGTTTAAAAAGAAAAAATCAATTCAATGTAAGATATTTTATAAAATAAAGTTAATTTTCCGAATATTTTGTAGGAAATACGGATTTTAACCCTTAAAAAGGAAATAATAGCGTAACTATGATACACGGTCGACTACAAAAGCTAGATTTCTCAACCCCAGTTTTAACAAATCTAGGTCTTATTTAGGTCCTAAAGTTAGGTTCTTAAATTACTATAAAAAGCAGATCCTATAAAAGAAAAGCGTGTAATTCCGTGGGCTTCACCTAGTTCCAGTATATAAATCGACTAACATACTGAAATTGTGAAATAATTAATTAAGCAAACGTCCCATTTAACTAGTACGCTCCGCTGCATAGCCTACTTGGCTCCCGGCCAGCGGGGCAGGAAATACGCATTTCTACGACCAGAGGCACCCTGTACCAATATTGTCGGAAAAAAAACTGTATTTCATAAATAATATATAATACTTGTATTTAACTTCACTCGAATTTACATAGTACTAGCGATTGCCCGACTAAGTTTTTGCTTTGGGTTTGTCAATAAAAAATAAAGTCAATCTGTATGTTAATCCACATTATACGCTATCTCCATTTCAAATTTCACGAAAATTTACCAAGCAGTTACCTCATGAACAGGGAAAAATTCGAAACTCACAAACCTTCACATCAAACTACTCCTTCTATTGTAAATGGAAAATTTATATGAGTATTATAATATACTCCTTCACTCTGAATCCATTGAATCAATTTGCATGAAATTTAATTCCCTGATAGACTATGACTTGGAGGACGCAGTCTATGTTAAAGAAGTAACTAGTACTTACATATTATAACGAATTTTTAATATTTTTTAGGAAAATATTATTGAATTACTCATTATTATAGATATAGAGGCCGAATCTAGATTCTTTAGATCGTGGGAATGCATCACGAAAAAACGACTAGATTGATTTTGAAAAAAATTGATATGATGATAACTTACGTATAGAAAAATCCTTTGCGGAACTTTATACTGCGGAAAAATATCCCATCTCCGAGTAATCTATACTAACCGTTTAAACGTACGTATGGACCGACCCGAACGGAACGACGGGTGTGTAGCTAGTTTATTATATAAGTACGATATTTTAATACAAAATTATAAGCCTTCCTTAATTTTAAAGACATTTTTATCATTCCTATCATCAACTTGAAGACACCACAAGGAATATGTATTGAATTTCAAACTTAGATCTTATCCTAGATTGAATGGTTAAATTATAACTAAAGCTTCACTTCGCTTACGCCAGAATTTACACTTTATGCATACTTCATTGAGAATATCCGATATGCGGATTAGTAGCTTATGTTGCTACACGGTAAAGGAAAGGCATAATGAGGAAACTCGCATGTCTGAGAAAATCTAGCAAGTTTTCTAAAGCTGTGAAGTCCACCCCGCACTTTGCCATCATAGCGGACTTTGACCTGCTACCATTTGCATTGAGAAGAGTGGAGATAATAATAGAGAAAAAAGAAGAAAAATAGAGAATGATTATTTCTTCACACACTATTCTTTATATTATATCATATTTTTTTAATTTCTCTAATTACTTCGCCTTACTTTTTAAACTTATGCTTTAGAAAAATACGAGCTACGTAGAATCTTATTTATAGTTTGCAAGTAAAATAATAAGAAATTATAATCACACTGTGAGGTTTTTTACAACAGCCCGAGCACTGACCAAATTCTTTTGTATCTTAATTTTAACGCTCCTTTATCTTTCATGAATAAAAAAATATCTTTCATGTTTTTAATCTTTTTATTCTACTGCTTAAAGATTTATCTACTATCTTTTTATTGCACTACAAGAATTTCTTTAATTATCGAGGCTATGCTTTTCAAAAGGTTTATACATAATTTTCCACCACTATAGAACAGTACACGGTAGAGCAATCCGTTCGAATATTAACTCAATTAATTTTACCATTTTTAATTACACATAATACTACAATAAAGTATAATATGTATGCCTATGGAAAAAATATGTAAAGTGTCGTAAGGACACTCTCATGAAGTAAGCCATTTTTATTATTTTTGTCTTCTATCTCGTTTATTATAAGTTTTCTATACTCATCGCATATTTTTACATTTTTCAATATCATTAAAAAAAATAGAAATTATAATACTCGTATTCAGTAAAATAAAAACTAAATTTGAATTTCCTTATAAAAATTTACCTAAAAAGCACTTATTAAGCTTTCTGAGTTCATAATTTAGGATTTGGATTTTAGCCAAAGCCTAGATTTGTTGGTCCCTAGACGAGGCACTAGGAGCGGTCGGACGTTTTATTTTCGACATTTTAGAAAAGTTTGGAAGGATATACGACTGCGCATTTAAATTACGTTCCAGTTAAAAATCCTTACATAATATTTTAAACTCTGTCCATCTGTTTGTGCAAAAGTATTGGTTCATTTTATATGTTTATTTTGGTTATATGTATACGGATGCTTCAAAGATATCGATATGGTTGAATTACTAAAAAAGCTTCGCACATAGAGTTCTGCAGAGAACTTTATTATTTTCTTTCCTAGATTTCAAAAAAAAATAGATAATAGTATATTATAATATAAAAATAGTTTTAAGATAAGAAAACATAAAAAAGTAAATAAAATATCAAGAAATAATAAAACTAAACGAAAAACGAAATTAACTTCACTTACTTATCGTAACTCTAACTTGTATCCGCAAAGATTGTTTAAAACTCTGATAAAAAATTAAATAGTTAATAAATTACAATACTTCTGTTTTAAACGGTTCTTCTTAAAAGTAAAATGCCAGTGAAAAATTAAAAAACTCAAGCAAATTGTTCTAAAGTCTCGAGAGTATGCAAGAAACAAGAAAAAGCTGTAAAACAAATTCATAGTTATCCAAAGAAAATGTTATACAAACTTATAATTATACAAGTTTTGTTCAAAATTATATTTTCTTTTAATATAAAATTTACAAAATAAACTGTTTTAACTACTTTTATATAATAACTATATAATATCTATTAGCTAGCTTGTCGACTGAATATGTAAATCATTCTTATATAACCACTCGTACCGAAACACTTCAATTTTTTTTAAATATCTTACTTTAAATTAAAAATTAAAAAAAGCTCCTGTAGGGGACGCGACCTACTACTAATACTTGGTAAATTAAATATAGTCAAAGATCGTTGTAAAAGTTTATTGATTTAATTATATGCTATAATGATGATTGATGCTAATTAATGATAATGAATGCAGCCGGTTTGATTGCTGTCCGAACGTGCACTGCCTGTTTTAGGTGTGTTTCGAGGTATTTATAACACACCTACTAAGCATTATTGCTTAGGTGTTCGGTAACAACCTTTGGCCCGAACAGCCCCGACATAAAATAATAATAATATAAAATAATAATAATGGTATTCTACTAGTCAAGCCCTTTCATTTGATACCAATATAGATGGAGTTGTGAAATAATATGTAATCCGCCATTGGGCCGATTTTCATCAAAAATAACTAAGAACACTCCCGAATAAATTATCTTTCAAATAAAAAGAACAAAATCAAAATCGGTTCATTCGTTTGGAAGCTACGATGCATACACACACACAGTCACGACAAACTTATAACACCTCGTCGTTTTTGCGTTAGGGGTTAAAAAAAAGATTTTTTCTTTAAGTTTATATTGAACTGTATTTGAGATATAACATATTCAATAATTACATTACAAAGCGTAGGTTTTATAATATTTCATGACATTTACGCATATCTAAATTGAGCACCCCTTGATGTTCAAAGTCAGTCAAAATACATGCAAATGAAACACATATTCATACACACAAAGCACATAACCCTCCTTTTTAGCAATCTAGTAAAGGTATAAATATCTTATTAATACAGCAAACGCCCAAAAGCTAGAAATAAAATAAAAAAATCTAAAGTAATTCTAATGATATGTCACGTCCCACTTAGAGTCGAGAAAGATTGCTTCGAGGGAGACTTCATTTCTTCACATAAAAGAGTTTATAGTGTTAGAAAGAATATCAATTACATAAAAGCCCTCTTATTTTGAAGGACAGCGGTTTCCTTTTAGACGGACACGGATTATAACATTTATATATACGGGGAGTGTGCCGTCTCTGGGAGCTAAGTGATTCTTAGCTGGAAAATAAGGTTTATTGTCTGGACATGTAAGTTTATACTCGCAGTTAAATATATAAAAATGGCAATGTTGTTGGCTTAAAATCTTAAATCTCTTAAAGATTTTCATAGGTCTTTTTCAACTTTGAATTTTTGAAGCTCTATTGCTTTTGAATACTATTGTTCTTTAACGGATTACGAAAAAAGTAGGTATATGTTTTTGTTTTTCTTCAATGGGAGTATTTTGTATGGATTTTTTACAAGTTTCGTTATTCTTGATGTTTTCCTACAATTGTTTATTTATATCTTGAAGCTAACGTATGAAATTCAAGAAACAATTTATTTTAAATTACACTTTTACAGTTTTTAAAGCAGTTTTTTTAAACTGAAAATTTTTACAAAACATTTACTGGGATCCAATTGACCTGACATTTTTGATTTTATTTTTTAGTGATAAAGAAATATTTGAATATTACTCAGATCTCAGGATGATGCTGGGGTATAGGAACTTCTCTTCTCCATGAAAATCTAAGTAACTTAGAAACACGCTTCGCCTATTATATTATAAAAATTGCATCAATTATTGCGTAACTTTACTCTACATTACTATAGCAACTACGAAACATGCATCTATAAATCAGTCCACAAAGTAATTAATTCTGCATCGCTCTACATAAAATCTCAATATGGAAAGCGTATAATTAAACGAGGTTTACAACCAGATCATAAACATTGAAAATGTATTAAATTCAATTGATATCGATTGCGAACGCTATGACCGTCGTAAAACAAAGTGTCTCTACTGGTGAAACGATCCTTTTCCTTACATTTTATAAAACACAACATCTATCTCGTATCTATTTGTGGGGGTATTCTTTTGCATCCCACTTCAGGGTACAATCCTCCCTTCCTTGAAGCAGAGAGGGTGGGGGTGAATCAGGCTATAGTCCACAACCCTAGCCAAATGCAAGAAGTACTGAGCATATGCTACAAGTATTTGTACTTAATCGACAATTTAATGAAAAATCCAGCCATTCAACATGAAATATAAGTATCTATATTGGCGACACGTTTGACTCAGTTTGTAAAGTTATATATGTATAATGTATCCACTATCTGGTATCCGTAACAGAAGCCTCGTTACCACTGAACTAGATGGCGCTGTGTGTAATAATGTTCCAACATATTTATTTACTTTTCAACATGAAATATAAACCTACATACATATTATTTTGATGTAAGTAAAGTAGGAAGTCATAGTTAGTCGTTATAACAGATGAAAGCTAGCGATAAATGTCGTTAGTACGACAATAACACTCGGTCTAGATCATGGGTGCTTTATTTAATGAAGCTAATATACAGGCCCAATTTTGCAGTAGACTAAGAGCTTTTACACGAAATTATTTCTTGCTTCATTACCTATTTATTGGAGTAAATGTTTGCTACAGTCTATTTGAGAAATATTTTTAGTTTGTGTTGTGATTTTGTTAAAGATTTTCTTTGATTGAAAAATTTTCGGTTTTTAAATTCAAGTTTAGAGTGTTCATTGACTTATATATTGTATAATGAGGAATTAAAAATTCCTTATTACATTAGTATATATTCTTATATCATTTTCCTACACCTAAAGGTTGCCTGGAAGAAATCGCTCTTTTAGCGATAAGGCCGCCTCTTGTACTTTTACCTATTTCTTCTTTGTTTCTTCTGTTTTCGGGTGTACAATAAAGAGTTATTATTATTATTATAATCATTTTATTTTAATTTATTTTATTTATTTATTACGGTCAACTAGCACTTTATAATTAGATACATTTAAAAGATACATACTTGTACAATTGGAAATATAGGTCTAAAATTATTTTAGTTTCAAAATTAAGCATTAAAATTAAGCTCATCTAAAGTTTCTTTAAACGAATACGATAACATTGAAGGTGTAAATAAGTAGATCAGTAGTTTTATTACTAGAAAGTTTTTATTCAAAAATTCAAGAGCTTTAATCATTACTTTACATACATACAGCTTTTTTAAGAAAAGCGTACAAGAGCTTTTGTCACTATTAAAATAATTCTGTAAAACTATAAGAATAATTTAAAGTAAGAGATAAAAATTGCAGTAACAGAAACAAAGAAGCTAAACGTACATACGTACGTACGTACATATACATATAAATGAAATAAGTTTTCCCAATACAGAAAACAACAAAAGAAAATTGGTAGCAGGCATTGTCTTCAGTTTTGTAATAAAATTTCGTCCTTTCCCTAGATCTGGAATAACCTCACAAAGTAAGGTCTTCTTGTATAGAATTATTTTGCTGTGGAAGAAAATATAACTTTACAAATCTTGTTTCGGAAGAACAAACGTAACTACTGTAGTTTTGTTAACATAATTATAATTGGATCAATTTGACTTATATTTCTTTTACGATACTAAAGACATATGGAATTAACTAAAAGTCGTGCTTTCTCTCTATCTGTTATCGTGACTTGTGCCCTTTGTCCAAAGGCGATCTTTTGTAATTGTAATATTTCTATCACGCGGGTTTAAACGGTTTACTGTAGAATAGATAGATATATATGATGAGATGTTGTGGATGGAATTATAACGTTTTCCCGTGGGAATGTGAAAAAAGTGTGAAAAAAGTCTATGTCATTTAGCTTTCGAACTATCTGCACATAAAAAAAAATCATGTCAATCTTTCACTGTGTTTGGACGAGAAAGAAGGATAAAGCAACAAGCACACTTTCACATAAGTATGGATATGGATGTTATTACCTGCACGTGCACTAAATTTCATCTTAATTAATTCAGCCCTTTGAGAGTAATAGAGTCAAGGACATATACACAAACAAAGTAGCGTGCTATTATCACGCTGCTTAACCAAAATCGTTATTCAAAATTGTCATTCTAACTTATACTACATTACTTTTTCCACTTTTTCGTAACTATACTGGCGTGCAATAGTATAAGCATTATAAACATCGACTCTCTTATCTTTACATTGTACAATATCCATAGTATATCGGTAATAGAGAGCCAAAAAATATGGAAAAAAACTACCACGTGACGTGAAATTAAATACTTCATGACTAAAAGCTTAACCTTTTCTATTAATCCATATTTATAAATATGGAAGTGATGCTGTATGTTAACTTTTCAAACTTCTTGATAAATTTGACAAAAACACATATACTGATACACTGATACACATGACAGATATTGGTATATATTTTATAATAAAGTAAAATCTGTTACAATCGTAGCAGAGTTTTCTTTAACGCATCAGTTTGAAGTGACATAACTTGCTATGACTGTAGTCGTGGATTCGAATTCCGCTTGGAGCATTCATTTGATTAGTACAGAAGCTTGTACTCGTCGTGGGTGCTTATGTTTATAAAATATATGATGTATCTGTAGAGTATCAAGTATATATATCTTATCATGGAACTAGGTGGTGTCTGTTAATGTTCCAACATGGTTATATATATTTCTTAAAAAGTAGTGTAAAATACCTTCGATAATTATCTTTACGTCAAATAAATACTCGAGTAATGAATATAAAATACGTATTTTCAATACTTATCGTCTTCAACAACAAAATAAGTTTGAATAATAGAAATAGAGCTAATAAACGAAATGAGATGTGAAACCTTACTTACTTTTGTAATCAGAAATGTTTTGCCTTCCCGGTATTTTCCACCAGTTTGTTTATATAAATGATGATCGTTATTGTTTTATCAAATCCCGAGCCACGAGCTTCCCTTCAATACGAGAGAGATCAGGCCATAGTCCACCGCGCTGGCCTAGTGCGTGTTGCCGGACTTCACATGTCTTTCGAAAACTTACTAGGCTTTCTCAGTCATGCAAATTTCACGATATTTGCACCATAAGAAAAAGGCTAAACCTGTTGGAAAATATTATTTTTCCCTTGACATTTCCAATCACTTCATAATTAGTAATCTTATATTTTTCACTAAATACAACATAGAATACTAACATTGTTCCAATTTCGCTTTAATTGTAGATAAATACAATACCATTTGTTCTTTTAAACAAATTTATTACAAACTTTAATATTCTTTCATTTCTCATTGTACACTCCTCGTATACGAGTAGGTGACCCGGCCGGAGCAGACTAATTTGCATTCGTGTCGCGTGCTGCGCTGTACTACGGCTTCATACGCATTACTCTGTTATATAATGTCTGAATAACCTCCTTAAGTAGTATTTTTATGTGAAATTATTTAACCGACATGAAACAAGAACAGTTTCGATATCTATAATTGTTCGAGAAATTATGTATAGTATGTATTTAGCCATTTTGAACGTTTGTCCGACAATTTTCGAGTATGGGACGAAATAGCTATTAAATAATACCAATTCGAAGGTGGCCATGAAATTTCTTAAAGCAGGGAGTTATAACACTATTTTTTTAACTAACCTAGAAGAATATTCAACTTTTTTTCTATAAGCTCACATGTGTGAATTCTCCTAGTCGGCGCTTGCCCAGTATGGTGGACTATGGTTTGATCCCCATCGAAGTCGTCCCAAGCAGTGGGAAGTTCGAAGGGCTGAATATAATACATACCTACATGATACAATTTATTATATAACTTAGATGAGTAATATTGTAAAATAGAATTATTTCGGGCGTATCCGATGAGGAAATATCTAATACCCGGAAAGGGTAACACAAACATAACTTTAAAGCCGTTCTAAGTCCAAAGAAAATATTTATGAAATTTCGGATTACATAGCCTTAGAAAAATATAGACAGCCTGTTGTTTAAAGTTAATCAGTCTGTTTATCTAATAAAATCTGTTAAAAATCATGAATTTGAATAGTTGTGTAATAAAACGTAATACCACTTATATTTTTTTAATTTTTTTTGTCATATTTTAACGTACATTTAAGAAAAATTTTACAAAAAATTCAAAACTTTATAATAAGCGCATGATTTGAATAACACAATGAACAGAAAACGAATTATATTATTATTCTACCCTAGCGATTTACCGCGAGCGAAGCCACGGGTTCCGCTATTAAATCTATACAAAACTTGACAAATTACATACTAAAACCTTCCTCGAGAACCACTCTATTCATGAGTGAAAACAACATGAAAAACGGTGCAGTATTTTTGGGTTTATCGCGAACAGACAGACAGACGCGGCGGAGGACTTTGTTTTATAATACGCAGTGATTTTCCCACATGAATTACATACAGTTAAATGTAAAGCAATAGGAACAATTCTAATGAATATATAATCATTTACTTCATACTTAAATCTTATTTGAATCTTATAACACAAAAACGGATCGAAAACAATAAAAGATTAAACCTTTCACAAAAGCTCTAACAATTGCAATTCGAAGTCGATTTAGTTCGGTCAGTTTCAATTAGCACATCCATCTTCGGGACAGTCGGTTTACTTGATTGGACGTGTCGTAAAGAAACCGAGAAGAGATAGTGCAGCTGAGCTTTGGTCAAATAAAACTAGATCGTGACAAATTAAACAATTATTGGTTTACTTTAAAACACGTTTTCATTCAAATTCAAATTCAATTTTAAAATATTTTATTCAGCATGAAATTATTTCAATTTTTTACTGAACGTCATGAGTCTACTACCAGTTCGGAAGGAAGAAACCACTGATCTGAGAAGATTACCTTTTCTTTAAAGCGAATCTAGTAAATTATCTATTAATTAATTGCAATGTATTGCGCTGAAAATTTAAATCAATAATTAAATATGTTGGGACATCATTACATACAGCGCTATTTAGTTCCGTGGTAAGCTACGAGGCTTGTGTTACGGATACCGGACGATTGATACACTACACATATATAATTTTAAATACCAACACCCATAACTGCAGTACAAACATTTATGCTCAAAAAATGAATACCCTCAGCGGGACTCGAACCCGCGACCGCTGGTACAACAAGTAGAGTCACTACAAACTAAGCCAAATGTGTCGTCGCTTAAAATGTTATTTCAATTATGATAATAAAAATTACCCTGCGATATTTTTAGCACGTATTTTCCTTCATAAAAGCATTAGCATAAAAACAGTGAAATAAATACGAAGATTAATATTATCTATTGATAAGAGTATAAGCTTATTTTAAATTTTGATAATTTTTTGTTTAAGGAAATAGTATACACGTTCTGCTGACTTTCTTCTATTACTTCATGTTCGCAAACACACGTGCACTCTATTCCTTATATTCCCATAGAACAATGTTATAAAACTTTGCATAACCGATAAAAATCTAGGATTTTAGATGCTTTCACCGTCCGGGCTGTGTCCATTGTCACACAGTGCTAATGTCCATTGTCACAATTCGCGATTCGAACGTAGGACCTCTATCTTCTATTTCTCGACATCCATACCAAGTTATCGACTAGACCAGCTAAGTGGTTTAGTTATAATATTCATGAAAATTAAAGAGAAAGAGCTTTTAATACGCAATAAGTTCAAAATAAGCTCGACCGAGCCTGACAGTTAATTCTATTAGATTCAATAAAAAATTCTCGAAGGGAATGCCACGAGCGCGGCGACCGACGCGGCTTTAATTAACTTCTTAAGGATCCTCTTTCAGTAATTTCAGATGGGATCAATTTTTTGCAGCTTAATAAAGTAGGGTTCAGATAAGTGAATTTTGTGTACTTTTTTAAGTTTACAAGAATAATGACTTATCATAGTAATTTTCCCGTGGTTGCTGCAAATCAAAGTAAATGCAAAAGATAATTTAAAATAAAATGTCAGTACTAGTAAAGTACTTTGATGCCATTTTGTTTTTTTGTAAATTGTGGTTAGACACTCTCTATGATAAGCATATATACCTCGGAGACGTCAAACACCTTAGTCTCATCCGTGACCATGTGCGTTGTAAAGCATTTCAAATCTCGGGAACCAAAAATGAAAATAATTCCGCGACAAAATCCGAAAAAATAGATTCATTTGTAATGTAAAATATTCACGTTAACCTAAGAAAGTATTAATATGACAGATATTTGTCTAAATCTAAGAAATTATGATAAAAAAGTAAAGAATGGCAAAAATACTTTGTTCACAGTGGAATTGGAAATCGCAAATCAAAAGCGCCGGGTAGATCACAGTACTGTAAAACATGAAACGTCGAGAGTCATAAATCAAAATATATCCGCGATAAAATCCGAAAAGATAAAACCATTTGAAATACTTGCCATCGCTTCCTTTGGGTGTATCCGAAACGATTTCTCGTTTTACTACACTCCAGTGGCTAGCTCATTTTAGTCTCCATAGTTTTATCATAATTAAACGAAATTCAATAATGATGATTATAAAATCTTTTATGAATTAAAATGACAAACCTATAAAACTAAACCATATGTAAATATATTATATATTATATGGGATATTAGATTACAATAAAATTTAAGTGTCACCTTAAGAGCTTTTTTATTAATTGCATATGTAATTATTATATACAGTACGTGCATAAAAAGAATACAATTTTTGAGATTTTGTTTGTCTGTCTGTTTGTTGCCGCTTGGACGTTCAATGACAAATATCTCATTTTATAACCCGAGTGAAGTCAGAGTAAGGTACCAGTGAGCAAATAATTATCGAACTCATTAAAAACCTTCAACGGAATCGAACAGCACAGCACTATTATAATGTACTAATAAGTAAGCCATTACGGATCTCGTAGCTATCATTAAAACGGACCCTATACGCTTTATAGTGTAGATATAGAAAATTGAGATGGGTGCAAAATTATTATTCAGGTTGCGACACGCGAGATTAGATATTTGGAATCGTGCCATGAGGGAGTGCCGCAGTACACTGTAGGGGTGTTCCGGCCACTAAATATACGTAATACTAGCATATGCCCGTGACTTTTGTGTGTATTTCTATTAAAATATAGCTCAAAAGATGGTTATTTTTAAATTCTCGGTATATTAAATTCAAGTAAATATTAGATTTTTGGTCAATATATA
Organism: Boloria euphrosyne; assembly: GCA_951802675.2. Lineage (NCBI taxonomy): Eukaryota > Metazoa > Arthropoda > Insecta > Lepidoptera > Nymphalidae > Boloria > Boloria euphrosyne. The sequence continues at coordinate 635,803 of OX637893.1, forward strand.
AGTCCATAAGGGATCTATATCTAATCCGTCAGGGCAGGCAGTTCTGATTAGAAGAGTCGGTAATAAACCGAACGATTGCTATTTTAACATAGTTATAATTGTGTTATTGCTATACTAAGCTTATTTGAAATTGGATTTTTTTAAATCTCTTTATAAATTAAAGAAGAAAATAAAAAAATACAATAAAAACAGTAGTATAACTAGTGTATTTTATACTTGTAGTTAAAAAAATTACGTATATTCATTAACGTCAAGTAGAAATCAAACCCTGACCCATCTCCAGGATGCTTTAAAACCTGCACATAAGTGTTTAAGTAAATTAAAACTTCGAAAGCGATATTTTAAAAGAAATCTAAACAAAGTGAAAAATCCAGTAACTAGACTGGCACGTATCTCTACGTGCTACAACGCTACGATATATCGCTACGACGTAGCACGACTTAGGAAATTGACTTCCATATTTTTTTTCACTTTGTAGGTTGATATATCAAAAACAACGAGAAAAAATATTTAATATGTAAAAGTTATGATGAAACTCAAACAATTTTTCTTCTGTAGTATATACTTTGAGAAAATATTACCTAAAAAAATAAAACGTGAAAATTATAAACAACATTGCAAAGTTACAATACATTTTGATTAATTAGTGATTTTAGTTCTAGATTTTTTAGTTTTCAAGTTTTCGAAACCATCGACTTAATTTAGCGACCCTATAAAATTTCTACCTTCTTCATTCAAAAGTCCCGAAACTAAGAGTTGGAACTTTCTTTGAAGTTGCACTTTGAAGATATATTAACTATAATTAGGTTAGACGCTTTGTTTTAGGTGTTTAATTCTTCTTGGAAATTCATTTTCATTTATTTAACATCTTGTCTTTTGTCAAATGACTTGCTCGAAAAACTGTTACATATTAATGTATGAATATCATAGTATGAAGAATATACCTGATTTCGTTTATTTGGGTGCGTCCTAGATGTTTGGCAGAAGCCTATTACATGCTACTGGAGTAACATGTAATCATCTATCGAAGTGTACTAAATTTCATTCAAATCTGTCCGCCTTTTAGCATGAAATTATTTAGTTCAATATTTAAAAAAATACAAAAAATCTGCAAAACTATAAAAAAATAATCATGAAATTTTAACATGTTCTATTATTTTTCTTCTTTCTCTTATAAAATCTAATTGTTAAAAATATTAAGACTAAAAAAATATATAACATTCTACAAAAAGACAAATCTGTTATTTAAAAGTCAATAATTCCCTTCCCCATCTACGTAAAACTACGTAACCTAAGTCTCACTCACTTAAGAATTGTATAGAATGCAAAAAGTCGTGTTTGAACTTCGCTAAGTAGTAAGTAGGCAAAGTGTAGACGGAGAGCGCAGCGGGCGGTTATTATTAGTGGGATCGATAACTTCGTAACTGACTGGGGCTGTGTAAACTACTGGAAACCCCGATATGAACACGCTATATAGAAGAATTTAATAAAAAGAAATTTCAATATTACTAATTACTTTTTAATTTTATTCCGAGGTATGTGCGGATCGGACTTGTATATTTGCGAAAATTTTATGCTTTTTTCTTTTTTTTTTTAAATGAAATTAATAACAATAGATAGCCTGGAGGAATATTTAGGGTATTATAAAAGACCTAAATACACGAGAGTGTTAATTATTTTAAAATATTTAATATCCTAGTCTCTCTCGTGACCATCAAAGAAAGTACCTGTATTATTTTTACAAAATATTGCTAAAAACACAATGAGTAACTACATTTCATAGTATATAATATGGCAATATTACCTAACTTGTATTGTCAATAAATATATTTTGCTTATTCTAAGAATTTAAAAGAATTCTGTTTTGATCAAACGATATTTCACGGAACTATTATAATGTCGAACATCACGAAACAATAATTATAAAATAATATTTGTACTATATACTCGTATGTTTGGGTCTCGCAAAATACTCAACTTTAGATAACTTAAATAAGACCTAATCTCGAAAGAGATTTCGACAATCGATATGATAAAAACAGAAAAAATAAAATTATGTATATGGAAATGACATATTTCGATCATTTGAAAATAGCAACACCGTATTATTTACTTTTCTAGTAGCAATATAATGATTTCTAACCGTAGACCCTTCGCTTTTCCCTTTAATCTCAATTACGTTTTAAATCACTTCTGCTTACACAAAATTACGGTTTAATTAAGTCAACATTCCATCCAATGAAGTATGACAATACCAATTAACTCCATAACGGGACATGTAATATTAATTATGAGTATATAATAAAGCTAATTAATTTAATAAAATGGGCTTTGGTTTTGAACAACTGCCTACATACTTGATGGTCCTATTAAATAACACTAGCACAATATCGTGACTTTGTTCGCATATTAGAAAAACATATTGATGAAATATACTTAAGCCTGCTTCGTACATTTTTATAACCAAAATTTTAAAATTTTTAACCTTATATGTATATAGAGACTTAGTGACTTTTTTAATAAATTGAAGATAATTTAATTGCAAATTTTAAAGTAGAATCAATTGTGCACAGAATAAAAAAATATTCTATAAAACGTTAGAGCCCACTAATTGAAATCAGTTTTGAAGTTCAACCATTCTATGCAAGTACGTAGACATTTTGATTTATAGTCTTAGTGAATATATCCTAAAATTCACTGTTTTATCTACAATATGAGTGTATTTTCAATACTAATGAGTGAAACAGTACCTTTCTTCGCTTCTAAATACAATACAATATGCGACGCTATAAAAATTACAGCGCAAACAAGCCAGGCAGTAGCGGGGGAATTCCGGAAATAAACACAATCTAGGTCATTGTGAAAACATAATTTACATGTAGTAAGTCGCTCCATCGACTTTACGAGGTTGTTTTCGTAACAAAATGCAAAGAGAATCGAGATATAATGGCTTAGACCAGTTATTAAGTACCTATTAGATATTAATGACTAAATAATAATTAATACTTAATTAATAAATCGGGTCATTTATTAAATTTAACATATATTATGGCATTCGGATTTACTAAAACTATACTTTGAATGAATCATACACATACAATACATATGTAAGGAAACCACCATTAGCTTTCATACTTTATTCAAAACACTTTAATTAATATCGAAATAACAGTATAATTTAATATAATTAATTACTAATTTCGTCAACTCTTTCAGCTCGAGAGCTGACAAACTAATGTGTCTCTTGACAACTCAAATCGCCCTTTATATTAAAATAATATTTTGAGAGATAATATATATATATATATATATATATATATATATATATATATATATATATATATATATATATATATATATATATATATATATATATATATATATATATATATATATATATATATAATCTAATCTAATGATTGCTGAAACGTCGGGAACCAAAAATCAAAATAAACCCGCGACGAAATCCGAAGAGTTAGTTTCATTAAGGATGTTAAATCACACTTCCGTTACTTAAAGCTTCTCTTTAAAGTTATACATTAAAACGGTGTAAATATAATCAAGCTATAAACTGTCTTATAATAAATAAGTCTCTAACCAATAAGGGAGTATAATTAAATGAAGCGGAGACGCTCAGCAGTTGGAGTTTCATTTAGTCTAAGCTAACCTGATTGTGGTTGTAATTGGTATCAAAGTTGGATTATGCACAAGTTCGTCTTCAAACTGAACTAAATATGATTAAGTTTATACATTCGTACAACAAAACTGTAACTAACAACAGTTAATTAGACTTGCGCTTACATTCTCTCAGTTATTATATTTTAATGCTTTTCGCTCTCATTCAGCGAAGCGAGGAACGAAGACCTATGTAAGATACATAATTTCTACCATACATCAATTTGTTATATCTCAAAGGGTTTAGGCAGCGTTTTCTTTGGAAGTTCTCAGACAGCTTATTTTTTCCAACACCTCCAACATATGTTATTATATTTTAGCCAATGTATACAAAAACTTGACAAATTATGTATAAAAACCTTCCTGGAGAACCATTCTATCCATTAGTAAAAACAGCATAAAAGTCGGTGCAGTAGTTTTTGAGTTCATCGCGAACCGACAGACAGACGCGGCGGAGGACTTTGTGTTATAATATGTAGTGATGATATATTATGGTAATGGGTAAATTATTACACTTTCATTTAATTTCTACAGTTTTTTTATAGTTCGTACTTATTTTACTTACTCCTTTATTTTATTATTCTATATATACGAGTATAACATAATTAAATTCTGAGTCAAATCTGTACATTTAATATTTTTTGGAAAATCTTATTGAAATAGATTATTATCGATACGGAGGCCAAATCGAGAACATTATTATCGATACGGAGGCCAAATCTATAGTTTTAAGAATTTTTGTCTGTCTGTCTGTGACCGCATCACGAGAAAACTACTGGACGGATTTTGATAACATTTGGTATGATGATAGCTTGTTACTTGGGTCAGGATATAGGATACTTTTTACTGCTGGAAAATATCTAATTTCTGAGAAATCTCAACTAACCGTTACAAACCGGATATAAACATCACACGGTATGTGAAATCTAATAATTTGGTTTCTGGTGTTTATAACGAGTGTGAAGCCGCGGGAAATGCTAGTTCTTAAATATGTTTTGACTTTAATACTTTACTTCTCTATGTACATAATAAAATGTACAGTAATCGGCCATTTTGATTAGGCATCAAATAGGTATAAATATTTTATTGGCGACGCTCGTCGTCGCGGAATGTCCGTTATTACACATTTCATTACCATAGGCATGTCCGACTTCGTACAGTTCGCGAAAAAATGTACGGCCTTCATTTATTTCATAGTTTATCGTGTTTTGAATTTTCATGTCGAAGCAAATTTTGTGAACTTCCTTTTCGTTTTTATTTCACTGAAGTATATAATATTATTTTCTGTACTGAGCTTAACTCTTTGTAACATTGGTTAAAATTTTATTTTACGTATTTTTTCTATTAATTTATACTAAATAAGTACCTTTTAATAGTTTAATACTAGACAATATTAAATCTAAGGCACTCACAAACTTTCCAAATTTCAGAATTTGGTTGTCCTCCTGAAATACTCGATATTGGCTCAAAATTCTAAACTCGGTATTTTAATTTTAAATATTTCGATTCTAATACCAAAACTTGAATAATATCTAAAATTATGAAATGTCTGTACAATACCGAGCGTATCCTTGAAGTGCGATCCAATCTGGCCGTGCACTGTGCGTGACGTCCTCCCTCCATCACGCCGCCTCTCATCATATCAGCTATATTTAATTTCGAAGCTTTAATTAAAAGGGTTAGTTTAGTGGTTTGAACGATGAAGTTAGAAAAATAATTCATAGGACTTTTTTAAATATAGAAATTTGTGTGTATGTATGTTTTACTCAATTAGTATGTAAGGTAATGAGTGATAGATATCAGGAACAGTTATCTTCTCTTATGATTCATGAATTATTTTTACTATATAAGAAAAAGATAAGTGACAAACAAACACATTTTTATTGTTATAATATTTAATATAATATAATTGGAGTTCTGGTCTAATCTTATCAAATCACGCAGTAAGTATAAGTAGCAAAAATTATAAATTAAATTACCAATTAGTAAAACATAATGAGTGTCTTTTTTTCTATTTCAATCGAAAATTACGAGTAAAATATTATATTAGATTCTAAAATTACTAGGAAAATATTAAATTTTATTAGATTTTGAAGAAAAAACTATGTCATACTTGAACTAAATAGATCCTTACCATACACAAACTATAATATACAAAAATACAATACACAAAAATTTTCTTCGTTTTTGAATTCGGCCGAAGTATATATTATATTCAGACATCTAATGATATATTTTTCAAATTCTTCCTTTGCAATAACGCAACAGTAATGAAAATCGATTTCGATGTTCAGACGCAATTCTTTCAATGGCTTCTACTAAGCCCATATAGTTCGGAAACGTTATTAGCGATCTATACCTTCTACGACGTAAACTAGCGACCGATATAACATTGTGACTCAAATTAAATTATCAGTATTGCCTTTCATATGACGACACGTTTGGCTCAGTTGGTAGTGACTACTTTCTGAGCCAGCGGTCGCGGGTTCGAGTCCCGCTGGGGGCATTCATTTGTTGAGCACGAATGTTTGTACTCCAGTCATGGGTGTTAATATTTATAATATGTATGTATTTAAAATGTATATGTGTATTATATCAACTATCTGGTATCCATAACACAAGTCTCGTAGCTTACCTCGGAACTAGATGGCGTTGTTGCAATGTTCCCAACATATATACAGTTAAATAGATACTTATCGAACTATTGTGTTTTTTTAATCCTTTACACTAAGTCTATTAAATGCTGAGCGGATTTTGATCACTACAAAGATACCTTACTTAGGAACATATAATAGAGATGATGAGAGACTAGAGGCCGAGTTGTATAAAATTACATACAAACAATATTAAAAATCTTTTTTTGGACGTTTTCGATTATTTTCATTATTTTTATTTCCACTAAGCAAAGCGAGGGTGACGCAATAGTATTCTATAAACCGATGTACTAAATCTCCACCCATGCATATTATTATGATATAACTTTGGAATTTTGTTTCTTAATTTGCTTTTGTTTATATTTTGAAGATTATTATGGAAGCGGAAGTAATTATCTCTGTATACATAAGTTTTACTTGATCTGAATTGAACCCACGACCTACAACCTCTATTATACTATCTCTCATTGTCGTATATTTAGGAATAGGTCGGTATTAAATAAATTTCTCGAACATTTCTTCTGACCCTACATAAGTATGGATTTCTTTTTAAGAACTTCAAGTCTGAGCCGTAATTAAATATTAGATCTGAATATTCATCCGAGAATTTAAATAATAATCAATTTGAGAGTATTTGAGGGAATTTCTGTCCTCAGGGAGTGCGAGTTTAAAAGATACACTTTTAATGATTAAACTTTGACTTTGTTACGAATTTTCTTATCGTATTTATTATATTTTACGTTTACATTATCTTTTTTATTTATCTTTTTTAGTATTCTTTGAACAAAATGGAAAATTTTGATAAATTAATCAAAATCTTCCAAGCTACCTTTTAGTTATTTTGCGTTTATATTATTTTATCTGTTACCTTTTATAAAAAAAAATTGTTAGAAACGATAAAAAAAACACTAGAAATCACTATAAATGATAAAAAAAATATCGAAATATTCTATATATTTTTAATTCGCTCGCATGGAAATAAGGGCGGAAATTAAGCATAGCCTATATCCAAACTAAGGGTGCAATTTACCTCCATAGATAATACGAAATCGTTCAGCGGTTTAAGCTCTAGACATAAAATTGAAACATATACCCCGTACAGTATCGAACCTCGAACCGAACCGAACCGAACTATCGAACCGAAGTGACCTGACCACATTCATCACTATGCATTTAAATCTTACTCAACTATTTTACATGTTAATTGCGTCCTAAACAAAGTTGTCGCGTCGCGCCACCGCATGACGGACATGAACGCGGTATGCATAGCAGAGGGTAATGACCTGGGTCGATGTAAATCTAACTAAGCAAGGCATTCGATACATGCCGTTGGCTGCATACATTTTGTTTTGACTGGCTGCCGGCAAAATTCGAGATCCGAAAATTGTTTATTGAACTAGGAAGTAATAGAGCTTTTACATCCATTTGTCATGTGTGTTTTGATTTAGACGTATTGTTACACGATAATTAAATTTTAAAAACCCCTTTAAATTTATTAGTAGTAAGTAGGAATTTTACATCTAGAAATTTATGTGATAAGATCCTCGAGATATCTATTTAAAATTATTTCGTAATATAACGACACACAAAAAAAATTAACCGTGTTGAATAATTCTTCCTTTTCTGTCGGTCAAATGTTCATCAATATTTTTTTAAACTCAGCGTCTAACAATTAAAATAAGTACAATAATTATTAGAAATCCACTTTTAACCTTTCTCAAAATCGACAGATCCATACGTTTATAACTACAAATAATTTTGCGAGTGCTCTTCTAGTATACAAAAATTTTGTGTTACGCAGTTTATTTTTTAATTACATACTGTAAGACATGCTAAGTAGCAATCTACAAAACTTCAATTAAATCTCTTGTTAATGATTTTAAATTGTGCCAGTTGAGCACACATTACTTTTCCTATGTCATGTAGAATGAAAAAGGCAAATAGAATGTTAGGCGGTAAATAAGATTTAATTACAATGTGTAAAAAAGAAAGAATTTATTTATTCATTAATATATAAATAAAAACCTTAATTACAATAAAGATAATCTACAGAACTTGTATAAAAAAGAGAGCATATGTCCATTAATCAAAGTGACAGAACGAGTAACTCTACAGAAAACAAAAAGCCACTTAATAAACGGTCAAACACTTAAAATACGTAAATTGCCCTTTTTCCACGAGGAAATTCGTTTAGCGCCTACTTGTAATTATTTAACGTCACCCAATAAAACTAATCGCCGACCCCGGCCTACAAACCTGTCTAACTTCCGAACTCATCGTGCATTCTTTTAAAGGGCATCGTATTGGAAAATAGGCCCGGGGGTCCGGGACAAATGCTTATATTGACGTATAATGGATTTTTGAATGGCATGTCGCATGCCTTTCGACCGGATTAAACCGATTTAAACTGCTCCTAACCGGTTCGGACCAGTTGAAAGCGGTACAGCAAATGCTCCCTCTAATTCCGTTCGGAAACTGCAATCAGTTTACAGGTCTTATGCGGCCTAGCTTCCCCTTTTGTATTTGGGGAAATTGGTACTCTAAGCCCATTTTGTGATATAAAATGAATGGGAACATAATTTGATTGTTTCAAAATCGTATGCGATGTTGTAGACTAAATGATTATGGGGTGTCATCCGCAGCACTGTTCTGTACAACATTTTATGTTATGCAAAAAGTACGCCAAATTTTACAAAAATAATGTCATTAACATAATATTGTACGAGTAATTGTAAAAAATATACTGCATATTTTGGTGAAAAAATTAAAATTATTATAATATATTCCAAGCATTAATTATTTCAGCTAAATTCGTAATATTATAATATATGTTATTTGTTTTTCATTTCAAATTATTTCATTCTATTTGTACTTACGTGGTTAAATATTTTAGTAGTCACAAAATACGTTATTGCGGTAAAGTTTTTATATGATGATTTAATGGTGCAGAATTCAACATTGTTTAAATCAAATTATAATTTTGAATTCACCAATATGATTTTCTTGTAGCAAACTGTGTTTAAACATTAACTTAGATTCTGTTCTTTTACACATCGATAACCGCAATTAACGTAATATCTTTTGTTCCAGGCGCAGTTGGTGGAGATGGCGATGACAGCGACGACAAGGAAAAGGAAGAAGAAGCGGAACGTGAACGGCAAGAAGCCATCCGTGAAGCTGAGGAGCGACGCAAGGAGAAACATCGCAAGATGGAGGAAGAGCGGGAGAAGATGCGTCAGGAGATCAGGGATAAGGTGAGTCAGATTATATTGCAGCAGTATCTGTATATATGGAGGTCCAGGGTTGTCTTGGAAATGAATGGCAGGAATGCCCAGAAACAGTTCAGAATGGGTAAGTTGCCTTGGAACAGTTGCCGTCGGGCCTATGATTTATCATACCGTGACTCAAGGATAGATTAGTCTTACGCAAATCACCAATCAAATCATCACCAAGGAATGGTGTCATAAATAGCCTACATCGTACAGCGTACATACCTTCTTGAACGAGTATACTATCTTATATCCTTGGATATAGTCAAATCTCTAGTACCAGTTTTCTAAGTTTAATGAGCTATTTACAGAATATTTAAAGAAGTTATAAGTGGTTTTGTTTAATTCTTGAAACAGGTACAGAGCATTTTCCGTTATAATCAAAGTACAACTCCTGTTATATGTCAGACACTCAAAAGCAACAAAAAGCTCTAATAATAATGTTCATAATCAGTAGTGTAATAAATTAATATACACGTAAAAATATTTAACATTTCGAATAATACGGAAAACAATAGGATTATACAAATGTGCGACGGCACGAAATTGTTTTCGACATGACATTCATAAAAAAAACAGTCAATTGCAAACTTCGTTTGAGAGTTCCAATTGAAATACGTTGAACAAGTAAATTAAAAAATACCACTCGATGTTGAATCCATAGTTGTATTAACATCACTGTCATTTGTTTGGAACAAAAATGTTTGTTGAAATATTAAAGCTCTATTCTGAACGCAATTCAGTTGAATTATTAAAAGGAGAAGACTTGGCATAGTGTCCGGACTCCGATTCAATTCAGTTGAATTATTAATAGGTCAAGACTTGGCATAGTGTCCGCCTAAGCGTAGAAGGTGTTCCGGGGTTCGATACCTCTACAAAACATTGATTATATAACATTGTTATTACGCCATGACTGTTCGTATGTAACAATAATTTTACTTGGAGATTATTTGCACTATAATAATGAGATAGGTAGAAGTAAAGTGAACTTACGAAAATTGGGGTGACAGTACATATATTTAGTGATGGGTAAAAATAGCATATAGTCGTGTGTGTGTAGTTCGAAAAGATATTGGAAAAGTTGAAAGCTTCCGTAGCTTCATATGTTTAAATAACAAAGCAAACGCACGTTTGAACAATTAAACGTGGAAGGGGTCAAGAGTCCTCGACCGCTTCACGCGCCGGGTAATCCCGCTAAGAGCTTTTATGTATTTGATGTATGTAATAATATTTATTTCAAATTTTACATTCAAATTATAGGAACTAAAATTTTATTTCAACCCTTTTTATTACCATTTCTCGCCATGACATTTCTATGATTTAAGCGATATTAAAATAGAGAGCTTATATCCTAGAATAACTCTGTAAAGCTTCTGTTTTTAAAGGCTTTAAGCTCTAAATATATTATTATTTATTAAACGCCTCATGTAAAGTCGAAGTGAATCGCTAGTTTCTTTTTAATTTAAAGAAAAGCAAATAATTCTAAGCATGTATATAAAGGTTAAACAATTAAGCGAAATGAAATTTAGTTGGAACATGCTGGTTTTAGTTTTAAATTTTTCATAACTTTAATTAAAAAAGCTGCCTTGAGATTGTATTCATTTTATTATACAGCTATTCCGTTGAGGATGAAAACAAAATATGTGTAGAGAGTGTTAATAAAAACTTGTTTGTAATATAATGTAAGTACTATAAACTTTTAACCTATTTCAAAATGGGAGGTACAATTCTGATATACGAGTATCTTTTTATATTTGTTACCCATTAGAGTAAACCAAAACCTGTTTTAAGATGGTTTTTTTTATATATCTAACTAAAATATTATATTTCTAACATAATATACATATAATAATAATTCTAAGTCGAACATGGGATTTTTTTAGAAAATCTTATTGAAGCCGTCCTTATTATGGATACAAAAGCCGACTCTATATTTTTGAATGTATGTTTGTCTGTTTAAGAACGCATCACGAAAAAACCACTTGACAGATTTTGATGAAATTTGGTATGATGATAGCAAGTCAGCTGAATCAACATATTTCATCTCTAAGAAATCTATACTAACCTTTACAACTTACCAACTGCGTTCCTAGTACAAAATACGACTATTAATAACGGCAGAAAAAATATAATTTGAATATTATTTATATTATGTCTGTATTTAAAGTGACATATGTATAGTATATCAATTATCTGGTATCCGTAACACAAGCCTCGTAGCTTACCACGGAACTAGATGGCGCTGTTGTAATAATGTCCCAACATATTTATTTATAATGATTTATAAGTAGGTTCTACCTTCACATCTAAAATTGGTATAAATTATATCTTACAATCAAAACTAAATTGGTTTGGATTACAAGATTCGTTTCTCAAAATTCAATCGTAGAACTGGAATTCCCATTCCACTCAAGTGCTTGGTAAGTTTAAAGTGGTTCAGTTAAATGTGTATTAGTGAAGTTAATTCACAGTTTCTAAGTTAAATTGCAAGCAGTGCTTTCTTCTTTCATATATTTAGTACTGTTTTTGTTAGTTTTATGTACGATTTTAGATAATTTTAGTACTATTCCTATGAGATTATTATTAAAATTAATACCAAAAATAGTACAATTCACACTTGAATTTTTTTATTAAACAATATCTACAACCAAAACATAATACAATCCGAAAAATAAATTCTTATTAAAAACATCATACAATTGGCTAAATATAGCATTAAATACAAACAATAAACCAAAGTTGGTGAGTATTTCTCTTTTTTGAAATCGGCTAAAAATAAAAAGAAAATAGTATTTAAAAAAATTTACAACTTAAATACTCTGATACACATTTAAAATTTATCTATTTAGCAGTAAAATTAATCGTTGGTTCAACCAAAACCATAGTAAAAATACTCGTAGTTAAATTCATGCTCAGTTAACCTTATAGTGTCTAACAATGATATAACTAGTTTAAACGTAAACTGTTATAAATGTATACATTTAGTACGTGTTAAGTAAACATTGGACCGCATTTGTGCATGCACGTATTGTGGGAACCCATTTACGGAACTCAATGCGACTAACGATGTATAAACTAACTGTTCTAGTACTTTGCCTACACATTTGTATGTTACATACATAAATATGTTGGGACAATTACACACACCACCATTTAGTTCCATGGTAAGGTACGAGCCTTGGGTTATGGATACCAGATGGTTAATATACTACACATATATAATTTTAAATATATATAGTGAACCGGGGCTATTGCGTCTAAAAAGTGCAATTTTTTCGACTAGGGTAGGTTGAAGAAGTTGTATTTCTGCTACTGAATAGTTTACGGGAAAATTGCTTAAATATCTTAAATTGTCATATCCTTAAGATTTATTTTCACTTAATTGTATAAGAAAACACCGAGTATATTCTTGTTAAATTTGGTATGAATTCCAAGGACTGATTTTAGACACAATAGCCCCGTATCGGGGGTTATTGTAACTATCATTCTGAATTTCTAAACTTAAAGAGATATGATGCTTGGAATCACTGATTATGATAAAAAAGGCATTGAAGAAAATGATTTGAGCACTTTATCTATGTAGGAAAGCTAGTTTCTGTTAAAAATACTTTTTTTGGTCAAAGAGGGGTTATTGTAGCTTTTTATTTAAATTTAGTGTTGGGATTATGCCTGATAAGTATTGTATGTCGATTGTCGATAAATTCTATACATATAATCAAACTGTAATTTAAAAAATCTGTACATGAAATATTTTTAAGAACATGACTAACGTAATGTGTATTGAATGAATAAAACCCCAAAACAACAATTATTATAATTTTTGTCTGTTTATATGTTATCGTTTACCCTAAAAAGTACTGGATTGATCAAATTTTGTGTAGTGATAACTTATTACTCGTGATGACTTGGGATTCTTTATATTGCAGAAAATGTTTAATTTTCACTGGAAAACAAAATAATTGGTCTAGTCCTGGAAAGCTAGCGGTGGCTAAATCTTAAGATATACGTCAAATCAAAGTCGAAGGAAATTTGAGTCTTAAATAGACCTACAGAAGAAAGAAAGCCTATATCAAAATCTACCTTCTAAGTTACACTCGCAATACCTATTTTTATCAGTAAGCATAAAAAACAATAACATAGCGAATCGCGCGTCCATGCGTTTACACAAAAAGTACTGAACCAATTTTAACTAAACTTTGTGCAGTAATAGAGTCTTACTAGGGACCGTATTTAGGACATCCTTTACTACAGAAATGAAACAAAAAAAATACTATCACAGGAATGCACAGTAACTGGTTCTATAGAGTAGTTCGTTTCAGCCCAAATACGTCCACTGCTGGACATAGGACTTCCACAAAGATTTTCACGACAACTGATCATGTAACATCCGCATTCCGCACCCAGTGAGCTCCCACTACTTTAATCAAGACGTCAGTCCACCTTGTGGGAGGCCTGCCCACGCTTAGCCTTTCAGTACGTGGCCGCCACTCGAGAACTTTGCGTCTCCAACGATCGTCTATTCTGCGAAATATGTGCCCCACCTACTGCCACTTGAGCTTGCCTGTTTGATGGACTATACCAGTGACTTAGGTTCTTCTACGTATCTGAAGTGTTTTTCTGGCATGGTGTAATTGCACTGTAAAATGGTAGGGACCGGCAATCCAGCGTCATCAAGAGTTGAATTCGATGAAAAAAGAGAACATAAGATCTGCTTTCTCCTTTCCAGAATGTGCCCGTGTTAAATCCTGGTTGCGCAAAGTTGGTAGAGATGATCGACAGAAATTTCCTTCCTCGGTTTTAGCGAGAGTTCAAAAAGCTCGTGATCCAGATGGCAAGCTTAGAAGTTTCTCGCCTATATGTTTGTCTCTTGACCTGACCATTAACGTTTTGCCGGATCTAGACGCAGCATTAAATTTCTTTTTGAGATAGACTACGTTAGGATTCTTGGCTGCGCGGCCAACAATCCAAGCCTCATAGGATTCCTGCTTTTCGCAAAAGGCACTAACTAGCACTGGATGCAACAAAGTAGCGTTCGCGATCGCCAACCCGCATGCCAAGCGTGGCGATTATGGCAAATCCCCCCCAAAATGACTAACAAACAATACCGGCCCCCAGTACCCGGCAGCCTTACTATTCCTGGTCATGGTAGCGGCCTAGATAACGGTAGGGTACGAAGAATCTCCGGGTGCGGTCGGGCTACCATAAACGACGACTGACCTGGCAACACTAAGCACGCGCACACTGCGAACCAATGGATAAATTTCTGAAATCGAGGAAGAATTGTTTTTGAACTCGAGGAAAAATTGAGTAGGCTACGATGGGATATTATGTGATAATCGGAGGTTCGAAGAAAGGGAAAGAACTCGATAGCACTCAAATCTGGTAACCTGCTTTATTTCCGGGAGGACGACCAACAGTCCCAAGGTGGTGTCGGGTTTACCGCCAACCAGTCTCACTTGAACAATGTGGTAAATATCGGGAGCGTGCCGACCAGGGTGTCGTACCTTGTTCTGCGAATAACAAAACGTTATTCCTTAAAACTAATTCAAGTGTACGCACCGACTTCGATATATCCTGATAAGAAGGTGGAGTCTATGTATGAGGACATTAGTAGAGCCATGTATACCTCTAAAACCCACCTTACCGTTGTCTTGGGAGACTTCAATGCGAAACTAGGCAAGCGAGAAGGCGATGAGCTGACAGTGTGTCAATTTGGATTTGGTTGTCGAAACCATCGGGGACATCTACTTGCGCGTTTTATGAAGAAGGAGGGACTCTGAATAATGAACTCCTTTTTCAAAAAATGAAACCACAGAAAGTGGACTTAGATAAGCCTGATGATGATGAGATAGACTTCATCATGTCAACGAAAAAGCAAATATTCAATGATGTCTCTGTGATCACCAGCTTGTGAGGGGCGAATTGAATATCAGTGAAAGGCTCCACAATAAATCCAAAACCCCGAGAGCTTTCAGTTAGAACTCCAAAACCGTTTCGATTTCGATTGCCTAGATAGCGATGTGAACTCCTATAATGATGGGTTTGTAGAAGCTGACCAATCAATTGCGTCTAAATACATGATGCTCTTCTTAAAATAGACCCAAAAAGATCTCTGATCCTACCCTCGAGCTCATGAAGGAAAGGAGAGAGATGGTTTTGCAGTCGTCGGATGACGCGTCTAAATACCGGCAACTTAATAAACAGATTTCAAAGTCGATTCGATGCTCTTTTTGAAGTAGACACAGACGTAGACACAGATTCAATGTCCAATAAGCGCTGCGTACGTGGACTAACCCGGCTATACGTTGGAATATAATTTCAACTCATGGGCCGGAGTCTATTTGTAGGTGCGAACCTTCTGTTTCCAGCGTCTCCGCCATCTTAAAGACCCCATATTCTCTACGATTTGGGTAATCGTAGTTACAGGAATCGAAAAGATCCTGTATTCCTGTGTCTACCAATTGCACACAGGTGACCAGGAGACAACTCGATTGCTTGAACATCTCAGTGAGGAAAGCTGATATGGCTATACAACGGAGCCCCACTGCGCAGCGTGTCTTTCTGGGGGACTTTAACGCCCATCATGAAGATTGGCTGTTCCCATACCAGAAGACGGACCATGAGAAGCGTGGAAGTATGCGGTGTCACTTGGACTCTCCCAGTTGATTAAGCAAGCAACAAAGGTAGTCGATGTAGACGGTCACACAGCTAATTGTCTGGACTTTCTGCTGACAACTGATCCAGACAGATATAACATCTAGGTTTCATCCCCATTGGGTAGCTCTGACAACTGTCTGGTGTAAACTATATGTCTTTTTATCCACCATTTAACGACTCTATTGGTGTTAGACGAGTATGGCCACACAAGTCAGCAGATTGGGATGAGATGCGACTCTTTTTTGCATCCTTTCCTTGGCGGCAGGTCTG
The DNA here is from genome assembly GCA_951802675.2 of Boloria euphrosyne. Classification (NCBI taxonomy): domain Eukaryota; kingdom Metazoa; phylum Arthropoda; class Insecta; order Lepidoptera; family Nymphalidae; genus Boloria; species Boloria euphrosyne. Next base: position 652,328 of record OX637893.1, read on the forward strand.
CTTCTTTTCTCCCGATCTGTCTAAATGTGCGGTTGTTATAACTGATGTGGTACAAGTGATAGAATACTTTATCCCATGCACCGATGTATCCGTTGATGGCAAAGCTCGCCCATGGTTTAATTCCGAATGCACCTTTTACATGGTTCACTATACCTATTATAAATATTAACATCCATGACTTGAGTACAAACATATATGCATGGCTTTTTGTAGGGGCACACGGGGGCACGCCGTGTCCCCAAAGGAATTATCGAAAATATCAAAAAATAGCTAGAAAAATTGAAAGAATATGAAAAAAATATTAGTAAAAAATTCAAAACACAGTATCGAGGGTTGGGGGAGTGTGAACAAAAATTTTGGACTTACTACTTTCGAGAATTAGCGTGCCCCAAAAAAAGTGACAAAAAAGGTAACTTTAATGTTTAGAGCATATATTATCCTTCAACTTATTCACGTTTAAATAATGAAATCTCAATAACGTTCAAACAAATCGTGGTCCTTGTATTTACTCTGCAGAAGACAGTTTTTTGCGTTGATTTCAAAAACGAAGATTTTTTTCTAAGATTTCTAAGCATCTGTAGATAAATTACATATTTTCGGCTCTTTCAAAGTAAAATATGTATTAATGCCTATACAATTGATATTTAAGGGTTAATAACTCTGTTTTAAAAAACAATTCAATAAATTGGTAGTTTGGGCAAATAAGCACAGAGATGACGTAAAGAGGATCATGTATTAAATGTAATATAAGGCCACCGAGGAAAGCTTGCAAAAAACTGCATTTACGTGAAAAATAGTGAAGTAGAATCAAGAATATAATTTCACAATTAAAATATCGTGTAACACAAAAGTGGTCAAAAGAGTTAAAGAGGTCGTTAATAAGCCTTTTCTAAAAAGCATTTTACCTAAAAGAATAGTTAAAATCCTTTATAATTTCTACATTTGTAGATCAAAATAGCCTAGTTCTAGCTCGCAAGGCACAAAGCGACACAAGTAGTTCCTTACGTCACTTCCTCATTACATACGCTACTTACTTTTTGACTCCAGCATTTAGAAACCTGACTTTTTGTAGTTAAAAACTTAATTTAGATCGCGTGGTTAAGCTTTAACTTGTCGTTTCTTACTAATTGCCTTCTTCAAAAATGTTAATTATAGAAATCCTTAACTGCTTTTAAGAGTTAATTATGGGGTAAGTGCGGTCAAAGGTTTAACAGTTTTACTTCCGATATAGTGAATGTCATTGCTTGCTTCTTAGAAGATCGTAGGTTCTATTGTAAAATAATTTAACTGTGGCAAGGAATAATCTTCAGTTACTTGACGATAGTAATTAGGTCCCATCGAGCTTACGAATATTTGATAGTGGTACTCTTTAATGGATACCATGTTCTTAGGCGAATAGCATTTTTTAATTTAATTCATACTGGATTTTTAATTCTATTGATGATATTATATTAATTTTGAGTGCAGTGAGTTAGCTACAAAATATATTATGTACATTTTAACTAAAGTCAATTCAATTAATCAGGCTATTATTGGCGTTTTCTCTAGTAAAAATTAGATTTAGTAACCCAAAAGTTCTACTGTAAAGCTTTTAAAATAAAGCTCAGGGTCCTAAAATGTACTTTTACTTTAAAAAATACGAGATTTAATATACGACAGTTGAGTTTCTTTAAAAAGTGGCCTTTCTATTAACTTATTTAGGGGAATTACTGAATATATTTTGGTAAAATCTATCCATCAATAACAATTAAATTCAGAGTACAATATGTACATATATATCTACATTAATATGTATGTATGTATGTAAATACACTATACAGTAAATATCAAATATGTCAAAGAGGTAGAGGTTCTGAGGTGAAGTGACGTCATATACTCGTAGTACAAGAATATAGGTCAAGATTTACATAGTCTATCTTTTCTCTATTTTTTGTGTTAAACATCTTAGCTACGTTGATTTTGCTTCATCGATTATAACAACAAAGCGCGAGATCTGCAGTATTGGAATAACCTATAGTGTATCGTAGGTTTGGTCCCGAGTCTGGAAAATAAATGTAAATAGCAGTACATTAATATTTTAATTTATATAAGAAGTAGATAAATCAAATTTCAGTACTTACATTTCTATAATATGTAAATATAAACACAAAATAAGTATTTATGTAATAAATTTCAAATAAAATGACTTGTTCTGAAGCAAAATCGGTTCTAAAACAGCCAATATGTGTATATTGTATACATTTACAGCGCACCCGCAATAAAGATGATATTCGGTACTAGTATCTCTGAAATGTGGAAATGAATTCAGTGCCAGGGTTGTGCTAAAGCTTGTTTATTTCTCACTTTTCCCATAACTTATGGTGAAGATATTCGAGAGCTTTATGTTACTCTGCTGAGATTGTCAATTTAGTAAATCTAGGTCAATCTCGTTGCGGCAAAAGTTATGACACTTTTTTTGGTTTAATAAACATAAAATTATTTCTAAGTGATTATTTAAAGGCAATTTATCTTAATATGTAGAACCGAATGGTCAGTCACTCACTCATCACGAAATATCGAAAATGTTTTTTGTTTGACGAATAAAGATGAAATTTAGCAGGTAGGTAGTTTATAGCTAGAAGACGTCTGCTAAGAACAGATTTTGCGACAGGACCGGATTTGTTTTTTTTTTTTTTTTATGGGACAAAGGGGGCAAACGGGCAGGAGGCTCACCTGATGGTAAGTGATCACCTCCGCCCATGGACATCTGCAACACCACAGGGCTTGCAGATGCGTTGCCGGCCTTTCGGGAAAGGGAGGGAGGGAGGAGGGAGAAGGACGGGAGTAGGGATGGGGAGTGGGCCTCCCGGACTCTCACTCACCGGACGAAACGCGACAGCATAGCTGCCACTTCACGCCGGTCTCCTGTGAGAGAGTGGTACTTTACGGGGCGTGCCGGCCCATTCGGCTGCTACCCGAAGGTAACAAGCATGGCACTACCACTTGCAATCTATTTATATATGGACGAGCGATTCACCCCCATTTCACTCGGGTTCATTCGAATACTTTTTAGTGAGCGGTATTGATTTAATATTTTTCACAAAAAAAAAACATATTTTCTATGGTTACCCAAATAACCAGCTACCGTCATAACCATTTTCATCAAAATTTATCCATCGGTTTTCCATGATGCGATCACAAACACATAAAACTCATAAAACATTCGGATTCAGTATCGATTATAATGCTATTTCCATAAGATTTTCCAAAAAATATTTAATGTACAGATGAGACTCAATATTTTAATATTTATAGATAGACAACTTAGAACATCTCCGGCCAGTTCCCAACCCCTCAACCGCCACTACAAAATACTTTCTATTTTCGGCTGTCCACCCCTGAATAGGGATGAAGAGGCACCCCACATTGTCGGAGACCTGAAAGAATGTTAGTTAATTAAAAATAAGCGAGATACCGAGCTCGCTTTGAACATCTGAGATGAGAGGCCGTTAAGAGGAAAATGTTTTTGTATGAGCTCGCTTTAAATTTGGTTTGCTAATGTTGGGTGAGATTTAAACACTTGCTTCCTGACTTTACTTGGACGGTTATTTATCCTAGTGCTTGTCATATTTTTCGCGTGTTTCTATTCGTATATACGCCACAAACATACATTGGCCTTTATTTTTGTATAATGACCGTTTGATTTAGTCGCAAATTTAATTTGATTATTAATTTTCCAAGTTTCAGCAATCACGGTCACGGGAGAGATAGTCTTAACAAAAAATGCAAAAAATCAGAATAGATACTTTCGTATACATTTCAAATATTCAAAAAATAAACTTGTAATAATGGCCTAATTCTATGAAGCAAATCTGGGGAAACGTAACATAAAAAGTTTTTAAAGCAGATGTAAAAAATGTTCATTATTCGCCAATTTGTCAAACTCAATTGCCAGATTTTACATAATATATGACATTAAGAACTTGCTTAAAATATAAAAGTTTGTAGTGCTGTGCCAGCGGTTGCGAGTTCGACTCTCACTAGGGCATTCATTTGTTGAGCACTAATGCTTGTACTCCAGTCATTGGTGTTTATATTTATAATATATACATTATATTTGTCATGTGTAATTTGTATGTGGTATAGTATATCAACTATCAGGTATCCGTAACACAAGCCTCGTAGCTTGGCACGGAATTAGATGGAGCTCTGTGTAATAATGTCCCACCATACTATTTATTGTTTATTTAAGTCATCTAAATATAAAAGAAAGTTATAGTCGATCTTTACACAGCAATGGACGTACGTAATAACAAAAAACCAACCCATTTATAACATAAGTAAGAACATTACTAGGCATTAGAAATTTTGATTGAATTTAGAAAACTTCTGCGTTTCACAATTCCGCCTAATGGCCCCATTAATGGCACTAGTGTTCAAACGCACTAATAAAATTTCCTCCGAATACTCTGTCAAAGGCTTCGATAATTTCGTAATAACTCACCGTACGGCGCCGTTAAAGGAAGATTCGATTATATCAAATTATATTTACTTGTACAGTTGCCATTTTTTGAACAACACCCTTTTTTGATCATAAGCTATAAGTAAATTGTAGGGAAATCTTTGTTAAATTTAAAGTGTTCGTTCAATGGTTGAAATTCTACCATGTCATTTTTTATCGATAGTACTAAAGCTCTTCAAAGAATATTAATCTCAAAATAGATAAAATGGTAGACAAATGGCTCCTCCATTTGTCAACCAATTTCCTCAAAAAAGGTAATTGTGATATCTTAGGATTTAACATTATCTACAACTAAATTATCTAGATGCATATGTACAAAAACTTATTTATTCTCACTTACACTTGCAAGAACACTCAGTTACAACCAACAAAAATATAGTGTTGCCACCTAGAGTCATATTTTTATCCTTAATTTTTAAATTTCTAATAGTATGTATCTTAATGATTCTACTGGATATCTTTTATTAATTATTTTAATGTGTAATTATGATAATTTCATGAAAGCAAACCATCCAAACGGGTGGAACGGAATTTTTAAATTAATAAATTTTTGTATTGCTTCTTCTTGCTTCTTCCTTATTAAAATTGTAAAATTTTATAAATGAGTTCTTATATTACAGTATCTTACATCATATTTTTATAGCAATTTCGAGTATATTAGAAAATTTATTATGTTTTCTGTTTATCTTGTGTTCAGCCTGACCTAAGAAGAAAATAGAATTGTAAGTTTTAAATTTACACGTAGAGCCGCGATCAACACTTAGTATTTTATTTATATATATCTCCATTATACAAAGAAAGACAGAACATATTTTACATATGTAAAACCAATACGCTTTCACAATTCGCTTCGTGACGCTACGTGATCTTATTACGTGCATCGACTTGGCCCCGTTTTTAAATTCCTTCTTATATTAAATAAGGGTATTTTTGAATTAAATTTGTTATTTCTTCGAATTTACTCGAGATATTCCACATTTGAGAACTTTTGTTATTCTTTTTTCTAATTCTATAAAACTTGCGAAAGTACGAGTATTAAAGCTTTAACGGCGAATAACGTTGGCGAAATATATATTAGGTTTTGCCCGCAGTTCTGCTCGCATCGTTAATTTATGTACTCCTACAATGTTTCTAAAGTATAAAGGGTATAATAAACTCTTGAAACAACTATCCTTTATTATTATCTGTATATAAAACAGTCATTTATTTCTATACTAATACAATTGTGATTACAATTTCTCTATACAAAGAATACATTTCGTTTCACGTTAGTCGAAACTTAAAGTAAAATTTATAACCAAAGCTACATTTCAACCGAAAATAACAGAAAGCTAAACGAAATTTTATTAGAATAGCCCAATAACTTAACAAGAACGGTCGAACACGCATATATATATTTTACTCGAATAAAGCCTTTTAGTTTTAATATTTAGGGGTGGGTTTCGTGAAAACGGCAAAGCAGTTATAATTTATTATCTGGAATATGAGCTGAGCAAGTCGTAAAATTAAAAAGGGTTGCCTTTAGACCGTCGATGTAGAGTTAACCGAACTTTGTATGCTAGTGAGGCCAGTTTTTCCGTAATATGACTATTGAAAATATGGAAATAGTTTTTTTTTAAATATAAGGCTTAGGAAAGATTTTTACAGTACGATATACATGTTATGCTAATAGAAATCAAAAATGTTTGAGAATGTCAAATGATATTAGATTTAAGTTAAACTACTCTAATGAGATTTAAAAAATGCTAAATTTCTGAAGCAATCTCACTGGAGAGACTAAGGTTTTGGAGGTCTTGAAGGTCTCTCAGTAACCATTATCACAGTAAAGCATTCGAAACGTTAGGAAGCAAATATCAAAAAATCCGCGAAAAAGAATTGAATGAATAGTTTTATTCAATATTATGTTTTATGTTCTTATGTTGGTTTATGTTTCTTACACTCTTCCGATATATTTCTTTTTATTTTTTGGTATTTTACGAGTATAAGTCTGATTGAAAAATGGAGGTAGAAGTCATCTCATTCCGTTTCCTTTAAAAATTGTAAGAGAGACATGCAATTACACAATATAAGGCAAAACGAAATAGCACAAACAAACAAATGAAAATATTAAGTTTAATTGAAAAACTTCGTACAGTTATTATAATATCGAACCACGAACGACGCGACAGACTGAGTCGGTTCATTTGTCAGGATTTACAATTACTAGAGTTATGTTTAATGTCACTCCATTTAGTTCATGCTCATTTGGTAACATCGTCTTTAATTTCTTGATTTCGTTTGAAATTAAAATTAAATGAATGAATAAGTTAGTTTATTTTTTATTAGATATTTTAATTTAACAGCCTATTTATAGCAATGTTTTAAGTACGAGTAAAATTATAGTATGGGGAGCACAAATAGCCTATCTGTACCGAAGATGCAATTTGTATCCCTATCAAAATCTCATCAAAATTTGTTCAGTAGTCTAAGGGAAAGGAAAGGAATTGTTCTAACTTATTAATTAATAGTATTTACGAATTATTTATGAAGAGTTAGTTAAAATATGTATTAAGGCTGAAGTAAGTTATTAGCTAATAAATCATGAACGAGTGTGTATCAATCCATATTCAATATTTTTGTAAGTAATTTTACGTCTTATACTTTGTAACGAGAAGAGATGTAATAAAGTGTTCTGTAATTATTCCACTTCCGATGCAAGGGCGGCGCCCTACAATTAAAACTTCGAGGGCGGCGCTAGTTATAAAGTATTTCGTAGGGTCTTTTGATATCGTGAACATATTTCTATTGTATATACGTATAGGTAATAAGTAATATAGTATACTCGCAATATGAGGATGATGTTAAATACTGCCTTCAGAACCTCATACTCATCACAGAAATGAATGCCTCCAGTGGGGCTCGAACTGACCAAACGTGTCGTGTCGAAAGGTGTTTTCCACACCGCCTTTCTAACTCCAGGCAAACACCAAATATTTGTACTTTGCCCAAAACCGAATCTTAACCCGTAAAAACCTCTAGACCAAAAAGATAGTGTAAATATAGAGGCTATAAAGATATATAAGAAATAAATACAAATAGCTTGACACAGCAAACTATTTATTGTTAAGTGCGTCACAACTTTACACCAGCCTACAAACACTATTAGTGCGTGTAAACACTTAACACGTTTTTGTAAACGGCAGAAGGACCGGCGAATTGACATGAATTGTACGTAAGATGTTTCTAATAGCTCAACGTTTGGAATAGAACTTCACACATTCAGTGGATAAATCTAAGTTCTTTATTTACATTTACTTTTTATACCACTTTATAATATTTAACCGACATCAATAAAGAAGGACGTGTGTTTACAAAATGGTTTTCTTTAATTCATTTTTAAAAGGGTCGTCTTATACAAATTGAAAAAAATTGGTGCGTATACTTTTTTTTACACATAATTGAAGTCAATCTTTAAAACAACAACTTCCCCTCCGGGAAAATTATTTGCCCAATGTATTAACGTAACCTTCAGTCACTCCTTAAGAAGCTTTTCTTCAAAGAAAAATCAAATATTAATACTAATTACAATTTAAGAAAAAAATCACACTTTATTTTATACTCTAGACATATTCAGTTTAATGTCTAAATAGAGAGCAATGTATTACGAAAAGAATTACAACAAAATTTAGTGCTTATATTCTAGTGTTTCCACTGAAACTACACAACCTATTTTGCTATCAGATAATGAAGCATTAAAATTGTACATAAATCATTGTTAAAATTGATTCAGTAATTTCAGAGTTTCTCTATACAAATAAACAAAATTTCCTCTTGATATTTGTGTAGATTAATAATTATTGAAGGAGGATAATTGAAACAAAATATTAATTACAGCTTATTCTATAGATGTAACATATCATTTTCTCTATCACAGCTTTAAATAACTGATGGAGTATCAAATTAACTATTGAATATAGTTAGTAAAGCTTCAGTTCGTTACTTAATTGAGCTTTTCATGTTTTATAAACTTTCTAGTTATAAGCATTTAATTTGTCAATACTAACATTATAGTAGAAGAGACTTTGAATTTTCAAGTATCCTGAATAGTTTTAAGTCATTTGTTAACAAGTTTATTAAATATGAATGCCTTTTAGGTTATATTTTTGGTAAAAATATGATTTGCGTTTTCGTCTAAACTGTCTAGCTGTTACTGTCCAATTGCATAAACGTATATAGGACTCGTATCTACGACCTCTGACTTTGTGATTTTTAACACGCTGCCAGGCAGCTATTTGCTACCTTATAAATATAAATAAAAATGTTGGGACATTATTACAACAGCACCATCTAGTTCCGCAGTAAGCTACGTAACGTGCTTGCGTTGCGGATACCAGATAGCTGATATACTACACATATAAATTTTAAATACATACATATTATAAATATAAACACCCATGACTGGAGTACAAACATTCGTGACTAGCAAATGAATGCCCCCAGCGGGACTCGAACCCGCGACCGCTGGCGCAGAAAGTGGGGTCACTACCAACTGAGCCAAACGTGTTGTTAAACAACAATGAAAAAACATGAAAATATAGCATAAATAGGCCAATTATTTCATCTATAACACAAATTGTAGTAAATTGAACAGCTCCTGTAATAGAGCTCGCGTGAGCTCGCCGGGCATTAAACTTTCAGTCCTGACGTGAACGACGTGAACGACGTGAATGACGTGATGATTCAATAATGATATCGGTTAGAAATACAATTATATTCCACTACCAACTATATCAGGTCCGTCGGCTTAAAATATTAATGATACCTCACGTACATTAGAGGACTCGTATTAAATCAAATATATAATATCAAAGTGCATGTAATTTTAATAGACTTTTAAAAGCTCCTTTGCATCGTAAATTTTTACAACAAAATATTTTTTTATCGCGTTTTTAATTGATTTTTTTCATTTATGAGTAAGGTTTTACTAGCAGTTTACACCACAATTACATTTAAAAATATAGAAACAAATATATTGTGACATTAACACACAGCGCCATCTAGGTCCATGGTTAGCTACGAGGCTTGTGTTACGGATACCAGATAGTTGATACACTACACAATACACATATATAAATTTAATTACATTCGTACTCATCTCTAGCGGGACTCGAACCCGTGACTCGCATAGCAGTGGCGGTTACTTTAAACAAAGCCGTACGTGCCGTCAACTGAAATGATTGTGTAAGTTGGTATGTCTGTTTGTCACTACTTCACGTTGAAATGGCGCGATAAATACGGATGAAATTTAATTCACAAATAAACTGTAGTCTAGCTAGAGTAACACTTAGGCTACAATTAGTTTTAAATTTGCAAAATCTGTCCTTTAAAGTTTAATACATATGAAATCAGTCCGCCAACACGCACTAGGCCAGCGCGGTGGACTATGGCCTGATCCCCTTCGTACTGAGGGAGGCCCGTGCCCAGCAGTGGGACGATAAAAAAGGGCTGAAGAAGACTACTACATATGAAACGTTCATATTTCAATTCTGATATTGAATTATAACGAATTATTTACATTAATAATAATAATTAATCAAAAGCTTTAAACAAGCAAAGCTCGCGTAAACAAACCTTCATTGATACATCGACATTCAATTAATTTCGAATGTTTCGATAATATTTACACATAGCGTTATTTATATAAGAGATATGAATATATTAGGTTTTTGGGTACATTTTGATTTATTTGCTTTATTTTGTTTGTATACTTATATCGCTTATGGAAATCTGTAGTGGTGTTATAACACTAGCTGCCGTATGCAAGATTGCTCGCGAATGTATTTAAATTAAAAAATAATATTGTCTTAAATATTTTTTTAAATATATTGGGACATTATTACAACAGCGCCATCTAGTTCCGTGGTAAGCTACGAGGCTTGTGTTACGGATACCAGATACTTGATACACTACACATATACAATTTAAATACATACATATTATATACTCATGACTGGAGTACAAACACAAGAAACCTGTACTACTAGTTAAACTTATCGGACGCTCTCGAGCGCAATCAGAGTGAGTCACTTTATATAATAACATAATTTATATATAATATTATATACATAATACTAGCGACTCACCCTCGCTTCGCTCGGGTTCGTCCCCAGGTGTAACCTCTTTAGAACAGTTTTAAAATGACGTAATTTCCATATTGTGGAAGATGAATAGGAAAGAGGATGTTAGAGTGGGGAGAAAACTATAAAAGTCGATGCATAACCGGCATCGGGGGGTAGTTGTATCTTGACGCTTGTCGTAGTAGCATTATTAGGTTGTTACTCTGCCGGTTTGTTTCTAAAAATATCATTGTTGGTAGATTAGTTGTCTTTTCAGTTAGTTAAATTGTGTTTTAGCCTTTTCAGATACTTAAAGTAAATTGAGGTCGATTTAGTATGCTTGTGTTTTTAAAGAAAGCTCACTTCTGGTCTAAATTCACAAGATCAGAAGTGGGATAGGTCCTGTTTCGCCCACAACTTTTGTTAGCGTGTGGTATTTGTCGGCTGTTTTTGTTTAAAAGTTTTTATCGGAGGGTATCGTGATTTTGGTGTATTTTCATTGATTTTGGTAATTCGTGTTTTGTGTTGGTCGCTGTGTATAGTTTAGTTTTGTTTTGGTGGTCAGTCTTAAATTAGTAAATTAGTTTACTTGAATTAACGGTTATTTTTAGATCGATCGTATTTTTATTTTTGTCAGACAACCAGCGAAATCGCAGTGAAAGTCGCCGATGTAGATTGTAGTCCTCGGCATGAGCGTGGCGGTAGTCGCGATCTGTGTTATAGTAGGTGCTGTGCTTTATGCCAGGCCTTTATAGAAATGTTAATTGTAAAAATGTTTTTTTTACTGTTTATGTAAAAGATGCTTATTTTGTGTTTTCGTATTGGGGTTGACACATTCAAGGGAAGATGTATCTTGCGGTTGGGGATAGCATGTCTCGCAGGTCTTTGTATTCGGGTATGCTGTCCTGGCCGACAGGTGCACTTCAAGTGGGGTACGGTTTCATATTATTGGATGCTGTCTTGGAGTGCGCTCGGACATGCGATCCTAGTATATGGAACATACCTTGTGTAGCTTAAGATTAATGTGTGTGAGCTCGGACAGTGTCTTGGAGGTTACTCAGACATGTCGTCCTGGAGCAGTGATCATACTATGTGTTGACCGTTGCATATGTTTTTGCAGCAAACATTAAACGTATATTTGGGGGTAGGTTGGATTGAAACACGCTTTTATAGGTACTGATTTACACACGCAAAGCTATGACATGGTTCTCTGGCGAGTCGTGAGGGTGCACTCCCCCGACGGGTCCTGCCCCGGGTAATTGGTACAGATATCTGTTTGTTTTACATCCACTGTGCTTAGGTTATGCTAGGTAACGTATATTTGTGGTTAGGTTGGGTTGAAACATACTTTTATAGGTACTGATTTACACACGCAAAGCTATGACATGGTTCTCTGGCGAGTCGTGAGGGCGCACTCCCCCGACGGGTCCTGCCCCGGGTAATTGGTACAGATATCTGTTTGTTTCACATCCATTGTGTTTAGGTTATGCTAGGTGAGCTTAGCCCACGAATGAATCAAATTGAAACCTTCATATAGACATGCAAGTTTTGGAAATGCACTTTATGTTTTTTTTTGTCTGGTGATTTTATTGTTATATACGGCAGCAGATGATGAGAGTGTAATGTCTATAGCTCCTGGCGTCACTCAGGTTTTCGATGTCGAGGTTCTATCTGAACTCCAAGGTTAGAAGGTGAAGAAGCCCGAGGACGGTCTTCTGTCAGGAAAGGCCGTGTGGAAGATGAATAGGAAAGAGGATGTTAGAGTGGGGAGAAAACTATAAAAGTCGATGCATAACCGGCATCGGGGGGTAGTTGTATCTTGACGCTTGTCGTAGTAGCATTATTAGGTTGTTACTCTGCCGGTTTGTTTCTAAAAATATCATTGTTGGTAGATTAGTTGTCTTTTCAGTTAGTTAAATTGTGTTTTAGCCTTTTCAGATACTTAAAGTAAATTGAGGTCGATTTAGTATGCTTGTGTTTTTAAAGAAAGCTCACTTCTGGTCTAAATTCACAAGAATATATAATCGCGTAAGAAACGCTTTCATTCGACCGTTTTTTCTCCGATTCACTTTGCAAAACGGACTACCACGTAAAAGCCTTTTTACTTTACTTTTTTTTATATAACCTATGACACTCAGCAATAATGTGGCTTTCTATTGGTGAAAGAATTTTTAAAATCGGTTCAGTAGATCCCGAGATTACCCCTTACAATTTAACAAATATACAAACACACAAACTTTACTTCTTTATAATATTAGTATAGATAATAATCTTAATCGATCAGCAACTGCTGCACAAAATATTACTAACAAAATAGCCGATGTCTTGTCTTTTCTTTTCATCAAAATCCTCGTCAGCCTGAAAAGTAACAAGCACAATACTCAAATACATTTATATACATGGACAAACTCACTACTCATATTTAACAAGTCGGTTGAGCTCGTAAAAGCAAACAAAGCCCATAGTTTCAGCAGATGAAGCATCGCACGAAGCAATACACTTTACTCGCGCCATAAGTTTGCACGCGAGAATATCGTTTATGTGGTCGACGATGGCAGGAATTTTTTCACTACATTTAACTTTAAATACGAGTAGAGTCAACAAAAAAAATTACTTTGAATAGCTTAGAAGTGAAAATACTTATTATATACTAATCAGTTCTATTTTCAGGATTTTTCGCTGTTTACCAAATTACTGATGTTACGATGATGACGTTTTCTATTAAATTTTGAAAGACTAAATTAATATATTGGGATCATTAATATACAGCACTATCTAGATCAATGTTAAGCTATGAGGCTTATATTATTGATAGCAGATGCACTACATATACCATTTAAAAAAAAAAACTTTATAATTACAAACATCCTGACTGTTCATCACACATATAAATACCCCTAGCGAGACTCAAACCTGCGACCGCTGGCACAGTAAGTAGAGTAGCACACTACAAACTAACTCAAACTGTCGTATATGTTAGCTCAGCCAGAATAAGCCGCTAAAACCCTATAAAATTTGTACATTTATTATACATCAGTATTAATTTAATTTTATTTCTCACAAAACTTTTATGCTGCCATTACACGTCAGCCGACCCGAGCCTCCCCCAGCGTATTACACGGTCGGGCGCGTTCTCTACGCCGATACTGATGCGATTTACATTCACTTTCATTATCGCTCGCCTTCCATTTACTTTCTAGTCGTATCTCATTTGACACAAATTTAGGGTCTGATGTACATGTGTATACATACAGTGAAATGCGAGGCCTCGAGGAGGGCGGAGGCGGAGGGCGATAAATTTGTACTATATTAGATTTAAATTTTCTTTGAAATTACGTGTTTTTCCTTCCTTATATAAAAAAATATAGCGTACATTTATTAATCTATATCTAAATAAAATTGAAGTGTATTTTTGTATCGCAAATCAATTTTTTAATAAATGCATGGCTATTTACACAAATTTTAAATTTTCGTCCGTTAAGTACTCTTTCTTTAGCTCCCGCTGATTGTCTTCAATATTCTAAGGACAAAAAATTTACTGAAAATGCAAATGTAAGCATTCAGAGTTACACTATGCCATTTAAATATTTTTTTAATTACTATTAAGATAAATAAACTACTACTAAGTCACTAGGACTGAGACAGACGAACAAAAATTCTAAAAAATATAGATTATTTCAATGAATAAATTGTTATACAAAGCGTCAGAATTTTATTACATGTATAGATCGTAGCGTGTCAGTTTTCTAAAGCCTAATGCGCCTTTTAAAGTATATAAATGTAAAAATAAATACTAAAACTACATTATATTGTAATACTTATACATCTGTTAAGGGAAACTATGGAAGCGATGTAAAATAGAAAATAAATGAAATTAAAGTCTCTATCCTCGGGAAAATTTAAGTGTCGGTTCCATCAAGCCGGCAAATGAGTTGCTAACCGCGTTAGCGGCAATCTGCGATGACCCGCTCCTAGTAATTGTGTCTACATAAATAGCCGCATTTTATACATAATGTATGTATGTACATAGTGTCTTTAAATTACATACTTTAATATATAGTATATCATAAATTCTAAACTGGTTAAGAGCGAGTCGAACTTTATGTATTCAAATGTCTATACTAATATTATAAAGAGGAAAGATTTGTATTTTTGTATGCAACGAATAAAGTTAAAAACTAATGGACCGACTGATTTTAATGAAATTTTGTACACATGTAGTCTAAAGCCTCAGAAAGGACATAGGCTAGACTTTTTAAGGCGAACAAAAAGCTGTAAAGGGTTGAAATAGAGGATGAAAATTTGTATAAAAATTACGTCATTTATAAAGCTAGAAGCTTGAAACTTAATTTTTAGTCCTTTGATTAGATATAAATAAGTAAGACATTCAAAGTTTGTAAAAAAATTATAATATATATATGACGAACCCGAGCGAAGCGAGGGTGAGTCATTAGTGTTATATATTTTTGTAAATGATCAATCTGTATTCATTAAGTAGTGTAATTGTAAGTTAACCCTATTTTGTTTTGCTATTATACGTTCTATACAACTTATTGTTATCCATTTCAGCCCCTTAAGGGATGATTTTCTGGAAAAAAGTATTTTTCTTTATAATATTAGTATAGGTTTCTATCACCATTACACTAAATAAACTCATTTGAATGTCTAATCCAACGTGAAGTGTATCATTATTTTTTCTATAAATATATTGTTATCTTGTAAATCTTGAAGAAGAAGATGAATCCATAAGAAAAAAGAAGAAAGAAAAGAACATAAGCTCATGGATGTGAAATTGACTCTAGTAGGGAGTCCGTTCCTTGCGCGACTCCCTAATCGAGTCAGGTTGACTTCTTTGAGGCTTTCTCTACGTTGAAGAAGAGTAAAGAGAAGTTACAAGAAAAGTGTCAAGATTGATTTAGAAATAAGAAACATTTTATAATCTATTAGAAATATATGAAAATTATTGTAAATCTTACTTTTAAAACTCGCTATGGTTCGCCACAATTTTAAATAAAATTAAATTTTCGGATTTCCTTCCTGTTATTCTTAATTTGAGTGGGACGACATATTCTTAACTCAATACTTTAAATAGTGATTAATTTAACTAAAAATTAAATAGATTTTATTATTACTTCAAAATAAAATATTCAGGAAATTATAAATATGATCGTGAATATACCATGTTGATTAGTACCTTCTAGTTTTTAAGTTGGTAAAAAAATCGAATCCGTAGAAGGTTAGTAATGTTTTTGTTTTGCCTGTGCTTTTACACAGCAACTGAAATAATGGTTCGACGTAGTTTTTTGCAAGGAAAAATTTACTGCTTAGAGTGCATGTGTTCTCAGTGACACGCTCATTTGGAACACCAAGTGAAGTGTATTCGAATCCCGGATCTCGCACTCATTTTCATGTTCACCGTCATAACCAATAGTCTTATGGTGCAGGAAAACGTCACTAGGAAACTTGCATGTGAAAGTCTTTTGAAAGATATGACAAGTCCACCAACCTGCACTTATGATGAATAAAGACAACTTCGTGATGGCAACTGGAAACTATTAAAGGGCTTATATTATATTCAACTATTCATAATATTAATTCACTCCAAAAAGTAAAGGATTATGATCTATACATATAATGAAATTGTAACTGAGTCCAGTCTGTACATTACATATTTTAAAGAAAACTTATTGAAATAGTTACGATTATCAAAAGAGAGGCTGAATCTATCTGACGGCATCACGAGAAAAGCACTGAACAAATTGTGATGAAATTTAGTATGGTGATAGTTATCCGGATCATATAGGATATAGGATACTTTTTACGTTGGAAAAATATTTCATCTCTGAGAAATGTAGTATCTAGCCAACCCGAGCGGAGTAAGAGGGAGTCGCTAGTTATTAGTAAACTAGCGAACCCGGCCCTCTTTGCTGGGCGTAAGTTAAAATAAATTAAACGGTTTTTATATTTTTTGTAATAAAATAAAGTAACCTAAGTTACTCCTTATAATATTAGCTATCTGCGAGTGAAAGTCCCGTCAAAATCGGTCCAGCCGTTCCAGAGAGAACAAAAATTTTAAAAATTGATTTTTTAATCTATCGTATATACTTTCATAAGCATTTAATAAAAAGCTGTTTATTTGGAATTAAACACAGACATTTCAATTTTATTTATATTTACTGATTAAAATAAGCTACTGGTA
This sequence comes from Boloria euphrosyne, assembly GCA_951802675.2. NCBI lineage: Eukaryota > Metazoa > Arthropoda > Insecta > Lepidoptera > Nymphalidae > Boloria > Boloria euphrosyne. The sequence goes on from OX637893.1 coordinate 669,123, forward strand.
TGAATTGGTTGAGAGACGCATTTCGTATCCTTAGATACCGACGACACGTTTGGCTCAGTTGGTAGCGACCCTACTTTCTGCGCCAGCGGTCGCGGGTTCGAGTCCCGCGGGGGGCATTCATTTGTTCAGCACGAATGTTTGTACTCCAGTCATGGGTGTTTATATTTATAATATGTATGTATTTAAAATTATAAGTGTAGGATATCAACTATCTGGTATCCGTAACACAAGCCTCGTAGCTTATTACGGAACTAGATGGTGCTGTTGTAATAATGTCCCAACATATTTATATATTTATTCTAAGCGAAGTGTGTTCTTATTAGTGCTGTATATGTAAAGCCTCATATTTCATATCTATTTATTTAGTTAATCCCTCGGCTTGTCCCGAAACATAAATAACCACGGTTCAAATTAAATTTTATTACGGTTTACGTATAATTAAAGTTAATTGGGTTATATTTTTAGCGTGTACTTTATTACATGGATGAGATCATTTATTTAGCCATTGCTTCTAACGAAATGTAAATAATAAATGTATTCAATTTGTAATAAGTTTAAATAACTTGAATATAATCATAACTATGAATCCGTCCCGGCGTTGTCTGCTCTTTTTAATTTGTATGTAAAAACACATATTATAAATGATATTTTTTAAGTTAAAATACAATATATATATATATATATATATATATATATATATATATATATATATATATATATATATATATATATATATATATATAAACCTTGTGTCACAGTGTTTGTGATCGAACTCCTCTGAATCGGCTTGACTGATTTTTATGATTTTTTTCTGTGTATACTTGATAGCTCTGAGAATGGATCGAAGGCTATTTTTTATTCCCCTATATGAGAAGGGTGGTCCTCTTCTGATTTTTTTTTATTTTTAGGCAAAATTTTATTTTTTTAGATTTGGCATCAAATAATACCTAACCCTAAGTTTTCATCCTTCTACCAAAGCCGGAGCCGCGGGAATTGCTTGTAGTCCATAAATTTCTCCTCCGAAATCTTTAACTACCAAATATTTAAATCAAAACTAATAGAACATTATAGAATATCCTTACATAAATTTTCAGTTTTAGATTAGCCTTTTTTTTCAATTCATTTCAAACATATTAAGCTTAAATTGCCTTGAACGGACATCGAACCCCAATCTTCCGTAGTATTTAACAATTAGTGCCAGAAATTTTTACAGGGACAAACAAGATAAAAGAATATACTTTTAAGTTTATTTTCTGCAAAACTTTATTTCTTTTTAATTATTATAAGAAGAATGGCAACGACGACACTTTATATTGTCCCGCAAAAGCTCTTATTTAGACCTAATGAGGTCGCTGGGGCATAGAGGTTATTGTTCAAATTAAAATAAAACTTAAGTGTTATTATATTCCATGCAAATTTAAAATGCAAAGAAAATTATATTATCTCATGTAATTCTGATAAAAGATTAAACTTCATGTGCAGTCCGCCAACACGCACTCGGTCAGTTTGCTGGACTATGGCCTGATCCCCCTCGTTTTGAAAGGAGGCCCGCGCCTCGTGTGATTTTAATAAAAGCGGAATACCTTATGTAGTTCTCTAGTATGTACCGAATAATGTATCATTACATAAATCTCTTTTTCTTTAATCTTCTTTTATATAAAAATTTCATGTCACAGTGTTTGTTTTCGAACTCGTCCGAAACGGCTTGACCGATTTTTATGATTTTTTTTCTGTATAGTTGGTAGCTCTGAGAATTTGCTATCAGGCTATTTTTTAATTCCTTAGGCAATAAGGGCCAATTGGCCCTCTCCAGACTTTTATTTTTTTATTTTTAGACCAAATTACTATTTTTTATTTTTTTTATGGTTCTGCATCAAAAACTACATGTAACCCTAAATCTTGATTCGTCTATCACCAATCCCTATTTTTAATAGTGATTAAAACGCGGGCGGAACCGCGGGTATTTCTAGTGTTATATATATTTTTTAATTATGTGAAACTTTTAATAACAAAGGAAAAAAATCATTATAATTTGGAAAAATCATTATAATTGAGACCACGATATGACGTGCCTCCAATCTCTTTAAAACCCTACATTCAACAATTTAAACAAGGCAAATTATTTGTCGAAAATCTTTTACCATTATTAAAAACTAATGAAGTCACTTGAGACAACATTTAAAAAATGGCAAAGATATTAATATATGTACAGAGTCTCCGCCGTCGCAGTGTCGTGATCGAAGCCGGCTTTAGGAAGAACGTAATTTACTTATAATTAAGCTGCTTATGTCTAAACGGGGATGGCGACTCATTAAAATTGAATATATAAGAACATTTATATGTTTTTTAAACGTCAGTTTATATTTTGTGGCTTAACAACAGTTACTCGTGTGTTATCGGGTCGGGGGGGTTTTATTGAAATAAAATAATTAAAAGGGCGGCTATAACAGTACACTTTATTTTATAACAACGCAAAAAAGACGCTTTGACACTTAAATTATCGATCTTTCATTTTATTATAATGATGATGCATTATTACACTGTAATAACACGCATGTTGTACAGTGTACACTATACATTTCTTAGAAGGATATATTTAAGAAAAAAAAACCTTCTGAAAAGGACATCGAAACAAACAACTCTCTTTTGAATGATATTTTTGTAAGTGTAACCCTTAGTTTACATGATTACTTTCCTACTTTGACAAAATAATTTGTCTTTCTAATCTGCCTTTTCTTAAGTATTTTTTCTAATTCATCAGTGTATATTCAACCCTATGCCTACTAATAAGCCTGTTATTAATGCGAGGGTATTCCATATTTCTCGGAAAGTAAGCGAGATATCGAAAAAAAATCTTATATTTCCTCTTATTTTGTCAAGATCTATATTAAATCCACCTTCAAATCGTAACACCGTGGGAACCGTAATCCCGTAACGTTAATATTAATCGCAAGTTCTGTTACATAAAATTAAAAAATATATAAATTTATATATTTGTGTTCATGTATGGTCAACACAAATTGAGCACTAAATTAATGCTAAATTGATTTGATGCTGTGTTACGCGGTTAGCGGTTTAGAAACAGACGCTGCTAGCATAATCAATTAAAGGAAGCAGTTTTTCTAGTTTTTGATCAATCGACTGCAGCGTAAAATTTAATTTTGCAGCACTAAATTGGCACTAAATGAGCTCTTAATTACTGCAAAATTTTAGTTTTTAGAATTTTTTCTGTCCCTCTATCCGTCTGTGACCGCATCACGAGAAGACCTCTAAATAGAATTTGAAGATATTGATATGAGCTAGTAATCCACTTAATTACTTTTTACTGCGGAAAAATATGTCATTTCTGAAAAATCTAACGGTTAAAGTACTTAGTTTAAGTTAAAAAGCCATCTAAAGATGCGAACGAAGCAAGGGTAGGTCGCTAGTTAAGTATATGTATTAATATCGCAAACCATATTAGTTTGTTATTAATTTATAATATTAACAGGGAACAGATGTGTAAAGCGTGGAGAAATTGGAAATCATGAGGAAATCCGGTGGGAAATTACGCTCGTGTAAGAGACGCCAGTTTACTTTATATTATTGTATAAGAGGCCTTTGTTTTTTGTTCGGACGTAAAAATGTATGTAACGTACAGTTTTCTATTTTCATTTAATATCTCTCTCTCTCTTTCTGACCAACGAAGTTGGTACTTGAAACAGTTATATTTTTGTGTGAATATTAGAGATTTACCGAATGTATAAACTGATGTAAATATATAAGAAAATTATGTTATATACTCGCTTCGCTTCGGTTCGTCCATTGGTCGGTTTTAACGATTATTTGAGATTTCTAAGAAATAAAACATTTTCCAGCAGTAAAATGTATCCTATAGTAAGTTGGATGACCTGGATGACCAGCTATAATAATAACAAATGTCATCAAAATCTGTCCAGTAGTTTGTTTGTGATAGATTTCCAGACAAACAAACAGGCAGCTTATAAAACTTTTTAAAACCATAGATTCGGCCTCTGCATCGATAACGACTACTTCAATAAGATTTCTCCAAATATATTTCATGTAAAATACTTCTAGAATTTAAAAAAGAATTCATGTCTATCATAAATTTCCTTGAATGTAGAGTTACACGCAATGTGACTGAACACGTAAAGCTATAAATAACAACAACGAAAACGTAAGAAATCGTAAATTCTTACTAGTTATGATCTGGTCTCTATATATTTCATGCATTTTTTACTCCGGCGCGTCGACATTTTTTTCTACTATTCTGAATTAGTGCTTGACTACGTTCCACCTGATGGTAAGTGGTAACGCAGTCGTAGATGGTAAGTCGCACCAATTCAGTAGCCACCTATTCACTCTAGCCTTGAAGACATATTATACTGTATTCGGACGGAAACACCAGAGAAGGCAGGTTGTTCCAATCCGTACGCACGTATAATAAATGACAAAGTGAAATGCTTGAACTTTGTCCTTCTTTATATTCATAATCTGCTATTTCTATAATAAAATTGTATTGGAGTCAAATCTGTATATTAAATATTTTTTGAAAAGTCTCACTGAAATAGTCCATATTGATTATTATCGAGACCAAATCCATTTTTTTATAATATGTGTCTATCTGTGAATGCATTTTGAGAAAACCGTTGAATATATTTGATGGTATTTGGTATAATGATAGTTAGTTATTCGCGTCAACATGTAGGATACTTTTTACTGCGGGGAAATATTTCATTTCTAAGAAATCTACATTAACACATAATACGTATCTAGGAACGACCCGAGTAAAGCAAGGGTGAGTCTGTAGTACATAAATAAATCAAACCAATGAAAGTTGTAAACTTTGCTATATCGAAAATTTGCGGTTGAGGAAAACAATGGGTAATATTTCTAGGACACCCGAGGGACTTAAAGGCAATCGAGCGTCTAAACAGTATAAAATTGAAAAATTATTTACACAGTACTTATATTGGGGAGAGGTTTACAAAATTTACTGACGAGAGAGACAATAAGCAAGTATATAAACTGGTATTTCGATTGTATCTAATATAAGTTTTAGATATCAAATATTTATATTTTTATTGTTGTATTAAAAACAGTCAACTGCCTCGGTGGTGTAGTGGTTGACATGACGGCTACACATCCGGAGGATATGGGTTTCATTCCCAGGGTGGGCCAAGTTTAGTTTATACTGTTTTGCAAGCCTCAGTAACAGCCCGGAGTTGGGAGGTTAGCGTAGTTTCACTCCTGTGTTTTGAAGAGCACATAATCCCGTCGATCCTGCGCCTTAGCTTTCATCGGTCGTGTCGATTATGAGAGTGACAGGAATGGAGCACTTGTGTCTGCGCGTATACTTGTGCACCATAATATCTCCTGCTCAGTTGGCTAACCTCATTGAGACTGGCGGCTTGGCCGTAATCGACTGAAGAACATTATTATTAAAGAAAGTTGCTTAAAGCATTGATTAACCTGTGATTGGAGTTTGTCATTTACAAAATCTTCATACGTACGGAGACAAAGAATTATGTTATTTCAATATTTTAAAATATCTCCGCAGTCATTTTAATTTTACCTTACTTAGAAAATTATTTTACATTATGGTTTAGGGTATTGATAAAATAAATGTTTAATGAATATCTTTTAAATTTTAATATAATTTATAATACTTCAATTCTCAGTACGCTCATCGTGACTAAAACTGTTTCAGTACAAAATCCCTAAAAAAGAAGAGATTGCGGAACAACAGCAACAAGAACCTGACAATCCTCTGATGAGGAAGAAGAAGACTCCCGAGGAGTTGGCGGCTGAGGCAGAGCTTGAAGACCAGGACGAGTTCACTAGTCAGTATTTACTTTAATTCGACATTCTTAATGATTTCAACGAGAAAGTTTAAACTTTAAAGGCTTCGATGAGTGATTTCCAAAAAAATGTTTTGGGCAAGTTTTTCGTAAAAATTCAGAATTTGGAATGTCAATGTTTATTTATATTATAATGAACGTTAAATTACATCAAGCTTATATGATTTTTTAAAGTTAAAAACCATTTTTTAATACAATGGAAATATTACATTTCAGAATTGAAAAACACCATTGAAACGCAAGTGAACGAACTGAAGTCGCAGATCGAGAGCAAGTGCGTGATGCAGTGAGCTCGCCGGAGCAGATACATGATGTCGCTGTACAAGCCATTGTTACATTGTTACCCCACACAGAGTACAGAGCCATTAAAGTTAAATATTTCGTTCAAAATCATTCGCGCTAAACAATTTTTGTAGGAACCAAAGTTTAAATTTCGGAAAGTAGTTGGCTAGAGGCGCGTTGGTGCTTGGTAATAAGCAATAATATTTTTATACACTTTTGAAGCGGCAACTACCAATAACAACGTTAGGTCAAAAAGTCATCGTTGAACCGAGCGTAGTTAGTCGTAGAACGTACACGAAAACGTATGCGCGTTTGAGGCGTCGGCACGCGTGTAGCAGCAGCTGTCCTCTTCGTTGAATTGAAGAAATAATGTATTCATTTGTTTTCATCCAAATTCCACTCAGCTTGATATTTGTTCGCTTTCGCTGTCACTATCTGAACTTTTGCCTCTAAATCTTTTGCATGCGTGCTTATGCAAAGACGTGTATTTTGTTTAGGTGTACATACCTTAATCAACCTAGCCTTAATGTCCACATCGAATATAGTAACAATATTGTTAATGTCGCGATCGCGATCATTTCGTTCGTGCATGTCTAGTATAAGGTGTTCGTCTTAATGTAACGTAGTATAACCTCGTGTTACCGTTGAGCGTTCAATCGTTGAATCAAGTTAGCGTACTAGTAGTTTACGCAGTTCTAATGTTTTATCGATGTTTATGCTTAGGATTAAAGTTAGTTTGAGCAATCCTTCGAGCGATTAACGTTACGGTATCGAGTTAGTATCCGCAAAGGCAATGAAAGTGTAGCCTGTAAAGTGAAAGTACTCTCCAGCCGGAGAGGTCGGGATATGAACAGAGGCGGAACTGTCTAGCGTTTAGGGCTAATGGTTCGGAAGTTTGCCTCAACGTATTAAGCTGCAAATGCAAAAGATTTGTTATCGTCAAAAGCTGTGATATATAAATAAATAAACTAACGCTGTGCGCCAGAGGCGGCTCGACCGCTCGCGCTACATACTCACTTAGCTTCTTGATATCTCTTTAAATCTTTCACTGACTTCAACTTCATCTAAGATCGACTCGACTTCACTCGGATTTACGATCGTCCGCACTTTCTACTCGTAGTTGACTATACGATACTTCCGTGGAATCAGCACATCATGTATTTTAATGGTTTTAACTTCGTTTAAAATAACCTTACATCCGCTTTGTTCTTGGCGCAGACTTGTCGCGTCGCGTAATAATCAACAATCACAATGTAAATATGACAGATCAACCGGATACTCTCAGATCTAATAATGAAGCTGCTCTATTTTCTGATATATAAGGTTCAAAATATTTTCCCGCACTGTTCTATTCATAAATATTTTCATAGCTTCTGTAGACTTAACTTCAGCACTAGTGGCCATAGTCTTACAAGATGGGCACCTACTAGCAAGGCGTCAAGCCCGTCCTTCTGAACTTCACATTAATGTAAGGTATAACATAATTTTCACAGTGTACGTGTGTCTAGGCTAGGTTTATCATGTATTGTATTACGATAATAGTTCTATGTATGTGCATGGCATTCTAGCTAACATGTTGTTCGTAGTCGATACAATAATAGCGTTAAGATCTTGGACCTGTATGTATCTATTGATATAATTTCACAAGACCAAAAGTTTATCTCGTTCTACACCTGTAATACTTGTAGTCTCTCGTCTCCACTTTGAATTTATTTTATTTTGCTCTCACATAATGTTAAAGTAAAATAAAATAAAAAGTATCGCTATCCCTAGATTCTTTCTCTATCTTTCTCTCTCTCTTTCTATCTATCGTAGACCTAACTATAATCTTCGTTGTTGACTCTCACGTAGTGATAGTGTTTTAGAAATGTTATTTTGGTACGTAGCGAGGTTTAGACGTAACTAAACTTGAATAAACCCGCTAATTGTCACTAATTTAAAATGAAGCGTTATTCAGATTGTAATATGCATGGTTGCGAGGCTCTTGTGCGTGCGGTGTCGTTTCCTCTCTGTCGAACTATTTTACTTTGTTTTAATACCTATTTAGGCGCTTCGAAGCTCTTATTTACAAAAGCTTTCGGTGTTCAATGTATAGTGTTACGATTTCCAGTGTAATTATAAATATTGTATAAGTATTAAAATGTTGCTTAAGTGCGAATATTTGAAGGAATTTGGGTGATATCAAATAAATCGAGACATTTTGTTCTACTCTTTTGTAAGGTTTGTGAATATTTGATGCTTGCTGCATCGATGTTAACGTTGATTGTTTTATTATAATATATATCGTATGTAAAATATCTATTGAAATTGTCTTAACTGTTAGTGCTTAATTAGAGATCAAATCGCAAAAATGATTCAACCAATTCTATTTCATTTATAATGAAATGTAATAAATTTACAAAGAGGTTTATACAAGGTAGATACGTAGTCTAGTGATAATTGTAAATTATTTAATAAACGAACTATCGCACTATCCAACACGACAGTAGAATAATTTTAAGCTCCTTCTCGACTGACCAATTTCTGAAACTTCTCCTTTATCAGTTGACGAATTGATCTTATGACTTTCGCACTCAGGGTATTGTATTTTACTATTATTGTAATGCATTCAGTTAGATTGTTTAGAGGTACCTATGACTTTTTGGCCTACGATGGCATACAAAATTTTATATTCTATCCCCTCCTCCAATTTGTTGAGTCTATCAAGTATTGACTGATGCATCGTTGTAGGATGTTGATGGTTATTGTTGTGACGCAATGGTTAATTATTTACCAAAAATTACGTAATATATGAGTGTTTGTATGTAATATGTATGTGTTTATAGTTACATGTTTTGATGTGTGTATACGTATTAATGGTTGGGTGAAAGATTTGAATGTATGAATGAGTCAAATTGACAGTGTGTATGTGTGGTGTGTTGGACGTTTTACAGACTATGTATTTTTGAATAGAAATATTATTAATAATAATTATATTGTATAATTTCTTATATTGGAGATAAAATTTAAATATTTTGATTGTTATACTGTTGCGTCATGACAGTGGGAGCTGGTTACGGTTACTTTGACAAACCTAAGCGCATCATAGGTATACATTGTTGAATATTTTTCCAAAATTGCGTATTTTTATGCACTAGATCGTAGGACACACGCGATAACTTTGCTATGTTAAAATTTGATAAAATTTTATAAATTTTGGTAAACAAGGCAATATAAATAGTTTATAAAGAAAACTAAATATATGACCAATAAAAATTAAATCAATCGAACGTTAAAAATTATCAAATTTTAATCAGCAAATGTATCTCACAAAGTCTGATCCAGATGTCGAATTACTGAAAACAAGTACTTTTAATACTTAGGTTAAAGTACATTCAAATACTTTGAAATAATAATTTGAAACACCCTGTAGCTTACTTTGACAGTTCAGTGCGGGCGTCGGGATCAGAGTTGAAATATAAACAGCTACAGAGATAATTAGGGACAACGACACATCACACCACAAGAGCTTCACACAGTATTAACTGATTGTTATAAATATTTTAGACTTTTCCGAATAGTATAGATTTTATTTTGACAACAAAGAACTGACGTAAGTGCCACAAATTGTTGCGCTTTGAATTTTACATATTTTTTAAACCAAAATCTTTTCTATATTGTACGTGAAAGTCTAGTTTTTATTTCGATCTAAAATATATCGAAATGCTATCGAGGAAAATCGAAAACAGCAATGGAATCTTTAATATAGGAGTAAATCGGTGATTCCTCGATCGTATTCGTTTGTTTGATAGGATAGTGATAATGGATACCACATTTAGTGCGTTAGCTTTTAATATTAGTGACATCTAGTGTTAAAATTGCAATTTACCGAAATTAAAATGTAAAAAGTGAACCCATGAGGTTCATGTTGTATTGTTATTAAAGAGAAAGTTTAAAGTTATCCGATAACATTAAAATTAGAATTACGAGGGAATGAACGTTTATTGTTGACAATGTTTTTAGGTATTTATCGGATTGAGCTTTCATGGAGTTGTTACTGTTCGTTCCGTTTGCGTCAGCTCGCGGCTGTATACCGTCTATCTTTGTGTTTCCGGTCTCTCACTCAGTAGGAAGTAGGCTTTCTCGCTGCTAATAATTTACGTCTTGTTGCAAAGCATTGTTAAATTTATTTATGGGTCCTTATTAGTTATGTATAAAAGTTTAGAGGTGGCCATTTTCATATTAACTTTACTGTGAGTGTGAAAGTGGTTATTCTACCATGTTGTTAAATAATAAATAACATTGTACCACCAAGCATTTTGTTTTATTTAACCCAACTGCCATTTCCCTTTATTGCAGATTAGAAGCAGAATACAGATAATTCATTTACATTAAGATGTAACAAAGGACAACCATGTAGAGCATGTAAAAAGTAGTTAATGATACAAAAATGTCTTTATTACAAAATTTATTTAATCATATTACACTTAAAATAAACACATATTTTCTAGCTAACAGCATAATATTATAATAGTTTATTTACAGAATATACACATATGTCTTAATACAAAACTTACTCCAAAATGGTGAGCGCTGCCCAAAATTTATTAACATTTTTATTTAAATCAGATAATAGTGATAAAATATCTTGTAGAGTAGACTTAAGAAGTCCTGAATGAGACTTTTCAATTATATCTATCGTTGCACTGTCGTCAGACAACTTGGTTTTTAGCGCAATACCTTCTTCTTCTGATTGATCTTCTTCATAATCTGTGTCTTTATCTTGTATTTCTAACGGCATTTCGCTTATTTTCTTCAATTTATGCAGAATATTACCAAGTTTAAACGATTCTTTACTATCCTCAGGTATTTCGTTTTCTGATGATTCTTCTTCATTTTTTTTTAATTTTTGAATATCTGTGATACTTCTACGCTTTCTAACTGACTTGTCTTGGTGTTCATCAGTTTTTTCCGCCTTAGCAATATTGTTTTTTAACCTTTTCGTTTCCACGTCTTTTGATTTAAATTCATCAACGGCTTTTGAATTCCTTTTTGATTTAAACTTTAAATTCCTTTTGGAATGTCTTGGTCTCTTAAACTTATCGTGTGTTAGGGATGATATACTACTTTTTATTGTTGAAAGATGATTTCTAGTAATGTCTGAGAGCCTGCTCAATATATTGCTATCATGTTCATCGTTATTGTAGGATTTCAAATTATGTCTTCTTAAATTCTTAGTCCATTTGTTAACATATGCATCACGCCTAACGCGACTCAAGTTACTATTATTGTCAGAATTAGTTTTAAATATTCTATGGATATTTCTTAAATCCTTGTTAATGTTATCTATTCTTTCTTTAAGAGCTTTATCTTTTAAAATGTCATAATCTACAGATACTTCTTCGGAAAAATTAAAATCATTAACAGCATCAATTGAACGTTTAGTTTTGATAAAGTTACTTTCACCTTTACTATGTTTATTCTTTAATAAGCTTTCTATTTTGCTTTCGCTGTTTTCAAAGCAAGCTTGGACTTGCGTGTTGGCGAGAACCCAAAAGCCGAAGGATTTTGGAGGCAAATTAAGAAGTAGAGTTTTGTATGGACGAACTCGCTTAACTACTGGACGAATGTCACCTTCATAATACATTGCGCGGTTGTTTACTACAATATTGCTAAAAAAGAAAATTTCAAAATTTAAAATATTATAAATCAAAATAGTTTATTTAATTTGACATAATAATAACTATATCATTAGAAAGTTCGATCGTAAGTAAATGTACATAATACTCGTACATCAATTGGGCAAAAATTCTCTGTCATTTTCGATCTAGGAATAATTGAACACGTACCCGCTATGATCATGTCCCAAAATAAACTGCATAATGTCACCACCCTCTTCTTTCTTGCTCAATTTAATTGAAAATCTCGCCGGTTCTTCGTCCATATTAACACCATACAATGTTATAGCTCCGGATACTGGTTTATGCCTTAGAGAGGTGCAGTGTGCGAATATTATGGATTGAGAGGAATCAATATCAACACTTAGAACTTTTTCTCCGACTAGATTCTTGAAGAGAAGTGCCATGTAAAAACTCTGCAATAATTATTTGTTTGCATGTTATACATATACTTTTAAGGGAAAATATTTTTGCAATACACACAAATTAGGACCTGCAATTTATAAATAGCGTCCATTTTGTTGTACAATGACATCAATATGCTATATAACGCTCGCATTATTATGACGAATCTAACGACATATTATGCATAATCAAAATCGGTGAAGCTATTTAGTAATTATGGAACATAGGGTAAAGGAACATAGTCTGAGAAACAAACACACATACAAATAATAATACTCTTTTCAATAGTGATAATAGTTAACTACACATATGAAAACAACATATAAAAATAGATATTTACCAAAGTAGGTTCATACAATTCCTTCTCCAGCAATTCTCTGTAGTGTACAGAAAACCCGTTTCTCGCAGAATATCCCAAGCTGGTGATCCAGTCGGCGGCGCGCTCGAGCTCGCCGACCGCGTGCGTGTGCTCCGTCAGCCACAGCGGAGTGTCGCTGCGACTCAGCAGAGTGAGGAGTTTCAGTCTGTCTTTATCTGTCATACGTTCTAACTCTTGGGATGACGAATTTCTATAAACAGTTTTATTAGTGACATTAAAAATAAATACAATATTACTCGTATTTTAATTAAGTAAGTATCGCTCGGGTACGTCTTTAAAATGTTACTACACTTAGTAACACAGATACATAACTACTGTTAGGTAGACGTAGTAACGTAAGTGACGGTCCAAGTCTTAGTCTTTCTGTATACTAAATTTCATGCAAATCTGCTCAGCCGCAGCTTAAATGAGACCACACACGCTGTACACCCATACAAACTTTGACATTCAAAATATTTAGTAGCTCGATATTTTAAAAATGTAAGTCTAATCAGTAATCACAATTATTATTCTTTTTTTTCCATAACTCTAAAAATAAAGTACCTACGTTAGTACGAATTGACAGACAACATTCATCTTCTTCTAATATATATAAAAGTTTGATATCAAACACCGTGATACGAGATTTTCACTCCCCTAGGGGCCTAGGTGATAAGGGTGACCCTCTCCAGATTTTTATTTCTTATTTTTAGATCAAATTTTATTTTTTTATCATTTGGCAAAATATTCATAGCCCTTATTTTATTAATAGTGATTAGAATGCGGGTGGAGCCGCGAGAATTGCTAGTAACCATATAAAATACATTTAAGATCAAAAGATTTCTAACCCATTAAGTAATATGGCGTCCATCATATCATTTGACAAAGTGACATAATCCTTGAAGTCGCTCTTTGAGTCCTCGTGTAAGCAGTGCGTGACGTCACCCCCCACCACCTGCCAGTCACCCGCTTTCCCGGGGGGAAAGGTCTCGATGATAACTCTCAGAGTTTCCAAGTCATTCAGGTATTCCTCTATGGATTGGTTTGAACATTCTGTTGGACAATAATAACGATCAACTTATACATATTACTGTTTTTATTTTTAGATTGGTAACTGTATCAATATTTTTTAAATAATAAACTATTATTTTAGTACGACTGAAGTTTTTTTTCATCTTCCCAAACTTCCTTTCTTTACACGTGTACTAATTTGAATTAATCCTAAGATACCTAATGTTATTGACCGCACATACTCGTGTCCTTAACCGAATTTTATAAAATAAAGATTCACATAGAATCGAATCTATAAGCTTATAAGTACCAGATAGAAATAGAAAAAAGTATATCTATTCTTGTTTTTTAGACGATCTCGATTTTTATTTTATCACTTAGAAAAATAAAATAAAAATAATACTTTCTTACATTTCCGCCAATATTTCACATTAAAAGATAGTTTAATTTATGAAATAAAAATATTCATAATTCAGATTGTTTTTCCTAAAATAAAAAAATAAACAACCGGAAGCAATATCTAGAAAACTACAAAATATATTTTAATAATGTTTTAATATTACCATAGCCCAGTTGCCAGAATATTTCTCCGATATTCGCCTTGTCAGCAACAGTAAGTATTTTTAAGGCAGTGTTTGGATCCCACATTCCCGAGCTGGTCTTCTCGTCGTTGTTTAAGGCGAACACAAGATCAAAGCCAGTATTTTTTGCCCAGTGCACGAATTTCTCCCACTGGCTATGTGTCACTGCAAACTGGAGGCTTTTGTGACCTGGATCTTGAAATATAAGGTTCTTTGAAAATAAGACAAAATATAACTTAATAAGATACTTATTAGTATTATACTCATTCAGTTATTTTAGAACTGAGTGCACACACTAGGTATTTCTTTCCCTCACAAAGTACGATGGGACGACACTTAGATACAATCGCGGGGCACAGGGATGGTTATCAACTTTCCAACTCCGAAATATCACTGAGTTTAACTTCTTAACAGAAAACCTCTATGAGACTTCTCACTATCCCGCCAAGGACTTGAACCCAGGACTTCCAGATCGAATGAGACGATTTATTATGTAGGTATATATCGATGTATGGCGCAAATAGCTATTTTTAATAAAGTATTTAATTCCATTCTTTCCTTACCATTTTCTCTAAAGAGTTTGGTTAAGCTCAGTTTTTTGGGTTCGTTGATCTCATCGATCGATATGGTGGTGTTTTCGAAGGTCATGTGCGAGGTGGAAGGACCAGCTATTCGGAGGTAAGCGGGTGTGAGGGATGATGCCATACAAATGCATTCTTTCCTGCGAACATACAAACTCGACTTACATTCAAAATATATTATACATTTAATTAACTGCTAATAGCTCTTTTAAATTGTCCACCGTTACGTTTACTGAAGTACTGAGTGTCTGACGTCTGCTCTGCAAAGACGAAGGGATGTCAGACTTCAAAATTTCTTTAAAAAACTAGTTTGTACTAAGTTCTTTTAACTATGTGAAGTAGTCTTTTTAGAAACTATTTTAAAAAAAAATCCATACTCACGTGTTATACTTTTCACTGGAGAAAAACAAATATTTCGGGTCGATTGTAAAACTTAAGAACTTGTCATCTACCAAATTAACATGCTGTTCCGTACTAACTTTCACACTGTACGTGTCCGCGCGGACGGACAGACGGACAAAATTCAAATATATTATATAAAACAAAAATATAAACTTGTGAGCCATTGTAGTAATAATTAATACTAATCGTGATGTTCGCGAGTTTTGCGCTTTAAGGTGATTTGCAGGTTGCATTTTTGTTTATGTTGCAGCCATCGTGAAATGTTAAATACGTATGTAGAAATTATACTAAGTATTTTAGAGAGTTTAATTATTTAGCTGAATCCTTATGTATATTTTAAGAGAGAAAAAAAATTATAAGGTATTTGGCCTAATTTTTCGATTTATCTAATGCATTGTTTAATATTTTATATAATTGTCTTTCATTCGTGAATGAATTACATATAGGTATATATAAACAGTTAAAAATATGAATCTATTGTCGTCATCAGCCCTTTTTAACGTCCCACTGCTGGGCACGGGCCTCCCTCAGTAAGAGGGGGTTCAGGCCATAGTCCACCGCGCTGGCCTAGTGCATGGTGGCGGACTTCACATGTCTTACGAAAACTTGCTAGGTTTTTTAGACACGCAAATTTTACGATGTTTTTCCTTTACCGTAAGACAAGTGGTAATCACGATAGAAAATGATTCACACATGAAAATATCAGAGGTGCGAGACCCGGATTTGAACCCGCATCCGTTATCGCTGGGCTACCACTACGTTACATGACTATATTAAGTTCTATAAATAAAAATTAATACATACTTTTATAAGTACCCAATGTTTATATTTATAACTGCATTAACGTTATCAGATTCGTCACGGACATACATACTGACATTTAATTTTTTTAAATAAAAAAAAATCCGAAAATGCTTACAAAAGGTTATGCGAAGAAAGTACTTAAATTTAATTTGATTTGATCCGATACGCCGGACAATTAATTAATTGATCAATCATATTCATGATTTATCCTTTTTAATGAAATAAAAAAAAAATAGTCATCATCTTTTTAAAACATTGACTGCAACATAAAAATGCTGACACAAGATACGTTTAAGTAACAGCTTCCTTGATTTGTTTATAGAATGTTCCAAAGTATCTATTACGCGTATTTTGTCACGTAGCAGACATATAAACAACATGTATTATTTATTTACAGCTAGTGACTCATCCTCGCTCCACTCGGATTCATTATAATATGATAATTTCCTACAGAAAAACCACGGAATAGAAAAAAAAGGTTTTTTTTCTTACGTGGTAAAAACTATAACTACATCATATCAAATTTCATCAAAATTTGTCCAATGCCTTTTTGTGATACGAAGACAGAAAGATAAAAAATCTATAAACTATATATTCGGCCTTCGTATCGATATAATGCATATTTCAATAAGATTTTCTAATAATATTTAAATACTAATATTAAAAAAATATTAGATAACAGATTCGACTCAGCTAAAATATATTTAAGCGATTGAGAAAATAATATATTAAAACCTACTTACTACTACTACTGACTTGTACCTACGTACAAGTCATGTTTTTATTTTTATTTTTAACTTTTAGCGCGAGCGAAGCCGCGGTTCGCTGGTTAAAATAAATAAAAATATAAAAGTAGCCTAAGTTACATACTCTTACTTCTAATAAAATTAGCTATCTGCAAGTGTAAGTCTCGTCAAAATCGGTTTAGCCGTTTCAGAGATTAGCCGGAACAAACAGACAGACAGACAAACAAAAATTTTAAGATTGATTTTTTATATAAGTATCGTATACTTATACTTTCATATGCATTTAGTGAAAAGCTGTTAATTTGAAATTAAAAACAGACACTTTAATTTTATTTATATTTATAGATTTTTATTGACGAAAAACGAGCTAGATCTCCGGCTAAATAGTATACTCATACAAATGTAAATAAAATTAGGTAAGTATGTTATTTATATTTTCTTTCTTAAATTTACCTGAGCTATTAAAAATATATTTATTAAAATATTCAAATATTAAACATAACAGTTGCACTCACAGCCATATAAGTGACTTTTTTTCTAGAAACCATTTCCCACAATTTATTCTTTATAAACAATTAAAGTCAGTTTTATTTTATTATTCGGAAATATTACTTAAGTAACATACACAAAAAACTATCCTCCTAAATATAGAAACTTCCAAGTCGGTAAAAATAATTTAAAAGCTATCAAGCAAGAATCACATCGATTCCTTTGAGACATCACTACCGATAGTGACCCCGACTGCTCTGTACTTTACACAATAGTGTTCCCATACTTTAATATAAGTCGGGATTTATCTTTTACGGCTTAAAAATAAAATAAAAAAATAACTTTGCTGTTAATCGTCGTTACAAAGTATTAATATAAATGAAGGGTACAGGGGCAAAACAAGGAATGTATTGTAGAGGTACCCACCCCTGTTTTTCCCCTGTTTCTGTCCCTGGTGCACTGCTGAGCACGAGCCTTCCTTCAATACGAGGGGGATCAGGGCATAGTACACCATGCTGACCTAGTGCAGGTTGGCTGACTGCAAATGTGTTTTAAGAATTTTCTAGGTCCGCTTAAATATATCGGTTTTCTCCCGATGTTTTCCTTCATAAAACAAGTGGTAATCATGGTTGAAATGTATGTCACGAGTACTTTGTGCGGGGTGTCTTCGACAAATTTTTTTTTCATAATATTTAAAAAAAGGTCTTATTTTCAATAACTTTATAAAATTTAAAAGTAATATTAAATACAACAAAAAGCACACATTAAAATATAGTAATGTAAACTCGTCACTCTGTAAGACAATGTAAAACATTAGTATGAGTGTAATTTTATTTAGCAAAACATATAAATCATGGTAACTTAATGTTTCGTATGAGCTTTGGAACGGAAAATAGTTCCGCCGGAGGCGCAGCTGAACTTGCTCGACTAGAATATTGCATTGGGACGTTTTACCGATCTTGATCAAATAAACGCATACGTCTACAGCTTAGGTTTAACTATTATATTACTCGTATATACATTATACATATTGCATCTAATAGTATATTTATAATATTTTATATAAAAATTATATATACTTAGATTCTTATGTGGTTCCTAAAAATTCTCTGGAAGTTTCGACGGTTATATGTAAATTTTAAGATAAGAAGCGTCACTTGTCCTTCATACTTTATTATTAATAGGTACGCAAAAATTAAAATAAATGCTTAACTTTATATTACATCAACTTACAGAGCTATTAGCCAATTAAGTACGAATTAATATCTAATAACGTACGATCCAACGATAGGTACGTAGATGTGGACAGAATTTTTATTAAAAAGGCGTAACTAATATCATTTACCGAAGCCTCTTATCTCCGGGATAAATGAATAATGACTTAGATAGTTATAGGTACTAAGTAAAATTATATTCTAATTTTAAAGAAAAATCTTTCTTTTAATATAGGATAAAATGCATTTTTTTTGTTTTTGTTAATTTTATCATAATAGTTTTGAAAACTGACAAAGTTTGTGCACGTTGTGCTTGCTCAAACGGTTATGCATAATTGTGCTTTCACTAGCTGCAGACCTAAACAACACCATTGACCATAGTACCATAAATTAAAGATTCGAAGATCCTGGGTTTGAGTCAGGGGTTCAAATTCAGTAACTTAGTACCTAAATGATTAAAAAATCGCAATAACACGGCGTCATAAGGTCATACTTTGGTGCCATTTTTATTTTTTTAAATAATTGTGGGTAGGCACTGTCTGTAACAAGTATAAACCTCTGAGGTGGCAAATATCTTAGTGATTAGTCTCTCCCGTGAGAAAGCAAAATTCGAAACGTAGGAAACCAAAAATCAAAAATAATCCGTGAAAAAATCCTCAAAGATAGTTTTATTAGGACAAAATTGGTTAGGAGTATATTAGTCATTAATTGTAATCTCGTAATTTATATCTATTTTTTATAAAATCTTCTATCCCGAGCAATAGGCAAAATGTAAACAAAAGCAATATTTCCTACATTGCTCGGAGATTTTTCCAATTTTCGGAATGAAAGGATATTATAATAATATTATAATAATTTACTTGTCTAATAATCTAGTTTGCCAATTTATAACAAAATCAATGTGTAAGTACTTACTGATAGGGATGTGTAACTCAGCTCGGAGCCGGTTCAAATATTCAGTTCACAGTAGCTAGAGCCGTTGAGCTGCGGCTCAGTTGCTAGATGATCGGTTCACAGCTCACTATTACTTAGTTGATTATTATAGTCGATTGAGGTATTTTATTTTAATATTTAAATATTTAATTGAGTTACGATTTACGAGGGTTCGCGTTCACCACAGTTTGTACGAAGTACGAACTATTATAATAGTAGTCACTAGTCACTAGTCTTATTTTTCTTTTTACGGAGAGGTCACATTTGTTTAATATCTTTCTTCTTATAATAATAATTAATTACACGCTCTGTGTTTTAAAATAATATTAGGTTAAAATCAAAATATACTTTATTCAAATAGACTTTTACAAGCACTTTTGAATCGTCAATTTTATATTTTAAATTTAATTAAATTTGTGCGGAAGTTACCACCGGCTCGGAAGTTAGTTTTACTATTTAGTTTTATACAACAATAAACTAATATTAAGTACCTACTAGTTTTATAGATTAAATATAATAAAATATATACACTTTCGAAACGCTGCTTTATTACTTATAAATATAATTTAGGTACGTCATACATTCGTTTGAACCGAGTCATAAATTTGCTGTAATTTGTAAATCTGTAGATAAAAGTACCCATATAATAACAATTGAGCTGAACTGTGAGCCGGTACACAGCTCCGGTTCAAGCATATGACTCATGAGCTGATCTGCGGCTCATACAAATTCATTGAGTTACCCATGTCTACTTACTGAGAAGTACAGTTTCCGCATATCATGAAAAGATATATAAAGAGTATAGATTAATACTAACTATAGAGATAACTTAACTATAGTTTGAATCACTGACCTCTATAATACCACTGGAATGGCTGTTGTCAACGTCCTTTTGTGGCTGCTTGATATTCGCCATTTTGGCGCTGTCCGCCGCTGTCGCACGTAGCGAGAGCTTGTGGTACCAAAACTAGTGATATCGATATCAGCGAGCAAAATATATCGATAACTTTTAATATTAAGTTTTTACAATCAATAAAACTGTTTCAAATAAAGATTTTTATTTTTTATTTTTATTAATCAATAACCGTATCATCATAATTACTACTTATGTTATATTAACAACGAAAATGCAAAATTACTTTACAGTACCTAAACAAACACTTCTCGCTGTCATTTGCAATATATGTCAAAATTAGTTTTCGGGACTCTCGCTAGTGGCGCTTCAAATGGACATAAAAAAATTGCTGTCAAACGCTTGGAACAGCCTGTCCAGTGGTACCTATTATAAAGGTCAGTGGTTTGAATCATAGATGAAAAATAAAGTGAAATAATGAATACAGATAATTAAAATATCATTCAAAATTATTAAAAAAAATTTATTGAATATTGACAGACATTAGCTCAATAAAATTCAATATTGAGTGTATTTACTATTTAGGTATAATTATTTAACCACAAATTCCACACTAAAGTATTATGTATGGCTGAATCATATACGATCTTTGCCTTATTTCATATTATTTTAAAAAAGCAATCTCAATGACACAATTATGACGTTAGTCATCCGATTATCATGTATATTGTTCACAATATTATTTATCAAAATATTGTATTTATCTCGAGATAACAACAAAATTGGCAACCTTTAATCCATTTCGTGCGAAATTATGACTTTCACGGCATGTTGTGTGTACGACAGCGCTAAATCTGTGCAATTATAGTGTTGCGGGTTAAAAGTTTTAAAGGACACTTGTTTATCAGTGCGAGTTATGACGATACTTAAAAGTGAAAATGGATAGTGCAAGTGAGAGTAATACAAAGACGGAGGATGGAAATGCACAAAAAAAAGAGGTGCCTAATTTGCAAAAGATTTGCCTTGTTTGTGGTGATAAGGCTCTAGGATACAACTTTAACGCTATATCTTGCGAGAGTTGCAAGGCTTTTTTTCGTAGGAACGCATTAACAAATAAAGAATTTAAGTGTCCCTTTTCGAACAATTGTGATATCACCGTGGTTACACGCAGGTTTTGTCAAAAGTGCCGTTTAGAAAAGTGTTTATCAGTAGGTATGGTGAAAGAGTTCATAATGTCTGAAGAGGATAAAGCAGAGAAAAGACGTAAAATAGAAGAAAACAGGGCTAAAAAGCGTCAATTACATGATTCCGATGAATCAGTTACTAGTTCAAAAAGTTTTAGGCGTGATGAAGACACTTCGAATTCATATGCACCACCTATTCAAGAACCTGCTGTATTGCAGTATGATGTACTAAATAGTACTACATGTAGTCCACATAGTACTGTACAGTCTCCATTAAGTACCGATATGGACAATTCAATTAACTCACCGCCAATGTACAATCAATATGTACCACCCGTTCAAAATGCTGAGCCATATACTATGAAAGTTCATCCAATAGATGAAAAGACAGTAATAAGTAGGGCTATATATGAGCACAGAATGATGGAGCAGGGATACAATTTATGTGATAGTATGGACAGCACCTATGAACCACCCAAACAGAACAGTATAAGGTAATAACATTAATATTTTTTATAAAACAGATTATAAAATATGTGTCTATTGCTGAAATTTTGATTAAAACTGATGATTGTATTTTAAAAATGTTATAAGTTTCTTAATAGACTAGTGTCGTTTGTTTATTTATTTTATTTATTTATATATATGTACATGGAAAAGCTTGGTAACAATATAAAGCACATTTTAAAAACTTTATTACTATGTATACTACTTGTATATTACTTGTTTATTAATCTATACGTATATTTCAATTTCTTTGTAAAACTTAAAAACCCAAGAAAAATGAAGAATTCATTTATTTACATAGATATCAGTATTTCAAATACAATGCACGCAATTTGCATGTATGCATGCATTAAAAATGAATCTATTATTATATTTTCATACAAACAACTTGATATGTATGATAATGTGGTGATATTATAGGTAATATAATAAACATTGCATGTTAGGTGATATTACAAGATATAGTATTACATTAAATATTTTATAAACATGATGTTGCTTAGTGAGTTCATCATTTCTGAACTGATCTAATAATAACAATAGTTCATAAGGCAAATACTGTATTATTTGGCCATTTTAAGTGTAGTTACAGTTAGTGGATGATTGAGCAAATGTGGACCTGCACAATAACAATTTTAATCTACAAATATATTGTTTTAAATAGTTAGTTATTATCAGAAGTCGTTACATTATACTGTATACTTTTCTACAATCACCTCCTAATGCTAATGCTAAACCTAATGCTATATAGACAATGATTTTATAACTTAATGTATATAAAATTTTGCAAGTTTCTAACTACATATCTGTTAAATAGGTAAAATATTCTTAACAAAACGTTGGTAGTTCTTGGAATTAAAACTTTATAGCCATAATCTTAAACTAAAATAAATATGTTGGGATGTTATTACAACAGCATCATCTATTTCCGTGCTAAGCTACGAAGCTTGTGTTACGGATACCAGATAGTTGATATACTACACAAATAATTTTTAAATACATACATATTATAAATATAAACACCCATGACTGGAGTACAAACATTTGTGTTCAACAAATGCATGCCCCCAGCGGGACTCGAACCCGCGACCGCTGGCGCAGAAAGTAGGGTCACTACCAACTGAGCCAAACGTGTTGTCAAGTTAAAAGTTGTGTCTTAACAAAAATCTATGTAACATATTATAATAGAATTCTAATTTAGTTAAATCTGTACATTGATTCATAGTCATTATTAACAATACAAAGGCAAAATCTATTGTTTTTAGAATTTTTGTCTGTCTGTGACCGCATCACGAGAAAACCACTGGATGGATTTTGATGAAATTTAGTGTGGCGATAGTTGGTTCTCCGGGTCAATGTATAGGATACTTTTTACTGCAGAAAAATATTTCATTTCTGATATACCTATCTATACTAACCTTCAAAATGTATCTAATCTAGTACTTATTAAATATAGCCAAATTGGTCTCAAGTTTTGTGCTTAACAACACATTTAGCAATTAATTTTTATTTATATAGATTAATTGTATTACTATGACTTGATTAAATGTAATTCCTCAATTTAATCTTTTTATCTAATCTAATACGAAATAATACTTACTACTGATATTTGACAAACTTTTATCTTTTTTCCTGTCGTAATGCAATTAGTCAATTTGTAAAGAGATTTCTGTCATGTTGATCATTTTATTATTTCATATACATATTTATCATCATAGGTTATTAGGACCAAATTGCATTGATTAGTGAGTGGTAGTGGGTGGCTCCCTGCTAGTGGGTTCACTAGTAATATCTATGGTGGCATGATGTATGAGTTGGTATGGTATGG
Organism: Boloria euphrosyne; assembly: GCA_951802675.2. NCBI lineage: Eukaryota > Metazoa > Arthropoda > Insecta > Lepidoptera > Nymphalidae > Boloria > Boloria euphrosyne. Next base: position 692,819 of record OX637893.1, read on the forward strand.
TATGGTGGAGATGGGCTATTTACCCCAACTTTACGACTTTGCGCCTTTTTTTCTTATTGATGCTTGAGTTATAATATACTCGTAGGTGTGGTCGACATGAATGGGTTAAAGCTAGAATTATCTATACAATTCAATTATTTATTTAGTGGCTTCTAGAAGTGCAAGTTAGGCAGAGTCAGAATCTAGTATGGCTTTTCTTTAAAGAAATCTGGGATATTTATGAAGGTGATAGTTGCTAGGATTTTAGGGTGATTGAATCAGGAGCAATCAATGCTGATATGCTGAACTAAGAACTATGTTTTGTATTTTAAGAATATGTGATTTCAACATTATAATGGAACCACAGTACCATACCACACCATACCATAGTGAAATATGCAATGTTTGATCTTTGAACGCGGTTTTACTTATGTTTATGTACTTTTAACTTCTTTTGCATACTCAAATACCACTCAAACACTTTTACAGAAATTCTTTCTATCAGGCTGATATCTAGCAAAAAGCAAAAATTTTGCATGAACTTGCCAGCATACATTTTTAATGAATGTATATAAACAATCCATTCATAAATACTATGCATCTCAGTGTGAATATTTTCTGTCCTTTGAATTGATTAATATGAAGTTGATGAAAATAGTTTTTAAGTAAATATTTTTTATCTTTGTATGAGTGTTGCTATTTTTTTAGTATAACCATTAAACAAAAAAAATGTATCGATTTTGTTTTTTTTTTTAATTAAAAGTTAGGCACTAATTTGATAGTAAAGTTATCAAATGATCTTTTTAGATCAATATTAACTAATGAAGACGCAAATCGCATGTACAGAGAAGCAAAAGACCCCAACGCCTGCGACGACGCGCCCTCCACCAGTCACACTCAAGACGAAAACAAGGCGAGAGATATCTTGCAAGATGTTGAAAGGTTGGTTCAAAATGTAAATACAGTTTTCTTGATATATGGAATATGCATTTAGAATATGTTGGATAAGGGCCTATTCATACTATGACTTATTAAGTTGCGCTTTTTCACTTTATTAATGGTTTCAGCATACAACCTTTCACAAACTTGAATGTAACAATATGTGTAACGTGACATATATGTTGGGATATTAACACAGCACAATCTAGTTCCATAGTACTGTCGAGCCTTGTGTTATGGACACCAGATATTGATACCTCACATGTATAACTTTAAATACCTTCATTTTATAAATATAAACACTCATGACCGGAGTACAAAAATTTGTGCTTATCACACAAATGAATGTCCCCAGTGGGACTCGAACCCGCGACCGTAAACTTTTTAAGTTAGGATTGAAACAATCGTCGACGCGTTTATAACATAATATAGTGTGCATAGACCCTTATCTATTGTCCTTTACGTGGTAAAGTCTTTATCTTAATAATTTTCAGGATAGAACCGAATTCAATGGAATCAATACTATGCGAGGCTATTAAGTTGGAATTCGAAGCGTACACGTCTGTCAGCAGTCGAAGCAACTCGTCCAGAGAACTTAATGAGGTATGATTTTTTGTAAGTGTATTCAGCCGCTTTTAACGTCCCACTGCTGGGCACGGGACTCCCAATACGTGTCAACCACGCTGGGAAAGTGCAAAGTGGGCTGAGCATGTTTTTCGTAACGTAAAACAAGTGATTCAGAATTTGAACCCGCTTCGCTCAGACGCCCTATCGTACACGCTACCACTGCGCTACTACTGCCGTATTTATGATATAATATAATTGAAAGTAGTCTTATAAACACTTTCAATACCTAATAAAACATTTCGGGACATTAAATCATTAGCAAATAGAAGAGGTAAATGTTCAACGTATTTATTTCAGGTAGAACGAGCGAAGTTAAATGAACTAATAGTGGCTAATAAGGCCCTTCACGCGCCCATAGATGACGATATCACACAGTTGATCGGAGATACCACCACTGCTGGGTTGAAGGTAACGGGTTCTATTCCAGTTTGATTTATTTTTGACACATTGTTATTTGTTATTGGCCGTGCCCTCAGAACAATAACTAAAGCATAGAAGGCGCTTTACGGCATTGGAAGTGTTCGCTGGCATAGACAAAAGAGTATTAGCTAGTGATGTGACTATGCATAAGTAAAAAAATACCTATATCAACTTCTTAGTTAAAAAGTTAGATAAAAACCTGAGACGTTAGGTAGCTTTTTAACTTAGTATCATACAGGTATCCAAGGTAACCAAATTGACGTTTGCTTTGTGGACAGTTTGCATTTTGAGCAACCTACATCTGTCTTTTTATAATGCTGTTATGAGTGTATAAGAAAATAGAGACAACTATAAGAAGGGTGCAGGGGCAAAACAAGGAATGTCACAATTATTATTTTTTTTAATTTACATTGCAATCTATAATACGTGGCAAAATCTAAATGTTCCCATACTTTTTAATTTTTTTTAATTTTATGTGACATTCCTTGTTTTGCCCCTGTACCCTTCATATTAGTTAAATTTAGCCCTCCTTCTATGCTTTAGTTATTATTCTGAGGCCGTGCCCAATAACATCCTGAATGTCGCTTTTGACTAACTGTTAACTGTTATATTGTAAATAGTTTTTATGATCACCTAAAAATACTTAAAAGTACGAATTTCATATGTGTTAGTGTATTTTTAAGGAAAATATTCGTCAAATGTGATTTTTTCTGGAAGTTAAGCTTCCAGAACAATCTTTTGGAAATTTTTATATGTTTTCTAGTTAAATAGTTATGATGTAACATCAATATTACAAATTGGTACACGTTTTTTGCAGGACGGTGACGGAAAACACGATCCCAGGTTGATAACGCTCGTGAACCTCACAGCGGTCGCCATACGGCGGCTAATTAAAATTGCAAAAAAAATCAATGCCTTCAAGAACATGTGTGAAGAGGATCAGGTGAGTATAATCGTTACTCTTAAATTACTAGCGTCGATATTAACGGTTAATATAGATTTCTCGGAAATAAGATATTTTCCAACAAAAAAAAGGATCCTTTTTATTGACCCGATAACCACCTATCATCATACCAAATTTAATCAAAATCTGTTTAGTGGTTTTCTCGCGATGCGGCCACAGACAGACGGACAGACAGATAGACAAAAATTCTAAAAATTACTATTATAATAATGACTGTTTCAATGGCATTAAAAAAATATGTAATCTACAAATTCAATTGTTAGTTAGAATTTTATTATATACTAGTGACTTACCCTTGTTTCTCTCTGGTTCGTCCCTAGGTTTAATATGAGCGAAGCCACGGGTTTCGCTAGTTAAAATAAATAAAATTTCTAAAATATAACCTCCTCCTTTTTTGAAGTCGGTTAAAAAATAGCCTAAGTTACCCCTTATATCATTAGCTATCTGCCAGTGAAAGTCCTGTCAAAATTGGTCCAGCTTCAGGTCCAGCAGGTTTCAGAGATTACCTGGACAAACAGACAGACAGACCAAAAATTTTAAAAAATAGTTTTTTGTTGTTAGTATGGTATATACTTTCATATGCATTTAGTGAAAAGCTGTTAATTTGAAATTACAAACAGACACTTCAATTTTATTTATTAATATATATATATATGTCGGAGAAGTATCGTCTCCGCTGACATCGTCATTAGTGGTTGCGTGCTTAGTGGGCGTCATCAGGGTGAATGCGAGCACAAAACACACTTGTCACTGTTTCACACTATTTTAATTACGTATTCACAAAAGTGTACAATAATTTCGATACAGAAATTAATTAAACCGAGCAGCGAGTTCAAGGCACCAATCTCACTTCAACCAACTCGCTCCACTGCTCCGACTCAAATGTCCCCTCCAAACAGTCAACCTCGCTTAAGTAAAGTTAAGATGGCGCCTCGACCCCGCTCGAGGCAATGCTCTGCTCTGATTGGTCATTATGTGAATTACAATATTCATAACTTTTATTAGATAATAAAGTTTTTAAACTTAAGAAAAATGTAAAAAATAAAATAAAATTACAGTAACATTTTTAGAAGTAATTAAAATGTAAACAAATAATATTATGAATTAAGCATGAGAGCAATAATCAACTTGATTCATAGCTTCCTCCGACACGGCCGTCCTGACGTATCACACGCCCTCGTGTGATGTTGAAGGCCGTGCATCATCGTTATCTGCAAAAAATGAGATATAATTGTATAGCTCGGCCGCTCCTGACCAGACCATAGAAATCTTGTAACTTGTCTCTCAGTTTCCACCTTCCCCTGTGTATGGCCACCTCGCCTGTTTATGGCCACCTCGCCTATAAATGGCCACCTCGCCTGTTAATGGCCACCTCGCCTGTTAATGGCCACCTCGCCCGTTTATGGCCACCTCGCCTTTAAATGGTCACTTAACCTTTCAATGGCTACCTCACCTTTTAATTATCACTTAACCTTTCAATGGCCACCTCGCTTTAACTGAACCTTAACAACCACCACGTTGTTAGGAAATCTTATAAGGAGACTTTAATATTCACCACATACACGTACACAGACCGATAACTAATCTTTTTAAGCAAAAGAAAATTAGTACGACGATCTTACCATCACTGTCATCCGATAGACACGGATCCAGCTCAGTAGGAACATAGGATTGCGGTAGTGGACGTAAGCGGTCTCTCGCATACTTATAAGTACGATTACAATTCAAACTCTTGAGATGATACCTGTCACCGTCTAGTATTTCAATGACCTCATAAGGTCCTCTAAATTTAGGATCCAATTTTGTTTGATTCCGTTCGTGATTTTCGATTAGAACGTAATCGCCTACAGAAAACGAAGTTACTTTTGCCTTACTTTTATCGAACCGTGCTTTATCAAGATATGCGTTTTTTTTCATTAACCTATTAGCTTGTTCTCTAATTTCTTCTACGTCTACCTCGACCTCGTGATCGTCTACGCTTAATAAATTTAAGGGTCTAGCTACTCTACCTATAAGCAATTCTAGGGGGCTTGCTTTAGTAACTCTATGAATTGTGCTATTTATAGAGAGTTGGACATCATCTAATGCATCTTGCCAGGACCTACTTTGGTTTGTTTCTACTACAGTTAACATGTTTTTAAGCGTACTCATAATCCTCTCTACTTGACCATTGGCACGACAAGAGCCGGTTGCTATTAAATGTAATTGGATATTATGAGTGGCACAAAAATCTTTAAAATCCTTATTTGCAAAACATCTACCCTGATCTGCAATAACACGCACAGGGGATCCAAAAAGAGATATGGACGCTTTAAGAGCGCTGATCGCACTGTCAGTATTAATTCTGGTGGAATGCCTCAGTAACACATATTTAGTGAAAGCGTCTACGAGAACAAAAACATATTCCTTTTGGTCATTCTTGCCGCTCAGCTTACCTGTGACATCAATATGGATTTTATGCCAAGGAATATTAGCTTTCGGTATGGGGTGTAACTCTATCTGTTGTTTACCACTTCGCGACTTGGCTACCCTACATGTAATACAATTTTCAACGAATTTTCTGACATATTTAGACATATTAGGAAACCAATAATGCTGATATGCCTTTTCTAAAGTTTTGTCCCAGCCCAAATGGAGAATTGACTCATGAATATGATTTATAACTGACCAACGAAAAGCTCTAGGTACAATTGGTAGCCAAATGTTGCGATTGTTCCTTTGGATTTTTCTATAGAGCACATTAGATCGCAATTCATATATTCTACAACTCTCCAAGTCGAGATCATCACTCTCAAGCTTGCTAATAATTTCTCTGTATTCGGGGTCTTGTCGTTGTTCCACTTGTAACCAATTTGAAGATAACTCAGCAATATTGACACGTCTCTCTTCTACACATGACTCTCTACCTAAAGTGGGAGTATCACTAACTGCTGTGCTGTGTGCTTGGGCAAGTGATTTCTCGAGAAAAAGTCAACATGAGCCATTTTCCTACCCTCTCTGTACACTATGTCAAAATCGAAAGCCTGGAGGAAAGCCCACCAGCGATGTACCCTAGGGGTTAAGTCTACTTTATTTCTCGAGGCTTTCAGAGAATTGCAGTCAGTAACGACTGTGAAATTCCTGCCATACAAATAGTGGCGGAAATGCTTAACCGAGTTAACAACTGCTAGCGTCTCTAACTCATAGGAGTGGTATCGAGACTCGGCCTGAGTAGTGCGTTTACTGTAGTACTCTACGGGATGCAATTTTCCATCAGCTTTTTGGAAAGGGATCGCGCCGTAACCTTCACTACTAGCATCCGTATGTAACTCTACAGGTAGTTCAGGATCAAAAAGCATCAAAACCGGGGATGCAGTCAATACCGATATTATGTCTTGTCTTATTGTTTCGTACTCTGTGGTCCAATTTATTTTAGAATTGTTGTTAGCTAATAGACGGTAGAGTGGTGCCATTTTGAGTGAGAAATTATTAATAAACTGCCTAAAGTAGGACGCTAAACCTAAAAACTGTCTGAGCTGAGTGATGGTTTGGGGTGGTAGGGAACTAGTCAACGCGATGATTTTACGGGGGTTAGGCCTAATTTTACCTTCAGATATTTCGTACCCTAAAAACTGTACCTGTTTCTTTAGAAAGACACATTTTTTCATATTAAACGAAAAACCAGCGTCACTGAGAGTTTTCAGTACTACGTGTAACCTTTCTAACCCTTGCTCTTCATTATTCGAAGGTATTACTAGGTCATCCATGTAGACATTTGCGTAAGAGTGTGCCAGATCACCTAGAGCTGTATTAATAGCTCTCTGATAAACAGACGGAGCATTTCTTAGGCCAAACGGCATGGCAGTAAACTCATAATGAGCATCTGGGGTAATAAATGCGGTTTTCTCTATCGAATTCGACCCTGCATGTATGGGAACTTGATAGAATCCACTAGCCATGTCGAGACACGTATAAAATCGCGCGCCTGATAACCGTTGAACTTGATCACCGATTAGAGGTAAGGGGTACCGGTCGGGAACTGTATTAGAGTTCAATTCTCGGTAGTCTACGCACATTCGGTCTGTGCCATCGCGCTTCTTCACTAAGAGTATGGGGCTAGAGAAAGGCGATTTACTAGGTCTAATAACACCGGCAGATAATAATTCACTACACTTATTACGTATTATCTCTCGCTCTTCAGGGCTCAAGTGATAAGGCCGCCGTTGCACTATTTTGCTAGGATCTATTAAATTAATTTCTAATTCGCCTGTTTTTACTCTACTAATAGGCGTGCCTTCAATAAATGAGTCTTTAAAACAGCTAAGAAGTTTTATTAATTGCGGCTTAAGGTCAACGGATATATCGGTATCCACGTCGTGAAAGTCAGTCACCGTGCTACCTACGTTGCAAATATTAACCAGAGAGGGTTTCTCAACTATACATAATTTATCACTTGATATGTGCACTGACAATCCTAAGGCCAACAAATCGCGTCCAATCAAAATGTCGTTATTAAGATATTCATCAGGTATAATGTGAAATAAAATCTCTACGTCATGTCCACTAAGAGTGACCCTACTTAAAATTTGCGAGTCGCACAATACACTAGATTTTCCTACACCAGTTAAAGTAACAATTGCATGCTGCAATGTACGAATGAGCTTACGAGAGACGCTTTCTTTAATTAACGAACAATCGGCACCGGAATTAAAACAAAATAAGAACTGCTCACCAAATTGCGTAATTACTCCAGTGACGGGTTTCAAACCGCACACGTCCACTCGCTTCACAACACCGGGTGCGGCGGCGGGCTGTACGCTGTTGTTCGCAGCTGGCCATGTTTTTGAGCACCGCGATGCCACATGACCTTCAACACCACACTTGTAGCAAGTCACAGGGGCCCGCGTAGCAACGGCCGTGTTGGGGCGCTCAGAAGTCATAGTTGTTTGCTGCTTGTCATGCGATCGACTGAAACATTCAAAAGATTTATGACCAAGCTTTCCACATGCGTAACATTTTGATGAAACAGAACTTAATCGAGGACGTTTATTATCTTGGATAGTGCTTGCAGGGGTCTTCATTATCTCTTGGTAACTTCGCTTACGATAACAAAAAGCCATTAATTCACGTTGCATTTTACACCGGGTAGTTATTTCTTCAGAAAAAATATTGCGTTGTAACCGTGGCTCGATTTGCCCCATGTGTGCAAGTATTATAGATACGACTATTTCTTCCTTTCCTAAATTACCCCATCGTGACATGAGTAGAGTAAATAAGCGGCTCGCATATGCAGCAAGACATTCACCTTCTTGTGGTTTACCCGTAAATAATTTTAATACCGTCGCTGCACATGTCTCTAATGTATCGAAACGAGAAAGAAAAATTTCCTTAAATTCTACCCATCTCATATTAGGAAAAGCTATCTGAGAAAACCATGTTGCAGCGGAGCCTCTCATGGCCTTACTAAGTATAAGAATTAATTTACTTCCCTGAATATCGCAATCCGATAAACAGATATATATATATATATATATATATATATATATATATATATATATATATATATATATATATATATATGCAACAGTATGCATTTTTTATATTTTTGCCTTTATTTTTAATTATGTATTGAATATTAAGCTTATATATTCTATAATATAAATTAATTTGTAGGTGGCATTATTAAAAGGCGGATGTATAGAGATGATGGTCCTCCGCAGCACGATGACGTACGACGGCCAGAGAAACCAATGGACGGTATGAGATCCTATTTAATATATTATTTAGTATTAACCCATAAATCAATACATTTTTACAAGAGTCTACTCCAAAAAGATAAAGTTCTTGGAGTAGCAGTAGACCTCTGTTCTGAGAAGAACTGATTAGAAAAAAAAATTGGTTGTCTGTAAAGTCGGTTTACGGACGATAGATTTACGTGATAACGTCATAATCATTATTTTATGTAATACAAAAAAGGAGTTAAAAGGCTCAGGCGGAACGTTACTATTTCACGCGAGAAGAGAGATATGTGTGTCACAAGCCAACGCTTATATTAGGCCTCTCTATCGTTTGTTTTATCGTGCCTCTCTATCGCTTGTTGCGCGCTCTCGCTTGCACGCACAGGCTCGGGTGGAACGTTACGCGGAACGTTACTATTTTTCATGTGTGTTGCTGGTGTTCATCAATTTATAAGACGTTATCACGTCAAAAAATACCACACAGTAGACTAGTCTATTAGTTTTAGTGGTATCAAAGTTAATTCTATCTAAGCAAATTACAAATATATCTATCAACGAAACAAATTAAGCCGTTCCTTGATTATTATTTAAAAAAAAGTAGGGACAGTTGGGAACACCTCTCTCTTTACCCCATGGCATCCATCCCCCTGTCATGTTCTATAAATAATTAATAAATCATTTTATTTTCATTTAATAGTTTTTTAAGAGGTTTTGATACTTATGTCCTTTTTGAGAAATTGAAAAGAATCTATCATATAAAAACAAATTTTTTAAAAACGACTTAATCCCACATTTTTATAGTACTAAAAAAACTACGTCATTCTTAGTATTTCAAATCTCATTAAAACATACTAATATTTGCCTATACGAGATCATATTTCGAAATATTTCAAATATGACATCATTGCAGCAATTCTCATCCAAACTTACAAAGTGACTATTTGTGGGTTGAGTCGTTTTACTTAACTACGTCCAAAATATAAATTGTATAATATAATAACTTGATAGCATTGTTAATTTTCAATTTTTGTGTGTGTCGCGTCGCAGCTGCCGCACAACCAGGAGCAGTACAGCAGCATCGGCACGGACGTGCTGAAGCTGGCGAAGGGCGACATCTACCGCTCGCACGAGGCCTTCATCCGCTCGTTCTCCGCGCGCTGGCGCACCGACGAGCACGTCATCCTCATCATGTCCGCCATCCTGCTGTTCACGCCCGAGCGCGCGCGCGTCGTGCACCGCGACGTCATCAAGCTGGAGCAGGTAAACACTCTATTCTTATCATATAACTTTTTTTAAAAAAGTAAATTTATTTACTAAAGTTTGTCCAAAAACTTAAACGTGTAAAAACATGAAGCAAATTCTAATCCACTTTCAAATATCTCCATCCGCAGAACTCCTACTACTACCTGCTCCGGAGATACCTAGAGAGCACATACCCCGGCTGCGAAGCAAAGTCCACCTTTCTCAAACTTATCCAGAAGATTCTAGAACTCAGGAAGTTCGCAGAAGAAGTCACAGAAGTATACTTGGACGTACACCCTGTAGAACCACTGCTGATGGAAATATTTGACCTAAAACACCATGCCGCATGATATAGGTAATAAAATTATATTATCTATATACATTTTAAGCAATTTACCTATAGTTGTACATTTTTTATAATCTATGGTTTTGTCATGTGTCAAATTAACAGATTATATAGAAATTTTAAATGGAGTTCAACAGATAATGAAATTTTTCTTTGTGGTTTCATATATTAAGGAAATGTTATTATTCTGGAAATAAGTTTATGATTATTCCTTTTGTATTTTTTTTTGCCAAAATGTTTATGCGAAATAAGTTACTGTATAAGTTAGTGGCATTTATGGTATTTTCAGTGTTGCAAGTGAATGAAGACTTTTATTATAGTAGTTATATCTGTATATTATATTGAACTTTAACCGAAGGTCTCTAGTGCTATTTATTTAACATCCATTAATTATTGTACTCTAGAGTAGTTTCTTTGCATCTTTTTTGAAAAAAATATTTCTGAGATTTATACACATATAATTTATAGATGTTATGGCTTTAAAGTAACACATGTACTAAAAAACCATTTGAAAATCAATAAACCTGTATTAAAAACTCTTTCGGCAAATTGGTTGTTTGGAAGAATATAAGTATGAGACGACATTGAGTTTTAAATCAAAATTGGATTTATACCTTTAAGAACTTTGACTTGAATCAATCTCTTTATCAATTTAAAACTATTTTTTTTTTATTTATTACAAATTATATGACATTAGAAAATACTTCTAGAAAAACGAATGATTTATGGATATATTTCTTTAAGTTTTTCTAGTTTAACTCGCATCAAGAATGTTGGTGGAGATTTTTAAATTTAATTATTTCTAGGTATTTATCGATTTTATTTCTAATAGTTATGAATTTTGTTTACAGTCATTTTGAGCATAGGATTTATAATAAAGAAACAAATTGTAAGAGTTGAGTGATTCTAAAAATTCTATTTATCAAATATTCTTAAGTGATAGCTCAAGTATGTGTAAGCAATCTCAGATTAAGGGATAATATAGACAGTGTCATAGAACTTGAAGCCAACCAGTTATTTTAAACTAAAAGTTAAGAAATAAAAATTATTCACAAAAAGAAAAAAATATACGCTATCTCTCTTTCAATGGTAGAAGAAATTACACTTCTAATACAAAATAATATTATTTTATCTGTTCGTATTCTTCCCTTAAATTGTAAATTAACTTACTCTTTGTAATAATAAACAATCTGCATGAAAAAATCAAGAAAAGTAGCAAAATTAGCCTGACCTGTGCATTCAAAAATTTTCGTTTAAAAAGTACTTTATGTGGTTTGCGTAAGGTCGAATTTGTCTTGACAATTAGAACTTTCGTTTTTATTCTTTGGTTTGATACTTGTTAGGAAATTTAGTATAGTGCATTTTAAATAATATTCCACTTATATTACAGTTATTTTCATTTTATTATATCTTATTCATATTAAAGTGTTCATTTGGTAGTAATTTGACAAAAATGGCAAAAAATATTTTTTTGGTTATATTAATCTGGCAAAAAGTACAGCTTTAGGTTGTCTCTCAAATGTTCACCCAACTCTACATTGAAATATAAGTATAGGTAGTTTTCCAATTACAGCACTAGAGCGCATTATGCGGCATAATGCTCAACGTTGAATGTTTTAACTACAGCAACGCTTCGCACAATCGAGCACTCTCAAAAGCATTACTTTTCTCGGGTGATACTCGCATCAAACTGCTAAAAAAATAAATATAAATACGGATGAAGGTATAAATAATTACTTTTTTTTTATATTCCACCTTAAATATGAATACAATTTTATTTTAAAATTCGGATCTGTAAACAAGTTTATTTTACAGGATTATACTTTTGTAAACATTATTTACGTTCCAATTAAGCTTCATCATAATTCGGCATTGCGCCACTGAGTCGCACTATGCTCTGTAATTGGAAAACTACCATAATATACTCAATTTGTAAAGCCAAATAAAGTGAAACTCTTGCCACACTCATAACTAAGTACCAACTTTAAGAGATATGCCTCAACGAATTTGTAGCCTTCATACTATAATGGTTCAAAGGATTGTGAAAATATATATAATAGAAGCTATTCTTATTTATTAATCTTCATAAAAATAAGTTAAACTGCTATTAAAACTTAGTGGAAATATACAACTGGTTTAAAATGTATGTATCTAAACCTTTTTAGATATATCTTTTAAAGTTGATATGCAATTTGTCACTTCATGTGGGTGTAAAATCCATAAAATATTTGAAGTCGTTGAGGATTTGAAAATTTTATGCTATACAATTAAAAATCTTTCTAAAACGGTTCCTATATATTTTTCTTAATCAAACTCTCTGTAATGAATATAGAAAAATTTGGGGCTAAGTAAAGTAAAGCTCAAAATTTACTTCGCTTAAGATATTGTCTGAAGCTTTTGTGAGGTCCATTTTAAAGTAAAATTATATGACATGTAAATACTCTTTGGTTATAGGTTTATGTTTCATTTATACCAAAAAAAAGTTGAGAACGAAATGAAATTTGAAGAGTATTTTTTCTATATTATCATATTGATTGTGTACACAGATAATATTATTAAAAGTAAAGGTATGCGCACATTATATTATTTTTTACTATAGATTTTACATGAATATTTATAATATGTATGAATTTAAACTTATATTTAAACTATCTGGTATCCGTAACACAAGCCACGTAGCTTACAACGGGACTTGATGGCGCTATGTGTTATTTTCCTAACATATATTAATTTTGTTATATTTACTCGAATCATTGCCATTTTATATTAAACTAGCAACTCGCGCTTGCTTTGTTTGGGCTCGTCCCTTACGTTTTAATTTGAGGGGAACTCTGTTTTTTTTCGAAAATAAATGTAGCCTAAAATACTCTGTATAACAACAGTGAAAAACTTATTAAAATCGGTCCAACCGTTTAAGAGATTAACGGGAACAAACAGGTAACGGATAAAATAATGTGCGCTCTCCTTTAATGTAACTCTATCATTTTACTACATTTTTAAACGTTAGAGTTAGTTTAATGCATTGTATTTGTGAAAAGGTCGTGGGTTCGAAATAAAAACTAAATATTAGCAAATTATGGCAATTATAGTCTAAAAATCTATTGAAAAAATAATCGTACAAAGACTATAATTATTTTTATATTTAAAAGGTAATATTGCGATTTAGTGCTGATGTCGTACTAATGTATGTTTTGTGTAAATTAAAAATTAATTTTTGTATGAATTTTTGTTAGAAAGCCATATTCAAAGAGATAGGTTATAATATGATATTGTACTCGAGATAACTTATTTTGTTACAATTTAACTATAGTATAAACCATTGATTGTATAGAAAATATTTTTGCAGGGACGGATCTATAAAGAGGCTTTCTGGGTTTCGACTTCTGTTGAAAAAAGTAGAAACCCTGAGATTAATTAAGAATCAGACAATATCTTTATTTCGTTCGTTTCGTACATAATTTCGTCAGCATTATTTTTATTAATTACTAAACGCGTCCGAAGCTGCGGATTCCACGAGTTAAAATAAATATTTCTAAAATAAAAGCAGCCTAAGTTACTCCTTATAACATTAGCTATCTGCGAGTGAAAGTCCCGTCAAAATCGGTCCAGCCGTTGCAGAGATTAGCCGGGACAAACAGATAGACGGGCAAATTTATAACAATGACTTTGTGATGTTAGCATCGTATATACTTTTATAAGCATTTAGTGAAAAGCTTATATGTGTAGATTATCGATTATTTAAAGACGAAATGACTATTGGTTGAGACTCCCTTAGAACTATTAGCCCAGGGCCGGCTAAATACGGTCCGCCCCTGCATTTTTGGGACTGATTTCTAAAAGGTACGTTGGTCAATGTTACATATCTGTAATGGATATGTTCTGTAACAGCTTATAATTTTTCCAGTACTCATATCTTTTAGAAGTCGGTTAGGTAAAGAAGGTTATCTCGAGTGCATCCTCTATATATTTTATTTGCATAGTTTTTTACTTTAAAATTGTAAATATCGTTACTATTAGAGAACTATTTTTATAAACATTTGTTATGAGATATTTAATAAATTAAATTAGGTGCAATTATGTACTTTTAAATTAAATATAATACTTTGTTATATGTTGTTTTTATTTTTTACACATTTGGAGGGGTTCGCTATTACATTGGGTTACACTAAAAGCAAATAAAGCAATAGTAGTGGGTTAGACAGAAAGTAGAAAACGCAACAGTTTCGCCTCGCTAAAAAAAGGATAAATAGATTCAAACATTTGAATACTAATAAAACGATTGTAGTGTCCGACCGAACATTCGGTTTCGGTTTCGGTCGAGTTTCGGCAAAAAAACGGGTTTCGGTTTAGTTTCGGTTTCGGCGGCAAACCTGCCGAAACTACGACCGAAACCGAAACTGCATTCGGGAGTTTTCGCGTTGTGATCGGTCATATTCGGCGAGTTGAATTCCATCCAAGTGTGTTTGTAGTTCGTTTTGTATGTTGTGAGTTTTTGTGTGATTTATATTCTGTAAGTTTTATCACGACGTTATATAACATAAGAGTAGTTAACAAAAAATAAATCAATATAACAAACTAATACATAGATTATAGTAGAATCAAGATTAACCTAGTCTTCAGCCCTTTTTGGCGTCCCACAGCTGGGCACGGGCCTCCCTCAGTACAAGGGGGATCAGGCCATAGTCCACCGCGCTGGCCTAGTGCGTGTTGGCGGACTTCACATATCTTTCGAAGACTCGCTAGATTTTCTCAGATATGCAGGTTTCCTCACGATGTTTTCCTTCACCGTAAGACAAGTGGTAATCATGATAGAAATAATTCGTACATGAAAATATCAAGAAGTGCGAGACTCGGATTTAAACCCGCATCACTCGGTTATCCAAGCGAGTGCGTTACCGCTGGGCTACCACTGTCTGGGATTAACCTAACTATCTATATATTTTTTGGTTAATTTAACTCTTTCGCTAATACTATACCTAAATATATATATAAAAAAATAGTGTACTTGGTACTTACTATAGTGCACTAGTGGTGATAATATTGTGAATTCAGAGTTTCAAAGTTCACTGTCAATACACAAGATTCCCATATAGGAACCGTCATGTAGCCAACCGAAATAAAACGAACGCGAGGTGCAGCCCACTATGAAAGCGGTCCGCGTTCTACTTTAAACGACAACTTTGTTCATTATCTTGAATATAAAATTTTACAAGCGACAACAATACATCGACGCGAAAAAAGATGTGGCGCTATCAAAAGCATAATAACGTTTTCTTTATTTTTCTCTCAAAACATGATCCTGGTAAGGAAGTTTCGGTTTCGGTTTCGGCCGAAACTGAGAGCGTTGCCGAAATTCGGTTTCGGTCGTAAAAACCAGTTTCGGTCGGACACTAAACGATTGCAAAGATAATACTAGTTGTAGTTTTATAAGGCCTTGTAATCCTTCATATACATCTGACAACATTTGCTCAATCCCTACACAAGGTCGCCGGCTGGCGGGTGCGGGGGTGCCAAGAACCTATACAGTATAATGAATGAATAAAATAATTAATTTTAACTTAATCTTTATTGACTCAAACGTGCAAACTCAAAACAATTATGACAACAACAAAAAAATCCCCAACAAAATTAAAAATTACAAAAAATATAGCTAACTAATCACTTATTCCGAGTGCCAATTTCATTTCTAACGTGTAGTTTTCGACATTTTCAATCTTTTCAACATCATCCACACAATCTTCAAAAATCTCATCATCTCCAGAAACATCTTTAACATTTTCTATTGTTTCGTTAATTTCTTCACGAACTCCGTCACTAGCTTTCTCTTTAAAAACATTTCCGATTTCAATAGATTCGTTGCAAATCCCAGAATCATTAGCCTCTTCTATCTTTTCATTCCCATCATCCTTATCAATACTAAAAGTTTTATTTCTTCCCGTATCTTCCGTAAGAGTATCTTCGAATGAAGCATTTTCACTTGGAATTAATGTAGCATCAAGTTCGTCAGCAGCAGATTTAGTGGGGGACGAAACATCTCGTTCTGATCTCACGAATTGAGGTGATCGCCATCTTTGTTCAGCTTCGTTTACTTGCGTTTCCAATATGTGGGATACTTCTGTAATCTAAAACAGTTTAAAATATTAGAACATATTAGGTTTTATTAGGCACATAGATTTAGATTCATTCAAAGTGAAGCTATAACATTTAACAATTTTTTTAAACTGATTTAAATTCTCGATTTCTAAAAGCTATGAAAATCGTAAATGATCATAAATATTAAACCCATCAACAGCTAGTTCGTATGATAACAAAGGATATAACAACATTTATTTTAATACACCTATTATATGTCTACTCTAAAATTATAAATCAAAATTAATAGTTTATTCGTTCATGTCTTTAAGACGTATTTTTGTTATTTAACACTTACGCTATATTCATTCTCCAATTCATCTGCTATTTGTTCGATAATAGAGTTGGTGGTGTTGTCGACGCGTCCGGCGCGGGAGCTGGCCGCGTCCAGCTGCCGGTACATCTCCTCCTCTACATATTTGATGGTCTTATTCAGTATTTCTGTCGCTACAGATTCGTTAATGCGATCGTTTTCAGCCATATTTGAATAATTCGTACCTGAAATTTAAACCGTAGAATCTTAAAATTCACTCTAAATGTATCATAATTTTATAAAAATCAATCTGGCTAAGAAAAAAAAATGTGGTTGGAAAAAAATTTGGATTTGTAGCTTACTTTAATAAGTTAATTTAATACTTTAAGTTATTACTAATTGAATAAAATAACCTTGTGAAGGAAATCTATCATCGTCGTAAGAATTTATCATGTCAATTATAGTTTGTTTCGCTTCTTCATTATCCAAGTTACTAGAACCAGCGTCTGCAAGAAATTTAAATTTCAAAACAAATATACTGTCACACTTTTAGACACAAAAGTAAAAAGGCACAAATTTTCCACAATCACTACATATTATAAAACAAAGTCCTCCGCCGCGTCTGTCTGTTTGCGATAAACTCAAAAACAACTCCACCGATTTCCATGCTGTTTTCAGCAATGGATAGGGAACGTGCACGAACTATAGGTGGCAGCACTAAATCGACAAAAGAGACACGATGCGGACAGTAGAGGAAACTTATCACACCCTGTCATCGTGCTTTCAATAATATTTAAACAAAATTATCCCGTGAATTATAATAATTTTGAATACGATAAAAGTTTTACCAAAATACCAAAGGTCAAAAGCTCATCGAGGCCCGCCATGTATTGGAGGTTGAAGAGATAGTAAATTAAGAAAATGAGGCGGTGGTAACGGGCAAAATTGTCGCACAAATTAAAATATACCATGTTTACGACGTGAAAATAATGGGAAATAATTTTCTGAATTATTGCGTTTATCATTTTTTGCGTTTTTCACATCACCAAGGCATGAGAGTACTATTATGTGGAAAGTAATAAAATTTTACGCTATTTGAATTATTTTCGTTTTTAGTGGATGTATCGGTCATCCTACTACATCCAGAAATCCTACTAATATTATAAACACGAAAGTTTTTAAGTATGGATGGATGGATGTTTGTTACTCTTTCACGTAAAAACTACTGAATGGATTTTAATGAAACTTTATAATAATATAGCTTATACACCAGAATAACACATAGGCTACAATTTATAAAGATATTGTGTGAATTGTACAAAATCCAAAATATGAAATAAATAAGACATTAAAAGCTTGTATGCTAAAGGGGGTACCTAGGGACGAACCCGAGCGAAGCGAGGGTGAATCGCTAGTGCAACAATACATTATGATTAGCTAGAATAATAATTTTCACTCATAAAATTACTCGTTTACTTGTTATAAATGTCGATGACAACTATTAATACAGTACAAGATTCGTATTGGTGACGCCAGTCGTCAGCACCTTCGTTGTGCACGTTCCCTATAGAGTGGTTCTCGAGAAAGGTTTTAGTGCATAATTGGGCAAATTTTTGTATACATTTACTTGCGGAACCCTAGGCTTCGCTCGCGCTAAATCTAGGGACGAATTCGAGCGAAGCGAGGGCGAGTAGCTAGTATCAAAATAAAAGACTTACAATTGCCACACATATAGCACAACAATTCTAGAGGAAATTTAAAAAGAAGCTTGTAATATTTCATATTACAAGCTTCAAGCAGTAGTTAAAAAAATAAATACCAAGATCGGTACTAAAAATTACCTTTATTTCTATCGATGTTTTGGTTCACATTTTCGTCACTTCTTTTAAGATTTTCATTTTTATTGGTACCCTTGCTAGTACTTGGTCTGGGTTTTTGTCCATATTTAAATTTGGGCGATTCAAGTATATCGCTTTCTGAACTATCTGTATCAGAATCATCTGAGATATGTATAGACTCCGTGTCTGCAGACGATGCTACAACATTAGATAACGTGATGAATTTGGTTACTTCTTTAGGTACATGTCTAAATATTTAAAAGAGTATTAGATATCAATAAAAATGAAATTTAAGTGACATTTCATTCGATTGGAAATATCTTCTTCTATTTCTCTGCATTTTGCAAGCTCAGAGACCCGTATAATTCAGGTTCATTCTGTTGGTGTAATACATTAGATTTTGGATGTTTAAATTATAATCTCTCTCTAGCTTCGCTCGGGTTCGTCCTTGGATACCTACGTTTTAACGGTTGGTATATATTTCGCAGAAATCAGATATTTTCTAGAAGAAAAAGTGTCCTATGTGTTGAATATTTTCCAGCTGCTGTAAACTGGAGCCAATATATTTACCTGAAGAGCATTTTGCTTGGAACAATATCAAACAGCATTACAATACTTACGAGCAGAGTCAATTTTTTCTTCACCTATTTCATAAGTCACATCGGACATTGGAGAGGTTTTATTAACATTTTCATATAGAACTGCTCCTGGTACATGGGTCAGCTTCACTTTATTCTTATCTAAAAATATGTAGGTATATTTGTCGGAGTCGAGTTATAATAACAACTAATTGGGACGCCAGCTCCAGTCCTTTTGTACTGCCAGCTCGATCTTACAGTGAACACTAGTGGGAACTGTCTTGCGTACGAAGTGAAATACCTTGTAATTATGTACTGAGTGAATATTATAAATGTAATGATCTTTTCGGATTTTGTCGCGGGTTTATTTAGATTTTTGGTTCCCGACGTTTCGAATGTATATTCAAACCAACCAACACTTTTTGTACAACGCCCACTGTATAAGTCACAATTAAGAACGATTAATGCTTTGATATAATTAAATAAATACATATTTACCTACAATTTTTTTAATTTTGTAATAGAAGTAAGTTTTTCAATTTAATTTTTCAGTATTTATTATGTTAACTGTGTATACTATAATATTACTAGCGAACAGCCATCAGCCAAAAATACATTTCGCTTACCTGGTGTTTCTCCGGCAGTTAACTGGCTAAGAGCGATTCTATCAAACGCATAACCTTTATCATAGCTTGTAACGTAATTTTTTTCAACAAGTGCATGCGCTGGCGCAGGTTCCTGGGATTTATGGAATTCCTCCATTGTTTTAGCATCGTAGAGTTTCTAGTATTTAAGAAAAATAATATAATATAGATGCTGGATATATAGATTTGACGACTCGTTTCGCTCAGTTAGTAGTGACCCCAACTTGCTGTGCCAGCGATCACGGGTTCGAGTCCCGATGGGCATTCATTTGCTAATCACGAATGTTTGTACTCCAGTCATGGGTGTTTATATTTATTATATGTATGTATTTAAAATTTATATGTGTAGTATATCAACTCTGGTATCCGCAACACAAGCGCGTTAAGTAGCTTACTGCGGAACTAGATGGCGCTGTTGTAATAATGTCCCAATATATAATATAATATAATAATATATAAAAAAATTTATACGTACCAAGGAATTATAAAAAATAAAATAACCTTGTGGCCAGGTTATTTAAATGGCCAAAAATTGTTTTATTCATAAATAAGTATAGCCACAAAGAGCAGAAATAAAACAAATTGTAAAATAAAAAAGGATTATTATTATTTCCTTACCATAGGATCAACAGCAGGTTCCCCTCTAGCGATCCTGG